>CM066051.1:21897818-23097818 GCA_033557465.1 Ichthyophis bannanicus | reverse complement strand
GCGTGAGTACTGGATTTAGCCCCCCGCCTCCCAATTGTCCTGTTAATGTATAAAATGAATACAAAACACTCTAAAATATCATGAGGGAGTGTTTCTAGTTAGTTAACCATCATAACCTCTATTTTGGGCCAAGAAAATAAACTGCAGTCGGCTAAAAAGAAATTATGTGAACATTCCTTATATGGGTAAGAAATCTAATTTTGCAAGAAAACGTGACGTGATGGAACATTTTGGCTATTTTTCCTGGATTCAGCACCCCAAAATCTATAGGAATCAGTTGCAAAACTGGAGGCAGCTTTTTGGTAGTGTACCTGTGTAATGCTTAGTTTAAGTGCATATACAGGAGGCCTGCACAAGGAAAATCAGAATCCTATTTATGTGCCCTTTGTACATTTTGGTGTGGGTATGGAAAGGAATGTGCTGTGCTAAGCTAAACTGATTGTTCTACTCAGAGATGACTTGTATTTGCACAGTTACTGATAAGCTATAGTGGGCCCCAGAAGATGGGTGGATGACGTATGAATATGTTTCTGATAATGTATAAGATACGGACAATCCCTCCACCCTTTGGAATAAACTTGCATACTTTTCCATCTGTGTGGTCTGTGAGTTTTATTCCCTTGGATTCCAGCCAGCCGGAGCAGCACACCGCAGATGAGGGTTCGGGACTTCCCTGGCCTGGAGTGACCAACAAAAAGCAGACCCTTTACAGTTGAGTATTTGGGAGGGGGGGGGGAATGGGGGCTGCCAGGTGGAGGTAGCGGACCGGTCCGCCTTATCCGGTTATAAGTCATAAGCATTACTCATTCACAGTTAATGCTTTTCACATACCTTCGTTCTTTATGCTAGTAAGACCTTCATTTGCCATGTCTTCAGGGAACTGCCTCTCACCGGACCTGCCTCAGGGGTGTGACATTTTCCCTAAATACTTCTTGTGGCTCCCAAATCGCAGTAACAAAGTCTAATGTCAGCATAGCTGCCTACCTGCCCAGTTCCATTAGGGCTGTTTTAGCCTAATTCTACATGTATTACGCATTATGGGACCAGCAGCACTGACTTTCAATGGGTATTTATTTATTGATTGATTTTTATACCACTTTATATTGGAATCAAAGCGGTTTACGTTTACAGTTAACAAAACCATTTTACACTGAACATGTTTCAATTGAACTGGGGAGAAAGAAGGGGGCGTGAACTATTTTAAAAATTTACAACGAACAGTGAACAATTAACAGTTAAAAATAGTTAAGGAGGAGGTAGAATGACAATAATATTAAACATACTGATTGGAGGGGTATATTATTTACTATACATGGTTATTAACATATTGCAGTATATGGCATAAACATGATATATTACACAGGTACACTAAAAAATTTTTTTTTTAAACTGCCTCTAATGTTTCGATTGATTTTTACGTTTTTTGGTGCGCTGAATCCAAATCTGGTAACCAATTTGCTCCATCACGTACAGATTTTTTGCTACATTGGGTTAGCAGTTTGAGGTGAACGTTTCAGATTGAGTGCGATCGAGATAAAAGTTTCTTGGATGAATTCTTTATACTAATTGTTTAGTAGTTATTCAAATAAGAATAAAGAAAATTGTAACAAGGCAGCACATAAGAATAGAGTAATGTCAACAAAACACACTGTGATGGTAGCAAAATTGTCTGCACTTAAAACAGCCACATACATGTGCACAAACATTGAGCATATAAGAGCGAGGTTAGACACAAAGCAAAGCAAAGAAATGTGCAAAAAATGTTGTACAGGTATGTATGTAAGAATAGAAAACGCAAACCGCACCATTGCAATACATGAAGACAGACACCCGATGGTGTGAAAATAAAATTCTAATAAATGAGATCCGACACTGTGGTAATAACTAGCAAATTTTTATTTCAAAGTTTAGTAAAAACACGATATTTGTCAACACAGTTTAGATTTTAAAGTCATTCTTGGGTCAATCAATCTCCTGGTGGGCCCGTTTCTTCTTCCCCCGAATGCTTCTCTTGGTGCGCTGCTTGGCGTATTTTTCATCTGGGGTTTCCCGCAGCAGCAACCAGCAGAAATCAGCCATCATAGTGGTGTTCCATCTTCCTTGGTACCTTCTCTCTGTGTCCTTGATGTCCTGGTGAAACCTTTCACCTTGTTCTTCACTGTACGCCCTCAAGTTTTCGGGAAAGTAGTTCACATGGGAGTGCAAGAAATGGACTTTCAGGCTCATGTTACAGCCTTGTTCTTTGAAGGCATTGAGCATCCTGGCAACAATATCCTTATAGTTCTCATCCCGCCTGTTCCCCAAGAATTTGAGAACAACATCCTTGAAGGAATCCCAGGCTTCTTTTTCCTTCTCAGACATCGTTTCAGCGAATGCTCGATCTGAAATGAGTTTCCTTATATCAGGGCCAACAAACACTCCTTCCTTTAGCTTTGCTTCAGAAAGTCGGGGGAACTTTGAGCAAAGGTACCGAAAGCACTCACCATCTTTTGGAAGGGACTTGATGAATTGCTTAATGAGACCCAACTTAATGTGGAGAGGTGGTAATAGAATTTTATCACGAGTACCAAGCTCTCATGAAGAACATTTTTCTCACCGGGTCTCAAATACTCCCGAATTGGCCAGTCTTTTTTCCGCCAGTGTAGGTCACGGGCCCGGCTATCCCACAAGCAAAGGAAGCAGGGATATTTGGTGAAACCGGATTGCTGCCCTAATAGCATGGATAGAATTTTAAAGTCTCCACAAATCATCCACTTATGCTCATCATAACGAATCTTCTGAAGAATCAGGGCCAAATTCTCGTATTTTTCTTGGAGAATAACAGAGTGAGCAATAGGAACTGAAGCGAATGTGTTGCCATTATGAAGAAGAACACCTTTTATGCTGTCTTTTGACGAATCAATGAACAGCCGCCATTCAGCAGGATCATACTTGAGTTTAAACCTTTCCATCACTCCGTATATATCGTTGCAAAATACCAAATCTTCCTCTTTGCTGAAATACTTCAAAAATTGTGTCTCGCGGTTGCGGTACCAATAAAAAGTTATTCCTGGTGACAATAGATTTTTCTGTTTAAGCCGAGAACCTAGCAGTTGGGCAGCATCTTTTGGGAGTCCTAAATCCTGGACTAAATCATTCAATTCAGCTTGAGAGAAAAGTTCAGGTTTCGGATCTGGTTCAGTTTCAAACTCGGAAGTACTGGACTCATCGGGAAAAGCCATCTGATGAGTCTCATCATGATCAGAACCGTCCACACAAATATGATCCAAAGATTTGGTGGTTCAGGCACAGGTACTTCGTTGCTATGAGGCATAGGCCTAATTGCTGAGGGAAGGTTGGGGTAACTTATTTCGTTCTTATTTTTTAAGTTGTATCCCTTCACAATGCAAGAGCAAAAATAGCAGTCACTGCTGTGGTCTCTTTGTTCACGCCACATCATAGGTATTCCGAAACAAAATGCTTGTTTTTTACCTTTCATCCATAAGCGTAGATCTTCCTCACATGTCTTGCACACTTTGTGAGGAGCCCACGGTTTGTCTTGATCGCCTAACTTCAAACCGAAATAGGCGAAATATACTTTTTTAATAAATGCAGAAATGTTCCTCTGCCGCTTTTTCACGGTATATTCCCCACAAATAAAACAAAAACTGTCCGGAGAGTTGACGCAACCTCTGGCTCTGTGAGCCATCACAAATACACAGCACTGCAAACTACAACTGTAGTGAACCACTTCGGAATAAACATTTGTATAAAGTTTGATGTAAAGTTTGATGTTTGATGTATAAAGTTTGATGTTTTGCTTTAATACCTACAAAGTTTAAATTTATTGTTCAATGTAATTAGTTGATTTCTATTGTTCTATGTAAAATGTATACACATGTGTACAAGACTGTTAATCTGTTATATGTAAACCGCCCTTGATCTCTGGAAGGGGCGGTATAAAAGAAATAGTTAAATAAATAAATAAATAAATAAATAAAGCTGGATTACGACTGAGCAAACAAAAGGTAATAATGAACTTGCAAGAAACTGAAATTTGACAGGAACGTTCATGTCGCAACCACCGTGTTTGAGCGAGCGAGCGAACGAGGCGAGGCGAACAGGAAAGAACATGCGCCAGCGCGAGTACTGGATTTAGCCCCCCGCCTCCCAATTGTCCTGTTAATGTATAAAATGAATACAAAACACTCTAAAATATCATGAGGGAGTGTTTCTAGTTAGTTAACCATTACAACCTCTATTTTGGGCCAAGAAAATAAACTGCAGTCGGCTAAAAAGAAATTATGTGAACATTCCTTATATGGGTAAGAAATCTAATTTTGCAAGAAAACGTGACGTGATGGAACATTTTGGCTATTTTTCCTGGATTCAGCACCCCAAAATCTATAGGAATCAGTTGCAAAACTGGAGGCAGTTTTTTGGTAGTGTACCTGTGTTATGATTGATAAGTCTGATGTAGTTTGTGAAAACATCATATGTTGAGGACTTGATGATGTATCTTATGTGGGATCCATGTTTGTGGGGAGTTGCTTGCTTCCAAAATGTTCTGCAAATAGATACGTTTTAAGCATTTTTCTGAAATTAGAGATGTCAGGAATTATTCGCAATGTATTCGGAAGCAAGTTCCAGAAGATTGGTTCGTAATTTGTGAATGCCCTGTTATTAGTTGCTTTGCATGTTCTTCTGAAATCCGTTGGGACAGCTAGAGTGTTTTGTGCATTGGTTCTCCATTCTCTATTGTTGCGTATGTTGAGTATTAGTGATGGAAGGTAAGTGGAGAAGAGGTTATGTAATATTTTCTATGTAGTCATGATGGATTTGTATTTTATACGGCTTTCAATCGGTAGCCACTGCAGCTGCTGCAGAATTGGGGTTATGTGGGTACAGGGGAGGCTCAAGGCAATCTGCTGCCTGAGGCGAAGGATGAGATGGCGGCGCCCCCCCCCCCCCCCACCATAGAGGCGGCGGGGCTTTTTCAAAACTCCAGTCAAGGACTGAACCAAACCAAAAAGCTAATTAGATTATATGGAGGAAATGCAAGATGTTTGCACACCAAGGAACTAAAGGAGAGCGAGAACCACAGCACAGTTTATAAAACTAAATTATAACTCATTTTTATTTTGTTGTTATAAACAGCATTATGGTTATTGCTTTTTTTTTTCAACATATATTTTGCATCCACAGAACCCCCTTCAATAATGGTTGCAGAGCAGAACCAGGACATTCACCCACAGAACTCAATATCTTAAAAAAAATAAAAAATCTGATTCTGATCATCTCACTTAATAACAACAAACATTCTCCAGTACCAGGCATATTGTGAACCAATACAAAACCCTACAACAAAGTCACTGAGTATCTATAGAGCAAATCTACCATACCATACCATATCAGCACCAACTTCCAAAAGTCAAATAAGGAGCTCACCAAAAAAAATGTCACTGTAAATACTACAGTGGGCCCTGGAACATCCATACACCAATTTGAAAAGCTGAACATGTCAAATTACAATAGTACAGTATAGATCTTTATGTACAAACTCAATATTAACAGAACACCTGGGCACAGTCACCCACTCAGAACACATACCCTCACCAAATACAGAATAAGTGACTTACAATCTAAAGTATAAATAAAAATATGTAGACAAAATTTAAACTGAAACCCCAAGAAGCCAGACTCTTCAAGCAGTGCAACATCAGATAAATAGGCAGTTCCCCCATACAGTGTAAAATATAAAGATAACACAAAGTCCAATCACTAAAATGAAATAAAATTATTTTTTCTACCTTTGTTGTCTGACCATTTTATTCTCTGATCATGCTGGTTCTGATTTGAGGCTTCTGCTTTCCTGTCTTCTCTTAGCTCTCTTTCTGTGGTCTATGGTCCATCTGCCATTTCTTATCGCTTCTTTTGTTTTCTTTACTTCTTTCCATTAGCCTATTTCCAGTCACAGTAACCCGTCACAGTATCAGTCCCTTTCCAGTCCTCCCTCCCAATACCTTCCAATGTCAACTTGCACTCCCATGACTGTCACTGGTGTCCATTCCCTTCCAGTCCCCCTCCTTCCCCAATATCCAGCCCCTTCTAGTACAAATACCATGGCAGCCCCTCTCAGCTTCCACTCCCTTCCAGTCCCATTCTCCCATCCCCCTGCATCAGCCCATTTGTAGCCCTAGCCCCCAGTTTTCTTCCAGGGCCAGCAGCTCTATCCTCCCCTCCCTACCATCAGCCCATTACCAGTCCTACCCCCCTATCGAAGCCCCCCAATCAGCTCACTTCCAGTGCTAGTCCCCCCTCAACCCCATTACCAGTGCTAGCCTCCCTTAATCAGCCATAACCAGTCCTACCTCCCCCATCAGCCCATTACCAGTCCTAGCCTCCACTAATCAGCCCATTTCCAGTCCTAGCCCCCCGATCAGCTCATTTCCCGAATAGTGCAGTATAGAAAACTAATAATAAATAAATAAATAAAATAAATTTCCAATGCTAGTCCTTCATCAGTCCATTACCAGTCCTACCCCACTCCATCAGAACATTACCAGTCCTACCCCACTCCATCAGTCCATTACCAGTCCTACCCCACTCCATCAGACCATTACCAATCCTAGCATCCTCTAATCAGCTCATTTCCAGTGCTAGCCCCCCTAATGAGCCCATTACCAGTCCCAGCTCCCCCCTCGATCAGTCCATTCCTAGTTCTAGCCTCCTAGCCTTCCTTAATCAACCCATTACCAGTCCTAGCCCCCCTATCTGCCCATTACAAGTGCTAGCCCCCTCATCAGCCCATTATAATCCTAACCTGCACTGTCTCTCCCCTTTGTCCAACATTTCTCCTCTGTCTGTCCAGTATGTCCCGTCTCTCCCCTTTGTACAGCATTTGCCCCCTGCCTCTCTCCTTTGTCTACTTCTTATCCCCGTCTCCCCCCTTTGTCCAGCATGTCCCCTGTCTCCCCCTTTGACAAGCATGTCCCTGCCATCTCCCGCTTTGTCCGGCATCATGTCCCCTGTCTCCCCCTTTGTCCAGCATGTCCTCTGTCTCCCCCTTTGTTCCCCCCTGTCACTCACCATTGTCTCTCCTTGTTGTCCACCTCCTGTCCCCATTACCTCTACCTGCACCTCTCATCCGGTGGCGGCAGGGGCACTCCGGCTGTTTTAATTTTAGATTTTGCTGCCTCTGCCTTCCCACTGTGTTTTTTTCATCAAGAAATGCTTGCAAGAAAAAAAAAAGCAGCGGGAAGGCAGAGGCAGGGCAGAGGCGGCAAAATCTAAAATTAAAACACAGCCGGAGTACCGCCGCCGCCACCACACAAATCAGCCTGATCGCTTCCAGTTGCAAGTGATCAGGCTGATTTGTCCGACGCCGGCGGCACTCCGGCTCTGTTTTGATTTTAGATTTTGCCGCCTCTGCCCTGCCTCTGCCTTCCCACGCGGGAAATCAGAGGCAGGCTAGAGGCTGTAAAATCTAAAATTAAAAACAATCACCTCTGTTGTCTTCATACAATCCTGCTTCTCTGATGATTTGTTCTGCATATAAATTAAACAGGTAGGGGGAATGTATGCAGCCTTGTCTTACACCTTTGCTTATTTTAAACCATTCTCTTTCTCCTTGTTCCGTTCTGACTGTTGCTTCTTGATCAATGTACAGATTGTGCAAGAGTAATAGACTGATATTGTCTACCTGCAATCTATAAGCTGTTCATTGAAATAGATGAAGACAGAATATGTGATCATATCAAGTCCAATTACAACATGACAACTGGGCAAAAGGGCAACAAGAGAGGGGCATATGTCACCAAAGACCAGCTACTGTTCAATAAGGTCACTGTGGCCAGGGCTAAGAAAAATAGAAATCTCAGTGCAGCATGGATTGATTATAAGAAAGATTTGGACAGCATCTCACACTCATGGCTAAAAAATTGCCTTGAAATGTATAAAATAAATCCTGGTTTGAAAGAGTACATAAAGTTCACAATGGCATGTGGCAAACCACACTCTTTTTGAAATTTGAAGAAGGTCAGTATCATTGCTAACATCAGGATCAAGCAAGGAATATTTCAGGGGGATTCCCTGTCGCCTCTTCTATTTGCTTGGCACTTAATCCACTGAGTACTCTCATCAACTGTTTGGGATTCGGATTTAGCCTGAATTCTAAAGAAGGTAACAGTCCAGAAACAGCTAATTTATTATTTGTAGACAATCTGAAGCTCTATAGTTCCAGTGGCCAACAATTGAGAGAGCAACTCCGTGTGGTGAAAACCTTTTCTGATGACATCAGGATGACCCTTGGCCTTGACAAATGTGTTAAGGGAACTTTTTTTTAGAGGAAAATTGAGCAAAACAGAAAACATCTCCCTGTCTGAAGGCTGTGGCATCAAGGACCTTGAACAGAAAGGCATATCTCGGAGTAGAGGAAGGAACGGCACTCCAGATCTGTAAAGAATATTACAGGAAATTAAAATAATTGAAAAATGCTTTAACATCACGGAATAAGATACAAGCGATCAATCAGCTGGCAATTCATGTACTTTCATACAGCTTTGGGACTGTGGACTGGGCTCTTAAGGATCTTGAAAAACTGGATGTGTGAACACAAAAACTCCTCCATGTCCATAAAGTGATTTATAAGAACCAGTGTATGCCAAGGCTGTACATCTCTAGAGCTGAAGGAGGGCTAGGACTCATAGAGATTAATTATATATGCAGAGCTACTATCATAGGCTTGCAGGCCTACTTAACTGTATCATCGGATCCAAATATGCAGAAAGTGTTGAAATATGAGTAAATGTCCAAAACCTTTCCATCATTAAACTTTGACAAGTGCTCCGATGATTAGAAGGAATAAGTGAAAATCCACAAGCATGCACAAGGAAGGGAGTAACAGAATTTGTAAAACAAGAGAAAACTTTGCAAGGAATTAGATCAACAAACAAGGAAAAACAAGTGGTATATGCACAAATACAGCGGGAAATAGAGTGTTACTCCAGGAACCCTATGTCGATCAAGAACAGACACATGAATGGTTAAGGAGGGGTGAAATGAAACCGATGGATGAGGGGTTGATAGTTGTTGCCCAGGACAGCGGCTTATGGACGAGATGGTTTCCAGCAAGCACTGAAAAAACTGGCAACACAGACATATGTCGATTCTGTAAAAATGGCCTGGAAAACATGACTCACCACATAGCTGGCTGTGAAGTTCTGACTGCAGAAAATTTCTATATAGAAAGACATAATAAAGTAGCATGCTTCATTCATTGGAAACTCTGCAAGCACTACAACATCGCTGTGCCTGAAAAGCACGAGATCATGACTCTAACAGAATTTACATGAATGAGGTTATGATCACCTGCGATATTCCCATTCCAACCAATAAGAAACCAGATGCGAGGAAGCCGGATAGAGTGTTTAAGGAGAAACAGCAGAACAGAATTACTAATGGAGAAGTGGGTTCCAAGCGACTACTTTGTGAATTAACGTGGAGAGGCAGAAGATCCTGAAATATCAGTAAATGTAGTCGGAGAAAATGTGGCAGAAATATTTCCCATCATATTGGGTGCCACAGGCTTGATAAAGAAGAATTTCCAAGCACATCTTGACAATCTACCAATAAATGTTACATCTTGCAAACTCCAGCTGGAGACTCTCTTCGGCACGATGCAAATACTTCGCTGAGCTTTAGCAGTAAATTTGAGAGACTGAGATCATACTCCCCATGCTCTGGCTTAGAAGTGAGGTCCACTACCGTCATAGCATGGAGAATCTGCCCCCGAAACTTAACTATTCCTAAAAATATATAAATTCTTCCACTGCAGCAGCCACCAGTGGAATAGTGTCCGAATGACCACACACACACTTCTCTAGTTGGCATATGCAGCTTGTGAGCAATGGAATTTGGTTAGGCCATTCAGGCCTCACAGGTCATGCATCTCAACCTGAAGCACCTTGCAGCCCTTAGGGCACACTAACTTGGGGCACCGTAACATTCTTAGGGCACCTTAACCTATGGTCCCATAAACCAGGGTGCCTTCTACGGTTTATGCCTTGTCCAGGGGTGCCTAATGCAGCACTTAGCCTAAGGAGCCCTATGAGGTGCTTTATAAGCACATTACAAGGCACCTTTTAAGGCACCTTATAGGGCACCTTATAAGGTACCCTTGTAAAGTGCTTTATAAGGTGACCTTGTAAGGTGCATTAGCCTAAGGCGCCTTGTAGTGTGCGTTAACTGACATGGCGTGCCGTAACGATGCACCACCCACTCCTTTATATGGGCATCCGTAACATTACCAGGGAACTTAACATGGGTGGCATTACCAGGGAAGAGTGGTCTTGCCGTAACGATGCACCACCCACTCCTTTATATGGGCATCCGTAACATTACCAGGGAACTTAACATGGGTGGCATTACCAGGGAAGAGTGGTCTAGTGGTTAGGACAAGGTACTTCAGGCCGGAGGGCCAGGGGTTCAAGTCCCACCTGAGGACAGCAATCTCAGGCCAGAAGGACTGGGATTTCTAGTCCTATAGGCACTCCTTGTGGTCTTGGGCAAGCCACTTAACCCTCCATTGTCCATGTTCCCTGTAAGTATTAACATATGTGTGTCATATCCCCTCATGTTAAATGTATCCCCCAATTGACCATTTTGACCTGGTGAAAAGCAGAATATAAATACAGCTAAATAAAAATAAATAAATAATACCCCTATGTGTTTATTATCAAGATGTTATGTACCTAGATTTGTTCTTGATGTAATCTGCTATGAACTTTTATTAGGTGCTACAGAATAGATATGATAAATTAATTAAATTTTTGAAAACAACAACAGATTATATCTCAGCAGTTATGACAAATCATGCCCAGGGAGACCCAGATTTGCTTTGCTTAGATGAAGCCATGTCATTAGAGAATACAGATTTTGTGATACATGTAGCTTATTTAAAGCAGTGCTAAAATATTTAAATCAACATGTTTCCTTTAATATAAGGCAGTAAAATGATTTATATAATGACTGTACAGACAAGAAGTTTATATTACACACACATACTCACTTCACTGTGGGGGATATAGAGGGATATTAAAAGGCACAATAAGGGATCATGGCTCATCCACTGGAAACTATGTAAACACTGTATCATTGCTGTTCCGTGACCTTGATAGAACTGGTAAATCAGAGAAAGCACAAGAACGGCATGGCTAACAGAAGTGTGCATTCAAAGTGATTATTCTGTACAATATATAGGGAGACAACAGATCTTCAAGAAATGCAGTCAGAGGCCTAGATAAAGTATCAAGAAGACAGAATATTTCTAAGTGCTTTGAGTGCCATTCGCTTGATTAAAAAGGATTTCAAGTGCGCCTTGCGTTGAGGTCTTATTTTATTTTATTTCATTTATGTTTTTCTCTCTATTTTTTTTGTTTGATTGATCGTTGTATTGAGCTGGTTGAAAGCTGACTTGCAAAAAGAGGGCCCAACTTGCATTTTTGTGTACTATGTGGTCCTGCTGAGATCAGGCAGATGTTCTGGGCAATGACTTGGGGCTGACTGCTGACCATGGGGTTTCCAAGAATGCTGTCCCCTTACTCTAGTTAGCTGCACTACTTGCAACTAATGCCTATGTCTTCGCCTGGTCCCATTAGTCATGAGATTTGTGGTGGTCCATTAGGTGAGCCTCAGAGTAATGTGGTATGAGGCTTCACCCCTAATGGAGACGTGTCTCTTCCTCCACTGCCACTCCCTTGAAGGAAATACCACTTTTTAGTGGATGATGTTGGAAGGACCACAGGCGGAACTCTGTTCTGTGGGGACTTTGTTGTTGTTGTTGTTGCATGCCGTCAAGTCGGTGTCAATTAATGGAGGCACTCTGGCAGAGGACTTTAGACGTATGTAATAGCGCTTGGTCGTTGTTTTATCCCGGTAGTGGGGTCCAATGGCAACTGATGGTTGATAAGGAGTACTGTGCAAAAAACAGTTGAGGTTCCCCGGAATCAGATGATCAGGACACTGAAGTCACTTTTTTTTTCCTTGCCTCCTGTTGGATCAGGGGTGCTTGGTTGTCCTTTGGCAGGATGACTGGAGTGGAGTGCCAGGTCTTTGGAAGATATTGAACCTGGCCCCATATGTACCAGACTGACTTCTGGTTTTCCTCAGCAAGGTATGGACTGAAGTAGAATGCTAGTCTTTTCCTTCCAGTGTAATGAGGGTAAAAAAGGGGCATCAGTAGGATTGAACCCTGGGCTCTGTTATTCCTCCACTTGTCAAACCACCTGAATAGAAGAGACTGATGCTCGATGCCATTAGCATTGTACAGTGTTATGTGATGAATGCAGGGAGACTGGATGCATTTCCTGGTGCGGCAGACTCCTCTTGTGTGACAGCAGTCATGTATATGGGTCTCTACACCATGGAGGTTCCCTTATCCAAGATATCCCTCCAGTGCCTGTATGGGCACTGGGGAGGGGGTGCTGATGGCATCCTGGCAAGGGGCTTCTGTCTTCCGTAGCAGAAAAGGCCTAGCTGTGTTGTTTGTAGCCATCATGTTGGTCCCACCCAGTCCCTTTTAAACTTGTTATGTTCTATCGTTGATTGATGTGTCTCCTGGAAGAATGCTATATCGCAGTATGACGTACAAGGGCACAAAGGATTTTATACCTTTTGATTGGTGTACCTATGCCATATACATTTCACGAATGAACTCTCAGCCTATTCCCATTCTTGCCCCAACTTCCCTCTATAGCTCCCCTGCTTTTACTGCTCGGGTGCCCCCCAAGCCTAAGCCCACCCATCTTTGCCTCTCCAGATTGTTATAAGAAGCTGTGACCTTATCGTTCTCCTCCATATTAATTTCTGTTGAAATCACCTTCCACACCTCCCCTACCCAGCCTTGTGTTATCCCCGATATTCCATCCACATCCTCCCCTCCACTCCCATCCCCCTTTCCCTGCCCCCTCTCCTCCCCCGGGTCCAAGGGGAGGTCTAGGTTTGACCGAGTCACCTGGGAGGTTTCTTTGTCAGATTCCCAGTACAAATAGTCCATGGAGGACTTGAGGTCAGTGGCTGAAGAAGGGTCGGTGACCCGCACCAGGCTGCCAAGGCCGAAGAGTGCCCAGAGCCAGAGGCACTCGCCCAAGAAGATCTCGCGCCAAAGGACCAGTACGGAGATCAAGATCTGCACCAAGGACCCTCATGAGGCCTCTGAATCTCAGGGGTCTCTGTGGCGGCCCGGGGACTCCTCGAGGTCTCGATGCACAGGGCGACAGAGCCTGGTACTAGCACCTGCTGAGCAGTGAGGAACTCAGAAACACTGCGCTCCAAGGCCAGCATTCGGGCCTCCCACTCGGGAGTGGGGTCCTGTGATACCAATGCCGGGGTGACTGGGTCGGGTGTTAAAGAGGAGAAGAGGTCCGCACTGGGACAACCCTCAGGAGACTGTGCGCCTTTGCCTGAGGCCTCCTTATCTATACTTTACTGGGCCGCTCCCACTCCGCTGAGGGAGGCTGAGGGACCGGGCGCATGATCTCTCATGCTTGTCTGGCACCACTGACAGAGTCCTTGTGGCCATCTTCTTCTTCTGCTCGCATTCGGGTGACCCCTAGTCAAAGTGCTGCCAAGCCCGGGGAAGAGCCTTGGGAGACTCCAGGGGTTGCAGGGCCAAAGAGCAGGAGGCTACTGGTGATACAGGGGCTGCCTTGTGGAAGAAATAATCTAGCTTCTGCTTACTCTGGATGGCCTTGGAGGACATCTTCTTGCAGAGTGAGCATAGCTCCAGGTCATAGGCACCTGAGATACACTCATGAGTGTTTGTGAGAGACATGTTTTTTGCGCGGCATTTTTCATGAAGTCGGTAGGCTCGAGGTAACACGACAAAGAGCAAGAAACAACTTTGGTGAAGTATACAACAAAGTGCTTAATCGGAAAAAATCCCCTGAAGAAACCCACAGACGTGAAACGCAAACACGGTACCACAAAAGGTGGCGTTGGGAAATACCAAGAGTGATTAAGATAAGCACAACCTTTTCCAAAATATTTTTGAATGAATATGAATATAATTAATTGAAAGTGGTAAAGATTGGAACAATGTGGTCGTTGATGCAAAAAGGGCACACTATTTGAGAATGGAATCTAATGAGTAGTGCTACATAAGTCTGAGACTACGTTTAATTATACATACATACATCATATTTAGAAAGCATAAGTTGCTACAAAGGGAAACAAATATAAAGAAAAATAGTCACAATCCTAATATAAATTGGAGGGATGAACGTTCATATGATAAACAAATATGTCATAAGAACATAAGATATGCCATACTCGGTCAGACCAAGGTCCATCAAGCCCAGCATCCTGTTTACAAAAGTGGCCAATCTAGGTCACAAGTACCTAGCAGTTTCCCTAAAAGACACAGGTTCTACAATGCGTGTATTGGGTAAAGCATTGATATCCTGGGTCCCTTTTTAATAATGGTTTATGGACCTTTCCTCCAGGAGCTTGTCCAAACCATTTTTAAACCAAGCTACACTAACAGCCTTTATTACATCCTCCGGCAACAAATTCCAGAGTTTGATTACACGTTGAGTGAAAAAATATTTTCTCTTATTTGTCTTATATAGTTTACCCTGTAGCTTCATTGCATGTCCCCTGGTCTTTCAATATTCTGATAATGTAAACAATCGATCTACGTTTATCCGTTCCACTCCATTTATTAATTTATAAACCTCTATCATATCTCCCCTCAGCCGTCTCTTTTCCAGGTTGAAGAGCCCTAACCGTTGTAGTCTCTCCTCATAAGAGTAGCCTTCCATCCCCTTTACCATTTTGGTGCCTCTTCTCTGTATCATTTCTAATAACGCTATATCCTTTTTAAGATACAGCAACCACAATTGCACACAGTATTCAAGGTATGATCGCACCATGGAATGAAACAGAGGCATTATAATACCCTTTGTTTTATTTTCCATTCCTTTCCTTATCATACCTAGCATTCTATTAGCTCTCTTGGTTGCCGCTGCACACTGGGCCGAGGGTTTTAACATGTTATCCACAATGACGCCTAAATCTTTTTCCTGGGTGGTAGTTCCTAAAGTGGAACCTTGCATCGTGTAACCATAGTTTGGGTTGTTCTTCCCTAGGTGCATAACTTTGCACTTGTTCATATTAAACTTCATCTGCCATTTTGATGACCAGTCTTCGAATTTCTCAAGATCCTCTTGCAATTTTCCACAATCCTCATGGGTTTTAACAACTTTAAATAGTTTTGTGTCATCTGCGAATTTGATAACCTCACTCGTTATTCCATTTTCCAGGTCATTTATGAATATGTCAAAAAGCAGCAGACCCAGCACAGATCCCTGGGGTACTCCACTATTCACCTTTTTCCTTTGGGAAAATTGGCCATTTAGACCTACCCTCTGATTTCTATCATTTAACCAGTTCCTGATCCACAATAGTACACTGCCTCCTATCCCACGACTTTTTAGTTTTGCCAAAAGTCTCTGATGAGGGACCTTGTCAAAGGCTTTCTGAAAGTCCAGATACACTATATCAACCGACTCACCTTTGTCTACCTGTTTATTCACACCTTCAAAAAGAACACAACAGATTAGTAAAACAATATCTTCCTTGTCTAAAGCCATGTTGGCTGTCTCCCATTAGGCCATGACTATATACATGCAGAGTAATTTTGTTCTTTATGATGGTTTCTACCATTTTTCCTGGTACTGACATCAGGCTCACAGGTCTGTAGTTTCCCAGATCACCCCTGGAACCCTTTTTAAAAATTGGCGTTACATTGGCGATCCTCCAATCTTCAGGTATTACAGATGATTTTAATGAAAGTTCACAGATTACTAATAGAAGGTCTGCTATCTCATATTACAGTTCTTTCAACACCCTGGCAGACCTGAAGCACACACCACAGACATCAGAAAAATTGTTATGATGGAGCTCAATGAGCAAACTGTGCTTAACGTAGGACTTGCCATCTGCCAGTAATCATAGGAAACGTTTGATAGGTGTGTACCGTATACCCAGGTGTAGGGTGGCATTGCTAAGGCATGCAAGTGCTAGTATTGGGAGATGCACGCAGGGCCCAATATCCTGCCTCTCCGGGGGGCATTAGCCAATGGGGTCTGTGGGTGTGGGTGTGGGTGTGTCTGCCCCTGTTGGCTGCTGCTTTATGGCAGAGGTTCCCAACTCCAGTCCTGGTGTGCCAAACTCTGTTCGGGTTTTCATGCTGTCCCTCATGAATATGCATGAGATACATCTGCATACCATGGGGGTGGTGCATAGATATGCAGCACAGGCATCTTTAGTAGAGGCAGCATGGATACTGAATGGTGTTTGGCCCTCCAGGACTGCATTTGGGAGACTCTGCTCTAGGTAATGCCCCTCTTTATGGTGTCTGCTCGGTGGGGTAAAATATAGGTGTATTAACCATGCGTATGTTCTCTGCAATAAAGGTTTGTCCTTACTATCACGGTTTAGTTGTGGGAAAAGTATGTGGACTGGATTGGAAGTAGTCCCAGCTGGGACTTATGCAGCACCTTATGTTACAATACTTTGAGGGTGTGTTTGCTGGCAGCACTAATTAAAATAAAAATAATATGCCTCCTAAAGCAATATTACCTATAACAGGTAATGCCTCAGCCAGCCTTCTTCATTAGGCACAGTGTGGGATTGAACCCATGATTCCTGCATCATTAGGCAGTGTCTTAACCATTGTGCTACACTGCTGCTCCTCCTCTTTGCATGTCAGGCACCTACTTAAGATTTTCATTTGTTACACTGCACAGTGCTGCCATCAAAAACAGTGCTGAGACCTTGCGGTGCCTCATACGGCACCCTATAAAGCGCCCTATAAGCAACATTCTTAGGTGTCTTGGCGGACAGTGCACTTTAAAATGTGCCCTCTGGGGTACCTTATGGAGCGCCTTATGTTACAGTGCTTTCAGAGTGCGTTTGCTTGAAGCAGTAATTAAAATAAAATTAATATGCCTCAGACTGCAATATTACCTATAACAGGTAATGCCTCAGCCAGCCTTCTTTATTCAGCACAGTGGGGGATTGAACCCATGATCCCTGCACCATCGGTCAGTGTCTTAACCATTGTACTGTGGCTCTGTTCTTGTGCTTGCACATCAGCGCGCCACTTATGCTTCCCGCGCAAGTTTCTCATGTGCTAATGTGTGCGGCGCACATGAGCGCACAGCGCACATTAGCGCATGATTAATCCCGGTTTGCTTTTATCAGACTGAAACGCCCACTCCTTATATGGCATCCCGCACACTAGCGCGGCACGCACCTAACGGGGTTTTAGTAAACATACCCCATAGAGTAAAAGTTTATATCTTTATTATAAGTAATAAAATGGCTAGAAGGAGTACAACTTCCCTTGCAAGCAATATTACAAATTTAGTAGGTGCAGAGCCTGGGCTAAGAGACAAAGGATTACCATGTCGGGACAGAAGGAAGGATTTCATTTGTCTCTTCTCCACTGACTGTTTCTGTCTTTCTAGTTATATACATTTCTTGTATGCAGATACTTCCTGTTTTTTTTTACAGAACAAGCCTATATGTATACATCAACACTTTTTCTTGATTTTCTTTCATCTATTTCTGTCTGTGACTTTCTGTCTGACCCTTCTCAGGAAAAAGTCACAATTTATTTCTTTATTTAGTAATGCTTATATACCACTTTTCACTGTGTCAAAGCAGTGTATATTCAGGTGCAGTACATATTTCCCTTGTCCCTGAAGGGCTCACAATCTGTTTTTTTGTACCCGAGGCAACGGAGGGTTAAGTGATTTGCCCAAGGCCACAAGGAGTGGCTGTGGGACTAGAAACCCCAGTCTGACCAGGCACAACGGCTCTCTGAAATCTGCCCAGCAACAAAACAATGGCCACATTAAGTTAGGCTTTCGCTACAGGTCTGCATCAAGTCATTGTGCACAGAATCAATTTTTGAGCTGTATAACACAAGGAATGCTTCACCCCCCTTTATACCATCATCTGCTATTATCTGAGAGACTGGTTTCACAAACAATGCATAGTGGTTTTCCATGACAGACCCAGAATAAATAAGAATTAATTTTCCCACTCTTCATTAAATTGACGCTTACTATCTCTTTCTGCTTTTCTTTTGCTCATTTTAACTGACTGTAAACACTGATTTCAATTAACTGACCTCAATTGTTTACAAAGAGATGGAGTTTGAAGGCTTTCCTGAAATGGCTCCGTTGCCACCTTCCAAACAGCACCGATGGCAAAAAGCAGTGCTGCCCTGAAATGGCTCCATTCCAGCCTTCCAAAGACCACTGATGGCATAAAGCAGTGCTGCCCTGAAATGGCACTTTTTTTACTCTTCACAGCCGGCCTCTTTTTACACCATTTGCTCACCCACCAACTGCCACGCTAACACAATGTCTGGCTCCAAGTGGCCCTTAACTTCCACTGCGCTACAACAGTGTGTGTGTGTATGTAACAGAAAGTGTAATTACTCAGCTGTAGCAGGTATTCTCCATGAACAGCAGAAATAAGTCTTGACATATGGGTGACATCACCAACAGAACTCTACACAGGAACTCTCCCCAGCTTCCAATGGAAGCTTTTGGGAAGCACACCGCACCTGTCCACCTGCTGTGGCATCATCTTCTCCAGTCTAATAACAGCAGGAGCCAAAAAAGGCAACACTCTGGGGAGGTGGGAGGGTTGTGAGGATTTATTCCTGCTGATCACGGAGAGCACCTGCTATAAGTGTGTAACTTCACTTACTTCATGAACAAACAGGAAATAAGTCTTCATGTATGCGACGCCCAAGCTACAGGATAATGGAACCTGAGGAGATCCACAGCCCAACAGGGGAAACCAAGTGGAGAAACAAGGCAGAATAGCAAAGTAGTCCCTTGAGTGACTCATCTGATTCAGCATCCTCAGTAGACATCAACCCCTAGAGATTTTATCAGTAGCCTGGATAGACAGAGGGGCCGATGGGAAGCGGTTGACTCTAAGACCCAAGAGATACCAGAGTACGGCCTGGTCAAAATTGCTGTCCCGTCAGGAATCCCCCTCCAGGCAGTAGTGGGCTGTAAAGGTATTGACCGATGACCATGACCACTCCTTTTTCTTTTTCTCCTCATTTACCACCTTATATAATTGTAAATAATTCCTAATGTAAACCATTTTGATTGAAGAAAAGGCCTTATATACATCTGGATAAATAAATAATTCCTTGCAGATTTCTTCTACAGAAACAAAGCAAAGGTTGGCCACCATCGAAGTCATTGCTAAGGACACTATGAGCCGTGATATGACCCTCAAGGCTCAACCCCACCTGGGAATAAATATGAACTATGTAGTTAGCTAGAAAGAGAGAGACTGTGTGCTTCTGAATGGTGGAACCCAACTTACTGGGATTGAAGGAAATGAAAAGCTGGGTGGACCGGCAGTGCACTTTCATGTGCTACACATAGAAGGCTAAAGCCCACTTGCAGCAAGAATCCGCCTCCCTGAGAGATAAGGTCTGGGTAGGAGCCCAGATGGAGAGGCTCCCTCTGCGAGAACTTCAGTAGTAGCGGGAACTACAGCTACTAAGACCAATAAGAAGCAATGAGGATCATGGAGACATTTTCAGCCTAGAGCTTCAAGAGGATTTTTGTCATAAGTGGTATCGGGGAGTAAGTATATAGCAAGCCCTCCCCTCAGTGGAGGAGGAAGCCGGTTGCTGGGTGGGCTCCAAGAGCAGAAGTGACCCATCTGTACATTGTGTGTCTTGGCAAAAAGATCCACCACATGGGTGCCCCACTCCTGAAAGATGTGATGCACCACCACCCTCTTGAGGGTCCACTTGTGTGGCTGAAGGACTTGGCTGAGCTGGTCCGCTAGGACATTGAGTTCGCCGGGCAGATAAGTCACCCTTAGATCCATGCCATGGAGCAGAGAAAACTTCCACAACCAAAAATGCCTCCCAGCAGAGGAGGAATTACTCCGTGCCTCCCAAGAACATCACCACTCAGTTGTCCATCTGGATCAGGACCACCTGATGGGCCAGGAGCTCTTGGAAGGCTCAGAAGGCATTGGCTATTGTCTGAAACTTGAGAAAGTTGATCTAGGGCATGTTCTCCTGCTTGGATCACAGGCTCTGTGTGTGCAGGCCATCCAGGTGAATAGGGATCCAGGGATCTGTGCTGGGTCTGCTGCTTTTTAACATATTCATAAATAACCTGGAAATGGGAATAACGAGTGAGGTGATCAAATTTGCAGATCGATCACGAACGCGACAACCCCAGGGCAATCCTCAATGGGTCGACAAACAGGATCCAGGGAAGTACAGAACCTCTTATTATCCTCAGAGGCAGGGGTCGAGGCCACGGCAGGGGGTTCGCTCGCAGGGACTCGGAAAGATCCATGGAAAGGAGATAATCTCTTCACAAAATACCAATAACGTAATTAACATTTCAAAATACGCACTTACTTTAGATGAGGAGTCGGTACTTAGTAAGGGGTTATCCTTTGTGCCTGTCAAGAACTTTGATCCCTTCGAGGTTCAAGTTGATTTGTTTAAATTCTTCTGCAGAATCCGAATTAGACATTTTTTTAATGATCAACCTACTCTCAGTTCGGAATTTTCTACACTTAGAAATAAGTCTAGGTGGAATCCACCTCCTAATACAGATCCTTTAATAGAAGCATTCGAAAAGATTGTTCTTAAAGAAGTGGATAAGTTTAAAAGGAAAGTCAAGACCCCCTATCAGAACCTTTCCAAGGGTGAAATGGCTGCTATAAAATCTTTGCAGCGTAATAATGATATTATTATAAAGCCCGCTGACAAGGGAGGAGCTGTAGTTGTTTTAGATAAGATATATTACGTTGCAGAGATCAATAGACAACTTAAAGATACCTCTTTTTATCTGCGATTAGATGAGGATCCAACTCCGTCATTGAAAAAGTGTATAGACAGTTTTGTGTTAAGCGCATATGATATTGGATATCTCACAGCCAAAGAGAGGGATTTCCTCATTGTTGATTTCCCTATAATTCCAACCATTTACGTAATTCCTAAAATCCATAAATCACTTGAGCACCCCCCAGGTAGGCCTATAGTTTCTGCCATAGGATCCATTTTGGAGCTCATTTCACAATTAATAGATCATATTTTACGGCCATTTATTACTCGAATGTGGTCTTATGTCAGGGATTCGTCTCACGTTATAAATATCTTGACGTCTATATGAGATATTAATCATGGAATGATTTTAGTTACTTTAGACATTGAATCCCTGTATACCAATATCCCTCAGGCAGAAGCCCTTCAGATTATTGAGTTTTACTTATATAATAGGGAGACATACAAAAAATTACCAACAATATTTTTATTGGAATTAGCGCGTTATGCTCTGTGCGAGAACTATTTTTGTTTTTGAGAATTATTCTTAAAACAAATCAAGGGTGTTGCAATGGGGTCCTCCATGGCTCCAGACATTGCCATTCTATATGTATCGCATTTTGAAGATAAATTTATCAAAACTAATCCATTTAGTGCCTACATCAAGCTTTGGGTCAGATACATAGACGACATTTTAGTACTTTGGGATGGATCCATAGACCTGCTGTCAGAATTCAATACATGGATTAATCAGTGCGACGAAAATTTACGTTTTCAGGTCACCTTTGACCCAGTCCAAATTCCATTTCTAGATCTTTTAATTTAAAAAGTGGATAATAAGTTACACACGTCTCTTTACAAAAAGCCCACTGATAGGAACCATCTCCTGCATTACACAAGTTTTCATAATCTATCTCTCCGGAACAATCTTCCGGTTGGCCAGTTTCTAAGGACTAAGCGTCTTTGTACATCTGATCAAGATTTTGAACATCACGCTGCCCTGATGAGACATAGGTTCAGTGGATGAGGATATCCCCAATCTCAGATAGACAAAGCCTATCACAGGGCTTGCGATTCCTCTCGTGATGATCTTTTATTATTAAGGGAACGGCAACCCCAGAAAGGAATTGTGTGTTCTCTTCTCTATTCATTCCATTCTCACAAAATAAGTAAATTATTGAAAAAACACTGGTATTTGATACAGTCTCTACCAGGTTTTCAAGATGTTCCTGTGATCACAGCACATCGAAGGAATGTCAACCTTCGTAATCTTCTTGTGCCCTCGGCCTTCACAGAACAACGGTTTCTTTCCAAATATAAAGGTCATTATCCATGCGGACAATGTTCAGTATGTAGCTTAGTGCTAACAGTTAAAGATTATTTCGTTCACCCTGTTACCAATTTCAAATTTTACTTGGATGATTTTACGAATTGTGCCACAAGTCATGTGGTTTATGTCATTGTTTGCCCCTGCAATAAATTGTATGTGGGAAAAACTATACGGCCGGTTCGCATTAGAATCACAGAACATCGGAGCTGTATCAAGAGAGGTGTTGTGGATAAGCCCCTAGTACTTCATTGGCAAGAAGCTCAACATAAGGTTTCAGATTTACGATTTTTCATTATTAAGAAAATTAAGTTGAATTGGCGGGGTGGTGATGTTGACCGGACGATTCTACGGTTAGAACGTTTTATTTTTAACTTGAACAGTCTACATCCTTATGGACTAAATATGGATCGAGACTTGTCAGTCTTCCTATAAAAATATGTTATATATTTTTTCCTCTGTTTTTGTTTCACAATTCATTTCATGTGTTGGCTTTCATCTCATTGTATAATATAGTTTACAGCCTGTTTTGACTCATTTCACACAGGTCAGGTATTCCCCTGGGTAATCCCTCGGTTCCACGATATGGCTGCGATGCCTTCTTTGAAAAATTTTTCGATGTTTGATAAAAAAAAATTTTTGGCTTTGATCCAGCTGGTTGAAACCTGGGAATGTTTTGTACAATTTTGTATGGTGCTCTCAGGCATTATCATTTAATAGGATAAATTTTTTCAGCACATAGTACTAGACTCTTTATTATTTGTAAAGGATCAAAAAAGTGTATGGCTCCTTTTGGTATCTTCCCCTTTTCCCTAGTATACGCACGAGCATATCCAGGTTGTTTGTGAGTTCTAGGTATAGACATGTATAGGTCCATAATAGAAGAACCATTTTATTTATGGAGAACAATTTGGTTTGTGATGTCAATTTATTCTACTTGTTTTCTTTTATTTCTGATAATGACTTCTATATTTCTCATTTTTCATTTCATTTTTCACCCTTTGAAGATCGTTTTGGCCCTTTACAACACATCATTTATTGTTTTACTTTGGTTTTAATTTGTTTAGTACGCATGTTTAGTATTTGCATATGACGCTAATTACGTCAACTCATATCGTTGATATGTATCCGAGTACGCATGCGTTGGCGTTTTTTTGTAACGAAAGAAGGAACAGCGTATAATAGTAGCCTAGTGGTTGGGGCAAGGTACTTCAGGCCGGAAGGTCGGAGGTTCAAATCCCACTAGAGGACAGCAACCTTGGGCCGGAAGGACTGGGGTTTCTAGTCCCACAGATGCTCCTTGTGGTCTTGGACAAGCCACTTAACCCTCCATTGCCCATGTTCCCTGTAAGTATTAGTGTATGTGTCTCATATCCCTGCGTGTTAAATGTATCCCCCAATTGTGTTGTGACCGCTTTGATTGAAGGATAAGGCGGTATACAAAACTGTCTAAATAAATAAATAAATAAAATAAATATGGTTATCTCGCAGCGGTTGATACGAGCGGCATATTTTCTTAGTAAGTGCATTTTAAACAATTGTGCGTATCATTTGGGTAGCATGTATAATTCAATTTTAAAATTACTTATTTACACTCGCAATCCATTGCAGCACCCTTTACTCCATATTAAGTTAATGCACACTGCCCATTAGCTAATCCGTACTCCCATATGAGCCAAATTGATGTCTAGTTTTTACATATGATTTTTATCCTTGATTAAAGTTTCCTTCAAATTTTAGAACCTCTCGCTTTTTAAGTACCAGCGGTTTGTGATCAAATCCTCCTTTTTGCTACTAACAGGTCCCTCTTCACATAAGTGAGTGTATGATCAACAAGGCAATGTTGAGCACTTTTATTTTACAAAGTTTTACCTTTGGAGATCATGATATAACGTCATGTACCTAGTCGGTATACTCTTTCATGATAGTGAAAGTCCCAGACCTCGCTAATGCGAATACAGTTTTGTAATCCCCCGTTTGAGAATGTTGATCACATGCGCCCTGAGATAGGTGTGCTTCACACAAAAGATTGGTTCACATCAATTTAAGCAACAATTTTATTAGGTGGATAGGCCCTGATGTCAAATTCTAGGCACAATGGATAGGTCACATACTTAACAGCCGTTTTAGTTACCTGTTATAGTTATTTTTTAACGTGATTTTGGTTTAGGCAAAGCTATTATTTTTAGCATATATAACAATTTGTTTCATGACTCCTTTTGGGTTGTTTATTGATCTTACAATGTGATATGCAATACATATAATATTGTTTTTTTGTAAATCCTGGGTTAGATTATCCGGACATCCATCAAGACATCACAGATAGGTTCCCAAAACAGGCATGTATTAATAATGTCCCTTTTGTCCTTTTATTTATTTATCTTTTATGGTTTTATTGTTTTACATACATTTTTACACATATGTTCATTGTTATTTATTTGTTTACAATTTTTAAGTACATCTTCTACGATTGCACAATCATTCTTCCTTCGTCCCTCTCCCCTTTGGGGTTTTCTTCGAAAAGCCCTTTGGTTGTTGTCACACTCCTGCAGTTTCTTTTCTTGAGTTTTTAGCTTAATATTTTAACATTTTTATGATATGTTATTAGCCATTAACATGATATTATTTATTTATTTATATTTTTAAACATGTCATTGATTTTATGGAATGTTATATATATGTGTATGCATTTATCAATATTTATAGTGGTTCATGGTGTATCCAGTGGTATGTATGTTTTTAGTTATAGTGCTCCACCTATAGTTCAGTTTTATGGTTTTTATGTATTTCTTAAGTATTTCATAATTTGTTTTTATCCTTTTTATGGTTTACGCAGTTTATGTGTCATATTGGTTATTCTTAATTCTTCTTTTTTTATATTATTCACATTGTGAATGGATGGGTTATATCTATTTTTATCGTTTTTAACATTTGTATGTTTAGCCAATGAGCCCCTGAAGAAGGTGTTGCGAAACACGGCCTGTGTCGGGCCTGGCTGGTTTATAATCAATAAACGAGTTCTTCCAACAAGATCCACGGTTTTGGTTTGGTTCTTTGTCCTGGCACGTGGATAACTGCTACTTCATTGGTACTCTTAGATCCATGCCATGGAGCAAAGAAAACTTCCACAACCAAAAATGCCTCCCAGCAGAGGAGGAATTACTCCGTGCCTCCCAAGAACATCACCAATCAGTTGTCCATCTGGATCAGGACCACCTGATGGGCCAGGAGCTCTTGGAAGACTCAGAAGGCATTGGCTATTGTCTGAAACTTGAGAAAGTTGATCTAGGGCATGTTCTCCTGCTTGGATCACAGGCTCTGTGTGTGCAGGCCATCCAGGTGAATAGGGATCCAGGGATCTGTGCTGGGTCTGCTGCTTTTTAACATATTCATAAATAACCTGGAAATGGGAATAACGAGTGAGGTGATCAAATTTGCAGATGACACAAAATTATTCAGAGTTGTTAAAATGCATGAGGATTGTGAAGAATTGCAAGAGGAAATTGATAAACTGGAAGACTGGACATTCAAAAGGCAGATGAAATTTAATGTGGACAAGTGCAAAGTTATGCACCTAGGAAAGAACAACCCAAACTATGGATACATGAAGCAAGCTTCCACATAAGGAACCACCACCCAGGTAAAATATTTAGGTGTTATCATGGATAATACATTGAAACTCTCCACCCAGTGTGCAGTGGCAACCAAGAAAGTAAATAAAATGCTAAGAATCATAGGGAAAGGAATGGAGAATGCCATTGAATTGTTCCATGGTGCGACCGCACCTTAAGAACATAAGAACATAAGATATGCCATACAAGATCAGACTAAGGTCCATCAAGCCCAGTATCCTGTTTCCAACAGTGGCCTATCTATATTATATAGTAAGTACCTAGCAGTTTCCCCAAAAGACACAGGTTCCACAATGTTTGTATTCGGTCAAGCAGTGATATCCTGGGTCCCTTTTAATAATGGTTTTTGGATCATTCCTCTAGGAAAGTGTCCAAACCTTTATTAAACCCAGCTACACTAACAGCTTTTACGTATTACATCATCTGGTAATAAATTCCATAGTTTGATTACACGTTGAGTGAAAAAAATATTTTCTCTTATTAGTCTTAAATAGATTACCCTGTAGCTTCATTGCATGTCCCCTGGTCTTTGTATATTCTGATGACATAAACAATCAATCTAAGTTTACCCGTTCCACTCCATTCATTAATTTATAGACCTCTATCATATCTCTCCTCAGCCGTCTCTTTTTCAGGTTGAAGAGCCCTAACCTTTTTAGCCTCTCTTCACAGGGGTATCCTTCCATCCTCTTTACCATTTTAGTGGCTCTTCTCTGAACCTTTTCTAATAATGCTATATCCTTTTAAAGATACGGCAAGCAGAATCGCACACAATATTCAAGGTGCAGTCGCACCATAGAACGATATAGAGGCATTACAATATCCTTTGTTTTATTTTCCATTCATTTCCTTATGATACCTAGAATTCTGTTTGCTCTCTTTTTACATGAAATTTCAATTTATAGATATTTAACAGTAAATTTTGTTTCCTGCAAAATTTAATCCTTTGTGACTCAATGCCCTCTCTAACATAGAGTGCAACCCCTCCACCAATTTGATCAGCTCTATCATTGTGATATAGTTTGTACCCAGGTATCACAGAGTCCCACTGGTTGTCTTCCTTCCACCATGTCTCTGAGATACCAATCATATCTAACCTCTCATTTCATGCTATATATTCTAACTCTCCCATCTTATTTTTTAGACTTCTAGCATTTGCATAGAAGCATTTTAGAGACTGTATTCTATTCATATTAATCTGCTATTGGTAGACAGGGGTAATTTGGAATATTTAAACTCTGTCTGTTCCATACTCAAGGGCATTTGGGCTACTTTTGTCTTTATTGGATCCTCTCTGCTGATATGCCCTTGCTTCATTCTTTTCGTAGTATCCTTCAAGGATACATTGTTCCGAACCATGCGCTCTTGGTTGACTGACGGCTTTCCCCTATTATCTAGTTTAAAAGCTGATCTATCTCCTTTTTAAAGGTTAATGCCAGCAGCCTGGTTGCATACCGGGTAAGGTGAAGCCCATCCCTTCGGAAGAGCCCCTCCTTTCCCCAGAATTTTCCCCAGTTCCTAACAAATCCAAAATCCTCATCCATGCACTATTGTCTCATCCACGCATTGAGACTCCGGAGCTCTGTCTGCTTTTTGGGTCCTGCGCATGAAACACAAAGCATTTAGGAGAATGCTACCCTGGAAGTTCTGGATTTCAACTTCCTACCTAAAAGCCTAAATTTAGCCTCCAGAACCTCCCTACCACATTTTCCTATGTCATTGGTACCAACATGTACCAAGGCAGCAGACTCCTCCCCAGCACTTTCTATGGCCTTATCTAAGTGGTGCGTGAGGTCCGCTACCTTCGCACCAGGCAGGCATGTTACCAGGCGATCCTCACATCCACCAGCCACCCAGCTATCTACATGCCTAATGATCAAATCATCAACTATAACGGCTTTTCTAACCCTTCCCTCATGGGCACATGGCCCTGGGAAACTTCCTCAGTGCAAGAGGGTTTTACATCATGTAGAGGACAGTTCCAAACTACAGGATCACTTCCTGACAAACCAGAGTGATGCTCTCCTGTCATGTGACCTCTCTCCTCCATGGCAACAGGGATGCTGCCAGATTGGAGGTGGGACTTCAGGACTATATCCCTGTAGGTCTCGTCTTTGTATCTCTCTGTTTTCCTTATGTCCTCCAAGGCCTCTAGAGATCGGACTCGTTCCCTGAGAGCAAAGAGCTCCTTGCACCTAGTGCACATGTAAGGCTCCTCACCAACTGGGAGAAAATCATACATGTGACACTCAGTGCAAAAGACAGGAAAGCCCACATCTTATTGCTGGACTGTTGTCTGCATTTCAGTTTTAAGGTTGTGTTTAGATATTTAAGTTCTTTACTTACTAAGGGTTGCTGGGGATACTCATACTAATAAAACTATACCTGATATGTTTAATGTACTTTGTTCACCTTAAGCTTAATTAATCTCAGGTCCTTAATGTATGCCTGATTAGGATAAACAGCTGCACCTGAGAGTGAATATTGCACCTCCTTTCCTTTAAGAGGTTTAAGTATCTATAAAGCTATGCTTATCCCAGGGGTGGGTGGATGTTGCCGAGGGAGGGAGGGAAGGAAGACCTATGAAAGCTGGCTGCTACAGAGTCCTCTGTCCTGTCCTTCTAAGGTAATCTGTGACCAATTTCCAGGGGGAGTGCCACAACCCTTGCTTGGATAGAGGGAGTCTTGTGGTCTAAATTTAACCAGAAAGCTCTCTGTTGTATTTTAAATTTAAACTGAAAGCTCTTTGATGCTACTAGGCCCTGATGATTTAACAAATACACTGGGTTCATAGATTAATCAGATTTAGTCTAAAGAATTCCTTTTTCCCCAAGATTTTATAAAAATTCCCAGAAGTAAATACTTACAATTGCAAATCTCCCTCCAGAAGTAGCAGTCCCCTTTTGTAGTCCTTTATTTAAAAACTAACCTCCAGCTGTGATTTGACTTTATTTGTACATAAGAAAGTTTAAATTCCATTTCTAATGGTACTTTTTAAGAAATTTTAATTTAACATTTTTTCCTTGCTCCATCTGAATTATTAGACACAGAACGCATGCAGATTTACTCAGGTCAAGTAATTAAACAAAATATGATGTTGTCCTCTGGTATTTCCTTAGGTAAAGTGTATATACATACAGCTTTGAACTGCAAGGCTTTGGTTAATTTCTTTGTATTATTAAGTTCAGTGCTGAAAAATAATAGGTTTCCTTTAATGAAGGTGGACTGATGAACAGAACAGCAACACCATATGATTAGTCCTGTTTGGATTGTTTCACTATTTTCATCTATTTTGTGTATGTGAATTATATGTTCTGGTTAAAAAAATGCACTTTGATGGTGAAGGTAAATTCAGTTGTGAAATGCTGTATCTACTAAGGAAAACAATTGACTCCAATTCCATAAGAACATATGATATGCCATATTAGGCCAGACCAAGGTCCATCAAGCCCAGTATCCTGTTTCCAATAGTGGCCAATCTAGGTCATAAGTACCTAGCAGTTTCTCTAAAAGACACAGGTTCCGTAAGTCATCTAGCCCAGATTCATGCTCAGTAATTGGAAATAGACACTTGGAGATAGGCTGGATGCACTTTGCATCCTGATGGGCTTTGGAAAACCCCCACACTGGCCATGTGGTGCTTCCAGATGCTTTTATCCCTTTTTTTGTCTCTATGTGTCCTGGCCCGACACATGAAGGCAAAGGAAGAAAGATACCTACACCATTTTTTACAAGATTGGTACAATCCTAAATTTGAAAATATTATAGAAGTGTGTGCATCTTGTCTGCAACTTCTCGGATTTGTAAACAGTGCCCCCCCCCTAGGTTTTCTGCCACCTAGTTGTTTAAGATTGGCTGTTATGTGCAAGCAGAAATCCTAGGAGTGAGCCTAGACAGAGGCGGCTTTATAATTAGGCGGAGTGAGGCAGTGACCTCAGGCGGCAAACTTTTGTGGGCAGCAGAAGTGCCCCCAAAAGAGCACGCTCACTCCGCCT
Organism: Ichthyophis bannanicus; assembly: GCA_033557465.1. Classification (NCBI taxonomy): domain Eukaryota; kingdom Metazoa; phylum Chordata; class Amphibia; order Gymnophiona; family Ichthyophiidae; genus Ichthyophis; species Ichthyophis bannanicus. The sequence goes on along the minus strand of CM066051.1, from coordinate 23,067,989 downwards.
TCAGTTTAAAAAAAAATGTGGACAAACTGCTGCAGCCATGATAGCTATAGAAATGAGAGGAAACCGGTGCGGAGCCTCCCGGCGGTATGGAACCTCTGCTGTTGCTGCATCCCGCCCCCAAAAGGAAGTGACGCTAGAGTGGGACATGGCAACAGCAGAGGTTCCATACCACTGGGAGGTTCCGCACTTGTTTCCTCTAATTTCAAAAGCTATCGCAGGCAGTCGAAGGGGAAGGAGCAGAACGAGCTACATGGTGGGGGGTGGGGGGGGAGAGAAGAAGAACGAGCTACATGGGAAGGGGGGTCGGAGAGGAGAGAAGAGAAGAGGAACAAGCAACATGGGAAAAAAGAAAAAAGAAAGCTGACAGGGGGAAGAGAGGGGCAAAGAGTGGTCTGGAAGAAAGCTGTCAGGGGACGAGAGGACTGGAAGGGAACCGAGAGGGGCAAAGAGTGGTCTGGAAGAAAGCTAACACAGGGGGAAAAGAGGGTTGGAAGGGAGCTGGCAGGGGAGGAAAGAGATGGCTGAGAGAGGGGAAGGAGATGGCTTGGAAGGGAACTGACATGGGGGGAAAGAGGGGGATGAAAGGGAGCTGGCAACTGGGGGTAGGACTGGAGGGAATTGACATTTGGGGATGGGACTGGTAGGTGTCTGGGTAAAAGGGAGGAGGCTACGGAGGGGGGGGGGATGGGAGCACCATCTCGTCAAAGTACCTGTAGAGGTCTGAGTGTGAATATGCAATAGATCAGAATAAGTTCAGTCTCTCCTCTTCTCCTCCATTCCATGACCCTGCTTTTTACGGGGGGTGTTCTTCTGCCAACAAGCCATACACCCTCATTGTAGCACATAGAGGTATCTTGCCTCACCACCAGCTGTTCTCCCATGATTTTAAGTCAGCAGTTCTTGTTACTTCCATAAATGCTCTATGAATCAGCTCCCTACGTTGCAGGTCGTAACGCTGACAGGTGTTTTGTGGCCTTCTCCACAGAATCAGAGTGTTGCCTTTTTGTTGATAAAAACCTTGAGGCGAGCAGGGTAAAGGACCACAAACTGCACTTTCTACTCCACTAGCCGCTGGCAGACCATCGCATAAGCTCTTCGTCGCTGGCTCAACTCTGCTGATTAATCTTTTTTTTGTGTGTGTAAAGTTTTTATTGAAAGTCAAAAACATAACATCATACAAATATCCGTAAGCAATACACTCAATACAGTTGTCCATACAGATATTTATCCTGGCTGTATAAATTCTCAAGCCAAAAATGAGAGCAATGCTATATTAGAAAAAGCTGTATAGCCCTACGGAAAGAAACGTTGGGAATAGAACATTGATATTGAAAGTTAACTATCTTTCAGACTTGTAGTAGTAACTATTGATAATCTTAACACAGTACAATATTAAACAACAGCATCAGCCAGGGGCGTGTAACTAACCCACAAAACAGCGAATTTAACCAAGTCGGTGACTTTCTTTATTAATCCAACCTTCCCCTCCCTCCCCCCCCCCATCACCTGCCCTCCCACCCTTCCTCCCTCTCTCCCTCCCTTAATGGTAAATACACTGCCAAGGAAGAGGGATGGAAGAATATAGTCCAGCTTGATAAAAGAAATCCAATCTAAAGATATGTAAACTCAGCAGTCTGTGGAATACATGGAGGATCACTCAGCGGATCGATCAGCGGCCGGAGGAATCCGAAGCATGGGGGTAAAAGCACTATTGGGCATACTAGTTACTGGCATTCATGTATGTAGAAAAAGACCCCATAGGAGTGACAGCTTGTTCACTCTATCACATAGCTCTGCGGTCATTTTCTCCATGCGGTAGAGATCCCAGACTTTCACCAACCATTCGTCATATGTAGGAACAACGTTTCTCTTCCAGTACCGGCTAACTACCGAAAGTACAGCCAGAAATAAGCAGTGAGTCATTCACATTTGATCCTTAGTCAAGGAGTCAGCATGAAAATAACCCAATCTACAGTGTTCCGCCCCTCACTTGGTTGCATCTTTTCGTGCTATGAGGGCTTGTGTGCATCAGTGATGCTGAGAGCTAAACTATCAGTAGTTCAACTACTGGCAGGGTCTCTCAAGATGGACAGGTCTCAGCTGAGATGCCAGACCAAGACAAACCACCCATATGGGAAGCAGCAGAATGGGATAGTGTTGACGGCGGAGGATCACATTTCTGTGACAACGGCAACAACACCAAACTTAAACTGGGCGGAAGAAAGGCCCAGCAATCTACTTCGATATCTTGCCATGACAACCCAATGGATAGTTACAACAAAATAAATTGTGCTATAGTGCTGGAAGATGAGACCCCCAGGTCGGAAGGCACTCAACTAGCGACTGGGGAACAGCTGAAGACTTTTCAGAGTAAAGCCAGCATTTATGATGTGATTGGATCAAAGCCCTCGGGACGTCTGACTGCTGATGTAGCTGCGCATGAAATGAGAGTCAGAAGCTGTAAAGATGTCTTATGCATTGGAACATGGAACATACGAAGCATGAACCAAGGGAAGTTGGAGGTGGTCAAGAATGAAATGGAATGTGTACAACTTGATCTGTTGGGTGTCAGCGAACTGAAATGGACTGGCATCGGGCACTTTGCATCAGATGATCACATGGTCTACTATGCTGGAAATGAAAGACAAAGAAGAAATGGTATTGCATTTATAATAAAGAAGAAACTTGTAAGAACTGTAATGAAATACAATGCAGTCAGCGAACGCTTAATCTCTATTCGTCTATGAGGAATGCCTATCAACACAACTATAATTCAAGTATATGCCCCAACAACAGCTGCAGAAGAGAATGAAATTGAAGAGTTCTGATCCCACATGCCAGCAAGATTCTACTGAAGATTATTCAAAAGAGACTACAACCATACCTGGAACAAAAACTACCTGAAGTGCAAGCAGGGTTCAGGAAAGGGCGAGGAATGAGAGACTTCATTGCGGATGTGAGATGAATCCTTGAAAAGACTAAAGGATACCAAAAGGATATCTATTTGTGCTTTATTGACTATAGCAAGGCTTTTGACTGTGTAAACCATGAGAAACTCTGGGCCACATTAAGAAGCATGGGGATACCAGAACACCTGATCGTACTCTTGCACAATCTGTACATTGATCAAGAAGCAACAGTTCGAATGGAACAAGGAGAAACAGAATGGTTTAAAATAAGCAAAGGTGTAAGACAAGGATGCATTCTTTCCCCCTACCTGTTTAATTTATATGCAGAACAAATCATCAGAAAAGCAGGATTGTATGAAGACAACAGAGGTGTGAAGATTGGTGGAAGACTCATCAACAACCTTCACTATGCTGATGATACCACATTACTGGCTGAAAGTGAAGATGATCTGAAACATTTGCTTCTCACAATCAAAGAACATAGTCTCAAAATGGGCCTGCACCTTAATGTAAAGAAGACAAAGATCATGACAACTGGCATAATCAACAGGTTCATCGTTGAAGGAAAAGAAATTGAAATCGTGAACAACTTTAACCTACTTGGATCAACTATCAATAAAGAAGCAACAAGCAGTCAAGAAATCAGACGCATTGCTCTTGGCAGAATGGCTATGAAAGATCTAGATAAGATTCTCAAGAGCAGAGATTTCTCTCTCCATACAAAGATTTGACTTGTTCAAGCCAGAGTATTTTCAATAACATCATATGGATGTGAAAGCTGGACAGTGAAAAAGATAGACAGGAAGAAAATTGATGCCTTTGAATTATGGTGCTGGCGGCGAATAATGTGTATACCATGGACTGCCCGAAGAAGAAACCAGTCAGTACTAGAGGAGATCAAACCTAAGCTTTCTTTAGAAGCTCAGATGACAAGACTTTGACTTTCATACTTTGGACACATCATGCGAAGAGCGAGATCATTAGAGAAAGATATCATGCTTGGCAAGATAGAAGGTCAACACAAAAGAGGAAGGCCAGCAATGAGATGGATCAATACAATAACAGCAGCTACGGGCACCAGTCTGTCAACAATGAGCCGCCTGACTGAAGACCGAACACAATTTAGGATAGCTATCCATAGGGTCGCTATGAGTCAACTTCGACGCGACGGCACTTAACAACAACAACAGCAGTGTTCCGCATCAAACAGAAAAGAGACCGCCAGTTTTCAGTATATCCTATTATATATCAGCAGCCAGTAAGACTTAAGCTTTGGGCAGTCCCACCACATGTGAAAAAATGTTCCCAATTGTCCACACGATCTCCAGCATAGAGAATCATCTGCATGCCCCTACCTATAGAGAGAAGTCGGTACAATAGACATTCTCAGAGCAATTCTTAACTGGGTATTGACTACCGACAAAGATATGGAGCAGGTATGAGTATAATGGAAAACCTCAATCCAGAAATCATCTGTTTTGTTCTGGATCTTAGCTTCCCAATGAACCCAAGATTTTGGGATAGAAGAAGCCAGGGAAACATCCCCAGATAGTTATCGTTATAGTCGCGCCAATAGTGCCTTGTCAGTCCTAGAGTCAAATATGAGCCTTTCCCAGGTAGTGGGTCTCCGTGCAGCTGCCACTAAGATGGGCTGGGAAGAGAAGCAATGGCACAATTGAAAGTATTGGAATGAGGCGAGTGAGAATTTTAAAAGCGACTCTAATAGGGGCAATGAAATAAAGTTGGAATGAACTTGAAGTGAGGCTAAGTGAAGTTTATCCAGGGTTCGCCATAGATGCACTGTGAAATTTCTTTTTCTTTTTTATTGAATTTTGTACACAATACAAGATTGACAAATAATACAGCATCTTTCTTTACAATTATCCAACATTTCGATAACAGTAACATGAAACGATAAACTAGTTGCGTAGTTGCTGGCTATAATCAATCATTGTTGTGGATGTTTATGACTTCCTTTAAATTACACCTATTGCTGGTTATTTCAAGGTTATATTTCCAAGGTTTGCCCTTATGAGACATTTCCTTTTTTTGGTTATTCTATTATTTATTCATTTCTTTTGAGCCAATTACAGTTTTAATCGTCCATTTATTGTGTCCCATTTTTTTAGCAGTTGAAAATATTGCAGGTTTTGTTCTACATAGGCCTTTTCATATTGCCTGTGCAAGCATACTAGATTCCACCAATATTCCATCTTTAGGTCAGAAAAGTTCTTCCTGTGTATCATGATAGCTTTAACCGCTAAGCTTATCATTAAGTCTAATATTTGATGATCTGTTTTTTCCAGATTAGATATTTCTACTACGGACTTGTAAATTATTATACGATATGTCAATGGCTCTTGAATATCTAATAACTTAGTTATTCATTGCCATACTTGCTGCCAATAGTTCTGCAGATTCGCACACTGGTATATCATATGTGACAGTGTACCTACATCCAACCCACAAGACCAGCATCGACTCCCTGCTTGAGGATTCCATTTGGATATCTTTAGCGAAGTCAGATATGCTCTATGTGCCAGGAAGTATAGTGTTTGTGTGAGAGAGGCTGCATGAGTAATCCTTATTTGTGATCCCCAGAATTTTTCCCACATTTTTGGACACTCTGGTTCCCCTGCTTCTGTTTCCCATACTAGCTGCGTTCCAATACTCTTTGTATTTTGCCCTGATCTTATGAGTTTGAGGAACTTTGATATTGGCTGGGAGCCTGCTTGAATTTCTTGCATCTTTTGATATAACGGCCATCCTGACCTCATCAGAATAGGAGATACCCCTGCCTTGTTTAAGCAATGGGAGAGTTGGCACCATTGGTAAACACATTTATCCGACAGTCTGAATTCTTGCTGCATCTCCAGAAAGGATTTAAATGCATCTTTATGCATTAAATGGCCTAATTTCCATACACCACAGCGTATCCATTCTGTCCCTACAAAGCATTTTCCAGCAATGGTTAATCTCGGATTCAACCAGATTGGCTCATCTTTAGCGTACTTCTCTTCATAGTTGATACACTGTTTTATCTTTTGACATGCCTGTTGTGTGTCCCGCATTATTTCATTGTATATTTTCCATTGTGTCCATCCCGCTCCTATACACAATTGTATTGGTATTGGGCCGCTAATAGCTTGCTCTACTTGTAGCCATCTAGGGCCATTTTCCTTGTCCTTCTCTTGTCCATTGTGCCCCTTGCTTTAACAAGGAGGCTAAATGATACCAATAGATATCTGGAAAATGTACACCACTTTTTGTTTTGGGTTGCTTTAACTTACTTTCCGAGATCCTGGGAGTTTTATTTTGCCATAGAAATTTTAGTAGGAGGTTTCCTATTTTTTTTGTAGAATGTATGTGAGAATAGGACAAGAATCATACTTAGAATATAGTTGATTTTTGGGACTATTACCATTTTTATGGTTTCCAGTCTTCCCCACCAAGTTAGAAACAGTGGCATCCATTTAGCCGTGTATTCTTTTATTTTTTTTTTGTTTTAAACAATTCTTTATTGAAAAATAAAGCAGGAATACAATCAAGTCCACGTCTAGGAGACATCAACCTGCCCAAGAAAAAACAAAAAAGGAAAAAACAAAAACAAACAACGGGTTTCCAATATTACAAAGCCCAATTTACATGAAAGAGAAGAACAAAATATCATGAGGATTCTTTACTAATCAGAAATGCCTCAAATTGGCCGACATCAAGAAAAACAAATTTAAACCCTTCTAAAACTACAATACATTTACAAGGGTATTTCAGAAAGAAAGACGCACCAATGGCAAGGGTCCGTGCTTTTAAAGCCAAAAATGCCTTCCGGCGAGCCTGGGTGTTCCTACACACGTCAGGAAAAATTTGTATGGGGGCTCCACAAAACACCTGATTTTTCTTTTTAAAATATAAACTTAGAATCATATTCTTATCTTGAATTGAAATAAAGGAAACCAACAAAGTAGCTCACTGAGAGATTAGGTCATTAGAGGATTCCAAAAATTGAGACAAATCCAAGGACCCTACGCCATTGGGGTCCCCTTCCTGTAAAGCAACAGGAGAAGAAGCCTTTACTGCAGGAAGCATAGGAATATAATATATAGAAGAAAACTTAATAGAATCAACATCATCAATAAGCAGCACTTCTTTAAAATATTTTTGTAGCAAAATCAAAGAAGCAAGATAATGAGTACACAGAAAATTTAAAAAACGTAAATTTTTCAAACGACTACTATTTTCCAAAGCCTCCAACTGATGATGAACCATAACACTATCTTTCATAGAGGAAGAGGCAGTAGCCTCTAATACAGAAAAGCGACCCTCCAATTTAGACAATAACTTATCCTGTTTAGTAAGCGATTCCTCATGGTCTGAGAGCTTCTGTACCACTTCACTAGAAAAACGCTCTACTTGGGAGAAAGAAGCACGAAAGGAAGCTTCCATACGTGCTACCAACTCCCAAATATCCTTCAAGGAAACTTCCGCAGGTACAGCCACATCCACTGGACCAGATAAAAATTTAACCGGAGTAGGAAACATAGCTCCTTGTTCTTTAAAAGTCAGCAAAGATGAAGACTTCTGAACTAAAGGAGGGTTTTCACCGGGAGAACCCTCCCGAGCAGAAATAACCTCCGGTACTTCTTCCCTTCCGGGTTGGGCAACCCCATGCGTATTGAAGGAGGATTCAGACACAGTACTCACGGATTCCCTCGAGTGTTCTTCCTGGGAGGGAGATGAAGTAGCACCCACGAGATGACGATCCATGGGCCCAACAGTTTTACCAACTTTAGCAGGTAATGATGAGAATACCTTTTTCCTCCGTCTCCCCATGAGATCGTGCTGAACAACTCCTCACAGCTCCGAAGGGGCTCCAAAGGGGCGTGGCCTGCCCCTTTGGTCACGCCCCTTCGGGCACGCGCCCACGGGTACGCGCCCGCGGACCGCGTTCCACGGTGGGCCGATGCTGAAGTAGCGGCCTGAAGGGGGGCGGGGCCTCCAATCTCCTCCTCCACCCGACGCCGCACCGGAACCCAGCAAACAGCAGGCAAGCAGTTCTCACCGGGCAGCAGGAAGGCCGACGCTGAAGTAGCGGCCCGAAGGGGGGGCGGGGCCTCCAATCTCCTCCTCCACCCGACGCCGCACCGGAACCCAGCAAACAGCAGGCAAGCAGTTCTCACCGGGCAGCAGGAAGGCCGACGCTGAAGTAGCGGCCCGAAGGGGGGGCGGGGCCTCCAATCTCCTCCTCCACCCGACGCCACACCGGAACCCAGCAAACAGCAGGCAAGCAGTTCTCACCGGGCAGCAGGAAGGCCGACGCTGAAGTAGCGGCCCAAAGGGGGGGCGGGGCCTCCAATCTCCTCCTCCACCCGACGCCGCACCGGAACCCAGCAAACAGCAGGCAAGCAGTTCTCCGCCGTGTATTCTTTTATAATCTCTTAGCACTGCTCCATATTCTGCTCCATTGTTTCTTGTATCGTAATTCCTAAATATTTGAATGACGATTGCGCCTTTTGGAATGGGTATTCCTGCACTATTAGTTCTGAGGCTTGTGCATTTAGGGGTATTATAGTGGTCTTGGTTAAATTTACCTTGTATCCTGAATTTGCTGAATATGTTTCTGTAATTTTTAACACTGTTAATGAACAGGGTTTCAAGAAAAGGAGAAGATCGTCTGTGTATGCCGATAGTTTACAGTGACATCCTTTGAAATCTATCCCCTCTATGCTCCTGTGTTGTCGAATCATGATGGCTAGTGGCTCTAGCGCTAAGTTAAATAGGAGCGGCGAGAGAGGGCATCCCTATCTCGTGCCTCTAAACAGTTTAAAAGTTGCCGAGAGCATTCCATTTGCTGCGATCCACGCTGAGGGGTTTGCATATAGTGTTTCAATTTTCCTTATTCCTTCTTCCATTCCAAACCATCTCAGTACTTGAAAGAAGTATGACCATTATACCCTGTCGAATGCCTTTTCGGCGTCTAGTGCTAGGCCAATTATTGGCTCCGATATTTGCTGTGCTTGTAACAGTACTTCTACCACAGACAATGGAAGACTACTGGCATATCTATCAGCCATAAAACCACATTGAGCTGGATGTATTAATGTGTTAAGGACTTTATTTAATCTGTTAGTCAGCACTTTAGCGTATATTTTGTAATTGGCATTTAAGAGAGAGATGGGTCTGTAATTTTCAATCTTCTGCGAATCCCTGCCTGGTTTGGGATGTATAACAATAGTGGCTTCTGATATTGCTCCCACCACAAGATATTTATTGTTTAGTCTACAGTAGTATATTTGCAAGGTAGGTACTATGCACTTTGCAAACACTGAGTACAATTTCTAGTGGGAGTTGTGATAAGGAAGCTTATCATAGCTCAGGAAGGAGCTATAGGAAAGGTGAAGTGACTCTGAACAAGCAACCTGTCAGTTCTGGTAGAAATAAGAAAACAGAATTTTTCCATAAAAGACTACCAGTCCCAGAATGCACCAGGTTTCCAGCAGCCATTAGAGGAGCTGAAGTGGGGAAACGTGTGTTCAATCAGGAGGGCTATGAGGTAATCTCTAAGCACTCATCTCAAAGGGCAGGGCCTGATTCAGCACAGCTGCGCTGTGTTAGGGAGGAGCACTCATCTAAGCAGAATAAAGGTAGAGTTTATTCTACAGAGAATTATCCTTATCCTGAGAATCAGCTTGAGCTTGATCATCAGTTTCATCTGAAAGATCATCAGAAGCAGAAGCCAAACCGGACGGACAGAGAGGGAAAGAAACCCTTTGGAAGAAGGAAGAGAAAAGCCATTGAGAGGTCTAGAAGAGTCCAGAGCAGTACGTATACTGGGAGGCATTTCAAGGGCCAGCATACACCATTGGACTGGGGAAAGCCAGAGGAATGGTGCTGCAGAGCCCAGGAATCTCCAGACGCTACCTGTGAGGGAGACGGCTGCACGTGGAAGGGACCCTAAGAACCGTGCCAGAAGGTATGTGAAGAGAGATCCAGTGTCCAGGGATCTGGATTGGAAGGCTGGACATAAGAACTGGACTACATACTGGCCAGGCTATATAGAGAGGAACTCTAACAGCAATGGAAGCTCAGGTATGAACACTGATCTATGCCCTAGCTATAACCTTGAAAGACAGCAGGGAAACAAGTATTCTCCTGAAAGTGCTCCATTGAGAGATTCATCTGTGCCAATCCATGATATTGAACCCATGCTTATTGAAGAAGGGGGAATGATAGCAGATGAAGATTCTGTTTACATGGACTGCTCTCTGTCTAAACTCCTTTGGTAACTTTCTGTTACAAAGTACAGCAACCATCACAAAGAAATACAAACTTGTTCTTTAATCTACTCAGAAAAGCTCCTGAAGCAGGATTTGACCCACGCAGTAGAAAGCAAGCCAGCTAAGGGGTTTCAGCTGGATAACTGCTAGCAATTGAGCCTTACCTAATTGCTTGTGAGCTAGGAGAGAATCACTTCTGAATCTATGTGGGAAGATATAAGAAGTTAACCTGAAAATAAAAGTTTTTTTCTTTCTTTGTGGCTTTTGGTTTGTTGTTTGATACTTGCTAAGAGAATATTAGCTAAGCCTACAGAAAAGACCAGTTTGTTGCCAACCAGGTCTTATTTCTTTTGCTTTAATTGCCTGACAAGTTTAAAGGTTGTTTTCCTGATTTTGTTTTTTCAAGTTTAACACTGAAAGCAAGTAACCTGATTTATGTGCTACCAAGCATATCTGTGTTGGGAGAAATAACCCCATAAATAAATATCTTATTGGCTTTACCCAAAAGCACAACTAATTATTGTCAGCAGCTGTGTCTGGTGTGAATGAACTGCATTGCCCACAATCCCTTGCAAATCATATAGATATATGCACTTGCCAAGACTGTGAAGATTCTCACCCAGGCAGTCGTCTGACAAATGGCGTAGTTTTTCAGATAGCTTTTGCACAAAGGGGATTTACTTGCTGAGGATTACAACTAAAGTTCAAGTTTAAAGCTGGAAAAAAAGATTTTCCCTCAACTGCACTTTGGAGGAGAAGTGGATGTCCCAGGAGGAAAAGACCCTGTGCAGAGCTGGATTCATCACTGGCATAAGGTAACAAGTACCTGGGCATGTCTAGTGGTGGATAGGAGTAAGGCACAGGGGTAATTAAAAAAAAAAAAGTAGAAAAAAACACACCTGTTTGGAAGGTGGTGCACTTTGTTTTTTTTCTTTGTTTCTTGCAGGGATCAAGATGGATCCAAGGGAACTAGCTGAATGGATGGCAGCCCAGTTTAGCAGGCAACAGGAGCTAGCACAGCAGGCTCAGGACACTGCTATGAAAGCCTTAATGGAACAGCAGAGGCCAGTGCTTGATCTGGTGCAAGCCCTAGTTCAACTGCAGAACCGAAGTGGAACAGATGCAAGACCAGCAGTAAATACTGGTACACCGCATGTGGACAGTGTGGGACTCAATCAGGGAATTGGGGCATTTAGTTTTGGGAAGCTAACTCCAGATGATAATGTTGATGATTTTCTAGAGTCTTTTGAAAGAGTGGCACAAGCATTAGCATGGCCAGAGACCCAGTGGGCAGTAAGGCTGGCAGCCTCATTAACTGTAGAGGCGCTTGCAGCTTACAGAGCAATGCCAGCAGCCCAGGCTTTGAATTATAAGGATGTAAAGGCTGCTATTAGAGATCGCCTAGGGTTGTCTATTTCAGAGTATAGGCGAATGTTTAGAGCTACTACATTGAGAGTGGGTGAAACACCCAGGGCTCTGAGTCAGAGAATCAGAGGATTAACTGTGAAATGGTTGGAGCCTGAGCAAAAGACAGTAGAAATATTATTAGATGTTGTTATGCTTGAACAATTTATGTCGGCAGTGCCTAAAGATTTGCACACTTTCTTCATACAGCAAAATTGCCAAAATCTTGGAGAGGCAACCATGCTAGCAGAGAGATTCTTGGAAGCCATGCAGGCTTGCCATAGAATGGGTGGCCCTCTGAAGATTGGTGCTGAGGCAAGATGTGCTGTATCAGAAAAGAAAATAATTAAAAATGTGTCTGAAAATGAATGTACTGTATCAAACCAGATGACACAGTGGAATAGAAAGAAATGTTTCGTGTGGAAAATGGGGACATTTAGAAAAGGGATGCCAGACACACACTAGCTTAATGCGTGTGGATTTAAAACAGCAAAAAGAAGGATTTCTTTTGATGGTTGATGTGCAAGGAATTACCACAAATGCTTTGTTAGACTCTGGGGCAGACCAGAGTATGATGTCAAAAAGGCTTTGGAAGAGGATAGAGGCCCAAGAAGGATTTGTGCCTAGAACCCCTGAAAGCCAAGTTCACATCAGATGCATTCATGGTGCTGCAACATCATATCCCACCTATAGGCTAAAGGTTAAGTGCCTGGGGAAACAAGAGGAAGTCCTGTTAGCAGTAGTGCCTAGGCTACCCTTTGATTTGGTTCTAGGAAGGGACTGGCCAAGATTTAAGCAGGGGCTAGTGAAAGGGCTAGGAAAGAAGGAGGGAGAAGGATTAATAGAAATAGCTCCCGGGCCTTTCTTTGGAAGTCCTCAGTCCCTAGCTAAAAAGATGGTTAAGCTTCCAGAAGGCCAAACTATGGGTAATAAGAGGGGCCTTGTATCCACCCGCTCGCAGGCTAAGGTAGAGAGCCAACAGAAGGAGGAGGGGGAGCAGGCAGAGTTATTAGGAGACTTACCCTCTCATGATGATTTAATAACTCCATCATCTTTTAAAGTAAGAAAGTTGAAAGCACAAAAGCGGCGTGAGAGACTTTGCAGAGCACAGGGTAGGGCTGAGATGTTAGCTGGTCAAAGTTTACCCTGGGTGCCAGCTGAGTTAGTGGCAAAGTTTCCTAACTTTCCACAAGAGCAGCGAGCTGATCAAGCTCTCACCCGAGCTTTTAAGTATGCTCAGGGGGTCAGGGAGGAATTGCCCAGATTCAGACTAGATAATGATATATTATATAGAGAGAGTCAGGACCCCAGAAATGGGACCATACGTAAACAATTGGTGGTACCCACAACTTTCAAAGGGCTAGTACTTAGATTAGCACATGATCATCCAGTGGGAGGTCATAAAGGGATGCAAGGAACGCTGGATCAAATACTTATGCGTTTTTACTGGCCAGGTATTTTCAAAGAAACTACCCAGTTTTGTGCTGCATGTCCAGCGTGTCAGCGAGTTACAGCGGCTCACCCACCGGTGGTGCCATTGATTCCCATGCCAATTATCACAGACCCAATTGGTCGCATTGCCATGGATATTGTAGGCCCATTAGTCAAAACGCCCCAAGGTTTCCAATGCATCCTAGTTATGGTAGATCAGGCAACAAGGTTTCCCTGGGCCATACCATTGAGGAATGTTTCTGCAAAAACAATAGCTTTAGAGCTAGTAAAATTGTTTTGTGAAGTGGGATTCCCAAGAGAGGTGTTGACTGACAGAGGGTCCAATTTTGTATCCAAATATTTGGCCCAGGTCTGGGATGCCTTTGGCATTCATCACGTGAAAACCTCAGCCTACCATCCACAATCAAACGGTTTGGTGGAGAGATTCAATCAAACTCTCAAACAAATGTTGAGAAGGGGGTTAGCAGGAGAGGTAAAAGAATGGGATATGTTATTGCCCTTTGCCTTATATGCCTGCAGGGAAAGAATTCAGGTGTCCCTAGGTGTAACTCCCTATGAATTGATGTATAGTAGGGCTCCACGGGGTTTGTTAGATATTCTGAGGGAACAATGGATTGATCCTGAACCAGGAAGTCAGGAGGTGCCACAGTTTCTACGTGACCTGAGAGCACATTTGAAAAGGACCTCGCAGGTTGCTGAGAGGAACCTGCAGGACAGTCAAGATCGCCAGAAAGGGTGGTATGATGGGAAGGCCAAAAGCCGCCAATTAAACATTGATGAAAAGGTTTTGGTTCAAGTAGCAGGTACAGCCCCAAAATTTGAAGTACAGTGGAAAGGGCCATGGAAGGTTGTTAAACAAGTGAGCCCAGTATCTTATATGGTAGAAAATGCAAGAGGGCGTAGGCAGACCTACCATATTAATGTACTTAAGTCTTGGAAGGAGAGGCCTGTAAATAATAATGACCCTGAAGCCAGTCAGGAAGTAAGTGAGCTTCAAAAAGATAACACTCTCGTAGGTATTACGGACTGTAGAAAAGAAGTTTCACCAGTTACACCAGTCCGTAATAACTTGGGAAGATATAAGAAGTTAACCTGAAAAGAAAAGTTTTTTTCTTTCTTTGTGGCTTTTGGTTTGTTGTTTGTTGTTTGAGTCCATCCGGTCCACTCGCTTTGCCTTTAGCAAATTGGTTAATGGCTAATGTGATTTTTTTCACCAATATCTTCCTCTAGCGATTCTGCTTGGGCCTTGGAAAGTTTTGGACTTGTTATGAGACCATCTTATCAAATGCTCCTTTGTCCCATTTTTTTTCTGACTGGTACAACTTGGCATAGAATTTCCTACCTTGCTCTAATATATGTTCATCTTTAGTAAGTAGTTCTCCATCATTCTGCAGCGCAGTAATATGTGCTGCTGCTCCTTTGGCTTTTAGTGCATGAGATAATAGGGTACCTGCTCTGTTTTCATGATAATATACACTTTGTTGTACTTTGTTGCGCCTCTACGCTAAGGATTGATTTATATTGGTATCGCAATTTCTGTAGTCACTGTAGGATCATCGGATCCGTTCTCTTAGTTAGTATTTTTTCTCCTATGCAAATTTGTACATCAAGCTCTGTTAGCGCGTTCCTCTTTTCTTTCTTTGATTGTATGGCATATGTTAAATGCACCTGCAAATTGGCTTTGAACGCTTCCCACTAAGCCCAAGTTGATGTTGCAGTGACCAAATTTAACTGAAAGTAGTTAGCTATTTCTTTTTGCATATAGGTCAGGAATAAGCTGTCGGTGAATAATGCTTTGTCCATTCTCTATCTTGTTTTTTTTTTTTCTCCCTTTGCATCAAATGTGCATACTGTTGCCACGTGGTCTGAAACAGTAGTCGCGCATATCTCTGATATTATTTGCAGGACTAAAGTACTTGATATTAAGAAAAAATCAATTCTTGTCTGAACTGTGCGGTAGAGTAGAATGTATACTCTCTGTCCTTTGGATGCAACAGCCTCCATCAGTCCACCAGACCTAAAGCTTCAATCATACCACGGATCACTGCTTGGGCCTTGGGCTTACTTTGTAGTTTGTGTGGGGTCCTATCAATTAAAGGATCTTGTATTATGTTAAAATCTCCTACAAGAATCATTTGAGTAGATGCAACATCTGTAAGTTCCATTGCAATTTCAGTGAAAAAGTTTGGGTCATCCTGATTAGGGGCATATATTGTCATAAGCGTATACATTCTTTGATTTAGCTGTATTGTTGTCTTGGCCCATCTGCCATTGAGATCAACCTTGGTCTCTTTAATAGCCGGTGCAAGGCCTTTCCGCACCGGTATTATCACCCCTCCTTTCTTATTTACTGCAGGCGCTGCTAAGAAATTCTGGTAAAATTTCGATCCTACCTTGTTTGATTCACCTAATGTTAGATGAGTTTCTTGAATATATACTATGTCCGCCTTCTGCTTCTGACAATATAACAAATTTTTTTGTGTTATCGGATTTGTGACACCCTTCACATTTAAGGTTAACACCTTTATATTATGGTTAGCCATGCCCCAATATCATTTATTGCTTGTATAGAATAAGCTATGTAAGCTCTTTTGACTGTTAACATAATTAAGTCTATAGTAGATTGATTGATATAGCCAGCATTCTACAACCCTTTTAACTATTAACATTTATATGGTGAAGTTGTTCTCACCTATTGTGCAAATTGGGTCCCAAAAGTCCACCATTGCTATTAGTACAGCTTAACAACGTCTCCTTCCCCTCCCTTCCATTCTTTACACTGATCCTTATACCCCAATGGTACCTTACACATTTTGTATAACAGTATTAACAGTATGTTTAAGTACTTTTGTGAAATCAGCCGCCCTACTAATCAGCATAGTTCTATGCATCCATACTACCATATACGCAGCACTCCAGCGGTTTTCATCTTTCAGTCTCCATTTGCTCTTGATCTTGAAGAAACCTGCGCAATGCTGCAGGATCTTTGAAAGTGCACGTAATATTATGCAACGTTACTCGCATTTTTGCTGGATAAAGCAGGCCATATCTCGCTTGCAATTTCTGCATCACTGGACAGCAAGCTAACAGTTCCTTCCTTTGCTCCATGGTTCTCTTGCTTAGGTCTGGAAAAAAGTCATACTTGTGCCCTTGTAATTGTATCGGGGTTTTCTGCTTTGCAATTTGCAGAATTTGAAGCGTTTGGGTATCACAGTAACTTCACCACAAATGGCCTCGGAAATTTACTGCTGTTTGTTCTATGCGATGGAACTCTGTGAGCACGCTCCAACTCTAAAGTTCTGTGAAATGTAGTTTACAAAAGTTCTGGAAGCAATTTTTCAAGGTACCCAATAGGGTCTGCTCCTTCTACTCCTTCTGGTATTCCAATTATTTGAATATTGTTCCTTCTCGCTCGGTTGCTTTGGTCCTCAATCTGTGTTTCCAATGCTGAAATACATTTAACTATTGGACCAATTTGTAGCAGCAAGTTGTCATGCTTTTGTACTTGCATTTCCACTTTAGTTAAACGATTATTCTCATCAATTAGTTTATCCTTAACTTCTGCCAAGTCTTCTGGGTTTAAAAAAGGTTTGGACAAGTTCCTGGAGGAAAGGCCCATACACCATTATTAAGAAGGGACCCAGGATATCAATGCTTGATCCAATACAAGCATTGTGGAACCTGTGTCTTTTGGGGAAACTGCTAGGTACGTATGAGCTAGATTGGTCTGACCCAGTATGACATATTTTATGTTCTTATGTTCATCCTTGCCTGGTACCACTTTCTAAAGAGAACAGTGCTGAGAGGAATCCATTTACTTGAACTATACCGGTGGGGGCTTTGTAAAGGGCTGAGATCCATGACAGGAACGAAGGACTGAATCCAAAATATTGTAGTACGCTCATAAGAACACCATTCCACCTTGTCAAATGCTTTTTCAGCGTCTAAAGAGTACTGCATACCTGTCCTGCAAGCATCTGACCCCCGGCATAATATTGAGGAGACGGCAAACATTCTCAAACCCCTGTCGGCCTTTAATAAATCCAGTTTGATCAGGGTGAACTACTTCCTGCACCTTTGAATTTAAACAGGAGGCGAGAATCTTTGTAAAAATTTTATAGTCAACATTCAGTAGGGAGATTGGTCTGTAGCTGCTACCTTGCAAGGGAGTCTTTCCCTTCTTTAGGAATTACTGTAATTGAGGCCTGATGCATGGATTCAGGGAGACTTTGGTGAAGCAAAATGGCATTAAAGACTTTGGTTAAAACTGGCGCAACAAGATCAGCAAGAGTTTTATAGAATTCTGCTGGAAGCATATCTGGACCTGAAGCTTTGGCCATCTTAAGCTGTGTTATGGCTAGCTATACCTCTGCTAGGCTGATTTCTCTGTCTAATGCTTCCCGTGCATCTTCAGAATATCAATGTATGTCAGAAGAATCGCCAATGAGCTAAGAGGAGTAAAGAGCTTTATAGAAGCGAGCAAAGTACCGAGCAATTTCTTTCGATTTTTGAAGTTTCCGATTCTGTACATCCAAAACGGTAGCCACTCGACGAGCTAGCCATTGCCTTTTTAACTGCCAAAGGAGTAGTTTACTCAATTTATTCCCATGCTCAAAAAAATGCCGACGTGTTCTCAATAAGCAGGAGGTAATCTCCTCAGTCTACAATGCTACTAATTTGCCTAATAAAGCAGTGAGTTGTCGCCAAATTTTAGACATTGAACAACGCTTATGCTGCTGCTTGAGATCAGCTATTTGAGTTCTGAGGTTCTTCTGGGCGATAGTATTCTGACGCTTATAAGCAGCAGACAAGTAGATGGCCTGCTCTCTCAGAACTGCTTTACCCACTTCCCATAATAAGAACGGTGGTGTCTCCGCTCCATCATTATGAGAGAGATAATCCTTCCAACTCTCTTGCAGCTGTTTCACATAATTCACATTTTTCAGCATGTTCCTAGGGAAAGCCCAGGAGCGTGGGGGAGTTTCGATATTACTAAACTCACACTCCAAAGAAATAAGAGTGATCTGAGGGTCCTCTAGTTCCTATCTGAACTTGATCAATTTGGAGAGCTAAACCCTTGGATACAAGCCACATATCTATACACGAGTGCATATTGTGCACTGCAGAGAAAAAAGTTATAATCCCGTTCTCCGTGGTGGTGAGAGCGCCACATATCATCAAAAGCAAAAGTGGAAATTTAAGGTAGAGAGAGATTGAGAGGGCTCTGTCGGTAATTTGTGACCTGAAGATCTATCTAAGTCTGAAACACAATTGAAGTCTCCCCCCATTATTATGTCACCGGTTACTTGGGTTGCCAGGACCTCCATAAGATGTGCTAGTGACTGGACAATTTCAGTGGGCGGAATGTAGACATTAACAAAAGAAATCTGAATCCCTGCAATAGTACCTGAGAGTATTAAGAAGCGACCTTTGGGATCCTGTATCTGATTTATAAGTTGAAAGGGATATTTCTGTGTGAACAGGATGGCCACTCTTTTATGAGTAGAAAAACAAGTGGAGTAGACTACTGGGAATCTACGAGAAGTTAGACAAGTGTGTTCCAGGGGCCAAATGTGTTTCCTACAGGAAAACTATATCTACATGCTCTCTGCTTATTTGCTCAGCTACTCTGTCTCCTAATGGGGTTGTGTAAGCCCCTAACATTCCATGAAATCAATTTAATCATTACCTCTCAGAGTAACCCGATGATACTCTCTGTCAAAGGTGGAACAAGATTTATCCATAAAAACTTCTCCCCAACCCTTTCCCTCCAGCATTGTAAAGCTCTCCATCTGCTGCCCCTAACCTGCATCCCAGTAATTACACACCCCTCACTCGCTCTTCCTTTTTCCCCTTTTCTGACATCCCTCCCTTGCCCATCCCCCCCGATTCCCCCCCCCCCCCTTGTGTCTCTTCTTCCTCATTAGTTTATTCTCCTCTTGCTAATCTGGAATTCCAGAGTAGCGTTTCATTCAGGAGAACCCTCATAAGTGGGTGATCTTCCCATTTGTAGGTGGGCGCTAGGTGAGAGGATAAGTTTAACTATCACTCCAGAGCCCTTGCTCCCTTGGAGAATGAAAGAGCAATCTAACCTGCTATTTGTAATCTTTGCCCTCACCTTATTTCTATCAACCCGGCACTTAACCTTCAGACTGACGTCTTGAAAAATATGCACACAATACATTAGTAAACATATGTCCAGCTGCCAGCATAAGATGCACTGAGGCTCTTTGAGGAGGGGCAAAACTCAACCAGCCTCATTAGGAACCTTAGTCGAAAAGAAAGGAGAGAACAAAGTCAAACCTGATTAACAGTTCAGCTTAATTTTGACCCCCTCTCAGGTCGGAGCTGTGATGTCCATCCCTTGCCCACCAGAGCCATCTTGATCTGCCTCCAAAGAGCATCTGGATCTCAGGACTTTCCGATGCTTAGGAGTGGAGACTTCCCACTCCCCCTGTTGGTTTCGTTGAGGGAGCGGGCAATCTCTGTATTGGAAAGAGTCCAAAAAATGCAATCAGATAACTCAGAAATACGATGTTTCACTCCATTCCATTCGAAGAGCAGTGAGAACGGAAAGCCCCAATGATATGGTACAGAACGTTTTTGTAGAGCCTGCGTGAGGGGTCAAAAGCTTTTGCGTCTTTCCATGGTGCGTTGTGCAATGTCCTGGAAAATCTGAAGATCGTGACCTTTATACAGAAAAGATCGTTTGCCCTTCAGGCTGCGAAGCAGTGCCACCTTGTCCTCAAAGAAGAAGCAAGCTATGATTGGCCGAGGGCGAACGCTAGAATCTTTCTTAGGCCCAAGGCTACAGTGAGCATGTTCTAATTTGACTGGTCGAGCAGAGCTGGATACACAAAAGGCAAATATCTCTTGCACTATAATCATCGAATCCTCCCAGTCTCCAGAATTTTCCGGAACTCCTAGCATGTGGATTTTCTTCCTCCTTTGATTTTCTAAGTCCTCCTGCCTGTCCAGCATATCTTTAGTTATATGATCCATTTTCCTCATCTGGGCCTGAAGAGCAGCTGAGGAGTCAATTTGTTCCCCTATATGTATTTCTGTTTGAGTAACCCTGTCATCAAGGGTCTCTAAGTCAGAACGCAAGTCTGCCACTGCTTTGGTAAATTCTGTTCGGAAAAGTTTAAGTTCCTGAAGAATTTCAACAAGATCTTGTTTCGTCGCTAGGGTGGAAACCACCGCTTCATCTAGTATCTGAGGCACAGGGCGTTACTCCACATACGGTAAGAGTTCAGACTGTGATCCGGTAGTTCTGGAATATTTTGATAGTGCAGAGGCATAGGATTTAACTTTTTCCATTGTAGGAGGTAGTCAGGGGCGGCTCTATAATGAGGCCAAGTGAGGTGGTGGCCTCAGGCGGCAACTTTTTGGCCCCCAAAAAGCCTGCCTCACTCGGCCTTCAAATTAAAAAAAAAAAGAACGATTTGAAGAGCCGCTGCGCTACTGCCGCAGGAGCGGCAGAGGAAAGTGCCCCGCGTCTGCCCAGCAGAGCTCTTTCTCTTCTCTCAGTTTCAGCTTTACAGAGCCATGAAGGGAAGAGTTTCCCTTTCTCATGGCTCTGCTAAGCCCGAGGGCGCTGATGAGATTTCCCACTTTCTTCTGCCGCTGCTGCAGTGGCAGTGGCAGCGGCTTCAGCCAGCAGCCAGTTTCTTCAACTGGGTTGGGGGGAGGTTAGGACTGGTAATGGGGGGGGGGGGGTAGGACCGGAAGTGAGCTGATGGGGGGAGTAGGACTGGAAGTGGGCTGATGGGGGTTAGGACTGGTAATGGGCTATGGGGGGCTAGGACTGGAAATGGGCTGCTGGGGGATTAGGACTGGAAGTGGGCTGATCGGGAGGGGGGCTAGGACTGGTAATGGGCTATTGTGGGTGGCTAGGACTGGAAATGGGCTGATGGGATGATCGGGAGGGGGGCTAGGACTGGAAATGGGCTGATGGGGGGTTAAGGATGTAAATAGGCTGATCGGGAGGGGGGTTAGAACTGGAAATGGACTGATCGGGAAGGTGAGCTAGGACTGGTAATGGGCTGATTGCTGGGGTTAGGCCTAGAAATGGGATGATTAGGGGGGCTAGGACAGGAAATGGACTAATTGTGGGGCTATGACTAGAGTGGGCTGATAAGGCGGATAGGATTGGAAATGAGCTGGGACTGGAAATGGGTGAGGAAAGGAGAGTGCTGCTGGCCCTGGAAGAAAACTAGGGGCTAGGGCTACAAATGGGCTGATGCTGGAGGATGGTAGAATTGGACTGGAAGGGAGCGGATAATGAGATGGTCTTCCAGGGGAAGGAGGGGGCTGGAAAGGAGCTGACACCTGGGATGCACTGAAGGAGGACTGGAAGGGACATGACAATTGGGGATGGGAGTGGTAGGTGGTTGGGTAATGGGAAGGAGGCTGGAAGGGAGCTGTCATGCAAATGGAACTGGAAGAGGGATGGACAGAGGGTAGGGCGACTGGAAGGGAGCTGACTGGGGGGGTGGCACTGAGAGTGGACATAAGCTGATATCTGGGATGGTATTTGGACTAGAAGGGACTGGACAGTGGGGAAGGAGGGGGACTGGAAGGGAATGGACACCAGTGGCAGTCATGGGAATGCAAGGCGGTTGACATTAGAAGGTACTGGGAGGGGAGGACTGGAAAGGGGGCTGATACTGGGGAGGCTTACTGAAACTGGAAATGGGCTGATGGAAGGAAGTGAAGAAAACAAAAGAAGAGATAAGAAATGGCAGATGGACCATGGACCATAGACTACAGAAAGAGATCTAAGAGAAAGCAGGAAAGCAGAAGCCTCAGATCGGGACCAGCATGATCAGAGAATAAAATGGTCAGACAACAAAGGTAGAAAAAATAACTTTATTTAATTTTAGTGATTGGACTTTGTGCTATTTTTATATTTTACACAATATTGGGGAACTGTATCTCTTATTTATATGATGTTGCACTGCATGTGGACCCTGGCTTCTTTGGGTTTCAATTTAAATTTTGTCTACATATTTTTATTTTTACTTTAGATTGTGGTTACTTCTTCTGTACTTGGTGAGGGTCGATGTTGTGAGTGTGTGACTGAGGTCAGGTGTTCTGTTAACATGGAGTTTGTAAATAAATATCTATACTGTACTGTAGTAATTTGACTTGTTCAGATATTCAAATAGGTGCATAAATGTTCCAGGGCCCACTGTAGTATTTACAGTGACGCTTTTTTTGGATGGGCTCCTTATGTGAGTTTTGGAAGTTTGTGCTGTTACGGTATGGTAGGCGTGCTCTTTATTGTAGGGTTTTGTATTAGTTCACAATATGCCTGGTACTGGAGAATATTGGTGGTGGTTGTTGTTATTGTTAGTGAGATGAGAATCAGATTTTTTTTTTTTTTTTTTTTAATATTGAGCTCTGTGGGTCCTGGTTCTGCTCAGCACCTACTGTGAATGCAAAATATATGTTGAAAAAGAAAAAGCAAGAACCAAAATGCAGTTTATAACAAAATAAAAATGAGTTATGATTTAGTTTTATAAACTGTGCTGTTGGTTCTTGCTGTCTTTTAGTTCCTTGATGTGCAAACGGGACCGTACCTAGACATGTGTAAGCAGTGCAGCCTCACAGGGCGGAAAGGCTTGGGGGCCACATTTTGGCTGTCTGCTGTTGCCCTGCCACCACTGGCAGGACAATAGCAGGCAGCCGAAATGCATTCCCCAAGCCTTTTCACAGCACTTTAAGCAGGTCTGGTCCCTCCCTCCTCCGATGAGATGTCAGAGTAGGGAGGGACAGATCTGCTTAAAGTGCTGGTGCCTTTCAGATCGGCCGCATGCCCCCCTCCTCCTCCCCATACCTCCATCCAGCGCAGCCTGCTCTTTTCCTGCTGCCGGCGCCACCAAGAAAAAAAACAGGGCAGCAGCAGCAGGGAAAGAGCAGGCAGCGCTGGACAGAAGTATGGGGGGAGGGGGGGCATGCGCCTGAGCTGCAAATTGCACAGGGTGTGATTGCAACTTGATACAGCCCTGTGTGCAAACATCTTGCATTTCCTCCATATAATCTAATCGGCTTTTTATTTTTTATTTATTGTATTTATTTCTCTTATATACCGCGTTATTCGACATCAGTGCGGTTTACATGGAACATTACATTGAACATTACATTGAACAGGGCATTATAACTTGGAGATAACCCTCCATTGCCCATGTTCCCTGTAAAATAGTTAAGTGGTTTGCCCAAGACCACAAGGAGCGCCTGTGGGACTAGAAACCCCAGTCCTTCCGGCCCATGGTTGCTGTCCTCTAGTGGGATTTGAACCCCCGACCTTCTGGCCTGAAGTACCTTGCCCCAACCACTAGGCCACTCCTTGGTTCAGTCTTTGATTGGATTTCTGAAAAAGCCCCGCCCCCTCTAGGGTGGGGGGAGGGCGCCATTTCATACTTCGCCTCAGGCAGCAGATTGCCTTAAACCGCCCCTGGAGGTAGTACAAGAAAACTGGATTTATAAGAAATTGTTAACCTGCAATATGTTGAATGGCCACAAGAGGGAGCTCCAGGCTAATGCAAAGCAGCACTGATACAGGGAGACGAGCTACTGCTGAGATTTCTTTTGCGAGGAGCGAGACTCAACAGATCTAAGCTAGAAAACAGTGAAGGATGGTATTTTAAGTCATTGCCTGCATTTTAGGATCAGATCGCATAAAAATTCAAACGCGACCAGAAGCAGTAGAAGTTTAATTGAGCTAGAATCTCATGTGTTTCAACCATGCGCTTCCAATTACGGCGACCATCTTGGCTGTCAGATTATGCGTTTCATCTATGTGTTCCAAATGACAGCAGCCATCTTAGCTGTTCCAGGCACGTTGGCCATTTCTGCAGCAGTTTGGTGCTTTCCTACAGATTTCCCGCAAAATCACAACTCTTTTCTGCGTTCCACCATGTGATCCAAAAAGGTAAGGCTTTAATGGCGGTCCTTATTCATAGAACAAGTTCCCTGAACAAGCGTAGCAATCACTCAGAGGTTCTAACTCAATTTACTAGGCACATGGAGGCAGGTAGTAACATCGGTAAAATGCTTTTCCGTGATTCTGTTTGAAAGCGTAGGTAGTTATTTTCTTCAGTGAAAGATGCTTCAGCAAATTTTGTACTCAACCCTGCCCAGAAAATAAACCGGAATCTTAGGGTAATGAAAGCAGATATTGCAAACCCCGGTAGAGATCGCTAGTCGGGGTGGGAGCCAAACGGACCAGAATCAGGCTTAAAGGCTGGGAAAGAGAAGAATGTTGCAATCGCCATGTAGCTCTCTGAGTCCCTTGCAGCACTTCATGAAGCAGCAATTTTGAGAGCAGGATTTAACATCTCATCAATCATTGTCAAAAATAAAATCATCAGTCAATTTGGCTGCCTTAGTGTAATCGTTAGCCTCATTTCAAACCCAATTTCACCGGATCAAAAAGCAGGATGACACAAGAGTGGGAGAAGAGGCTTAGGAGCTTCACGGTTTCATGGCCATCTTATAGGGCTCATGAGGGCCCCCCCCTGCTGAGTAATCTTGAAAGATCCTTAACATTAGAAGCCCCAAAGTGCGTCAATTGACGCAAATGCATCTTTGAAGTTGTATACCAGCGCCACTGCTAGAACCATGTCAGTCATGTTCCATGACTTTGTTAGCAAGGTCAAGATGTTCAAATATGTGCACCGAAAATTAATGACAGATGCACCACCTAGAGGGAAAATTAATTTATACCTAGAAACCCTAAAGTACGTCAATTGACACACTCAATTGTCTTGGATGCATCAATTGACGCACTTTGGGGCTTCTAGGTACAAATTCATGTTCCCACTAGGTGGTGCATCTCGATCACTGTTTACAGTTTTACTCCAACATTACAAACAAACACATGATGATGTCATGTAATGACATCGCATACTGCAAATATTTAGAAACCACCTTAGAAATGTAACCACAATTTTTTTTTGTCGAAAAAGCTGTCAGTGTAGAGGACTTCACCTCACACCACTGCGGCCCATCCATTTTGTTAAAGAACCCTATATTTTAGGATGTAGTTTAAAGTATGATTTAACTTGGCGAAATCACTTAGCTGAAAAAGGCTGCCGTAGATTTTTGTCAAACGACCAACAAAGACGACGTGTCACGTTTCGGGGATCGTTTTGTTCACCCCTGCTTCAGGTCCAGTCGTCGAGAATCAAAGTAACCAGCCTTCAAGAAAAACGCCAAGAAACTTTTTATAATGGCATTTGCTGCTACTGCGCTAATCACATTCTCCAATCACAGGAGTTTGTTAAAAACTGAGGAAGCTAATCAAATCCTGTGTGGGAGGAGCCACCAACCAGGCCCATCCCACTGATTTGATGATAGCTGCGATTGTTAAACATTGGTCTTACTTGATCGTGTGCCAGTCCAATTGGGAATTAAGTCCAAGGGGGTGGATCAAATTTAATGTAAAAATCCACTTCTGCTCTAAATTTTGCAAATGCTAAATTCTGTCACCACCCTGCGGGTTAAATGGAACCAAATCCAATACACGCCAATGAAGATCTTCAAATGTATGAGAACAGGTAAGGCAATGGTCTACCAAAGGGGCCGCAATGGTCTTAGTGCGGAGTCTCGATGCATGTTTGAAGATCTTCATTGGCGTGTATTGCATTTGGTTCCATTTAACCCGTGGGGTGGTGACAGAATTCAGCATTTGCAAAATTTAGAGCCGAAGTGGATTTTTACATTAAATTTGATCCACCCCCTTGGACTTAATTCCCAATTGGACTGGCACACGATCAAGTAAGACCAATGTTTAACAATCGCAGTTATCATCAAATCGGTAGGATGGGCCTGGTTGGTGGCTCCTCCCACACAGGATTTGATTTGCTTCCTCAGTTTTTAACAAACTCCTGTGATTGGAGAATGTGATTAGCGCAGTAGCAGCAAATTCCATTATAAAAAGTTTCTTGGCGTTTTTCTTGAAGGCTGGTTACTTTGATTCTCGATGACTGGACCTAAAGCAGGGGTGAACAAAACGATCCCCGAAACATGACACGTCGTCTTTGTTGGTCGTTTGACAAAAATCTATGGCAGCCTTTTTCAGCTAAGTAATTTCACCAAGTTAAATCATACTTTAAACTACATCCTAAAATATAGGGTTCTTTAACAAAATGAATGGGCCGCAGTGGTGTGAGGTGAAGTCCTACACTGTGACGGCTTTTCTGACAAAAAATTGTGGTTACATTTCTAAGGTGGTTTCTTAGTAATTGACCAGGTTCTCTTTTGTATAGGTTGCACAGGCTTTTGGACCTGGCTGGGTATTTTGTGTTATTACTGCACATATTTAACAAATAAGTAACTTCACATTAATTCACATCTGCATTTCATGCTAAACGCAGTTGGCGTGATAATGCATCAATTAATGCACTTTATGGTTTCTAAGTAAAATTCCTTTTGGGGCTTCTAGTGTTAAGTGAGAGTCCCCATGATTAATTTTGCCCTTGTTCGTTGTTGTCCACAGTATCAAGTCCTTCTGGGCATAATTTAGGAACTGGGCAATAACCAAGCGTGGTTGGCGATGCTCCTGTCTCATTGGGCCCATACGGTGTGCACGCTCGATTATTGGTATCCCGCAGTCCACTCCAAGCGGCAGAACCACAGGCAGCAACTTTTCCAGGTACCCCTTTAGTTCACTGTCAGCCACCGTTGTTGGCATTCCTGCAAACCTCAGGTTATTTCTGTGACTTCTTTTCTCTAGCTCATCTATTTTAGCAGCCTGCAGCTGTGCCTGTGCCTACTGCCAACAAATCTCCTGCTCCTGGGCCTCTGACACCTCCTCGATTTTTCCCCACATGCTGCTCCACTTCGTAGGAGACCCCTTAACAGCTGAAAGGTTTTGTTAATAGCCTCTATCCTGTCCACAATGTTTTCTAGTTGCTGTGATAGGGCTCCCTCCACCATTGTCGTTATCTCTTGCACTAGATTCTCCAGGCGGGGAAGATGGTGGTTCCGCCATTTTGGCATTTTCTGACCCTGGTTTCTCCCGTTCCCAGTGGGATGATTTAATTCCCAGCACACTCTGCGTCCATCTGGTTTCACACCCTGCTTCATGCTCTCTCCAAATTGTGGGGTTAGCCTGTTTACTCCACCACACAGGAGGGATTTTGGGGTTTATTGGGGAGGGCCCCTCCGGAGCGAGAACACTGCTTGTCTGCTCTCCCTCAACACATCACGTGATCTCCCCTTCTTCCAGTTATTATAGGGCCCTTCCATGGCAGCCTGACCCAATAGCCTCACCCCTGCTATTGCTATCCAGGGGCATCCATTTGGCTCTCTGAGCTTCAAGGGAGGATTCCTGTCATTCCCCTCCCACTCTGTCTATGGGTCACACAATCTAAAATGCAGCCCTGTTCCATATGCTTCTCGATGGAGAAACTCAGTTAGGGAAACTAAGGGTCACATTCAAAGAGGTCTAAGAGTTACGAGATGTTTTTTTTTTCAACAGAAGGGTTTTCAGGCCCAGTCTCACTCCACTCATCAACTACGCTTCAGACCTCGCCAACATGGGGTGAGAAGGTCTAAGTCCCACTTAACTGTCTATACCTGACTGGTACCTAATTTTTTTTCAGGCAACTCTGGGACACTTACCCAAAATGTTAGTGGGGAGGGGGGAGAAAGAAAGGATACGTTAGTTTCAGGTTTCAGGTTTCAGGCACAATGTGTGGGGGAGGAAAGAAGAGTCATTATACCGCTCTCCCATCCATATCATAACAGCACATCGACAGAGAAATAGGAACAGTGACGCATTTCCCCCATACTGTGCAAACTATAAAGATAATGGATATAAATTCTTAATACCGATATATTCAAATCAGTAAATTGAAAATATTTTTCCTCTATATCCCCATTGCTGGAATCAGAGCCAGGAGTCTGCCAATCAGGTGGAAGGTGCGGACACAAATCTAAAATTTGGGACAATTTCCAAAACTGAGGGACATCTGGTAAGCTTACTGGTACCCCACTGTTTGTACGGGATGATCTGTTGGTAGTTAAGCCTCTTCGCAAGTCAGTGGCTCATTGTAATATCCAATAGGTGGGTCTTCTGCATAATTCTAAAGGTCATTTAAAGCAAACAGAGTACGTGTGCTCCCATGAGCTTAGAAATGATTTATGGTTTATTTGAGGTTATTTAACCGGTTTTAACAAATAGCAAAGCAATGTACAAAAATGTTGAAAGTTTAATAATCTGGATAATTATATTCAGTAAATAAAGCCATAAGTAAACATTTGCATAAAGAATTAATAAACCATGGGGACATGTAGTATAGGACTAGGTACATAATAATGACATCACTGTTATGAAATTTTGCCATGGAGAATTATGTAAGCACCAGGTCCAGCGTTAACTCTTTTGCTTCCACTGCAAATGAAATCTGTTTTGCCCTCCTATCCCCACCAGTGGATTTATATTTATTGATTAAACATTTTTTCTGTGCCTTCTTTCTAGCACTGAAGATGGTTTACAGAGAAGTCAGTGCAGAAACTTTAACGCATGAACAGCAAGATGCACATTACATGGAAGAAGTATTATAACAGATAAACAGATGATATTCATTGAACACTAGAGATTTAACTGTTTACAGTTTGTTGGTGGCGTGTGGTTATTGCTTTGCTGGGTGTTCTTTAGTCATTGGATCCATAATGCTCTAAGAATAGAGAGCTTTAGCTTTTTACCGAATTGACTGGTTAACTGCAATCTTAATTGTGGAGGAAGTGAGCTACAAAGGGAGAGAGCGTACAGAGAAAAAGCTCTGTTTGTTCTTTGACTGCATGAGGATTTGTCAGTGGGTATTTCCAGTTTATTGATTGTGGCAGTTCTCTTGGGTCTTTCGGAGTTGTTGCTTGCTACTATGGGAGCGAGGCTTTCTGCTGGTGGTTTGAGAATTTTGTGGATTTGTATAATTTTGTACTTAATCCTGCTTATGATGGGGAGCCAGTGAAGCTGTTTGAGGAGTGGGT
The DNA here is from genome assembly GCA_033557465.1 of Ichthyophis bannanicus. Lineage (NCBI taxonomy): Eukaryota > Metazoa > Chordata > Amphibia > Gymnophiona > Ichthyophiidae > Ichthyophis > Ichthyophis bannanicus. The sequence continues at coordinate 23,038,948 of CM066051.1, read as the reverse complement.
AATGTAAACATGTTGAGATTTAGCCAATATGTTTCTGGCTACTGTGTTTTGAACCAGTTGCAGGGGTGTAGTGTGTTCTTGGGCATCCTTCACAAGTTTCTCTTTCAACCCAATAATGACTACTGTTGCTGCTTGTGGTCTTGGGCAGGTCAATTAACCCTCCATTGCCTCAGACATAAACTTAGATTTTAAACTTCAGAGCTCAGGCAAAATCCTACTGTACCCAGGGCTGGTGCTACCATTAGGTGAACAAGACAGTTCCTCGACTGCTGGCCTTCCGGGGACACCCACTGCTGCCCAATGCAGCCACTGCCCCCTTCTCTGAGTCCAACAGCAGCAGCAGTGGCTCAAAAACTACCACACAGCACTGACCACCATCTCCAGGGCTGCATCATAGTTTCTGTCTTGCACAATCTGCAACTTCCATCCCACTCCAATGCAGACTTCTGGTTTATGCAAATCCAGAAGTGAGCATCAGAAGGGGGCAGAGATGATAGATTATGTGAGAGAGAAACTACAGCACAGCCCTGGAGACAGTAGCTAAGTGCTGCATCGTCGTTTCGGGACCATTTTCAATGCTGCTTGCTCTGATGGCTATCCTGAAAGCCTGAGTGGCTAGCTGCAGGGCCGGCCCATCCATTAGGTGAGCTAGGAGGTCGCCTAGGGTGGTGGCAGCAGCACATATCAACTGCCATGCCAACCCACCCACCCGCTGCCGTTGAATCCGTCATGGGAGGGGGAGGCTGGAGTGGCAGTATTTCAAAATGTGAAAGCTTTTTGCTGCCATGGGGAAGAAAGCTGTGACAAAAAGCCATCGCCTGGAGGAAGTAATGTCACCAACCAGGATGGCTGCCTAAGAGCCGAGCTCCCATCGTGAAAGAGAAATATCAAAGAAAACCAGTGCTTCTAGACAACAGACTGTGGGAGCGAGGGCAAGATAACGAAGAGCAACTCCCAACCATGTAAACTCGCAAAAAACTAGAGCGATAGAGATCCCATTACACGATGGCAGGGCCGGCAGAGGAAGCCAACACAGAAACGGAGGACGACCCTGAGCACATGGAAGAACAGTGCACACGAGGGGATCTGTGGCATTGGTGCAAGGAGATTAAACGTGAAGTGATTGCAGTTAAAACTAATGTGAAAGAGGCAATGGCAGAGTTAAAGGAAGATATGCAGGCCCTTGGACAGCGGGTAGCACAGTTCGAGGATCAGGCGGAGGGGGCAGAAGAAATCAGCCACGGAATGCAAGAGAAGATGCAGCTCTGGCAGCGACAGCAGGACTACATGCGTAACAAGACTGAAGACTTGGAGAATCGATCATGCTGCTGCAACGTTCGGATCCGAAAGGTTCCGGAGGAGGAGAGCTTTCAACAGGCCGACCGCGTAGTGAAAGAATTGCGTATGTTTCAGCTGCAAGATAGTGAAGGATGATCTGAGCAGGAAAGCCACACGATCACTCTGGAACGGGCCCATAGGGCTCTGGGGATCCCCCTGGCTTCAAAACCAAGGGTTTCTCCAGCTTCTAGCAGAAGGAGGCTATCATGTGGGCAGCAACTAAGAAGGGAAAGTTAAAGTGGCAGAATTACGAGTTGGAAATCTACCAGAACCTAGCTCCCTCCACTTTACAGTGCCGCAGAGGCATATGGCCATTTACTTCATATTTGCAACATGAGCAGATTAAGTATAAATGGCTCTTTCCCTTCGGGATCCAATTTGAGCTAAAAGGACAAGTAAAGAGGGTACAGACTGCCAGAGACCTGAGAACAACTTAAAGCGGGGGCCTCAAACTTGCCTAGCAAACCACAGGGCTCGACTGCAGGGAAAGAAACATATCTGGAATGACCAAAGTGGCAGCAGATTCCAGAAAAGGGGCTGCGATTAATGCTCCTGTCCAAGGGATTACACAACCGAGGAGAATGAAAACCAGGACTAATCAAATCAGCAACTTGAAGATCCCTGGTGGGGAAGATAGTGCTCTACTATAGACTGACCTGGTACAAAGACTGTGAAGAGAGAATGGAAAAAGAGTAGAGGAGATTCCTTCCACACAGTTGCCTCTCTCCTTCCCCCTATTTATGTGGAACTGTTTGTTTTGCATTTGTTCTTAATGTTTAGCACTATTTGATTTTGTTCTGATTATTTTGTTCTGATTAAGGGAAGGGAGAGTAATGGAAATCAGGGAGACATGGGTTGATATATCTAAAAAGAGGAGGGGAAATAAGGAAAGAGGCGGTGATACAAGAATGTAAGTGGCCCAATGGGGAGGGAAGTGAAGGGAGAATGAGCAGGATGGGGGCGGATATCAAAATTTGAGGGGAGCCCACCAATGTATCAGTGGAATTTTGGGATCAACTGCTGGCTTAGTTGGGAGGCAAGGTTCGTGGGGCTCTGCTCGTGTGGGGAGGGGAAGGGATTTCAACGAAGTACTTCATCCTGGATAGGAACAGAAGTGTAGATAGTGAGGGCAGTGGGAGTCGACAAGGGATTTGGGAAATGATGACACAGTATGGGCTGTAGGATCTATGGTGTCAAACATCCACGGGAGAAGAACTACACATATTACTCTTCGGTGCACAGGAACTATAGCTGCATATACCACTTGCTGGTGGACTTGGGATGGATACAATTGCTTGGTTGGGTGGTGATTGAGAACTACACATGGGCAGATCATGCCGCCCTGTGAGTGGAGTTAGAGAGGGCCATAGATATAGAGGGTCGCAGATTTTGGCGCCTCAATGAAAGTTTGCTAAGTGACAAAGTGGTGGTGTATAGTCTGTAAGTCCATAGCAGAACATATACGATTTAATGATATGGAAGAAGTCACTATGGGGACATTATAGGAAGGATTAAAGGCGGTCCTTAGAGGGAAACTGCTTCAATGGGCAGCCCAGAAGAAACAGGATAGACAGGTGAAGGTGGACTGACTCCTAAGGGACATAAGGGAGCTAGAACATTTATATAAATGGATGGGAGAGAGAAAAGTTTGGTCCCATTTGGAACAAACCTGTATGGAATTAGTTGAGACACAGTTGGAATTGATATAGCATCAGTTACAACGGGTGAACCAACATTATTATGAATTTAATAGGGTGAGCATGTTACTGGCTAGGAAATTGAGGGAGAAACAAACGTGTTCCTCCATAGTGAAGATTAAAGAACCAGGAAATCAACTCTTATTTCGTGGTACAGAAATCAGCGAAACATTTTTGCAATACTACCAAGACCTTTATGGTCATGAAGGAATAGTACAGGAAGAAGAGGTGGATGAATATTGAGGGGAGGACAGCAGACTAAGCAGCATAAGTGAAGCAGACCGGAAGGTATTAGACAAAGCAATTAGTGTAGAACATAAGAACATAAGAACATAAGATATGCCATACTGGGTCAGACCAAGGTCCATCAAGCCCAGCATTCTGTTTCCAACAGTGGCCAATCTAGGTCATACGTACCTAGCAGTTTCCCCAAGGGACACAGGTTCCACAATGCTTGTACTGGTTCAAGCATTGATATCCTGGGTCCCTTCTTAATAATGGTTTATGGACCTTTCCTCCAGGAACTTGTCCAAACCTTTTTTAAACCCAGCTACACTAACAGCCTTTACTACATCCTCCGGTAACAAATTCCAGAGTTTGATTACACGTTGAGTGAAAAAATATTTTCTTTTATTAGTCTTAAATAGTTTACCCTGTAGCTTCATTGCATGTCCCCTAGTCTTTCCATATTCTGATAAGGTAAACAATCGATCTACGTTTACCCGTTCCACTCCGTTCATTAATTTATAGACTTCTATCATATCTCCCCTCAGCCGTCTCTTCTCCAGGCTAAAGAGCCCCAACCTTTTTAGCCTTTCTTCATAGGAGTAGCCTTCCATCCCCTTTACCATTTTGGTGGCTCTTCTCTGAACCTTTTCTAAAATCGCTATATCCTTTTTAAGATACGGCGACCAGAATTGCACACAATATTCAAGGTGCGGTCTCACCATGGAACGATATAGAGGCATTATAATATCTTTTGTTTTATTTTCCATTCCTTTCCTTATCATACCTAGCATTCTATTTGCTCTCTTGGCCGCCGCTGCACACTGGGCCGAGGGTTTTAACAAGGTATCCACAATGACGCCTAAATCTTTTTCCTGGGAAGAGATCGCTAGAGTCAATAAAGCCTTGGTCCCTCACAAATTGCCACGACTAGATGGCCTCCCGGCAAGTTTTTACAAGACCATGGCATTTTTGCTCACCTCGTTGATGGAGAGGCTGTCTAATGGGATTCTTGAGGGGAACCTACTATCGCCCTCAATGCAACAGGCAGCTATCTTGATTATAGCTAAACCTGGATGAGATCCAATGGTATACGGATCATACCACCATATTTCACTCTTGAACACCAATGAAAAGATGTTGGCAAAAATCTTGGCTAATCATCTAGGGATGGTGCTGCCAGGCATGATACAGCCAGACTAGACTGGGCTCATTCAGGGTAAGAGTACAGGTAATAATAGAAGAGCACTCCAGGTGATTTGGGTAGCCCGAAAGGTATAGTAAGATAAGATGTTTCTTGAAATTGCTGCTGAGAAACCATTTGATATAGTGAATGGGGATTCATGTTTGCTGTGCTGAGGAAAGTAGGGAGGAGGCCTGGTTTGATGGCTTGGATTCAAGCATTGTACATGGATCCGGAAGCCACAGTGAAGATTAATGTTCGCTACTCAGAGTTCTTCCCTTTGAGAAGAGGGACACTACAGAGATGTCCATTTTCACCCCTCTGCACTGGTTATGGAACCCCTGGTGGAGAGATTGCAAAGAAATGGAGATGTCATGGGGGTGAAGATAGGATAGAGGGAACATAAAATCACTTTATTCACAGATAACATCCGGTTGTTTGTGACCTGCCTGCTGTTGGCCTTGCCGTTTACTCCTCCAAGAACATGAGTGATTTGGGGCACTCTCAGGCTTCAAAATCACTTTGTCAAAAACAGAGGCAATGAGTATCAATCTACCAAAAACTTTGGTCCGGTGACTGCAGGAAAGTTATTCGTTCTGGTGAGCTACAAGATAGATTAAGTATTTAGGGATTCAAATTACTAAAAACCCCGCGGTAACATATGGGGCAAACTATCCCACCTTGTTAGCACAAATTGGGAGGGACTTAGAGAGATGGAACCAAGAAGATATCTCAAGATTAAGCTGAATAGCGGTTATAAAAATTATGATCCTCCCTCAGATACTCTACTTTTTTCAGGTTCTCCCAGTCTGGATCCCCCAGTTGGAGTTGCATCGCCTCCAACGGAAGTTATTTCTGTTTGTCTGGATACAACGACCACTGCTAATAGCACGTAAAGTATACAATATGCTGCAAGATGAAAGGGGGGGGGCAGGGATGCCCAAAATTCCTGACTATCTTGCTGTCTAACTGCAACAAGATTTGGAATAGCGGGAACAGGGAAGACTAAACGATTCTGGGATCTGGAGCAGCACTGAGTGCTGGGTCCTGAGCTCTACCATCTCCCATGGATGGAAGGAGGGGTGCAACAAGAGAACATAAGAACATAAGACATGCCATACTGGGTCAGACCGAGGTCCATCAAGCCCAGTATCCTGTTTCCAACAGTGGCCAATCTAGGTCATATGTACCTAGCAATATCCCCAAAAGACACAGGTTCCTCAATGGTTGTACTGGGTCAAGCATTGATATCCTGGGTCCCTTTTTAATAGTGGTTTATGGACCTTTCCTCCAGGAACTTGTCCAAACCTTTTTTAAACCCAGCTACACTAACAGCCTTTACTACATCCTCAGGTAACAAATTCCAGAGTTTGATTACACGTTGAGTGAAAAAATATTTTCTCTTATTTGTCTTAAATAGTTTACCCTGTAGCTTCATTACATGTCCCCTAGTCTTTCTATATTCTGATAGTGTAAACAATTGATCCACGTTTATCCGGTCCACTCCGTTCATTAATTTATAGACTTCTTCCGTCTCTTTTCCAGGTTAAAGAGCCCTAACCTTTTTAGCCTCTCTTCATAGGAGTATCCTTCCATCCCCTTCACCAATTTGGTGGCTCTTCTCTGTACTTTTTCTAATAACGCTATGTCCTTTTTAAGATACGGTGACCAGAATTGCACACAATATTCAAGGTGCGGTCGTACCATGGAGCGATACAGAGGCATTATAATATCCTTTGTTTTGTTCTTCATCCCTTTCCTTATGATACCTAGCATTCTATTTGCTTTCTTGGCTGCCGCTGCACACTGGACGGAGGGTTTTAACATGTTATCCACGATGACTCCTAAGTCTTTTTCCTGGGTGGTGGTTTCTAATGTGGAGCCTTGCATCGTGTAAGTATAGTGTGGGTTGTTCTTTCCTAGGTGCATAACTTTGCACTTGTCCACATTAAATTTCATCTGCCATTTGGATGCCCAGTCTTCCAATTTATCCAGATCCTCCTGCAGTTTTCCACAATCCTCTTGGGTTTTAACAGCTTTAAACAGTTTTGTGTCATCTGCAAATTTGATAACCTCACTAGTTATTCCCTTTTCCAGGTCATTTATGAATATGTCAAAAAGTAGCGGACCCAGTACAGATCCCTTGGGTACTCCACTATTCACCTTTTTCCATTGGGAATATTGGCCATTTAGCCCTACCCTCTGCTTTCTATCTTTTAACCAGTTCCCGATCCACAATAGTACACTGCCTCCTATCCCATGACTTTTTAGCTTCGCCAAAAGTCTCTGATGGGGGACCTTGTCAAAAGCTTTCTGAAAGTCCAGAGGAACGGACAGAGAACCCCTACATTCACCATTTATGGATGAAGTGGCAGCGAGGTCGACGGAGGGTGGCTCCCAACCAAACATTTTCTATCTTGGTCCTATTAAGAGCGACCCCGGATTTCTGTCCGGGGAGAGAGGGAATCTTCAAACAATGGGCGGCACAGGGCTTAGATGCCTTTAATAAGCTTCTGGAGACTAGGGAGGTAAAACCTTTTGAAAAGCTCAAGGAGCAATATGCCTTGGGAAACAGATAAATTTGTATATATGCAAGTTGCCCACTATCTCAAACAAGGGAAATGTAGATTAGTTTATGAAGATGGGTTTAATGATTTGGAGGCCTTATGGTTAGGTCACCACCAATCTAGAGGGCTAATTCGCTTCCTGTATGCTAGCCTGCACAGACACAGTCCAAGACGTGAGGATAGTGGAAGACAAATTTATTTACTCACAAACCTAGGCAACCCGACACAGGCCGTGTTTCGTAACCTTCATCAGGGGTTGTAAGGTAAAATTACTATAAACATAGAAACATAATATATTAAAAGTGAAGGAACAAACAAATTCATCTAACAATACATAAAAACATAATAAAAACATAATAAAAATAGTAATAATAATAATAATAATAATAATAAATATAATAAATAAAACAAATCATATGATATAAAGTATAATAGTGTTGGAACGCTATAAATCTAAAATATTGTAAAAAAATCAAATCAAATTATAACACTGAGTACATATAAACACATCAAATAAGTGTGACAAGCATAAAATTAAAGAGTAGACCTCTATATGTACTAATTATAGTATAATAACAACTTATAAACACATCAAATAAGTGAGACAAGCCTAGAAATAAAGAGTGGACCTCTATATAAACTAATTATAGTATAGTAATAACATTGTAGACATATAAATATACATTAAAAATTAAAAAAGATAATTTAAATAATAAATAATCATAATCATAATAAAATTATATAATAATTATTATCTTAAAACTATACTATCAAGAAATATCTAATTATGTATATATAACCACAAAGAAATGATTAAAGATGAGAGAGCGCGCAGCAGGAGCGAACAAACCTAGTTAATCTAATACAAATATCCAAATGAGGAGGAGGGTATATCTAAAAACAATTACAAATCATCAACAGATTTAAAATCTATATCGTAAAATAATCATAATGGATCAAATAAAAAGAAAATTATAAATATAAATTAAAATGTTACTAAAGACCATTAAAATATATTCAAAATGATCTAAAACTATGATAAAATTATAAAATTGTGTTAATGAAACTAAACTTAATTATACATAAATTAAAATTAAATAATTAAATTAAAATCATGAATTAAATAAACACCATACATTCATAAAAAATATATGATATTTATAAACAAATAAAATAAAATTAAATAAAATGAACGATTATATGTAAACAGAATCTGCTCCTATTGTAAACCTGTCTAATACTCTTAATATATTTAAATAAAATTGCCGAATAAAAGTTGTTTCATAAAAAATATATAAATTATAGAATTATTTAAAAATATATATATATAATTTTCTTATATATATTTTTAAAAAAATATATAGATTTTAAATACTTTGAACCTTAAAAAATACTACTTTGGATGATTTGTAATTCTTTAAAGAATCGTTTCTCAAAAATTGTTCCAACTTCTTGGGTATAGAAAGACAGCCTCCGTTCCGCGTATACCATTTAGTACTGATGGAAACTTAGAAGCCTATGAACAATAAAACAACCATCTTCTAAAAAAGGGGGGGGGGGAAAGAGGAAGGAGAAAGGGACTGTAAAATCCAGCAATATGTTGTACATTTGCTCGCACGGCCTTCCGAAAGGAAACCAAAAAGAGAAACTCCCTTGTCTTGTCTTCAAAAACGCCGGCGCATGCGCCTTCATCCGCTACTCGGGTGGGAGACTGTTATCTCTGAATAAAGGCAAAAATGATCTATCCCTTAAAAGCTTCCAAACAAATCACCCTTTTTTTAAAACTTTAAAACCCCAAGTGAAGAATCAGGAGGGACTCCGTTCTGAAAACCATCGCTTATTTATAATATTATTTTAACTTCTATTCTATCTCTTAAAGAATTAGGAACAGTAGTGAATGACAACTCTGAAATATATTTATCAACTTTTATCAAAACGTCAGGGGTGATAAACTTTCTAAAGTGCTGTTATGTGTGCGTTAAAAAGCAAGATATAACCCCTAAAGATAATTTACCGCTTAGAAACTCTTATTAGTTCGAGGTACAAACGATTTTAAAAGACTAATGCAAACCGCTTCAATCTGCAATCATCTAGGCTGCAAATGTCTCTGCACATGCGTTATAAATACTATTTATCCATAGAAGGGGAGGAGCATAGTAGGGTCACATTGTTTCAAATTCTATCATCTATGGATGTACCTTCTTTACTTATCTATAGGGAGCTTTTACTATCAAAATTCATCTCTAGGTGAGTAAAATGTTAAAATACCATCTATGTTACTTCTGTAAATTTCAATTAAAAGGAACCAAATGGAAATTGAAGGGAGAACCTCAAATTAATTAACCAATAAATAATAACTCAATTGATTAAAAATTAATAATGCATATTAAAATATTGTACAATATATATATATATATATATATATATAAAATACAATACACATATAATTAAAAGATATATTATATTTCATATATACACACATATATACATATAAAAAAATTATAAAAATTATATATATATATAAAAAAATATATAAAAAAATATATATATAAAATTTTTTTTGATAATAAATAAAAATAATAATAATAGTATAATGTATCCACAAAAAACAGAAAAACTAAAATAAATAAATTATTAAATACTTTTACAAAAAAACAGAAAAATCTCGTTCCATATTCAAACCATGTGGAGCAAGGGAATCTAAAAGAAAAATATATCTTTGCTCTAATTGTAAAATGGTTTTATTCACATCTCCTCCCCTCCAGTTTGGTTTGACTTTCTTAATCACAAAAAATTTGATGTCTGTTAATTTATGTTGGAACTCTCTCCAGTGTGCAACTAGGGGTTTATCTTCTATATTTCTTCTAATGCAGCTTTTATGCTCTATGATCCTGGTCTTAATACTTCGTACAGTCTTCCCAACATACAGTAATCTGCAAGGGCACTGGATGACATAAATGACACTGGAAGTGTCACAATTGGCAAAATCTGTCAAAAAGAACTTCCTCAATGTCACTGGATGGGTAAAACTATTTCTAACTGGAAGAACATTTAAACAGACTGAACATTTACCACATTGGAATTGTCCTTTGTGCTGAGATAAAAAAATTTTCTCTGTAAGAGCTGAAGGGACAAGAAGATTCCGCAGGTTGACATTGCATTTATGTGCAATTAAAAAATGGGCATCCTGAAATGCCGGTAGGGCTTGTAAGATATGCCACTCTTTCTTGAGAATTGTATTAATTTTAGCCGAATGTTGTGAATATGTTAGGGGACAAACTAACCCTTGGTGTGTTTTTTTGCTCTTATTTGTAAGAAGGGTGGACCGCGGTGTATCCCTAGCCCTCTTGTACGCTGATTCTATATATTGTATAGGATAGTATTTGGCTAGGAATTTTTTCTTCATATTGGATGCCTCTAGCTCAAAATCACATTGTTTGGAGCATAGCCTTTTAACCCTGAGAAATTGGCTCACGGGGAGGTTATTCTTCAGAGAGGGGTTGTGAAAGCTATTATAATGTAAGTAATGATTTTTATCTGTAGGTTTTTTATAAAGTGAAGTGGAAAAACCTAGATGTTCTTTCTTAATTAAAAGATCTAAATATGCTATTTTGTCAAAATCATACATAATTTGAAATTTTAAATTAGTGTCCAATTGATTAATCCAGATGTTAAATTCAGACAGAAGATTCTCTGTACCTTTCCATAATATGAGTATGTCGTCTATGTAACGGATCCACAGTTTAACATTGTCTTTGTATAAATGGTTCTTGAGGAACCTCTCCTCAAAATTAAACATATACAAATTTGCCACATCTGGGGCCATTGCTGACCCCATTGCTACACCTTTGATTTGTTTATAAAATAAATTCTGGAAACAGAGGGCTAGGGATACACCGCGGTCCACCCTTCTTACAAATGAGCAAAAAAACACACCAAGGGTTAGTTTGTCCGCTTTCTTCCCCATAGCAGCAAAAAGCTTTCACTTTTTGAAATATTCTACTCCAGCCTCCCCCTCCCATGACTGATTCAATGGCAGCTGGGGGGTGAGATGGCGTGGCAGGTCCATGTTTGCTACTGCTGCCACCCTATCAGACCTCCTAGCTCACCTAGTAGATTGACCGACCCTGAACCTAGCCAATCAGGCTTGTGGGATAACCACCAGGGCGAGTAGCGGCGAAAATGGTCCCGAAACCACGATGCAGCACTTAGCTACTGTCTCCAGGGCTGTGCTATGATTTCTCTCTCACATAATCTATCATCACTGCCCCCCCTCTGATGCTGACTTCTGGTTTTGCATAAAACAGAAGTCTGCGTTGGAGTGGGATGGAAGTTGCAGATTGTGCAAGACAGAAACTATGATGTAGCCCTGGAGATGGTGTCCTAGTGGTTGGGGCAAATTACCACTGGCTGCAAGGTCAGGGGTTCAAATCTCACTAGACAACAGCAACCTTGGGCCTGAAGGACTGGGGCTTCTATTCCCACAGGTGCTCCTTGTGGTCTTGAACAAGCCACTTAACTCTCCATTGCCCATGTTCCCTGTAAAATAGATATCTCCAAGTTATTATGCCCTTTTCAATGTAATTTCAGTTTGTTCAATATAAACGGACTTGATATCATGAAAAGGAGGTATATAAGAAATGTTAAATAAATGAGTTCTGTGTTATAGCTTTTGGGCCATTGCTGCTGCTGTTGGACTCAGAGAAGGGGGGCAGTGGCTGCATTGGGCAGCAGTGGGTGTCCCCCGAAGGCCAGCAGTCTAGGAACTGTCTTTGTCACCTAATGTTAGCACCAGCCCTGGGTACAGTAGGGTTTTGCCTGAGCTCTGAAGCTTAAAATCTAAGTTTATGTCTGAGGCAATGGAGGGTTAATTGACCTGCCCAAGAGCACAAGCCACAACAGTAGTCATTATTGCGTTAAAAGCGAAACTCGTGAAGGATGCCTAAGAACACACTACACCCCTGCAACTGGTTGAAAACACAGTAGCCAGAAGCATATTGTCTAATTCTCAACATGTTTACATTGCCCCACTCCTCAAACAGCTTCACTGGCTCCTCATCATAAGCAGGATTAAGCACAAAATCATTCTACTGTATGCATCCACAAAATTCTCAAACAACCAGCAGAGAGCCTCGCTCCCCTAGTAGCGAGCAACAACTCCGTAAGACCCAAGAGAACTACCACAATCAATAAACTGGAAATACCCACTGACAAATCCTCATGCAGTCAAAGAACAAACAGAGCTTTTTCTCTGTACGCTCCTTCCCTTTGGAACTCACTTCCTCCACAATTAAGATCCATACAGTTAACCAGTCAATTTGGTAAAAAGCTAAAAACTACGACATGTTTGTCCCATAGGACCTATTGCTTTAACAGCTTTAGATGGATTCATCGTAATCACACCAGTCACCTTCTTTTTCCTCTTACCCATACTAAAATGTACAACCACTCCAGAACTCCTCAAAGCTCCAAAGTGCTCAGAAGGGGCTCAAAAGGGGCACGTCCTGCCCCTTTAACCATGCCCCTTCAAACACGCCCGTGGCCGCGTCCCACGGGAAGGGGCACCTTTTAAACACCTTCCGATGATGCTGGGGTACTGCGGCCAATGAGCAGGAAGGAAACCAGGGCTCCAGCAGCCTCCTGTGCAGGCAAGATGGTCCGGGTAGGTCCCGCAGCTCCAGGCACACTCTCGTACTAACTCCTAATGAGATTGCAAATGTGTCTTTACCATTGTCCAATAGTGTCTCCTCTTCTGTTAACTCCTCAAATATCGAAGGGGGTGATATCCCTCCCCCACTAGCTAAGGCGGGTTTAGTGGCTGAGTTAACCTCTTCGCCTATTTTAGGGGAAAGGTCTACTCCCGCTTTTTCCTTAGTGATGCCTTCTCCCGCGTTGAGCCCTCGGGCAGGGGCAGTTCCCCTTCCCCGAGTGATTCAAGCAGGCGAGGTTCCAAAAATTTCTTCTGAGTTGGTTGATCCTATTGTTCACTCTCCTAAACAGGATGTGTCTTTGTCTGATATATGGAGTTTGTTAACACATATGGAAGTTTCCTTATCTAAGTTAATGCCTCAATTTGCAAAGTTTACTCAAGAGATAGTTGATAAGCTTGCACATCAAGATGTTTGTTTAAATTCTTTGGATTCTCCTTGTGTAAAGTTAGAGTCTCAGGTCTCCACAGTGCAAGGTGCTCTCTCCTCCTCTATAAAAGATAGTTTGTTGTTGCATCGTCAACACGAACAACTTGAAAATAGTCTTAGAGCTAAGAATCTTCGGTGTCTCAATTTTCCTAAAACACATTATTTGTCGTCTGATATTCTTTTTCGTAAATACTTGAAGGAAATATTGGGATACCAAGATCCTTCTACGTTTGTTTTTAATAACATTTATTATATCTCTAGCTCTAAAAAAGAGGTTAGAGGGGAAGGAGATGTGGATGTACTCGGCTCAGTGGAGTCTCTGAATATTTCTGAATTTATAGAATCCTCGTTGAATGAAATTTCAGTTAGAGCGACCTTATTGGTCTCTTTTCATTCTGAAAGTGTAAAGAATGAGATTCTGAAATGTTTTTTTTTTCTAAAAAGAATGAGTTGTTTTGTGGGCAGAAAATAAATATATTTCCTGACGTATCTAAGCAAACTCAGACCCAGAGGAAAGGCTTTTTGGCCCTTAAACCTAGGGTCCTTGCAAGTGGGCAACATTCTTTTTAAAATTCCCTTGCAAGTGTTTGATTACCTCAGGAAAATTCTCTTACGTGTTTTATGAGCCTCTACAGGTGGAGTTTTTGAAGTCCTGTAGTGGGGAATGATATATGGGTTTCATCTTGGCTAGTTAGAATTAAATGGGATTTGAATTGTTGGATAGTGTCTTGCTTTTTGGTGTTTTTGTGGTGTATATTTTTTTTAAATTGATCATTTTGTAATCTGGGCATATTTTCCCATGATGTGGGCTTGTACTTTTTAATTTCTTGTATTGTTTTCCTTGTATTTTTCGTAATTAAGTTTTTCCATTCCGTATTACTTTGTAATATTGATGCAAGATTTATAAATTTAAAAATAAAGCTAAAAGCTCTTCTATTCCTAGAGAATTTTGGATCCAATGACTAAATTATTAAATTAAATTATTATTAAATGACTAAATTATTAAATTAAATTATTAATTATTAAATTATTAAATTATTACTAAATGGCGAAAACAACCAAGAACCCCTGCTCCACTGGCTCACATAACTTATCCAAACTGTCACAGTCTTCCATATTGTCCAAGTTTGACACGATATCAACTAAAGATATTGAAAATACTATTGCCTCAATCAACGCTACCACTGCATCAAATGATCCATGTCCAGCAGCCTGGATAAGAGAGCTCAGAGGTGAAGTAAGCTTCTTCATACATAAAATACTAGAGCAATCTTTTTCATCTGGAACCTTTCCTCAGAGCCTAAAACAAACCTCCATTAGACCATTACTGAAGAACAATAAACTGGACCCCCTAAGAGTAGAATCATACAGGCCAATATCCAGCATCCCACTATTAGCCAAAATAATCGAAAAAGTGGTCCAACGTCAAATACAACAACATATAGACACTGAAGCTCCGCTTGATCCGGCACAACATGGCTTTAGGGAAGCCCATGGAGTAGAAACCCTCCTCATCACTCTCTTTAATACATTAATCACTGGAATAGACAACATCCGACAAGGATTCATCCTTATATTCATGGACATTTTGGCTGCGTTCGACTCAGTCAATCATCAAATACTTATCGATCGCCTTAATGAAAAAGGAATACATGGACCCGCACTGAACTGGTGTAAATCCTACCTATCCAACCGATGGCAACAGGTTAGGATGGGTGAAAGAACATCAGACCCATTCCTGCAAGATCAAGGGGTACCACAAGGCTCCTCTCTTTCAGCATTAATGTTTAACATCTATATGCAACCTATCTGTGACCTCATCCGTTCCTTTAAAGTTATATGCTTAGCCTATGCAGATGACACTCTCCTATTCATGCCATTCTCCATCGACCATCCAGATTTCACACCACTGATACAATGCTTTGAAGCAGTAGAAGATTGGCTCCTCACACAGAATCTAAGAATCAACCACAGTAAGACCGATGTTATGTTTATCACGAAGAACCAAAACTTCTCACTCCCTCCTACATTAAAGATAAAGGACAAGGAATTAACAGTAAAACCAACTATACGATACCTAGGCATCACCCTTGACCAGCGTCTCAATATGAAAACCCACATAAAAAATATAACAAAACTAATATATCACAAGATACGCACACTACGTCACATACGACCCCTACTGGAACCCTCAGATTTCAGAACCATCTTCCAAGCCTTAGTGATGCTACACCTTGATTTTGCAAATGCAATCCTATGTGGGCTCCCTCAATCAACTTTAAATCCTCTCCAATTGGCGATGAATACCGCCGCCAGAGTACTCGAAGGAATATCAAAGTCGGACCACATAACTCCAATCCTGAAAAGACTCCACTGGCTACCAACCAATGCAAGAATCCAATACAAAATCATAATCACAACCTTCAAAGCCCTAAACAATCAAGCACCCTCAACCATTGCTAACCTACTACACACCCAGGCCCTCAGCAGAGCCAGAAGAACATCAGCAATAAATACCCTAATCGTCCCGAAAATAACTGTCAAATACACCAAGGAAACGTCTAAAAGAGCCTTCAGCATTCATGCCCCAACAGCATGGAATACCCTCCCACCAGAACTGAGAGCCATAACCAATTTAGTACAATTCAGGAAAAGTCTCAAGCACTTCCTATTCTTAAGTTACTTTCCAGTATAAACCTTCCCTAGAGAAATAGCCACTCCATCTTCAGACCTAGTGAATCTTAACTGCATTTAATGTATATAGTTCATTGTTTATGACTTAATTAGATTACATTGTTTTCCAAGTTCTCTAATCCCTGTTACTTGTAAAATACACTACAGTTACCCTGTATGTATATGTTTTGTTCCATGTGAACCGCGCTGATGTCAATAGTGCGGTATATAAGAGATGTTACATAAATAAATAAATAAATTTATTTTATTTATTTTATTTAGCAAGCATTTGTAGCCCGCTCCTTCCAGCGATCAGAAGCGGGTAGGATTACTATTGTGAAACTGCCGAATCAAGGCAGGTACAAATTTTGTTTACATACAGATTGTCAGAAAAGCACATCATACAGAGTTAACACTTCTTAGCTATGGGGGAGTTCATTTACATATACATATATACATATATACAGGATAATCTTCTTGGACACAGTGGTCAGGGGCTGCTCCATCTGTGGGTTTAGTTCAGGTTGAAATGTGATTGGAAAATGTGCGTTTTGAGTTTCTTTTTTTTTTTTTTTAAATTCTTTATTTTCGTTTTATAACAACAAAGGAAAAGGAAGACATACAGCTAAAAGACAGATACATAACGTGTAATACATACACCAAAATAAACCCCTACCACCCCCCTCCCCCCTGCTTCTTCTCTAGAAATCTAAGCATTCCCGAAGCGGGCGTGTACTTACATTATTGTGTTACGAAACCTAACGGTGATCTAAAACATGATGAGTGCGTATTATACAGGCATGTTGGAGCAATAAGCAGATTGTACATAATCATTAAGCATCTGCCATTTAGACAAGCGAGAGTGAGTTTGGACATGGGGAATAGCTCTCCTAGGTATCTGCTCATATTTACTATATAAGCAGACGAGGTTCCACCATTCATTGACAGTAAGTCGAGAGCTATCCTTCCAATTCCTCGTGATTAAGCATATGGCTATACCCAGCATGAAATCAAGGAGAAAGCGACCCTTCTTAGGAAGAGAGGGGACCTCCGCCACAGAGCGGAGTCCCACAACCTTCCAAGAGAGAGGTTCATGAAAGTGTAAGATAGATTGAATACGACCCCACCCGCCCCCAATAGACCTGCAGTTGAGGACATTCATAAATAACATGAGCGAAGGTACCCACAGCAGTATGGCAAGACCAACACAGGTCCCTAGCATTTGGGTTCCATTTGGCTATTTTTTCTGGGGTATAAAGCATCTGTGTGCAAAGAAGAAGAGAGTTTGGGTAACAGAGGCAGACTGGGAAACCCGCACTACTTTACTCCAGAAAACGCTCCATTGCACAGGGGTTAAAGTGATTTGCAGTTCGCGCTCCCAGGCTTGTTGGGCTCTAAAGTGTCCGTGTCTGTACCCTGACATATTATTTTATAAAGTTAGAGGCTACCCCATGTGTACTACTAATGGAGTGAACTATCTCTAATAGCCCATCCTCAGTAGGGGCAGAGGGCGGCATAATTCGAGCACTTTTGAGGCAGTGTTGAAGCTGCATCAATTGAAAGTAGTGTTTCGCTGGTAACGCAAATTCCTTTTGTAAATCAGAAAAGGTTTTCCAACGAGCTGCAGAGAAAAGCTGTTGGGGTGTCCAGATCCCCCTGTAGTACCAGGGTTTCCAGGCTATTGTTCTATTCAGGACTTGAATTCTGGGGTTATTCCATAGCGGGAGTCCATCCTGAGGACATACATTCGGGCCCAGTGATAGAATGAGAGTGTTAAAGGCCGCAAGAGTATCGACAATCATTGGTGGATGGCGGGTGTCTACTTGATAGGACATACCGGGGAGATGGGTCAACGGAATTGGGCTACTAAGCTCCTCTTCTATGTCAAGCCAAACTGGTCTGCTGTCTGTTGAGGCATCTAGCCATCGGGCACCTTGCTTAAGTAGAAAGGCTTGATGATATCTAAGAAAATCAGGAAATCTGGTACCCCCTCGTTCCTTTGCAGACTGCAGTTTATGTTTAGCTATCCTTGGTGGCTTGCCCTGCCAGAGATAACGGACGAGAAGGCCCTCAATATCTTTATAAGTATGTAACGGAAGTAAGCATGGCAGCATTTCTAAAATGTAGTTCACTTTGGGGACTATCATCATTTTCACAGTTTCTAAGCGGCCCCACCATGTGAGAGATAAGGGAGACCAACGATTTGTGAG
The DNA here is from genome assembly GCA_033557465.1 of Ichthyophis bannanicus. NCBI lineage: Eukaryota > Metazoa > Chordata > Amphibia > Gymnophiona > Ichthyophiidae > Ichthyophis > Ichthyophis bannanicus. Next base: position 23,020,918 of record CM066051.1, on the reverse strand, counting down.
TTCACGGACTTTGGAGACTACCTCTTTGGCATTAAAACTGATAGTGTCTTCTAAAGGAGAACAGTAATGGACCCCGAGATACTTCACCATGCGGGATTGCCAAAGGAAGGGAAAGCCTGCATGTCAGCCTCATGTACCCAGCGGTTCAGTGGGAATGCTACAGATTTGGTCCAGTTAATTTTATAGCCCGATAATTGTGAGTATCCGTCAATCAGATCCAAGACAGCTGGAACCGAATCGAGGGATACGAAGAGCATAAGGTCATCTGCATATGCAGAGAGTTTAATCTCCATATGACTAAAGGGGACACCTCGAATACGTGCAGACTGTCTAATAAGGAGGGCTAGGGGTTCAAGAGCGAGATCAAAAAGCATTGGTGATAGGGGGCAACCTTGACGCGTGCCTCTTTGGAGGTTAAATGGCTGAGATTTGATGGCGTTTACACAAATACTGGCGACGGGTTGAGTATACATGACTTGGAGATATCGGAGGAAGCCCTCTCCAAAGCCATACCATCGGAGAACTGCAAATAAGAAGGGCCATTCTAGACGATCAAAGGCTTTTTCGGCATCCAGGGAAAGACCCACCCAGGGATGGTCGAGATTGGCAGCACTAGATAGCACATGGCACAAGGTCCGAGCATTGTCAGCAGTTGATCTGCCGGGTATAAAACCGCATTGGTCGGGGTGAATTAGGGTAGCCATCATGTCAGATAGCCGGGTGGCCAAGATCGTTGCGAAGATCTTATAGTCGGCATTAAGTAGGGAGATTGGACGATAGTTGGCGGTCAGTAGCGGGTCTCTGCCTTCTTTCTCAAATACAACCACATTAGCTGCAGAAAAGGATCCCAAAGAGGATGTATCTACCGCAAGGGCAGTAAAATAGAGTTTTAAATAGGGAACTAAATCTGCACTGAATGTTCTGTAGAATTCGGTCGGGAGACCATCGGGCCCTGCGGCACGGCCCGAGGCTGTTCGTTTTAGGGCAGATTGGATCTCTGAAGTAGAGAAGGGTTCATCCATCGCATCCCTATCATCTTCAGAGAGGGTCGGCCGCTGAATGCCAGAAAGCAATCGCTCGAATGTCTCTGACGAGAACTCACATTCAGATTGATATAGGCGGGTATAGAAATCCCGAAAGAGCTCTACAATGTCGGAGTCTGTGGTCACTATGCCCCCTCCCTGTGGAGCTCGAAGGGCCGCAACGCGTTTGGCTTCTTTTTGACCTTTCAAGGCATTGGCTAAGAGTCGACCGGCTCGGTTATTTTCACGATAATATGTCCCTCGCTGAAGCTCAATACTCTTAGAAGCTGCAGTTGAGAGGATTGAATTATATTGAAAACGGAGACGCTGTAATCGAATTAATACACATGGGTCAGTGCGTGAAGTTAGAACTCGTTCGCCTGCCTTTATTTGTTGGTCTAGTATGAGCAGCTGCTGTTTACGTTGTTTCCGCAGGCGGATTTGATAGCTAGTGATCGTTGCCCGAATGGCCGCTTTCAAGCCCTCCCACCAAGCCCAATTCGCAGTATCTTGGGGTAGATTAAAATGGAAGTAATCCTGTATGGCTGCTCGAATTTCTGACTGGAACTCTGGCTGAGTTAACAGGGCTCTATCAAAGAACCAGGCTTCCGAGTTTCCCTGGGGTACAGTAGTGTTTAATTGAAAGGAAATGGCAGCATGATCTGAAATATGTTGGGAGTGAATCTTTGCAGTGTCCACCTGAGGAACTAGCAGTTTTGAGATTAGAAAGAAGTCTATGCGAGACTGAGATTTATGAGGGAAGGAGAAGAAGGTGAAGTCAAGCTCATTGGGGTGTAGTAACCTCCATAGATCAACTAAAGCAAGATCCTTAATCAGGGAGGTAAGCGTGGCATGACTCTTGGGGGGACCACTCATCCTAGGCGGCTGTTTGTCAATCAGGGGATCAAGGACTAGATTGAAATCCCCCCCTATGATCAATGAAGTATTAGCAGAAGCCTGCGCAACCTGAGCAATGGTAGCAAAAAAGGCAGGGTCATCAACATTAGGAGCGTAAAGGCATATACATGTAACTTCAAGGCTACCTATCTTGAGGTGAACTCTAGACCATCTACCTTCTGTATCTGAGCTAGTCGCAATAACAGTAGCATGCAAAGATTTCCTAACCAGTATGGCAACCCCACATTTCTTAGAAACGGCTGGGGAATAGGCGGCCACCATGTAAGGTTTAATATTGAGTTTAAGAGTTTCCTTCGAATTTAAATGCGTTTCTTGGAGAAAAATCAGATCCGCTGCTTCCTGACTGAGGTAGCTTAGGATTTTCTTCCGTTTTATCGGATTATTGATCCCTTTTACGTTCAATGAGAAAATCTTACATGGTGCCATCAATCGGTAATAGACATTTTAGGTAAGGGCGCTTGATAACATATAACATAAGCAGAATCTGTACAACAATGTCATAATCACCGAGTATTCTGGGTAATACACCCCATATTGAAAAGTATGTACCAACGTATCTTAGAGAAGAAGCAAAACCCCCAAAGAATATGGCGACCATAAGTCTGCGGGAGGAGGCCCTAGAGAGGAAAAGAAAGACATGTAAAAAAAAAGAAAAGAAACACCAGAGTCCATAATAACACTGTCTCTGATACTCATCAAGGCTGCTGTGGGTAGATGGAGTCGGGTCACAGATACCATCAAAAGTAAGGCCACAGACTGCCCACGCCAGACTCTTTGCTAGGCTGCGGTAGATCCAATATGGCAGGTACAGCGGATATGAGGAGACTTGCAGGAATACTCTGGAAGTCAGCGCATCAAGTCGGCTTCTTTGGAATCCAAAAACTCCGCTAGTAGATCAGGGTCCTCAAATGTTCTTGTCTGATTGTGAAGCGTGACTCGAAGCTTGGCCGGGTACATCAGGCCATAGCGTGCTTGTAGTTGTTGAAGCCTCGGCCGGAATTCCAGAAAGCGCTTTCGGCGGTCGACCGTGGGTTTAGCCAAGTCGGGATAGAAGGAGATCTTGTGGCTCTCAAACTCCATATGGCCCTTTGCCCGAGAGGCACTTAGAATTTGCTCCACGTGTTGATATCTCAATAATCGAAAAATGATAGGCCGCGGGGTCTTCCTGTTGAGCGTTATGCTTGTGGGTACACGATGAGCGCGATCAATCTCCAAATCTTTGGTAAAGGTGATTTGGAGCAGGGAAGGGAGGATTTTGCATAAAAACTCTTTCATGTCTCCCGATTCCGCTCCCTCCGGTATGCCCACGAGTCGTATGTTGTTGCGGCGCGCTCTATTATTGCCATCTTCCACCTCTTTCTGCAAGGCCCGCACCTGTCGTTCAACTTTGTCGAGTTTGGACAACCGGGCCGCATGGGAGTCCAATATGCTCTCCATTTTGTCCTGACGCGAAGAAAGCCCTTCTAGCTTGCTTTGCAGCACACCAAAATCTTCCCGCAGCGCTCGGAGTGCTTCACCGTTTGCCTGCACAAGGTTTTTGACCCCTCTAATCTCTACGAGGATTTCCTGCTGCATTTCGGGGCCCTCGCACAAGGCCGGCCCCTTCTGCGGGGACGGAGGTTCAGTTTTGGAGCGTTTGCCGTGAGAAGCCGCTGGAGATCCAAATTCCAGGCGCGTTGGTTTGGTCCCCGCCATCTCACCAATGTGCCCCGGCAAGATCAGAGTAGAAGTTCTAAGTTAGTGAGGTGTTAATTCAGGATTCTGAGTAGGCCTCTCGGGAGCCTCAGCGTTATGCGACCATCCCGCTGGACATCAGGCTCCACCCCCACGCGTTTTGAGTTTCTTTCTGAAGTCTAGAAGGTCATTGCTAGCTCGTAGTTCTGGTGGGAGTTGGTTCCACAGTGTTGGCGCCGCATATGAGAAAGCCCTGTGGCTGGTGTTAGCTTTGGCAGATCTTATATCTGTTGGAGTGTGAAGGATGTTGGAATTGTGGGTTCTTCTGTTTCGGGTAGGAGGTTGCAATCTTACTAGGTTGTTGAGGAAGGAAGGTGCTAAGTTGTGGATGAGTTTGAAGGTGGTTGTTAGTATTTTGTATTTTGTGCGAGCTGTTATGGGTAGCCAGTGTAATTGAATTAGTACTGGTGTGATGTGGTCACTTAGATTTTTCTTCATTATGACCCTGGCAGCTACATTTTGTGCCATTTGTAATATGTTTAGGGTTTTTTTAGGTAAACCTTGTAGGATGGCGTTGCAGTAGTCAAAATGTGGCATGATGAGTGCTTGGGCCACTGTTCTGAAGTCTTGGGGATCAATAATATTCCGAATGGGTTGGAGCACTCTAAGCTTGTGGAAAACTGCTCTGTTGGTCTTTCGGAGGTGTTTTTCCATCTTTAGGTCACAGTCAAATGTGACTCCTAGATACTAAATAAAATAAATAAATAAATACCTAGAAAAGCAATAACCACACGCCACCAACAAACTGTAAACAGTTAAATCTCTAGTGTTTAATGAATGTTATCTGTTTATCTGTTATAATACTACTTCCATGTAATGTGCATCTTGTTCATACGTTAAAGTTTCTGCACTGACTTCTCTGTAAACCATCTCGACTAGTAGAAAGACAGCATAGAAAAAATTTTAAATTAATCAATAAATATAAATCCACTGGTGGGGATAGGAGGGCAAAACAGATTTCATTTGCAGTGGAAGCAAAAGAGTTAACGCTGGACCTTATGCTTACATAACAATTCCCCATTGCGAAAATTTCATGACAGTGATGTCATTATTATGTACCTAGTCCTATCCTACATGTCCCCATGGTTTATTAATTCTTTATGCAAATGTTTACATATGGCTTTATTTACTGAATATAATTATCCAGATTATTAAACTTTCAACGTTTTTGTACATTGCTTTGCTATTTGTTAAAACCAGTTAAGTAAGCTCAAATAAACCATAAATCATTTCTAAGCTCATGGGAGCACTCTTACTCTGTTTGCCTTAAATGACCTTCAGAATTATCCAGAAGACCCACCTATTGGAAATTACAATGGGCCATTGACTTGCGAAGAGGCTTAACTACCAGCAGATCATCCCATACAAACAGTGGGGTACCAGTAAACTTACCAGTTGTCGCTCATTTTTGGAAATTGTCCCAAATTTTAGATTTTTGTCCCCACTTTCCACTTGATTGGCAGACTCCTGTCTCTGATTCCAGCAATGGGGATATAGGGGAAAAATATTTTCAATTTACTGATTTGAATATATCGGTATTAAGAATTTATATCCATTATCTTTATAGTTTGCACAGTATGGGGGGAATGCGTCACTGTTCCTATTTCTCTGTCGATTTGCTGTTATGATATGGATGGGAGAGCAGTATAATGACTCTTCTTTCCTCACACACACATTGTGGCTCAAACCTGAAACAAAGGTATCCTTTCTTTCTCCCCCGTCCTCCCTAACATTTTGGGTAAGTGTCCCAGAGTTGCCTGAAAAAAAATGAGGTACCAGTCAGGTATAGACAGTTAAGTGGGACTTAGACCTTCTCACCCCATGTTGGCGAGGTCTGAAGCATAGTTGAAGAGTGGGGTGAGACTGGGCCTGAAAACCCTTCTGTTGAAAAAAACATATCTTAATCTCTTAACTCTTACACCTCTTTGAATGTGACCCTTATTTTCCCTAACTAATGTCTGAGTTTCTCCATTGAAGCATATGGAACAGGGCTGCATTTTAGATTGTGTGGCCCTTAGAGTGGGAGGGGAATGACAGGGTTCCTCCCTTGAAGCTCAGAGAGCCAAAGGGGTGCCCCTGGATAGCAATAGCAGGGGTGAGGCTGTTGGGTCAGGCTGCCATGGAAGTGCCTCTTTTGAAATGGCAGACAGCCCTATAATAATCGGAAGAAGGGGAGATCACGTGATGTGCTGAAGGAGAGAAGAGAAGCGGTGCTCTCGCTCCGGAGGGGCCCTCCCCAATAAACACCAAAATCCCCTCCTGTGTGGCAGAGTTAATGGGCTAACCCCACAAGTGGAGTGAGCATTAAGCAGGGTGCGAAACCAGATGGATGCAGAGTGTGCTGGGTATGACATCATCCCAATGGGAACAGGAGAAACTGGGGTCAGGAAATGCCCAAATGACAGAACAACCATTTATTTATTTATTTAACATTTTTTATATACCGCGCTATTTGTCATCCGTGCGGTTTAGATTAAAACAACATAACACTTGGTCAAAACGTTTGGCCGTCGTTTACATAGAACAGGGAATCAACATGGCGGTAAACTTGGGGAAATTATATACAATCCAAGTCGATATACATAAACTTGGTGAAACTATATACAATTCAGATGCATTACATGTTAGAGATGAATATTCAGTATAGTTTTACATCATGTAGCAGTTGTTTGACTTAGTGAGGGTGTGGGAGATATTCGGGGAGGGATATCAGGATGATTATAATGCAATAGGAAAAGGTGGTGTTTGAGGGCTTTTCTAAACTGACTAAGGTCCTTAATTGCTCTAATGCAAGGGGGGAGTTTGTTCCAGCATGCAGGGGCGTAGTTTGAGAATGCCCTATTAATGGCGATCTGGTTGAGCTTTGTGGATTCGATTGGAATTAGTAGCATGTCAGCGGCCAGTGATCTCCTGGATCTGTTTGGATAGTGTGTAATGAGGTCAGAGATGGAAGCTGGAGATATCTTGTTGAAGGCCTTGTAGGTAATGAGGAGGGTTTTGTATAGGATCCTACTGTTTATGGGAAGCCAGTGGAGTTCCTTTAGAATGGGGGAGATGTGTTCAGTCCTTGCGGCTCTGTAGAGCACACGGGCTGCTGTATTCATGGCGAGCTGCATAGGGTTGAGGGTACTCTTTGGGAGACCATGTAGAACTATGTTGGCATAATCAAAGTGCGGTGTGATTAGTGCCTAAGAACATAAGAACATAAGAACATAAGATCTGGAAGATGGTGCGGAAATCATTGGGTTCCATCATGGTTCGAAGATGCCGTAGGGTTTTGATCTTGAAGTATATGGTTTTGACTGTTCGTTTGATATGTTCCTTGAAGTCGAGGTGTTGATCAAGTATTACTCCGAGAGATCTTATATTGGGTTTGATTGGGAGTTTCACGTCTCTGACTTTGAGCATTGATGGGGAAGAATGAGATTTATTCCTTGTGATTATTAGGACTTCGGTTTTTTTGAAGTTTATCCGGAGGTTCTGAATGAGTAGCCAGTCCGTTATTGCATTGAAGGAGTTGACTAGTGCTGTGTAGTCAGGACAAGTGATAGTTATGGGTGTAAATAGTAGTACATCATCGGCGTACATAAGGCATGATATGCCATATGAATGGGCAATGTCACAAATGGGCTGCATATAGATGTTGAAAAGCAGTGCAGAGAGGGAAGAGCCTTGGGGTATGCCTTGAGTCTGCCGGAAAGGTTTGGAGGTAGTATTCCCAATACGGACTTGTTGCCATCTGTTTTCGAGGTAGGATTTGCACCAGCTCCAAGCTTGGTCACAAATTCCCTTCTGGTGAAGCCGCATAAGGAGCTGTAGATGGTCTACGGAGTCAAACACTGCTGCTATATCGAGGAAGATTAGCGCAAAGCCCTTCTTTATACTGTCTATTCCATTGATCAATGAACTGGTTAATGTTGTTAGCAGAGTTTCAATACCATGAGCTTCCCTGAATCCATGTTGAGCGGGATCTAAAGGTGAGGATGAGTCAACATGCTGCTGGATCTGTCTCGGGGTTAATTTCTCGAATTTTAGCTAGTAATGGTATACTAGAGATTGGTCTGTACGATTCTTCTTTCTTTGGATCGAGTTGATTGTTTTTTAGTAGAGGGCGAATGGATGTGTGCTTAAGTGCATCTGGGAAGATTCCGGTTTCAAAGGACAACTTGGTAATATTGGCTATGAAAGGGCTGAGCTCCTTGCGCATCGTCTTGATCCAGTGTGCTGGGCAGGGATCAGATGGAGCCGTCGTGGCGTTGATTGAGGCGATTACTTCTTCAATGGCCTTCGGTGATGGAGGGGAAAGTTTGGTGATTGTAGGCTGAATATGAGTAGTTTTGGAATTTGAGGTATGGCTGAGATGTGGTGGTGGTGTAGTTGTAGTGATCTTTATTGCTTTGGATTGGATGTAGTTTGCATATGCTTGAGGTTGAATACCGTCTTGTTGAGGTGGGGAGGGTTGGTTAGTAAGGGATTTCACCAGGTTGAAAAGGTCTCTTGGTTTATTTAGTGAGCGGTTGAGGATTTCTGCATGAAATTGCTTCCTTTTGGCCCAGGTTGATTCACGGTGGGTCTTCAGGTATTGTAAATAGATGGATTGGTCTGAGGTATTACGAGTGACCCTCCATTTTCTTTCAAGTTTTCTAAACTTGAGTAGTGAGGCTCGTAGTTCTGATGAAAACCACGGGGCGGTCTGCTTCTTAGCAGATCTTGTGTCGGGTGTGACTTTACTATTAGCAGGCTGTTGAGCGTGTTGAGATAGGGTCCTGTTCCAGTTGGATAGCATTTCATCAAGGTTGTTTGTTGGTTGAGAAAGTTTTGGTAGAATATCGCTAATGACTGTTTCCCTGTCAAGTTGTTTAAAGCATGCAACTCTTGATGTAGCCATTCTATTTAAGTGGTGGCGTGTAGTTAATTGCGTTGGTATCTGAAATGTTATGAGACTATGGTCTGACCAGGGGACTAGTGAGATGGTAAGGTCAAATTGATTTAACGTATCCATAATTGTATGGGGGATGAAAATTAGGTCAAGGAGGTTCCCTCCTTGGTGGGTGGGGTCAGCTATTACTTGCTTGTAGTTGAGGTTAGACATTGCTTCTAGGAAGGTTTTGGTGAGGGCGGGTTGCATAGAAGCAAGATTGAGGTCACCCATCAACCATTTGGGTTTGGAGGGGTCTTCTGGATTACATGCTAAGTCAATGATTTCCAAGAGCTCATCTGACCCAGTACCTGGTGCTCTGTAAATGAGGTTAATAGTGTTCGATTTATTAGTGATAGTTAGTGTGAGGTGTTGTGTGCTCTTGGTAATGGTAGTCTGGTATTGTAACGCTGATTTTGCAATAATCAGTACACCTCCACCTCTTTTGTTTTCCCTGTTACAGATGTAGATCGAAAAGTTAGGAGGTGTCAGGTGGTTCAGTATGACGTTGTCAGCTTCAGAGATCCATGTTTGTGACCATTAGTATGTCTAGATTCTGTGTAGTGATTAGGTCAGTGATTACAGGCCATTTATTTCGGACCGAGCGCGCATTGATTAGGGCGCACTTAAGTTCTTGCTGATGTTTTGCATCTATATGTTTTGTGGGGCTTGAGGTCTCTATAGATACATAAAGTAGGTCTGACTGTCTTCGGTGGTAGGGGTATGCATGTTGGTGGTATTGGCTATTGTAATGTTTACCGTTTGTGCTCTTTAATAGTTGAATAGGGTTGCAGCCCTCTGCAGACACAACCGAATCGTAGAGTGAGCTGGCTAGGGTATAGAGTAGGGCGAGGGTAAATAATGGGTATGCCATTTGTGCTTCTGATGTAGGGTCTCAATACGTTAAAGGGTGTTGCCTTGTGGCGTGGTGGCAGGGGTGTTTAGCAACTCAGTATAGCGAATCAGTGTGACAAGACAATGTAGCAATTCTGAGTAGCAATTCAGTGTGGCAATGCAATGTAGCAATTCAATGTAACAATTCAATGTAGCAATGCAATGTGGCAACTCAATATAGCAAATCAGTGTACAAATCAATGTAGTAATTCAATGTGGCAATACAGTAGAGCAATTCAGTTACTTAGTTGCAGTTACTCACAGATGTACTATTGTGCAGGTACTTTGTATAGTAGTAATGAGGGTGAATGAGTCAGCTATAGATCTCTGTGGATTTGCAGTAAAGTAATTGTTAGCAATAGAGCAGACGTACCCTGTTCTGATGGGTGGCTCACGTGGATGTCGGCTGCGGTGAGCTTGGTTTTGTTCAAAACCTCCAGGGAGATCCTGGGCGTTTGTGGTGGTATTAGGGCGGACAGGCTGCTCAGTCGTTGTAACGAGGTGGTTTAGTTGATGGGTTGTGGACTCTGTGGGCCAATTCATGCCACTGCCTAAGGGCCATGCCAAAGGGCCCTCTGGCGAGGCCCTCAGGCGCGGGCCCGCAAGGCGCAGGCGTGCCTACTGACGCTGCTGTTTTAAAGCACCTTGCTGCCCCGATTGGGCAGTGGCAGTGGCTGGGGCGGCCCTTGTTGATCCGGCGGCTGCTGGAGTGGTTTTTATCAATGGTACAGCGAGGCTATTTGATTCTGTGGAGGAGGCCACAAAACACCTGTCAGAATTACGACCGGCATCGGAGGGTTCTGATTCATAGAGCATTTATGGAAGATATAAGAACTGCTGATTTAAAATCATGGGAGAACAGATGGTGGCGAGGCAAGATACCTCTGTATGTGCTACAAGGAGGGTATCTCCAGGAACAAGCAGGAATGGGTCTTCACATATGGGTATCGTCAGTACCAACGGAGCCTGCACGGGAACCCTTCCCAGCGTCCAATAGGAAAGCTTTTGGGAGCACCCCACAGTGCCTATGTGCTGCCTTCCCGCCTTTCCAACCGCTTCTCTCCAGTTCTTCTTTTCCGCGGAGCCAGCAGGTCATGTTCCTGTCACCACAGAAGAAGTTCTTTATTTTTCTTTCTTTCTTTTGTGTCGCGTCTGCCTTCTTCGACGTCGGACCGGTACCGCCGGTCTTTTCTTTTCTTTTTTTAAAAAAACAAAAACAAAAAAACCCCCCTTTATTTTTCTTCTGTGCTTTTCCATTTTTGGGCCTTAGGCCTAAAATTTTCTCCTCATGGAGAAGCCCGCCTCTGGGTTTAAAAAATGCACAAAATGTGACGGTACTATTTCTTTCACCGACACCCATGACTGGTGTCTAAAATGTTTGGGACCTAACCATTCCATCACGGATTGTGTGTCCTGTGCCATGATGTCTAAGAGGGGTCAGCAGAACCGAGCAGCCAAGCTCAGTACCCTGTTTCCCTCTGATGCAGCTTCGGTAGCATCGACGTCTTCCAGGGCCTCCTCTTCCTCTCATGGATCTCAGGTAACCAAGCATAAATCCAGCCGGTCCTCGAAGGGTAGCATCGAGATGCCTCTGGGCTTGCCCTCGAGGATTCTGCACTGGCAAAAGTACCCTGGCGGGAGGCTCCGGCTTCCAAAGCATTACCTATGGGGTCACAGGTTGACATCGAAGGCTCAGCCTCGACCGATCACCTGTTGCCGTGTTCTGGGGTACCGGTGGCTTCCACTGGTACCGACATCCAGACACTTGTGGCATCGATGGATCAGAACATCCTGACCATGCAGCATGCCTTAGCGGCTTTTATTCAGGCTGCGACGCCATTGGTACCGCAACAATCCCAGTTGCTGGTACCAGCTCCGGTACCAGCATCGATCCCTGTACCGGCACCGATTGCATCTGCTTCGGTGTCGATGGCAATGGTACCCTGTCCTACAATGCCCGTCGGTACCGATCCAGTACCGATGACTCCCGATGTCGATACCTCTCGATACGGTTATCGGGCTTTACAAGAGCATCCAGACAGGCGATACTTCGATTCCTCTGAAGACTCTGAGTCTGAGGGTTCTGTCGAAGCATCGATACTTCCTCCTCAGGAGGCTTCTTCACCTAAACAAAGAATGTCTCCTCCAGAAGACTTGTCTTTTCAAGACTTTGTCAGGGAGGTGCCTAGGGGCCTCTCTATCACAGTGGCCCCTGAGTCAGAAAGCAGAGCGAAGGAGTTGGATATCTTACAATATCCTAAAGCTCCTAAGGAGGCAGCTACTTTACCAGTTCATGATATTCTTTATGATCTCATGTTGAGAATGTGGGAGACACCTCTTACTACCTCTCCTCATTCTCGCAGGTTAGACACCATGTATCGTGTTCTTCCTTGCCCTGGCTTCACTAAGACTCAGCTTCCTCACCACTCTATTGTGGTAGTCTGCCATGAAGAGGGTAAAGAGTGCAAAAAGACACTCATCTAATCCTCCAGACCGTGAATGTAGGACCCTGGATGCTTTTGGTCGCAGGATCTTCCAAGCTACTATGTTAGCTGCTAGAATCAATTCCTATAGACTCTATATGGGAATATTTCTAAAAGAAGTCACAGATCATCTGCAGGCTTTATCTCCTTTTATTTCAGAGGATAAAAGAGAGGAGTTTCTCACTTGGCTCAAACATGCCCAAGATGTCTCCAAGTTTTCCAACCATGCAGCCTTTGACTCTTTTGAGTGTGTAAGCAGAGCTTCGGCTATTGCTATAGGGGCACACAGAATTGCTTGGCTACAAGCTTCTGACTTGGAGCTCTGGGTACAAGATCAATTGGGAAATATTCCTTGTACAGGTGAAAAACTTTTTGGTAAGGATTGGCAAGCAAAGGCTACTCAGATGGATGCTGAGAACTCTGCTTTGGTTCGACTTTCAAAGTCTACCTCTGCTCCTGCTAAGAAAATGTTTAAAAAGACATCTTTTTCCAAAAAGGGAAGATACTATCCTGCTTATGGTCAGCAGGCATCTTCTACAGGTCGTTTTGCTGCAAAGCATCAGCAAACATCTAAGTAGGCCAAGTCAAAGGCAGCTGTACCTTCCACTGCCCAGCAGTCTCAGCCTCCTCAGGGCCTTTGACTCGCTGCTAGAGAACTTAGCCTTTCTGGCTCTGGAAGGACCAGAGCCCCTTACCATTCCAGGAAGGTTAACTCACTTTGCTCCCAGATGGGAGCAAATCACAGCAGAGCAATGGACACTCTCCATTATAAGAGAAGGGTTCAAGCTTCATGTCTTAAGCCTTCCCCCTCACACCATGGTGAAACAGTTCAATTCTCCAACATCTCTCCTCAACCTTCTAGGTCAGATTGCCATCCTTCTTGTCCAAGGGGCAATATAAGTACCTCTTCTTCAACAAGGCACTGGGTTCTACTCCTCTTATTTTCTTATTCCAAAGAAAACAGGGGGCTACAGACCCATCTTAGAGAATTGAACACATTTCTATGCAAGGAGAAATTCAAGATGGATTTCTCTCGGTGCTCTGCTTCCATACCTTCAGAATCAGGACTGGCTTTGTTCTCTAGACCTCAAGGATGCGTACACCCATGTCCTCATCCATCCAACTCACAGAAGGTTCCTTTGGTTCCTTTTTCAAGGAAAGCACTACCAATACAGGGTGCTCCCTTTTGGTCTGGCCTCTGCACCAAGGGTGTTCACGAAATGCATGGCTGTAGTGGCTGCATTTCTGTGCACTCTAGGAATTTTTGTCTTTCCATATCTGGACGACTGCCTCATTCGAGCTCCATCTCAAGCAGAGGCCAAGACTTCTCTAACCTGCACAATGTGTGTTCTTCAGTATTTGGGACTAGTAATAAGAACATAAGATATGCCATATTGGGTCAGACCAAGGTCCATCAAGCCCAGTATTCTGTTTCCAACAGTGGCCAATCTAGGTCATATGTACCTAGCAGTTTCCCCAAGAGACACAAGTTCCACAATGCTTGTACTGGGTCAAGCATTGATATCTTTAGTCACTTCTTAATAATGGTTTATGGACCTTTCCTCCAGGAACTTATCCAAACCTTTTTTAAACCCAGCTACACTAACAGCCTTTACTACATCCTCCGGTAACAAATTCCAGAGTTTGATTACACGTTGAGTGAAAAAATATTTTCTTTTATTAGTCTTAAATAGTTTACCCTGTAGTTGCATGTCCCCTAGTCTTTCTATATTCTGAAAATGTAAACAATCGGTCTACGTTTACCCGTTCCACTCCGTTCATTAATTTATAGACTTCTATCATATCTCCCCTCAGCCGTCTCTTTTCCAGGTTAAAGAGCCCTAACCTTTTTAGCCTTTCCTCATAGGAGTATCCTTCCATCCCCTTTACCATTTTGGTGGCTCTTCTCTGAACCTTTTCTAAAATCGCTATATCCTTTTTAAGATACGGCGACCAGAATTGCACACAATAATCAAGGTGCGGTCTCACCATGGAACGATAGAGGCATTATAATATCTTTTGTTTTATTTTCCATTCCTTTCCTTATCATACCTAGCATTCTATTTGCTCTCTTGGCCGCCGCTGCACACTGGGCCGAGGGTTTTAACATGGTATCCACAATGACGCCTAAATCTTTTTCCTGGTTGGAGGTTCCTAATGTGGAACCTTGCATCGTGTAACCATAGTTTGGGTTCTTCCCTAGGTGCATAACCTTGCACTTGTCCACATTAAATTTCATCTGCCATTTTGATGCCCAGTCTTAACAAGATCCTCTTGCAATTTTTCACAATCCTCTTGGGTTTTAACAACTTTAAATAGTTTTGCGTCATCTGCAAATTTGATAAACATCCCAAAATCCAGTCTCACCCCTACTCAGTCCCTCGAATTTATAGGGGCTTGGTTGGATACCACAACAGCAAGGGCCTACCTTCCTCAGGCCCGTTGCCTACGCTTGGTGCAGTTGGCTTCCCAGATACAGTTAAAGTCCCTTTTAACTTCTCAAGAAATGCTACAGCTTTTAGGCCACATGGCATCCATGGTGCATGTGGTTCCATATGCTCGCCTTCACATGAAGGCAGCTCAATGGACTTTGTCCACCCAATGGACTCAGGCATCAGGTTGCCTGTCAGACAAGATAGCAAACTCCAGTCGCCTATCTTGCTCTCTCCAGTGATGGAAGTCCCATCAAAATCTGTTGCTGGGGTCCCCTTTTCAACAGTCCTTTCCCCAGGCAACTCTCACAACAGATGCCTCTCCAAGGGGTTGGGGAGCTCATCAGCAAGATCTCTCTACCCAGGGCATCTGGTCTCCACAGGAGACTTTACTGCACATAAATCTTTTAGAGCTCAGATCAATTTTCTTAGCTCTCAGTGTTCCACTCCCTGCTCAGCTACAGGACAGTCCTGATCCATACGGACAATCAAGTAGCCATGTTCTATGTAAACAAGCAGGGAGGGACTGGCTCTCTGTCGCTGTGCAATGAAGCTTTGCGACTGTGGGCCTTCGCCAGAGAGCATCAGATTCATCTTATGGCAGTATATCTTCCAGGGGTTCAAAACTCTTGAGCAGACAGACTCGGTCAAGTTCTGCTTCCACACGAATGGTCCTTCCACAAGAACCAGGTGGCCAGGATTTTTTGAATTTGGGGAACCCCGGACCTAGACCTATTTGCAAGTCCGTGGAATGCCAAACTTCCCCGGTTCTGTTCCAGGATTCCATGTCAGGGAGTTCAGGCCAAGGATGCCTTCCTCCTTCATTGGGGTCAAGACTTCCTTTATGCCTTTCCACCCATTCCCCTAATTCCCAAAACACTGTTCAAGCTTCAGAGAGACAGAGGCTCTATGATTCTCATAGCACCACATTGGCCACGTCAAGCGTGGTACCCTCTACTTCTGCATCTCTCTCAAGCTCCATCGCTGGAGTTGGGCTCTGCTCCAGATCTTCTCTCCCAGGAAGACGGAACGTTGTGGCATCCAAATCCCCAGTCTCTCCATCTGAGGGCCTGGTTGCTGAAGGCTTAGACCTTCAAGTTTTCCATCTTTCTCAGCAAGTCAGATATTGTTCATGCTTCTAGAAAGCCTTCCACTAGACATTCCTATGCTTTCAAATGGAAGAGATTTACCATTTGGTGTGCAGAAAAGGGTCTTGACCCTCTTGCAATACCGTTGAACTCTTTACTAGAGTATCTGCTGCATCTTTCCCATGCAGGCCTCAAGACGAATTTGGTAAGGGTCTATTTGAGTGCTATTGCAGCATCCCCCAAGCCACTCAATGGACAGCCTGTTTCCTCTCATCCTCTTGTAGCAAGATTCATGATAAGCCTTCTTTTTAACTAAACCTCCCATTAGACCACCTCCAGTTGCATGGGACTTGAATCTGGTTCTTGGCCAGCTTATGAAGCCACCCTTTGAACCTTTAGCCAGTACCTCCTTGAAATTTCTTTCTTGGAAGGTTATCTTTCTCATTGCAGACACCTCTGCATGTCGTATCAGTGAGTTGCAAGCCTTGGTGGCTAACCCTCCTTATACAAGGTTCCATCATGATAAGGTAGTCCTCAGGACCCATCCACACTTTATGCCTAAAGTGGTCTCGCCTTTTTCATCTGAACCAGGAGGTATACTTACCTGTCTTTTTTCCAGGACCTCATGCATCAAGTGCAGAGAGGAATCTTCATACCTTGGATTGTAAAAGAGCTCTCGCTTTTTACTTACAAAGGACACAGCAACATAGAAAGTCTTCTCAACTTTTTGTTGCATTTGATCCTTCCCATTTAGGACTTCCAGTTTCTAAGAGAACACTGTCCAACTGGATTGCTCAGTGTATTTCTTTCGCCTATCAAAGTAGGAATCTTTCTCTGGAAGGCCATGTCACAGCTCATAATGTGAGGGCCATGGCAGTCTCAATGGCTCATCTAAATTCTGTGTCCATCAACCAAATCTGTCGAGCGGCCACCTGGGCCTCGGTTCATACCTTCACAGCCCATTACTGTTTGGACAAGGACTCCCGCCGGGATGCCTCGTTTGGTCAGGCTGTTCTCAAACACCTGTTCCATTCCTAATCAACTCCTACCCACCTACCCTGGTTGGATGCCAGAGATCCATGGGGGGAAGTGGAGCCCTCTGCAAGGGCACACAACCATGGGGTCTCTCCCTGGCATTTGCAGCTAGGGAGTCCCCATATGTGAAGACTCATTCCTGCTTGTTCCTGGAGATAGCAGTTACTTACCTGTAACAGGTGATCTCTGGGAACAGCAGGAATAAGTCTTCACAACCCACCCACCTCCCCTAGGAGTTGTATCTCTCTATCTCTTTCCTTCCTCTCTCTCTCTTTGTCTCAGCTTTAAAACTCAAAATGGAGAGAGGCGGTTGGAAAGGCAGGAAGGCAGCACGCAGGCGCTGTGGGGTGCTCCCAAAAGATTTCCTATTGGACTCTGGGGAGCGTTCCCGCGCAGGCTCCGTCGGTACTGACGATACCCATATGTGAAGACTTATTCCTGCTGTTCCCAGAGATCACCTGTTACAGGTAAGTAACTGTGCTTTATGGCTTGTTGGCGGAAGAACGCCCCCGTAAAAGTAGGGTCATGGAATGAAGAGGAGAGACTGAACTTATTGTGCTCTATTGCATATTCACACTCAGACCTCTGCAGGTACTGTGACGAGATATCAAGGCTTGCTGGCGGATGAATACCCTCACACTTTGGCCCCATATTTGTGAATGGAGGAGGACTGGAGAACCTGAACTTTTGGTGTTTTTATTATTGAACTTTTATTATTAATACCGCTGCATGTAACACAAACAGGTATAGGGAAGGGCAAGGAGGGAGAAAGAGGGGTGGGATGGAAGATGGGGGGAAGGAGGGAGGGCAGGAGAAGGAGCTGGGAGGTCAGTGTCAACAGGGGATGGAGGATGGGACCAATTGTGGGGAAAGTATAAGATATCAAGGGTAATCTCATAGATCTACCAGAACCTCTGTAGGCATCGGCTGCTTTCAGCGGGGGTCAAGGAGAGGATAAAAAAGGGGTGCAGTGGAGAGAGAAGCTACTGTGTAAATGGGGGGAGTGGCATGATGGGGGGGGGGAATGGGGTAGAGTTGTTGTTGTTGTTAAGTGCCGTCGAGTCGGAGTCGACTCATGGCGACCCTCTGGATAGCTATCCTAAATTGTGTTCGGTCTTCAGTCAGGCGGCTCATTGTTGACAGGCTGGTACCCGTAGCTGCTGTTATTGTAGCGATCCATCTCATTGCTGGCCTTCCTCTTTTGCGTTGACCTTCTATCTTGCCAAGCATGATGTCTTTCTCTAATGATCTCTCTCTTCGCATGATGTGTCTGAAGTATGAAAGTCGAAGTCTTGTCATCTGAGCTTCTAAAGAAAGCTTAGGTTTGATCTCCTCTAGTACCGACTGGTTTGTTCTTCGGGCAGTCCATGGTATACACAGTATTCGCCGCCAGCACCATAATTCAAAGGCATCAATTTTCTTCCTGTCTGTCTTTTTCACTGTCCAGCTTTCACATCCATATGATGTTATTGAAAATACCATGGCTTGAACAAGTCGAATCTTTGTATGGAGAGAGACATCTCTGCTCTTGAGAATCTTATCTAGGTCTTTCATAGCCATGGGGTAGAGAGGGTCCCTTAAAAACATCATAGCATAGATGGACATGTAAGAGCATTGATCCGAATGGCAAAAGACAAGAATCCTGATTTCTGCAATATTTGATCAAATAGTTCCTACCTACTTGGTTGCCATTCAATCCTGGATATGTTGAGTTCCAAGCAGACGTGGCTGGATTTCCAACTATTTCAAAATGCTAGTGCAAAGAGAACCAAGATGGAACCTCTCTCACCTCACAAGATGGCTGTCATCCGAGATAGCCCCTAGACCACCCAGGAGATCTTGGCTGAAATTCAGGCAGTCAAAGAAATGGTCAAAGCTAAATGAGAATCGCTAAGTACAATGCAGGCAGATATCAAAGCTTTGAGATCCTCGTTGGAGTAAAATACAGCTCGTTTGGAGAAGGTACAGAAGGTGGTGGCATCACATGGGGAGAGGCTCTAGGCTGTTGAGAAGCAGGCCAAGTTGATTTACTCACTGCAAAAAGAGGTAGAAGATGGCAATAATTTGCAGCGAAACAACATAAGGATACTAGGAGTGCCTGAGGGAGCAGAGGGGCATGACTTGATATCCTTTCTACAGGTTATGATTCCAGGTGTGTTGAAGCTGCATTTTACTATGCCGTTTGAAATTGAGTGTGTCCATAGAGTGCCTACACAGTCCGGGGCCATGAACAAGCGTCCACACCCAATCATCTTGAAAATTTTGTGTTTTTTCAGCAAGTGCTACAAATAATGGGAGCAGCCAGAGCACTTACAGCTTTAGAATATCAGGGGCATAAATGCCTATTCTTTCCTGACTTTGCAAAGATGACAGTGGATCAGAGTCTTTTGGCGTTGCGTCCACGCTTGGTACAACTGAAGGCCCGTTTTGGACAGCTATATTCTGCCCACATGAAAATCATGTTGCATAACCAGACCAAGACTTTTGATGTTCCTAGAGATCTATGTGCCTTTCTGGAGGATAAGGATTCGGCAGTGATGCAGTGAAGGACATATTGCATATTCTGCTTGTCATAGTTTTGTGGTGGTTGGTACTATGGTCTTTCAACTGCTCTGAGGTGGTGAGAAGGCGAGTTATCCACGCAGAAGCGGCATACACACATGTCATACTGTTATTTTCTGGGACATTTATTCTGTCTCGTTTGTAAACATTACCTTTACTTTTAAGAAGGGAGGTGGGCAAGATATGATATTCGGAATATTGCAGAAATGTAGGAGTGCTGGGTCACTGAGCCACTGAGCCCTCCATGTCTGTCTTGTTCTAGTGGGCTCACCCATTAATTTTTATGTGTTTTATATAGTGTCCATGGTTTTAGGTGGCTTTGGGAAATGTTCTGTTTCTTTTTAGAGTTGGGTGTTTTTTCTTTTGATCAAATGATGGGGCCTCATATTTTTTTTTCTTTGGGCTATAGGTGCAACCATACTTTGTAGAATAGCTTCTTAAGTGCCTTTAATGTAAACGAAAGGCCACATACTGATCTGTTTCTGTAACTTATGACTGCTAATTTGGAGCTGTATTCAGCACATTTCTCTTTGGGATTGGCTACCTGAATGTTAAGGGCATCAATAATTATTACCAGGAGGAAAATTATTTTCTTTATGGTAAGGCAGAAAGTGTTGACATTTCATTGCTGCAGGAGACACATTTGAATGCAATGGAGTTATTGAAATTCGGTACACACGCCCTATTTCAAAGGAATTTCTACTGGCCATCATAAGAGTAAGGGGATGGTAACCTATCTTCCAAAGGTGGTATTATAGATTTAGTGAGTCTATTATCCATGCGGTTTACAGCTAGGTTCATGCTGTAATTTCATTCTCCCTTTTTGACCTAACGAGATCTAACTATACACAGTAACGTGGTCGTCGGTCTGTTTCTTAGTGGGGTCGTCTTGAAGATAGAAGTATATCTATCACTCCTAAAGTGAATTATATAATAGGAATACTATCAGTGTTCCTTATAAGTAAAGAACATTGTTAAATTGATAGAACTTTAGTTCAGCTTTCATGGAGAAATAACCGCCTAGATTTGCTCATTGGAAGCTTGGGTGTTAATAGGAGGAAGGGGGAGGGATTGCCTTGATTTCTGGCCTAATGCTATGGGTTTTGCCAAAGCAAGGTTCACGATGAGTGGAGGGGGCCGTAGGCATACATTAATACGCAGATGAGAATATGTGTCAGCCTCAATAAGGAGATGTCAGCAACTTGGGATTTGGAATGTAGGACTGGCCCTAACATTCAGTTTTACTAGGCTTAACCATAGCACTGGGTGGTGTTGGGACTCAGGGCCACTCTCTCCTGATTTGGGGTCATTTTTCAATCAGGGAATTGGCATCTTGTCCTTACAAAGGGACTGTCAGTTTGAATTGGCTCCATGTTGGGAGTGGCCCTTTTTTCTTTTTTCCCGTTATTTCTATCTGGAAACATACTACTGAGATTGGCAGATGTGCATGGTGGTGCACTTATGCCTGTGTTTTCTGTAGTGGTGTACTGGCTCTTATATAGCCCCTGCAGGCCTTGTAGGCCTGCTGAACTTCTATGTTCTTTTTTATTTGGCTCCCGATGATCACATGATGATGGGAGGGATGGGGTGGGATGGACTGTGTTTAGTCTTTGAATATCACGTGTCACAGAGAAGAATTGTGTATTTTATCTTACTTTGATGTAATTTGGTTTTCTATTTTGTTTGTATTTTGTTGGAAAATATAAATAAAGAATTTTTAAAAAATCATAGCGTGACCCAGCTAAGGTGGGAGAGGAGTGATAAAGGGAAGGGGGGGGATGGGAGTGGGGGGTGGAGGGGAGGGTGAGAGTGAGAGAGGGTGGATTGCCGGGGATAACTCAGGGCTGGGTAGGGGAGATGGGGAAGGTGATTTCAACAGATATTAATATGGATGAGAACGATAAGGTCACAGCTTCTTATAGAAATCTGGGGAGGTGAAGAGGGGTGGCGCTAGGCTTAGGGGCACCTGAGCAGTAAAAGCGGGGGAGCTATATGGGGATGTTGGGACAAGAATGGGAATAGGCTGAGGGTCCATTCATGGAATATATGTGGCACTGGAACGCCAATCAAAGGTATAAAATCCTTTGTACCCTTGTACGTCATCACTGATATAACATTCCTCCAGGAGACACATCAATCAATGATAGAACATAATAAGTTTAAAAGGGACTGGGTGGGGCAGGTTTTTGGAGTGCCCGCACAGGGCAGGAAGGGTGGAGTGGTGATATAAATACACAAAGTGCAGTTCGAATGTAAGAGAATTCTCAGACCCCAGAGGCAGAGGCAGATATATTATGCTCTATGATGACTTGGAAGGCCAACCAATTATGAGCAATATTTACAGGCTGAGCAGCTCAGAAATACCTTTTTATGCACAGATAGCCTCTCAGATGGAACAGTTGCCGCTTACGGCAACGGTAGTAGGTGGTGACCTGAATGGGATTCTTGATCCCTTGATGGATACATCTAGGGATGCTCTGGATGCCAGGGCACAGACTTCACAAATCTGGGGAGATTTGTGCAGAGATTACACTTAGTGGACCTGTGGCGACTCCTATACCCGCAGGAGAGGGATTATACCCACCTATCGAAGGCGCATGGTACGAGCGCTCATATAGACTCTCTCCTTGTCCCAGAAAGCCTGTTTGCAAGGGTTGAAGGAGCCTAGGTTGGGTTAAGAGAAATCTCAGACCATGAAATTATTTGGCTAGAGTTGGCCTGGTACATAGGGAATGAGCAACATGTATATGGCACTTCCCGCAGGAGCTATGTAAAGATGAGCAGTTCCAGATGTTCCTGAAGGATAGATGGCAAACTTTCCAAACGCACAACCAGAAACACCTGTACACACCTGAGTTGTATTGGGAAGCGGCAAACGTTGTGCTAAGGATATCATGGCGTATGTCTCCAGGAGGCGATGTCTCCTGAATTCACGAGTGCTCAGATTGAAGAAGCAGGTTGTGAGGATACGACGATTACATGCTGCACATCCCCTGGGGAATTCCCGGGCACATCTTCTAGAACTTCAAACCACTTTAAATGAGATCCTGCACTAGAGAGCAAAAAAGTCCCATATATATTATAAGTTCCAGCTACAAGAATACAGGGATAAAACAGGGGGATTGCTGGCTTGATGTCTGCGAGGGGCTCGAGGATCCAATAGAGTGGTGGCCTTGAAAGAGGATGTGGGAGGGGGAGTGTGTAAGGACAACAGGGGATAATTAATATATTCTGAATTTTCTACAAGAAATTGTATACAGCGGAGAGCATTTCCCCTGATAGACTGGAGGCCTATATCCGTGCTCTCTCCCTTGGATATCCCGACAGCAGGCCCAGGTGTTGGAGGTGCTGCCAACATTAGAGAAAGTCCAAAAGGGTATTGCCGAGGCCCAAGGCGGTAAGTCTCCAGTCCCAGATGGGTTCACAGCGGAATTCTGCAAGATATTACAGGGGGAGATAGAGCCCTCATTAGTGGCACTATCAGGCTAGAACAGATGCGTGAACTTTTACATGGGGGGGGGGGGGGAACCAAGCATATATTAGGCTGGAAGAACTTATGCCACAATTGATACAGAAGTCCCAGATAGGCTTTGTGAAGGGGAGGTGTACAGCTAAAAATATGAGAATTGTCACCTCATTGGAGTGGGTATGAGAGAAGCGGATCCCCTCGCATTTGATTAGTTTTGACGCCAAAAAGGCTTTTGATAGAGTCCAGTGGGACTATCTTTTTCTATCTACCTCATTAAGGGCTAGGAGAGACTTTCATACAACAAGCCCATACCCTCTATTCGAGGCCCACAGCTTCAGTACTTGTAAATTGCATTCTATCAGACCCCTTCCTCTTGGAGAGGGGAACCAGGCAAGGGCGCCCACAATCACCTTTGCTATTTGTCTTGTCCCTGGACCCTTTCATACAATTCTTGGAGGAATGCGAGGCGATTTTAGGAGTCTGGATGGGCCAACATCAGTTTAAGATGGCAGCCTTTGCGGAAAGCCTATTGATCCATATCACACACCCGAGGGTTGCACTACCTAGACTATTACTAGCTATTGATTCCTAAGGGAGGTTAGCGGGGCTAAAACTGAATCAAGATAAATCAGAAGTGCTCGATGTTCTTGGCACGGTACGGAAGCAGTGGGGAGGACAGTGAGTTTAAATACTTGAGGATTCTTTTGCCACGGGACCCTACCCAAGTATATAGGCGGAACTGGGCTAAAGTTATGGAAATAAGATGAAGGACTGGGCCCCTTTGCCCTTGTCGATGCTAGGGAGTGTGGCGGCATTTAAAATGGTTTTGTTTCCAAGGCTCCTGTATGTTCTGCAGTCTCTACCCATGCACCTCCTTTGTCGAGATGTGGAATGTTTAGAGCGAGAGTTACGGAGATTTTTATGGAGTGGGGGATGGGTCCAGGTACCCTTCTCTCAGCTTCGGTGCTTGTGGGCCCAGGGAGGGGTGGGGATCCCAGACATTCTTAGCTATGCGAGGGCAGGTACCCTCAGACACCTGAGAGACTGGATAGGGCAGAGGGAGTAATTTACCTTCAGTGAGTAAGATGAGGAATTTGTGAAACCGTACTCGTAGATGGCACTTTGGTACATGAAGGGAGCAGAGGTGCTGCAGAGGCTACATCGGAGTCAGCTAATTGAGCCAGTGTGGAAGGCTTGGAGGTACTTTTGTGCTAAATAGAAGATATCAGTGGAGTCCTCAAGGTTTCTACCAATATGGGGCAAACCCGAATTCCAACCAGAGATGGATAATTGGATCTTTCGGGAATGGAGAAGGAGGGGGATTCGAAGTGTGGACCAGATACTCACCCTTGAGGGCACAATAAAGCCTTTCTTAGAGCTTTGTAGGGAGTTTGGATTGGGGAATCCCCAATATTTTGCATACTATCAATTACGCCATTATATCCGCTCCCTTCCTGGGGACAGTCTGGCGGTCGAGCGGGCTGCGCAGGTTCTGTTGTTTTTTTGAAATACGAGTGCACTTCATTATCTAGACTGGCTAAGAAACTGAGGCAGTGGCTGCCCCCAAAGGATTACAAGAAGCTCAGTGCGAGGTGGGGGCATGAGTTGGGGAGCACAGTTATGGAGGGGGGTATAAGGGAGGTGCTGATATGGGCCCCGAGGGTGGTAACCTCCTCCAGGTATAGAGAATTGCAGGTGCATGCAATTTGTCAAGCCCAGTTCTTGCACAATGGATTAAGACCAAATGGGGATTGCCTGTGGTGTGGAGCAGCAGGAGCAAATTTGGAACACATGTGGTGTAGCTGTGGGAAGATGCAACAGTATTGGTATCGTATTCAAAGATACATGCGAGACTTGGTAAGACAAGAAGTGCAATGGACGGCAGCTGGTGGTATGCGACTTCCTTCCTGTGGTATCCCCTTCTGATACGCAAAGTGTCTGTAGTAAGGAAGCTGCCTATAGTACAGAACTAGAGGGAAGAATCTGGACCATCCTATTGGGAGTGGCGGCATGTTCTTCACCAGCTAATGACCCAGGAGTTAATAGTCTCTAGGGGAAATTCAGAGAAGAGAGCACAATACTTGCTGCTTTGGGGGAACTATCTAGACACGCTCCACCCAGTGGTGAGGAAAGAACTGTTGATCTTATAATAGAGAGGGGAAGTGGAGGGTAGGCAAACGGGGCTGAAATAGCCTTATCAGGTGGGAGGAGAGGTAGAGAGGTAGAGAATATGTGTAGGGAGGGAGGGAGGGGAGGGGAAGGGATTGGGGTTTACGACATTACCTGTCAATGCAGGAATGGGAATGACTCCGGGCGGGGTATCAGAGCCAAGCACTGTGCGGGGAGGGAGGGGGGAAGGTGAAAGTACCTAGGGCAGGATGAGAGGGGGGAGGGGATGGGTAGGAATAGGGGTAAGGCCGAGAGGTAGTATGAGGCAACCAGGGAATTATTAAGCTGTCATTGGATACACTAACTGGTGCATAAGAAAGGAAGAGCAGGGAAGATGGAGGGTGGACAAGAGAACGAGGTGGGGAGGGGGAGGGGGGTTAGTATGTAACTTCATGTGTATAAAACTGTAAAAACTTTGGAGAGTTAATGATGTGTGAATATGCTGTTGGAACTCATACATGTTATATATTGGAATTTGTTACTTACTTGAATAAACAGATTCCTACAATAATTGGAAGAAGGTTCCCTTTTGCCTGAGTATTTGGCGAGTTCTGCATTTGGCAATCCTAAGCAGTTGCCTATATTGCCTATGTGAAAGTCCAGGCCTGGGAATAAGAACATAAGAACATAAGATATGCCATACTGGGTCAGACAAAGGTCCATCAAGCCCAGTATTCTGTTTCCAACAGTGGCCAATCTAGGTCATATGTACCTAGCAGTTTCCCCAAGGAACACAGGTTCCACAATGCTTGTACTGGGTCAAGCATTGATATCCTGGGTCCCTTCTTAATAATGTTTTATGGACCTTTCCTCCAGGAACTTGTCCAAACCTTTTTTAAACACAGCTACACTAACAGCCTTTTCTACATCCTCCGGTAACAAATTCCAGAGTTTGATTACACGTTGAGTGAAAAAATATTTTCTTTTATTAGTCTTAAATAGTTTACCCTGTAGCTTCATTGCATGTCCCCTAGTCTTTCTATATTCTGATAAGGTAAACAATCGATCTACGTTTACCCGTTCCACTCCGTTCATTAATTTATAGACTTCTATCATATCTCCCCTCAGCCGTCTCTTTTCCAGGTTAAACAGCCCTAACCTTTTTAGCCTTTCTTCATAGGAGTATCCTTCCATCCCCTTTACCATTTTGGTGGCTCTTCTCTGAACCTTTTCTACAATTGCTATATCCTTTTTAAGATACGGCGACCAGAATTGCACACAATATTCAAGGTGCGGTCTCACCTTGGAACGATATAGAGGCATTATAATATCTTTTGTTTTATTTTCCATTCCTTTCCTTATCATACCTAGCATTCTATTGGCTCTCTTGGCCGCCGCTGCACACTGGGCCGAGGGTTTTAACATGGTATCCACAATGACGCCTTATCAATGCCTTGCATTTGACTTGCCAGTACTTGTGTTGTTTCCAGGTTTCGTCGTTTGTCTCTTTTTTCCATTTCCTGAAAGATGCTTTTTTGGCAACAACAGCCTCTCTGACCTCACCTTTAAACCATACTGGCAGTTTTTTGGACTTCCTTCCACTTTTCTTAAAGTGTGGAATACAGCTGGTCTGGGCTACCAAGATAGTATTTTTCAACAACAGCCAAGCCTGATGTACATCTTTAACCTTTGCAACTGCTCCTTTTAGTTTTTTCTTAACTGTTTTCCTCATTTTATCATAGTTTCCCTTTCGAAAGTTAAAAGGTATTACTGTGGATTTCCTTACTATCCCTCCTCCACTAATTAAATCAAAGGCGATCATGCTATGATCACTATTGCCAAGTGGCCCCAACAACCTTATCTCTTGCACTAGATCTGTTGTTCCAGTAAGGACAAGGTCTAATATGGCTTCCCCTCTGGTCGGTTCATGAACCAGCTGCTCCAAGAAGCAGTCATTTATTTCATCTAGGAACTTTATCTCCCTAGCATGTCCTGACGTGACACTGACCCAGTCGATACCGGGGTAGTTGAAATCACCCATTATTATTACTGTGCTGTGACTTTTATTAGCTTCCTTGATTTCTTTGAGCATTTCATCATCCATTTGGTCATTCTGGCAAGGCGCTCGATAGTACACCCCCACTGCCATTGCCTTCCCCCTTTTACATGGAATTTCAATCCATATAGATTCTACAGCAGATTTTGTTTCCTGCAAAACTTTAATCCTTTCTGACTCAATGCCCTCTCTAACATAGAGAGCAACCCCTCCACCAATTTGATCAGCTCTATCATTACGATATAGTTTGTACCCAGGTATCACAGTGTCCCACTGGTTGTCCTCCTTCCACCATGTCTCTGATATTCCAATCATATCTAACCTTTTATTTAGTGCTATATATTCTAACTCTCCCATCTTATTTTTTAGACTTCTAGCATTTGCATACAAGCATTTTAGAGAATGTATTTTGTTCATATTAATTTGGCTATTGTTAGACATGGGTAATTTGGGATCTTTAAGCTCAGTCTGCTCCATACTTGAGGGCATTTGGGCTACTTTACTCTTTTGTGGAACCTCTCTGCTTTTGGTAGTATCCTTCAAAGATACATTCTTCCGAACCTTCCGCTCTTGGGCGACTGTCGGCTTTCCCCTAATATGTAGGGGTTGTAGTCAGGAGACTAAGGAACTCTTGTCGGGGACAGCAGTGGGGGATCCAGAGGTCTCGGAAGAAGGTCCCGAGCTCATCTCTGAGCCCCTGTCCGGATCAGATCCGGGGCCCAGTACAGCTTTGGCCCCAGGACCCCCCCTCCCCCCTCGCCACAGCTACCTGTATTGGGGAGTTTGGCGGCAATTTTTTCACCTAATTTCATGGCTCTTCTGCAAAAGGCATTGAGCAGCTCCCAGGGGACGCAGGCAACTGGGCCCTCAGGGGCTGAGCCTGGGCGGAAGAGACAGTGTTCGCCTGTGCGGGCCACGGAGGCTGCCTTCAGTGCAAAACGTTCTAGGGTGGACATGGATCCACTGGAGCAGTCACTCATTTCAGAGGATATCCGTTCCGAACAGGCGGACTTAGCTGGGCTGGAAGAAGAGGAACTAGAGGAAGGCGAAATTAAAGAGCAGGAGGATCAGGCATGGGTGGTGCGGGTGTTCCGCAGAGAGGAGCTCCTGGCACTCATTGCGGAATCCCTTAAGGCTCTCAATATTCGGGTCGATAGCACTGCGGAGGACTCTACCCTGGAGGATCCTTTACTGCAGGCTGTTTGCAAGACGCAGAGAGCATTACCAGTGCATAGAGTTTTTAAGGAGATGATTCAGTAGGAATGGGACATGCCGGAGGCCGCCTTTAAGGGATCTAGGGTTATGGCGAGGCTTTACCCTATGCTAGACCAGGACCGGGAGTTGTTTAAGGCTCCTACAGTAGATGCAGCCATGTCCGCGGTCACCAAGAAAAACTACAAAACCGGTAGAGGGGTCCGCGGCCCTCAAGGATGCCCAAGACCGGAAGTTGGAGACGGTCCTGAAGCAGGTATTTTAAGCAAATGCGCTATCTTTACAGGCGTCTATTTGTGGGGCCTGGGTGGCGAGAGCCTGCTTACGGTGGGTGCAGCAGCTTCCGGGGGCCCCCTCGGGGGAGGAGGCCGAGGAGGTGTTCAGGTTAGAGTCCGGGTTGGCATATTTAGCCGATCTTCAGTATGATCTTATCCGAGGTCTAGCGAAGAGCATGGCGTCCGTAGTTGCTGGGAGGCGATGTCTTTGGCTGCGGAACTGGGCAGTGGACAGTTCTTCCCAAACAAGGTTGAGTAAGCTCCCCTTCCACAGAAAGCTTCTGTTTGGAGAGGATTTGGATAAGTTGGTGAAAGATTTAGGGGATTCCAAGGGCGGTAGGTTGCCGGAAGATAAGCAGAAGCAAGGGCGCCCCAGTGCCGGCCCTAGGGGTCAGCAGCAGGACTTTCTCCTGTTTCGTTCCCCAAGATATGGACAGGGCCAGCGGGGGCGTTTTCCTGGGTGGTCCCAGGGGTTTCAAGGAGTGAACAGGGGTTTTGCAACCGCTTCCTCGTCCTCCACCTTTAGGAAATCACAATGATGCCAGGCGGGTCCAGGGGGATCTGATTCCCGTAGGGGGTCGACTGCAGAAGTTTTATCCGGCCTGGACCCGACTCACGTCAGATCAGTGGGTGTTAGAAGTCGTGCGAGAGGGTTATGCATTGGAATTGCAACGCCCAGTGACCGACTCGTTCGTTCTATCACTATGCAAGGCCAGCGCAAAGCGCGCGGCAGTGCAGGAAACAGTACAAAGTTTGCTAGATCTCAAAGCCATTGTCCCGGTTCCTTCAGACCAGTTAGGTTGCGGTCGATACTCCATTTATTTCATAGTCCCAAAGAAAGAGGGGACGTGGCAGCCCATTCTGGACCTAAAAAAGGTGAATTGCTGCCTCCGTGTCTCTCATTTTCGGATGGAGACCCTCCGGTCCGTAATCGTAGCGGTAAGGAAAGGAGAGGTTTTGACATCCTTGGACCTATCGGAGGCGTATCTTCACATTTCGATTCGCCGTGAGCATCAAACATTCCTCCGCTTTGCGGTTCCCATGGGACATTTTCAATTTCAGGCTCTTCCCTTTGACCTGGCAACCGTGCCACGGATGTTCACGAAGGTGATGGTGGTGGTGGCGGCGGCCTTGCGAAAGGAGGGAGTGTTGATTCATCCATATCTGGACGATTGGTTGATAAGGGCGATGTCCCGGAAGGAGAGTGTGTCAGCGACGGCCAAGGTGATCGAGCTTCTGCAGAGCCTCGGTTGGGTGGTAAACGTGGCGAAGAGCCACTTGGAGCCGTCGCAAGTCCTGGAGTACCTGGGAGCACGTTTCTACACATGCATAGGTCGCGTGCTCGGCCTCAGGCAGCTGGTGAGGCAGTTTCTCAGCAAGCAGTGTCCCACAGCCTGGGATTACTTGAGGGTGTTGGGGACAATGGCGGCGAACTTGGAGTTGGTGCCATGAGCGCACGCCTACATGAGATCATTGCAGAGCGCATTGTTAAGAAGGTGGTCACATCAGAGAGATCCACTGTCCCAGAGATTGGCCTGTCCAGCGCAGACCTGCCAGGCTCTGCAGTGATGGTTATGTCCAGGGTGCTTAGAGAGAGGAATGTCATTGGAGGCACCACCATGGATATCCCTAATGACAGATGCCAGTCTGCAAGGCTGGGGGGCCCATTGTTAGGGTCGGCTGGTTCAGGGACAGTGGTCCTCGGTGGAGAGGATGTGGTCCATCAACAGGTTAGAGTTGAGAGCGGTAGCACGGGCATTACAGGAGTTACATCCTTATCTTCAGGGAAAAGCAATTCGGGTGTTCTCAGACAACGTGACGGCAGTGGCCTACGTAAATCGTCAGGGAGGCACCAGCAGCGTGGCGCTGGAGGCCGAAGCAGAGAGTTTGTTCGAGTGGGCCGAAGAGAATCTGGTGGCACTGTTGGCGGCTCATGTCGCAGGAGTGGACAATGTGGAGGCCGATTTCCTGAGTCGCGTGCGGGTAGACCCGGGGGCGTGGGTTCTGCATCCGGAGGTATTCGCGATGTTGGTGCAGCGTTGGGGAACACCGGTGATGGATCTGATGGCGACCTTCCAGTCCGCGCAAGTCAGCCGATTCTTCAGCAGAAGAAAAGAAAGGATGGCGGAAGGCCTGGATGCCCTGATTCAGGCTTGGCCAGAGGGACAGCTGCTTTATGTGTTTCCTCCGTGGGTATTGATCGGTCGCGTCTTGCAGCGCATAGAGCTTCACAGGGGCCGAGTAATTCTAATTGCACCAGATTGACCAAGGAGACCGTGGGATGCCGACTTAGTCAGTCTCCTGGTGGGGGAGCCATGGAGGCTTCCAGTTCGTAAAGATCTTCTGACTCAGGGTCCTCTTTGCATGCCGCAGGTGGATCGATTCTCACACAGCCTGGCTATTGAACGGGCTAGGTTGAGGGCGAAGGGCTATTCGGCAGCAGGGATTACTACCTTACTGAAATCAAAACGTTGGTCTACTTCGTTGGCATATGTTAGAGTGTGGCGTATTTTTGAAGCCTGGTGTGTGGAAAGGGACTTCGTCCCCTTAAGGGCGTCAGTTCCGCAGGTTCTAGCGTTCTTGCAGGACGGTTTTCAGAAAGGCTTAGCGGCGGCTTCGTTGAAGGTGCAGTTGGCAGCTCTGTCCTGTTACAGAGGTAAGGTGCGGGGCAGTCCTTTGGGAAGTCATCCAGATGTGAAACGGTTCCTGAGGGCAGTAGCGCTCCTGAGGCCGCCGCATAAGAGAATGGTCCCAGAGTGGGACCTGCCCTTGGTCTTAGAGGCGTTGGGAAAAGCGCCTTTTGAGCAGTTAGCGGAAGCCTTATTGAAGGATCTTACCCTTAAGGTGGTGTTTTTGGTAGCCATTGTTTCGGCAAGAAGAGTTTCCGAGCTACAGGCGTTTTCTTGTCGAAAGCCGTTTTTGTCCTTCTATGATTCTAAGGTGGTGTTGTGGCTGGTGCCATCATTTTTGCCTAAGGTGGTCTCGGTTTTTCATATGAACCAGGTAGTGGCTTTGCCGGTTTTTGTTACCAAAAAGAGGGGACAGGTAGTGGATCAGCTTCATCGTCTCGATGTGAGCCGGGCTTTAAAACAGTATGTGGCTCGCACAGCTAGTTTCCGTAAGTCTGATCGGTTGTTCGTGCTGTTTGCCGGGCCGCGGCAAGGGGAGGCGGCCTCTAAAGGCTATATTGCTCGATGGTTGAAAGAGGCGATTGCGTCACTGTATCTCCTGCGAGGCTGCAGGGTGACGGATGGGCTGCGGGCTCATTCCACCAGGGCGCAAGCGGCGTCGTGGGCAGAATGGAGCTTAGTTCCGCCGGTGGATATCTGTAAGGCAGCGACATGGTCTTCGTTGCATTTCTTTGTGAAGCATTACCGTCTGGATGTTCAGGCGGGGAGGGACACCTGTTTTGGAGTGGCGGTGCTTCAGGCTGGTGTGTTAGTTCCCTCCCGTTGAGTATCTGCACTGCTCTGGTACTTACCCAGAGATTCCGGGACTAGACTGGAGGGACGATCAGGAAGGTTAAATTAGACTTACCTGCTAATTGTAGTTCCTGGAGGAACTCCAGTCTAGTCCTGTATCCCACCCTGTCTCACTGGTGGATTGTCACCTGAAGCATATGGGGAATTATTGGTAAGTGCTCCCTTTTCTGACGGGGTTTGGGCGTGGTCCACGGTGGGACGGCTTACGCCTTGGGGCGGTTTGGTCTGGGGATCCTTCTTCGCAGTGAGAAACAGGGGGACCTCAAGGCATGGCCCGTGTAGCAGAGGGCTTGTACATAGTTGGGGCTTAGGGTCCTATAAAGATCAGTTGGGCAGTTGTTTTTGATTTTACTATGTTGTCTATTTACTTGTTGCTCCGGTGAGTCTGCTTTGTCAATAGGTAAACTGGTGAGAGGAGGCGGTTCCAGTCCTTATATACCAGTGACATCACAGGAGTGAATTTTCTCAGTCTCCAAAGCTGCTGGAGTAGGTTGACAACCCAGAGATTCCGGGACTAGACTGGAGTTCCTCCAGGGACTACAATTATCAGGTAAATCTAATTTAACCTTCAACTGCATGATCACTTCAGATAAGTGGAGTTTAATATATTATTGTGGGTGGTGAACCTTATATTACTTTGGGGACTTCATCGGTGAATGATTTTGGGTATTTAATTTTTTCACTGTATTAGGATGTTTTTAGATTTTATCTCATGTTAGAGCACCTTACCACATCTTGGGACACCTTATCTCCTGTTAGGGCATCTTAATTGTTAGGGTACCTTATCTCCTTTTGGGGCACCTTATCACATCTTAAGGCACCTTATCTCCTGTTAAGGTGCCTTATCAAATCTTAAGATGCCTTGAGCCCGGATTAAACTCTCCAGAGTTTCTCCACTCCATGGGTCTGAAGAAACAGTCCACTTTCATCTTTACCACTACAGTCCATAGGATCTATAGTAAGTACCCTGCTGGTATTTTCACCCTGAGCCTACCTAAACTCCGAAGCACCATCTTCAAGAGAAAAGACTGCAGAGCAGAGAAAGTTTTCTTGTCCCCTCTCAGCTTTTTTTTTAAATAAAGAGATGTGATGCCTCTAATGCACAGGGGTGTGGGTGCCAGTGCTAAGTGATACCATTACTCTTAGGGTGAACAATTTCCACCAGACCCCACCCCCCACCTCCCAGTATTTACTTCTCCACCCTCTGTCTATTATGTGCACTTTATTCCCCTGCACTATTCCTTATAGATTTAAATTTAAATCTTAATACTAGATATAGATATGAGAAAATATTACCCTTACTCTTTCAGCACAGGCAGATTTGCATATCCACCCTAAATGTTTACTTTCCAGCTCTGCTAGCACAGCAGACTGTTCCCTCATCTGACCTCCCCAGCAGTCATCTCTTCAGCAGCATACAGTGACCATTTCTTTATTTATTTAGTAGTTTTTATATACCGCGCTATTAATCATCAGTGCGGTTTACATTTTAACAACATTGTACTTAAGCATAAAAACATATGTCAAGTTTACAGATAACAGGAAGTGGAACAGGGATAACTGGGGGTTAAAGACAATATAACAGCAAATAAATTTACAACTATTTACAGTAAATTAGTATAGGCTTTGAGCTTCGTAGGTTAGGCATGAATAGATTTTGATTTGGGGGAAGGAATGGAGTTTTGGGAATTTATTTGCCTAACCATATTCATTAGTTTGGGTTGGAAGGGGGGTAGGTGAGGAGGTAGTGTCTGTTTAAAGTTGTTAAAACCCAAGAGGATTGTGGAAAACTGCAGGAGGATCTGGATAAATTGGAAGACTGGGCATCCAAATGGCAGATGAAATTTAATGTGGACAAATGCAAAGTTATGCACCTAGGAAAGAACAACCCACACTATAGTTACACGATGCAAGGCTCCACATTAGAAACCACCACCCAGGAAAAAGATTTAGGAGTCATCGTGGATAACATGTTAAAACCCTCCGCCCAGTGTGCAGCGGCGGCCAAGAAAGCAAATAGAATGCTAGGTATCATAAGGAAAGGGATGGAGAATAAAACAAAGGATATTATAATGCCTCTGTATCGCTCCATGGTACGACCGCACCTTGAATATTGTGTGCAATTCTGGTCACCGTATCTTAAAAAGGACATAGAGCTATTAGAAAAAGTACAGAGAAGAGCCACCAAATTGGTGAAGGGGATGGAAGGCTACTCCTATGAAGAGAGGCTAAAAAGGTTAGGGCTCTTTAACCTAGAAAAGAGACGGCTGAGGGGAGATATGATAGAGGTGTATAAATTAATGAATGGAGTGGAACGGATAAACGTGGATCAATTGTTTACGCTATCAGAATATAGAAGGACTAGGGGACATGTAATGAAGCTACAGGGTAAACTATTTAAGACAAATAGGAGAAAATATTTCTTCACTCAACGTGTAATCAAACTCTGGAATCTGTTACCGGAGGATGTAGTAAGGGCTGTTAGTATAGCTGGGTTTAAAAAAGGTTTGGACAAGTTCCTGGAGGAAAGGTCCATAAACCACTATTAAAAAGGGACCCAGGATATCAATGCTTGGCCTAGTACAAGCACTGCAGAACCTGTGTCTTTTGGGGAAACTGCTAGGTACGTATGACCTAGATTGGCCACTGTTGGAAACAGGATACTGGACTTGATGGACCTCGGTCTGACCCAGTATGGCATTTCTTATGTTCTTATGTTCTTATGGAGGAAGTGTTGAGTGAAGAGGTGTGTTTTTAGAGATTTTCTGAATTGGGACAGGTCTTTTAGTGATCTGATGTTGGATGGTAACATGTTCCAGCACAACATTTACCTTTGATTCTACATGACCCCCGGAATGCCAGACTGGCTTCAGGCCCAATGGCCATTCCCTTACCCCTCCCACCCCCCACCCCTTTTCTCCTTACCCGCAAATAAGGCCGGACCCTTGTTTTGTTTTTTAAACAGCTTTATTAGTGGGTCTTTTAGGCCACAGCTTGCGGATACAGATGAACACAATCACGTCAACCCTATGTATATTTTGAATATCAACAGTGCATAAACAATGACCAAACAATGAATACCCAAACCTTAGGCTAGCTAATAAGGAGGGGCACCACCATCCCAACTGCCAGGTTTGGCCATCCCGGCCTGCCCTGTGGCCAGGGTTGCCGCCCCCTTCTACCTCCCCATCACCAACCGTCCCATGTTGGTGCCCGGGTGGCCCCTGCTTCTGATGAATCGGGCCCAGGCACCCCATCCCATGGTACCTGACCCCCCTTTTT
Source organism: Ichthyophis bannanicus (assembly GCA_033557465.1). NCBI lineage: Eukaryota > Metazoa > Chordata > Amphibia > Gymnophiona > Ichthyophiidae > Ichthyophis > Ichthyophis bannanicus. The sequence continues at coordinate 22,985,947 of CM066051.1, read as the reverse complement.
GCTGTGATCAGGCACCCACAGGCCGGTACCTGAGCCCCCATTTCCTTTCCCGGGGTGCCCCTCTCCTCCTCTTCTATTGGTGAGGTCCCTCTAGCTGTGATCCCCCCCCTTCCTCCGGTGTGGGAGGGTGGGGTCGCGTTTCTCATCCAGGGGAAAAGAAAGATGACTCCTCAGCCTCTTACTTTTATCCCAGCTCCCGCCCCCACCGCCTTTTCTGCTTCCCAGTCTCAAGCCCTCTCAATCTGGTGGCCAGGTCATGTGACTCATCCCCGACCTGCCCGATCAGGTCATGACCCCCGGCACACCGGACTGGATTCGGGCCCAATGGTCATTCCCTTATCCCCCCTACCCCGCACCCCTTTTCTCCTTACCAGGGTTACTGCCCCTCTCTAACTCCCCATCACCAACCGCCCTGTGTTCATGCCCTGGTGGCTCCTGCTTCTGGTGAATTGGGGCCAGACATCTTGTCCCCTGGTACCTGGCTCTTGCCCAGCCCAGTAAACATAGGAGTGTCTCACAAACCAAACTGTGATCGCTCTGAGACCCAGTGGGCAAGAAGGAGAGCAGCGTTACCACCTGTCAGTGGTGCCGAATGTACAGCTTATAACGCTTGGAAGCCCACCTCCTAATGGATTGTATTTGTCCCTGCTCCAGGTTCAGCCCGTGAGTCGTATTGGCTGCCCTAATCTTAAATGAGTGTAGTGTCAGCCTCTTGGTGTCAAATCCTACTGCCCTCACCGCCTGTAGCCACATAACCCTGAATTGGTACTGTGAGAGACAGGACCCATCCAAATGCCGTAATAGTGGTCCCCCAACCGGGGGGGGGGGGGTGCACTCTCAGGTACACACGCAAGGCCTCAACCGGGCAAAGCTCCCGGACCACTGTAGCACTGTGCCATATTGTTTTTCCTTTCCCCAGCTGATACATCTTCAATCTGGCCAGGAACATGCACATCCTGTCTCCCACGATCCCAACATCACCCACCCAGATAGCTGTGCCGGCAGTGTCTGCCCTTGACTAGGGCAGGACATCGCCCATGCGGAAGGCTCCAAAGAACATCAATAGGGCCGCCAGCCTGAACAGTTTCTCCTCAAACTCGTCCCTCATGATACCTGCCGCCTGTCGCATGACCCCGCCCAGCATGGGAAGAGAGACTGGGTGGCGACAAGCTGGCCGCCCCACTGCCTCCCTTGCACAGCCCTCCATTTCTTCCTGACCAGAAACTCTTTCGTTACATCCTTGCCTCCCCCCAACCCGAGAAAGAAAGCTAGGCCTGCCAGCCCCAGTCTGGCCTGCCTCACTGATGTCCCTTCGGCCTGTAACTGCAACAGGAACTCAAGCAACAGCCCAGTTGTAATCCCTTGCCCGCAGCTGGCTCCCCACTGCTCCATGAACTCTGGAGTCTATTCCAAGATTGCCCATATGCCCTCCACGTAGCAGCCAACAACGATGCCATCAGAGGTCTGCCAGCGCTCTGTGTCCAAGATTCCACATCTCCTCTGGCATGTGGACCGCTCATGACGCTGCATTCAGGGCCAGCTGCCAGAACTGATGTAGCTGGAAATGAGAAAGAGCATCAACCAATTCATTACTTTCCCCTGGTACATGCTGAGCCGTAACGAATGCATTCAATTCTAGGCTCAACAGCACCAGCCCCCTAATGAGCTTCATTACCCTCCCTTCCCTTGCTGTTTGTTTATTGATTACGAACACCACCACTGCATTGTCCGTGCGAAAAACGATTCTCCTGTTGCGAATAGCTGCTTCCAAATAGTTATGGCTACAACGATGGGGAACATCTCCAGGAATGTAATGTCCCTGGTCACACCCCGCTGGTGCCACTCCACTTGGCAGCACTCATGGCACCATTGTCCTTTAAAGTAGATTCCAAAACCCATCCCTCCGGCCGCGTCAGTGAATAACTCCAGTTCCCTGTTGCATGTGGCCGGAGCACTCCATATGTTCCTGCCATTGCAGCGCAACAGATCCACACTGACAGATCCTCCCTGAGAGGCACAGTGACCCTAATAAAGTGGTGCTTCTGGCGGATGCCCCTTGTTGCATCCGCCAGTCACCGTATGAATGCCTGCCCCATGGGCATCACCTAGCATGTGAAGTTCAGGTAGCCCATTACGGACTGCATCTGTCTCAGAGTCACCTTTCGTGCGACTACCGCTGCCTGAACTGCCGCCTTCAAGGCCGCCACCTTATCAGCTGGCAGTTGTGTCACCATTTCGCTAATGTCTATTTCTATCCCCAAAAAGGAAAGGCACAGGGCTGGCTCTTCAGTCTTATTAGGGACTAGGGGCACCCCTAACTCCCCCACCCTCTCCTGGAAGACTCCCAAAAGGTCCTGGCAGCCCTGCCTGTCCCGGGACATGAATAGAAAATCCTCCAAATGGTGTATGATCCTGCTCTGGCACAATCCCCTTTTGGTGATCCATTGTAGTACCAAGCTGAACTCCTCAAAGTAGGCACATAATATTGCACACCCTATTGGGAGACATTCGTCTACATAGTATCGCCCCTCAAACCGCAGGCCCAGCAGGTAGAAGCTGTCTGGATGTATCAGAAGCAGCCTGAAGGCAGCCTCCACATCGTTTTTTGCCATCCAGGACCCTTCCCCTAGCCCCTGAGCAACTCCAGTGCTTGGTCCACCAACGCATACTTTACCGAGCATGCCATGGGATCAAGGTGGTCATTCACGGATGCCCCATTTGGGAATGATAAATGATGAATGAGCCGGTACTCCCCTGGCTCTTTCTTTGGGACTAGACTCCACTAGACTAGGAGTGGAGGAGTGGCCTAGTGGTTGGGGCAAGGTACTTCAGGCCGGAAGGTCGGGGGTTCAAATCCCACTAGAGGACAGCAACCTTGGGCCAGAAGGACTGGGGCTTCTAGTCCCACAGGTGCTCCTTGTGGTCTTGGGCAAGCCACTTAACCCTCCATAGCCCATGTTCCCTGTAAAATAGTTATCTCCAAGTTATAATGCCCTGTTCAATATAATTTCAGTTTGCTCAAAGTAAACTGCACTGATGCAGAATAGCATGGTATATAAGAGAATGTAAATAAATAAATAGATCTAACAGTGATACTATCAAGTCAGGCAGAGGTTTATTCACAAATGGGCCTGCTATCCTACCCAGCACCTGCTCCTTATCAAGCTTCTTATGAACCACCTCCTTCTGCTCCAGTGCAGATTTCAAGTTCCATGCACCCTGCAGGCCCAGTGGGCCGCTATATGGAATAGCAAAACTGTATGTGAAAGCATCAAGCAACCAACTTGCTTCCTTTGGATTGTAGCCCCAGAGATTACGCTGCAATGCCTTAATGTTGATAGGCATTGAGGCTTGCCCCCACCACGCTGCCTCATCGCAGGTGTGTTGGTTCACACCCCTGCTGCTTACCATAGCACATTTGTGGGTGGCTTTCCAGGTAAGTTGCAGGGGAAATCTGCAGGCTCCCACACAGAACAATAAAAAGACACCCTGGTGGGAGGGGAAGTTGGGCAGCACAGTACCAGTGCCCCTTCCCCACTACCTGGGGGAAAAGGAAGATGTCTTCTCAGCCTCTTACGTTTATCCCGGCTCCCGCCCCCACCCCCCTTCCTGCTTCCCAGCCTCGAGCCCTCCCCTGCCTGAGGTCGGGTCATGTGGCTCGTCCCCAACTGGCCCGATCCAGTCATTATTCAAATACTCCCAAACACCTACCTTTGGGGGAGGTTTTAGATGTATTTATGGGTTTATTCACTGAATATAATTTTCTAGATTATTAAAAAATTTATTTGTAAGCTCATTAGTGGGTATGCACTCTGTTCTCCTTAAACGATCTTGAGTATTATCCAGAAGACCCACCTGTCAGAAGTTACAATGGGCAGATGGATTGTAAAGAGCCTCAGCTTCCCTCCTACCAGAAGATCCTTCACCTGCTGGAAAAACCATATCCTAATCTCTTACTCTTGCACCTCTTTGAATGTTACCTCTCACAAACCTTATATGTAAAGGGTATAAGAGGACCCTGATTTGGTTGTTTCTCCATCGAGAAACATGGAACCAATCTGGATTTTATATTTTGGTGCCCATAGGTGGGGTAGAAGGGAAAGGACAGGAATCCTCCCTGGAGACCAGATAGCAGGAGTAAGGGATGTTGGGCCAGGGAGCTATGGAGGTGCCTGTCTGAAATGACACCGGTGGACAGCCCTAAAATAATTGGAAGAAGGCTCCTTTTTGGCTTGGGTACTTGTCATGTTCAATATTTGGAATCCTAGGTAGTTGCTTATAGTGCCTATGTAAAAATCCAGGCCTGGGGAATGCATCACAACAGAATGAGAACCGGAGGGACTCCATCAATGCTTAAGGTGCAACCCTATGGGGGTGACCATAAATGCTGCAGTCCAACCAGTGGTCAATATCTCCACCTGAAGTTTCAAAGAGTTGGCAGGAGGCAGCTGAAGAAATAGCCATGTGCTAAGGAGCTTTCCTGGCCCAGATTTAGGTATAGGCAACAGCCTAGGGTGCAAAATATTGAAGGCACCAAAGACTCAGGCTATAGAAGGGTTTGTTCCCCTTTGCTTTAGGGGTATGTGACAATATAATCTCCTTCTCATATGATCTCTCTAATTCTGCCCCTTGCTGCCAGAATCTTAAAGCCAGCTCTGAGTACCAGATAATTAAGGGAGTGGAGGGTCAGAAGTAGTGTCTCTCAGTTCCTAGATTTTGTACATGTGGACTGACTGTTCCAGTCTGTTTGTACACTGGGGAGTCAGTTGCTGGGCATGGTGTAAGGGGAGAATAACCTATCATGGATCCAATCTTCATGGTGAGTCAGAATCTCAGGTGGAAAATTGGTCTGTAAAGGAGGATGTGGGAGAAACCTGCTCCCAGCCCTGAAAAGATAAAGAATTGGGGACCCAGTCTGAAAGGAGGAGTACAGGAAACATCACCCATCCAGTGCCGACTGGACTCCAGTGGATCCTGCAGAGAAATAGAAGTGGCGGAGAGAACCAAACTGAGAAGCTCAGGTAGCAAGATAATAGGGTCTTTAGGGTCCAAGGAGGAAAGGAAGGCCATATGGTCTTTTTCTGTCGTCATTTTTCTATGTTTCTATAAAGGAAAAAAGGGGAGTGTTGTAGTGGCTGATATGGAAGGACAGACTGGATAGGCCATGTGGTCTTTTTCTGTCGTCATTTTTCTATGTTTCTACCTAAAGGAGGAGAGAGGGAAACACCAAAAATCCCAAAAGAGGTACAAGAGTGGAGAAATAACCTGAGGGATTGAGCTGCAGACTGAGCAACAACAAAGCCAGGTTTCAAACCCTATTGTTTCAGGTACCAACTTAGGCTGTAAGATCTTCGTGGACAGGGAACTGTCTATTCTAACTGGCAGTGGGCTTGATTCAAATATAAAGAGGAAAGAGTCTATGCTTTATTGTGCTGCACAAATTCAAAATGTTCTGTATTATGTTTGTGTAAGAGATTGTGGATTTAAAGAATCATATAGTACATTTTACATACTCCTCAGCTTGTGCTATGAGCGAACCAAATTCTTCCATGTCCACCTCAGGAAGGTGATTGTCAGTCCCTTTGTCTTTTCCTAAAATGGAATGCAATTGTTGAGCCGTGGGGATCCATGCGGGCCCGGAGCATACCATTCTTGTGTTTGGTTTTATTTTTATTTTAATATAATATTTGAAAAAGAACCCAGGAAAAATACACCCAGTGTTAACAAAAATAAAATGGAAATGGTCGAGAAAATAAAAGGATTTATGTTTCCCTTTCCTCTGTGCCCTGACATGCACTCTTTTAATCTTGAAAGAAACCTGTAGAATATGTGTTCCCTGTCCTCAGAAGGATTTAGAATCTATATTTGTACTTGAGGCAATGGAGGTTTAAGTGATTTGCCAGGGTCACAAGGAAGAGCAACAGGATTGGACCTCTGACTTCTCTGGTTCTCAGCCCATTGCTCCAACCATCAGGCTTCTCCTCCATTCCTGAGTAGTGTTATAGCCTGGAGGGAGAAGGGCAGAGTGTAAGTAATCCTGAGGATCTTTATCTAACATACACAGTAACATTGTATATGACAGCAGACAAAGACTAGTATGGTCCATCTAGTCTGCCCAATAATGTGGCTACAGTGGTTGTAACTGATGCTCTATGCGAGTCAAACCCCTCTATGCCTTTGTTTGGGGTTACACCTGCTGCTCCGTGAAGGTCACCCACTCCCCCTCTATGAAATATACGAGAAATTTAAGTTTGCTTTGATTTCATCCTCTTGCTATAAAGGGATCCACTGTGTCTGTGCCATGTCATTTTGAATTCTGTCACTGTAGTTACCCCCATTACCTCCATCTGGGGGGGATTCCAAGCATCTACCACTCTGTCAGTGAAAATATATTTCCTGATGTTGCTTTTAAATTTACCATCTCGCGGCTTCATCGTATGCTATTAGCTTTACAGCTTTCCCTTCTTTGAAAAAGGTTTGTTTGTTCATTAATATCCTTTAAGTATTTGAAGATCTGCATCTTATCTCCCCATCCCTCCTCTACTCTAGGGCATTCATATTTAGCTCTTCAAGTCCCTGAGTCCTGTCACTACGCAGCTTCCTTTCTCTGGGGCCCTGCAGTCTTAAGAGGAGGCGCCATCGGGCAATCCTCCACCACGCCGGACGGCCCGCTCTCATTTGGGGCCCTGCAGCCTTAAGAGGAGGCGCCATCAGGCACTCCTCCACCACGCCGGACGGCCCGCTCTCATTTGGGGCCCTGCAGCCTTAAGAGGAAGCGCCATCGGGCACTCCTCCACCACACCGGACGGCCCGCTCTCATTTGGGGCCCTGCAGCCTTAACAGAAGGCACCATCGGGTGCGCCCGCACCTGGCGGGCCTGCGCCAGAGGGCCTCGCCAGAGGGCCCTTAGGTGTGGCCCTTCAGCGGGGATCCAAGGCGCTTTAGCCCGCTGCTCCTCTACAGCCTGCCGTCTGACCCTAACCAACTTCCTCACGAGGTAAACACCCCTCTCCTAGTGCTACCCACAGCCATTAGACTCCACAGCTACCCATCGCTCCCTCATTACCTCTCCCCTGTAATGCAGCCAACCCTGCATTGCACCAGTCAGGTCACCCTCTGCTTGCACTGATCTGGTCACCCACTGCTTGCACTGAACTGGTTACCCACTGCCTTGCACTGAACTAGTTACCCACTGCGTGCACTGAACTGACTCTCCACTGGTCTCCCACTGCTTGCACTGAACTGGTTACCCGCTGCACTGAACTGACTATCCACTGGTCACCTGCTGCTACCCACTGCCTGCATAGAACTGCTACCCACTGCCTGTCTGTTTGCCCATTACTTGCTACCCATGGTGTGCCTAGAATTTGCTACCCATTGTGTGCCTAGAACTTGCTACCCATTGTGTGCCTAGAACTTACTACCCACTGTTTGCCTAGAACTTGCTACCCATTGTTGCCCACTACCATGGCCCCACATCTCATTGTCCTTCTCTTCTTCATTCTCCCCAACTGCCTCCCCTCCTTTTCCCCCTACCCTCCCCCTACCTTCCTCACTTCTCCATCCATTCTGCCCCCTAGCCTAGTATCTGCTCTTGAGCTTTTTCACACCATCCCCTGCATTCAACCAGCCCCCCTCTCTTTAAGGCAACCCCACCCTCGCTTCCGCCGTACTATCTCCACTCTACCTCGCTCTCTAATACTCATTCTCCTTCTCTCATCAGGTAATATCAACCCCAACCCGCCCCCCCCCGATTCCTTTCCCACACCAAAAAAAGTTCCTCACGTACCCTATCTAATCTCATCCACATCCCGCTCCTCCATTCTTCCACCCTCCCTCATTCATCCCACAATCACTCATCCATAGACATCAACTCCAACCCTACCCCCAAAAATAACTCCTCACATAACCTACCTGATACCATCAATTTACCCCTCATTTCCCCTCCCTCATGTCCCTGCTGGAGAGCATACACACCCAGACATACCCACCCATACCCTGCTCCCTCTAAATCTCAGTATTACCCTAGAAATAGACCCCATGCTACTCTGATAAGACATCCACACATAACTTATCCAAACTTATCCATATCCCTCTCCTCCCTCCTCCGCTCTCCCATTTTCATGCGCCCTATGGAACGCATGCTCAGTCATCAAAAAACCCCTTTTTAGGCACGATCTTTTTATCTCAAATGCCCTACACCTTCTTGCCTTGACTGAGACCTGGCTTCCCCCCAGATGACACCGCATCCATTGCCTCTCTCTGCTATGGGGGCTACCAGTTCTCCCACACACCTCGATCCACTGGTCGCGGTGGTGGCATTGGCCTCCTACTCTCTCCCTCCTTCCAATTCCAACCCCTCCTGCCTCCCCAATCACACTCCCTCCTCTCCTTCAAAGTCCACTCCATTCACCTCCTCACACCACTTCCCCTCCGAGTAGCTGTTATTTATCGCCCACCCGACAAATCCAAATCAACTTTCCTCACCAACTTTGACTCCTGGCTTTCTGCCTTTATGGATCCCTCCTCCCCCACTCTTATTCTTGGCGATTTCAACATTCACATCGACAACACCTCCGACCCCCATGCCTCAAAGTTCCTCTCTCTTACCTCCTCGTTCGACCTCCAACTTTGCTTCACTGCCCCCACGCACCTACACGGTCACTGCCTTGACCTAATATTCTTCTCCAATTCCTCTCCAAACTTCCGTAAATCAATCCTTCCCTCATCTGACCATCACTTCTTAACATTTACTCTTCAGCTTCCGCCGTCCCAACCGCGTCCTGTCTCCTCCGACCTATTTAGAAACCGTCATAATATTGATCCCCTGATTCTCTCCTCCACCATTTCTCCATCTCTTTCCTCCATTTTATCCTCCAAGTCCATCGACAAGGCATTATCTTCATACAATGCCACACTATCCTCAGCCCTTGACACTCTTGCCCCTCCCACCCCACGTCCTGTCAAACGATCTACTCCCCAACCCTGGCTTTCACCCACAATCTGTTACCTACGCATCTGCACCCATTCTGCCGAACGAGCTTGGTCCAAATCCTGCTCCCCGGAAAACCTTCTACATTTCAAATTCATGCTTGGCTCGTTCCAGTCAGCCTTAGCACTTGCCAAACAAGATTATTGAAAGATACTCTGCGCCCCCCTCACCAGCAACACTGCAGGGCTCTTGGAGTAATGGAAAACCACACTCAAAGCAATAAAGGCACATTTCAGATAACGAAGTTTATCTATAGTAAAGTTCTGAACAATTGTAACTCTTTCTCAGGTTTTATTAGACAGTCTGGTTGTGTACACCACCCTGTACAGACAAGCTTACTTTCAATTATTACATCCATCTGACCAACTCCCTTGCCTCTGATCCTCGCCGTCTCTTTAACACCCTCAATTCTCTCCTCAAGGTCCCCGCCCCTGATCCCACCCTCCCTTTCTGCCCAAACCCTAGCCAACTACTTCCATGACAAAATCCACAAGATTACCCTTCAATTCCCTACCCCCTCATCTGCCTCCCCTCCTCCCCAATTCTCCTCCCCCATCCATACTCCCCCTGCCACCCTCTCCTCCTTCCCTCTGATCTCTGAAGAAGAAACCACACTCCTTCTTTTCTCCTCCAAACCCACCACCTGTTCATCAGACCCTATCACCACCCTCTCCTCACTTGGCTTCAAGGACTCCATACTATCCTGGTTCTCCTCCTACCTCTCCCATCGCTCATTCAGTGTATGCTGTGGTGGCTTCTCCTCCTCTCCTACTCTGCTTCATGTAGGTGTACCCCAGGGATCTGTCTTGGGCCCCCTCCTCTTCTCTCTCTATACCCAAGGCCTTGGTGCACTTATCTCCTCCCATGGCTTTCAGTACCATCTCTATGCTGATGACTCCCAAATCTACCTCTCTATTCCTAATATTTCTCCGGCAACCCTGTCTTTTGGACATCGCTGCCTGGATGTCTCATCGCCGATTGAAACTGAACATGGCCAAGACTGAACTCCTTGTCTTCCCGGCCCAACTCCTCCCCCCCACTTCCCCTCTTCTCAGTCCATGTGGATGGATCTACCATCCTTCCTGTTCCCTCGGCCTGCAATCTAGGGGTTATCTTCAATACCTCTCTCTCCTTCTCTGCTCATATCCAGCTTGTAGCTAAGACCTGCCGCTTCTTTCTTTACAGCATCAGCAAAATCCGCCCCTTCCTCTCTGAACAAACTACCAAAATGCTTATCCACTCCTTAATCTCCTCTCGCCTCGATTACTATAACCCACTCCTTGCTGGTCTCCCTGTGAGCCACCTCCTTCCCCTTCAATCTATACAAAATCATTAATCTTCTGCCAGCCTCACCATGCCCACATTACTCCTCTTCTCAAGTCGCTTCACTGGCTCCCTGTCCAATTCCACATCCAATTCAAGTTTCTCTTACTGACCTATAAATGTATTCACTCTATGGCCCCTCAATACCTCTTATCTCTCCCTATGTCCCCTCTTGAAATTTGCGCTCCACTAACAAATTACTTCTATCAATGCCTTTCACCCACACCGCAAACTCCCCACTGCGCTCCTTTCACCTTGCTGCACCATACGCCTGAAACAGCATACCTGCATCTGTGCACCAGGCACCCTCCTTGGCCCTCTTCAAATCCAGGTTGAAGACCCACCTCTTCACCATTGCATTCAGATCCTGACTTCCATCCCCACCTTACCTTGACTTCCATCCTCATCTTACCCTAACCCCTATCAACGTTTATGACCAAACTTTAGACAAAACTGTACCACACTGTACCTTGCGCAGAACTGACTAATGCCCTGTACTGTTCTTTTTTTTTAAATTCTTTATTTTCGTTTTATAACAACAAAGGAAAGGAAGACATACAGCTAAAAGACAGATACATACATAGAATGTGATACATACACCAAAGTAAACCCCTACCACCCCCCTCCCCCCTGCTTCTTCTCTAGAAAACTAGTCATTACCGAAACGGGCGTGCACTGACATTATTGTGTTACAAAACCTAACGGTGATCTGAAACATGATAAGTGTACAGTGAACAGACATGTCGGAGCAAGGAGCAAATTGTACATAATCATTGAGCATCTGCCATTTAGACAAGCGAGTGTGAGTTTGGGTAGGGGGAATAGCTCTCCGAAATATCTGCTCATATTTACTATATAAGCAGACGAGGTTCCACCTTTCAATGACAGTAAGTCGAGAGCTATCCTTCCAATTCCTCATGATTAAACATATGGCTATACCCAGCATGAAATCGAGGAGAAAGCGACCCTTCTGAGGAAGAGAGGGGACCTCCGTCGCTGAGCGGAGTCCCACAGTCTTCCAAGAAAGAGGCTCGTGAAGATGTAGGATAAATTGAATACGACCCCAGACCAGCCCCCAGTACACCTGTAGTTGAGGACATTCATAAATAGCATGAACGAGGATTCCCATAGCAGTATGGCAAGACCAACACTGGTCCCTAGCAATTGTGTGACCATTTGGCTATTTTTCTGGAGTAAAAAGTATCTATGTGCAAAAAAGAAGAGAGTTTGGGTAACTGAGATAGACCGGGAAACACGCATTACTTTGCTCCAGAAAACGCTCCATTGCACAGGGGTTAAAGTGGTTTGTAGTTCGCGCTCCCAGGCTTGTGGGGCACAACAAGTGGCAGTATCTGAACCCTAACATAATAGTTTATAGCAGTTAGAGGCAACCTCATGTGTACTACTAATAGAGTGAATTAGTTCTAATAGCCCGTCCTCAGTAGGGACAGAGGGCGGTATGATGTGAGCACTTTTGAGACAGTGTTGCAGCTGCATCAATTGAAAGTAATGTTTCATTAGTAACGCAAATTCCTTTTGTAAATCAGAAAAGGTTTTCCAACGAGCTGCAGAAAAGAGCTATGGGGGTGTCCAGATCCCCTAGAGTACCAGGGTGTCATGTTATCGTGCTATTTAGGACTTAAATTCTGGGGCTATTCCACAGCGGGAGTCCGTCCTGAGGACATACGTTTGGGCCCAGTGATAGAATGAAAGTGAGAAAGGCCGCAAGAGTATCAACAAGCATGGGGGAAAGAAGATACAGTCAAGCTCATTGGAAGGTAGTAACCTCCATAGATCGACCAAAGCAAGATCTTCAATCACAGAGGGAAGCGTGGTATGACTCTTGGGGGGACCACTTATCCTAGGCGGCTGTTTGTCAATCAGGGGATCAAGAGCTAAATGGAAATCCCCCCCTATTAATAATAAAGTATTAGCAGAGGCCTGCGCAACCTGAGCACTGATAGCAAAAGGCAGGGTCATCCACATTAGGAGCATAAAGGCATATACATGTAACTTCAAAATTACCTATCTTAAGGGGAGCTCTGGACCATCTACCTGCGGCATCTGAGCTGGTCACAATGATGGTAGCATGCAGAGATTGCCTAACCAATATGGCAACCCCACATTTCTTAGAAACGGCTGGGGAATAGGCGGCCACCATGTAAGATTTGATATTGAGTTTAAGAGTTTCCTTCGAATTTAAATGCGTTTCTTGGAGGAAATCAGGTCCACCGCTTCATGACTTAGATAGCTTAGGATTGTCTTCCGTTTTATCGGATTATTGATTCCTTTTACGTTCAATGAGAAATCTTACATGGTGCCAATTAATCGGTAATAGACATTTTGGGTAAGGGCGCTGGAACATACAACATAATCAGAATCTGTACAACAAAGACATAATCACCGAGTATGCTGGCCAATACACCCCATATTGAAAAGTATGTACCAAAGTAACCTAGAGAAGAAGCAAAACCCCAATGAATATGGCGACCATATGTCTGCGGGAGGAGGCCCTAGAGAGGAAGATAGAGACATAATAAAAGAGAAGAAACACCAGAGTCCATAATTAACACTGTCTCTGATACTCATCGAGGCTACTGTGGGTAGATGGAGTCGGGTCACAGATATCATCAAAATTAAGGCAACAACCGCCCTCGACAGACTCTTTGCTGAGCCGCGGCAAATCCAATATGGCAGGTATAGTGGAGATGAGAATACTGGCAGGAATATTCTGGAAGTCAGCGCATCAAGTCGGCTTCTTTAGAATCCAAAAACTCCGCTAGTAGATCAGGGTCCTCAAATGTTCTTGTCTGATTGTGAAGCGTGACGCGGAACTTGGCCGGGTACATCAAGCCATAGCGTGCTTGTAGTTGTTGAAGCCTAGGCCGGAATTCCAGAAAGCGCTTTCGGCGGTCGACCGTGGGTTTAGCCAAGTCAGGATAGAAGGAGACCTTGTGGCTCTCAAACTCCATATGGCCCTTTGCCCGGGAGGCACTGAGAATTTGTTCCACATGTTGATATCTCAAAAGTCGAAAGATGATAGGCCGCGGGGTCTTCCTGTTGAGCGTTATGTTTGTGGGTACACGATGAGCGCGATCGATCTCCAATTCTTTGGTAAAGGTGATTTGGAGCAGGGAAGGGAGGATTTTACTTAAAAACTCCTTCATGTCTCCCGATTCCGCTCCCTCCGGTATGCCCACGAGTCGTAGGTTGTTGCGGCGCGCTCTATTATTGCCATCTTCCACTTCTTTCTGCAAGGCCCGCACCTGACGTTCAACTTTGTCGAGTTTGGACAGCCGGACCGCATGGGAATCTAATATACTCTCCATTTTGTCCTGACGCGAAGAGAGCCCCTCTAGCCTGCCTTGCAGTACACCAAGATCTTCCCTCAACGCTCGAAGTGCTTCACCGTTTGACTGCACGAGGTCCTTAACCCCTCTAATTTCTGCGAAGATTTCCTGCTGCATTTCGGGGCCCTCGCGCAAAGCCAGCCCCTTCTGCGGAGAGGGGGGTTCAGTTTTGGAGCGTTTGCCGTGAGAAGCCGCTGGAGATCCAAATTCCAGGCGCGTGGGTTTAGTCCCCGCCATCTCACCAATGTGCCCCGGCAAGATCAGAGCAGAAATTCAAGTATGTCCGGTGTTAATTCAGGATTCTGAGTAGGCCTCTCGGGAGCCTCAGCGTTATGCAACCATCCCGCTGGACATCGGGCTCCGCCCCCCCCCCCTGTACTGTTCTAACTAGATTGTAAGCTCCGATGAGCATGACTCTGACGGGCAGGGACTGTCTCTTATATGTTGGCTACCTCTTGTAGGTTACCTGTGCAGCGCTGCATGCTGAATAGTAGCAGTAGTAGTAGTCTCAGTGAGTTTCATTTATCACCACCTTCTCTCATCTGTCAGTCAAACAATTTCTGGTCCAGTTCACCACCTTGGGACATATCCCCAGATTTCTTGGTTTATTAATAAGCCTGAAATCAAATCTCTTTGGCATGATCTTCCTTTGATAAAACCATATTGCCTCAGATCATGCAATCCATTGGCTACTAGGAAGTCTACTGTTCTTTCTTTCAAGAATGTCTCCATTATTTTTACCACCACAAAGGTAAGGTTTACTGGCCTATAGTTTGTCACCTCTTCCCTATTACTACTTTCGTGAAGAGGTACCACATTAGCCCTTCTCTAGTCCTGTGGAACCTCTCCCATCTCTGAGGATCTATTAAAAACATCCTTTAAAGGCCCTACCAGAACTTCTCAGAGCTTTTTCAGTATCCTGGGATGTATCCCATCCGGTCCCATGGCCTTGTTCACTTTCAGTTTTTCAAGATGTTCAAAAACATTATCTTCTGTGAATGGTCTGGTATCTTCTCCATTCCCATTTGTATATTTGTCAGTCATACATGGTCATTCTCCAGCATTTTCTTTCGTGAATACAGAAGAGAAGTATTTGTTTAGCATTTTTTGCCGTCACTGTCCACAAATCTATCATCGGCACTTCTAAGTCTTGTAATTCCACCTCTGATCTTCCTCTTCTCCCAAATATACCTGAAAAATGTTGTCTCCAAACTTCACATCTTTAGCCATCTTTTCTTCTGCCTTTGCTTTTGCTATCCTTATTTTTCTCTTTATCTCTTTTAGCTTTATCCTGTATTCTTTTCTGTGTTCGTCTTTTTGTGATCTTCTGAATTTTGTGAAATCTTTTGGTTTTTTGGCCTTTGTTTGTACAGTCACTTCTTTGGTGAACCCTACAGGTTTCTTTTTTCTATTGTTCTGATTTACTTTCCTTACATATCTGTTGCCCCTTTTATTGCCTCTTAGTTTATTTAGCTCACTGGAATTCCACCTCCCTTATTTCTCCCATCCTGACAACTTCTCCTTCAGGTACTTTCCAATTTTACTGAAGTTGGCATTTTTGAAGTCTAGGACTTTGAGTTTGCTGTGATTGTACTCTGCCTTGGCTTTTACCTCAGACCACACTGTGTAATAATCACTCCTACTCTCATGGGCACCCATTCTGACATTCAGCATGCTATCTCCATTGGTGAGTACTAAATCCAATGTTTTCCCTGGTTTGTTCCATCACCATTTGTCTGAGCAATGCTTCTTGAAGGCTTCCATAGTCTTTTTACTTCTTTCCAGATTTGCAGAGGGAATACTCCAATCTGGCAGATTAAAGTCACCCAATAAGTTCACTTCTCCCTTCATTGCTACCTTTGAAGTATCATTGATCACGTATCTATCCATTTCTTCAGTTTGAGATGGAGGCCTCCAGATAATAGTGCCATCTTCTCTTTCTAACACAATCCACAGCGCTTCTTCTTTTCCCCACATCCTCTGCATTTCAGAAGTTTTAATACTGTTTTTGACATATAGGGCTACTCTTCCTCCTCTTCTACCTTCTCTATCTCTTCTAAATAAATTATATCCAGCTATGGCAATATCCCATTCATGCCACTCATTAAACCATGTTTCTATAATGGCCAAAATGTCCAAGTCCATTTCCCCCATCAGGGCTTCTAGATCGAGAACTGTTTTGACTAGACTTCAAGCATTTGTGCTCATTGCCTTCCAGCAATTGCTGGTTGGCTTGCTTGTATTTTGGACAGCTTTTATTGCGGACTCCTCTTCCTTCTTGTCATTGAAGTGTGGATTAATATGACAACTATTACCAATGGTATTATGTCTTTGCTGGGAGTGACATCCTAAACTTGTTTTTTCAATCCCTCACCCCTTTTTCCCCACTTTGAATGCTTGTCCAAATATTGCCTGAATTTTTCACCTAGGATCCTTTTTCTTGCAACAGAGAGATGCAGTCCATCACAGTATAGCCTCTTGTTCCATGTATTGCCCCAGTTGCCTATATATCTAAGTCCTTCTCATTTACAGCAGGTTTGGACCCACATATTAAAAAGTTGGTTATATGATGCAGCCTGTCTTCCCTCTTATCATGAACAGGTAAAACGTCTGAGAATGCTTTAAATATTGACAGTGAATTTAAGTTTCTCTCCCAAAATCTGGAAATCCCTTTGTATTGCAGAGATAACTGTTTCTAGCCTGGTCATTTGTATCCAAGTGGATAACATAAGTTTTGGAATTCTTACTTTTCACACTGACTATGCTAATAATTTGGTTTGCATTCCTGCTGGCTAAATAACCTGGAAGGCATCTGACCATCTTCTGTTCCTTGGACTGTGTTCCCAAGTTAATTCCTCTAATCATGGCATCTCTAAGTAATAACAGTTTCCTGTTTTGTGATATTTTTGTTCATATTTGGGGCATTACCTGTAGATTGGGTGTTAAATTTCTCATTTAAGGTCACTTCAGTTTGCACCAATTGGGCAGTCTCATTTTCCAAGGCAGAGAAGGCATTATGCAGGGATCTCTTGGAGACTGTGTCTCTGTGTTACAGATCACAACTATCAGAGTCCACTGTAATCCATTTGTTCCTCAGATGTTTGATTCTTTGTGGGTGTGGTGATGAATTGTTTTCAATTTGTACCCTAAAGGAGGTGTGTTTCATTGCAGCAAAGTTTTCTCTTAATATAGTCAATTCTTTATTCATAGCAGATAGCATGAGACATATAGGGCAAGCTCTAAGGCTACAAATGATTCTTCTTATAATGAAGGAACTACAGCTATTGCACTGAATACATGACATGTTGAATGAGAGAGTTAAAAAGCAGTTTTATCAAAAGGAGAAAAGTTGAGCCTTCCCGCTTAATTGGAAGACAGATGACTATTTATGATATGAAGAAAATATAGGTAAGTGCAACTCTGGGGTGGGTGGGGTGAGAGGTAGGGCAGCTGGGAATTTAAGTGTCCTAGGCAAGTACTGTACATCTTATATGAATCGAGGGTACACACAAATTTCTGATTTAAAAAGGTTAAACAAGGAATATTTATTTATTTAGCTAGGCTTATGTACCACTTTTTACAATTAAGTACAATTAAGTACAATTTAGGTTGTTTGCCTCTAGACTTAGGTCTAGAGGGCTGTGGACTGGTAGAAATTTTTAAGAAAAAATCCTTATGCTTTGCAGAAGGAGTAACAAGGAAAAGCACAGTAGCTTCTCATTTTTTAACATAACACAGTGGCTAAATAGTAGTATAAGAAGTAAAAACGATAAAGTAGTATTTAAAAAAATAATCCTGTTA
This sequence comes from Ichthyophis bannanicus, assembly GCA_033557465.1. NCBI lineage: Eukaryota > Metazoa > Chordata > Amphibia > Gymnophiona > Ichthyophiidae > Ichthyophis > Ichthyophis bannanicus. The sequence continues at coordinate 22,968,481 of CM066051.1, read as the reverse complement.
AATAAATAAAAAACAATAATACGTAGGCAATGGAAAATGTATATCAAAAACCAGGAAAATAGTTTAAAAAGTTGCAATAGTTGTGCAGATTCTGCCTCCCTGTCTCTGCCATTGTGTCCACAGTCTTTCTACTTGGGGGCTTGTTTACAAAGTCGCGGTACCGGTTTCCGATCGTTATCGATTTCAATGGGGACGCGGCTCCGATAACGATCGGAAACCGCTACCGCAGCTTTGTAAACAAGCCCTTTGGACTCTGAAGACAGGATAAATGACGTCTGTTAGCGCAGAGACTTGTTAAGGGATCAGAGACACTAAATCACAGTCTGTAAAAAGAAAGGGATGGAAAAGAGTTTGATTAGCACGGTACAGATTGCTGTAATGGACACAATGACCCCTCAGAAGGATTACACAGGTACACTAAAAAAAATTTTTTTTAAACTGCCTCTAATGTTTTGATTGATTTTTACGTTTTTTGGTGCGCTGAATCCAAATCTGGTAACCAATTTGCTCCATCACGTACAGATTTTTTGCTACATTGGGTTAGCAGTTTGAGGTGAACGTTTCAGATTGAGTGCGATCGAGATAAAAGTTTCTTGGATGAATTCTTTATACTAATTGTTTAGTAGTTATTCAAATAAGAATAAAGAAAATTGTAACAAGGCAGCACATAAGAATAGAGTAATGTCAACAAAACACACTGTGATGGTAGCAAAATTGTCTGCACTTAAAACAGCCACATACATGTGCACAAACATTGAGCATATAAGAGCGAGGTTAGACACAAAGCAAAGCAAAGAAATGTGCAAAAAATGTTGTACAGGTATGTATGTAAGAATAGAAAACGCAAACCGCACCATTGCAATACATGAAGACAAACACCCGATGGTGTGAAAATAAAATTCTAAATGAGATCCGACACTGTGGTAATAACTAGCAAATTTTTATTTCAAAGTTTAGTAAAAACACGATATTTGTCAACACAGTTTAGATTTTAAAGTCATTCTTGGGTCAATCAATCTCCTGATGGGCCCGTTTCTTCTTCCCCTGAATGCTTCTCTTGGTGCGCTGCTTGGCGTATTTTTCATCTGGGGTTTCCCGCAGCAGCAACCAGCAGAAATCAGCCATCATAGTGGTGTTCCATCTTCCTTGGTACCTTCTCTCTGCGTCCTTGATGTCCTGGTGAAACCTTTCACCTTGTTCTTCACTGTACGCCCCCAAGTTTTTGGGAAAGTACTTCACATGGGAGTGCAAGAAATGGACTTTCAGGCTCATGTTACAGCCTTGTTCTTTGAAGGCATTGAGCATCCTGGCAACAATATCCTTATAGTTCTCATCCCGCCTGTTCCCCAAGAATTTGAGAACAACATCCTTGAAGGAATCCCAGGCTTCTTTTTCCTTCTCAGACATCGTTTCAGCGAATGCTCCATCTGAAATGAATTTCCTTATATCAGGGCCAACAAACACTCCTTCCTTTAGCTTTGCTTCAGAAAGTCGGGGGAACTTTGAGCAAAGGTACCGAAAGCACTCACCATCTTTTGGAAGGGACTTGATAAATTGCTTAATGAGACCCAACTTAATGTGGAGAGGTGGTAATAGAATTTTATCACGAGGTACCAAGCTCTCATGAAAAACATTTTTCTCACCGGGTCTCAAATACTCCCGAATTGGCCAGTCTTTTTTCCCCCAGTGTAGGTCGCGGGCCCGGCTATCCCACAAGCAAAGGAAGCAGGGATATTTGGTGAAACCGGATTGCTGCCCTAATAGCATGGATAGAATTTTAAAGTCTCCACAAATCATCCACTTATGCTCATCATAACGAATCTTCTGAAGAATCAGGGCCAAATTCTCGTATTTTTCTTGGAGAATAACAGAGTGAGCAATAGGAACTGAAGCGAATGTGTTGCCATTATGAAGAAGAACACCTTTTATGCTGTCTTTTGACGAATCAATGAACAGCCGCCATTCAGCAGGATCATACTTGAGTTTAAACTTTTCCATCACTCCGTATATATCGTTGCAAAATACCAAATCTTCCTCTTTGCTGAAATACTTCAAAAATTGTGTCTCGCGGTTGCGGTACCAATAAAAAGTTGTTCCTGGTGACAATAGATTTTTCTGTTTAAGCCGAGAACCTAGCAGTTGGGCAGCATCTTTTGGGAGTCCTAAATGCCGGACTAAATCATTCAATTCAGCTTGAGAGAAAAGTTCAGGTTTCGGATCTGGTTCAGTTTCAAACTCGTAAGTACTGGACTCATCGGGAAAAGCCATCTGATGAGTTTCATCATGATCAGAACCGTCCACACAAATATGATCCAAAGATTTTGGTGGTTCAGGCACAGGTACTTCGTTGCTATGAGGCATAGGCCTAATTGCTGAGGGAAGGTTGGGGTAACTTATTACGTTCTTATTTTTTAAGTTGTATCCCTTCACAATGCAAGAGCAAAAATAGCAGTCACTGCTGTGGTCTCTTTGCTCACGCCACATCATAGGTATTCCGAAACGAAATGCTTGTTTTTTACCTTTCATCCATAAGCGTAGATCTTCCTCACATGTCTTGCACACTTTGTGAGGAGCCCACGGTTTGTCTTGATCGCCTAACTTCAAACCGAAATAGGCGAAATATACTTTTTTAATAAATGCAGAAATGTTCCTCTGCCGCTTTTTCATGGTATATTCCCCACAAATAAAACAAAAACTGTCCGGAGAGTTGACGCAACCTCTGGCTCTGTGAGCCATCACAAATACACAGCACTGCAAACTACAACTGTAGTGAACCACTTCGGAATAAAGCTGGATTACGACTGAGCAAACAAAAGGTAATAATGAACTTGCAAGAAACTGAAATTTGACAGGAACGTTCATGTCGCAACCACCGTGTTTGAGCGAGCGAACGAGGCGAGGCGAACAGGAAAGAACATGCACCAGCGCGAGTACTGGATTTAGCCCCCAGACTCCCAATTGTCATGTTAATGTATAAAATGAATATAAAACACTCTAAAATATCATGAGGGAGTGTTTCTAGTTAGTTAACCATTACAACCTCTATTTTGGGCCAAGAAAATAAACTGCAGTCGGCTAAAAAGAAATTATGTGAACATTCCTTATATGGGTAAGAAATCTAATTTTGCAAGAAAACGTGACGTGATGGAACATTTTGGCTATTTTTCCTGGATTCAGCACCCCAAAATCTATAGGAATCAGTTGCAAAACTGGAGGCAGTTTTTTGGTAGTGTACCTATGTTATCAATGTGAATCATGTGAAATTCAGGGAAGCCAAAGGAACTAGTGTTAATATGAGTGCAGACCAGCGATGTCCAAGTGTAGCTACAAGGCCAAAAAGCAATCTTGTTTATGGGATATCCTTTATGCATATTCATGAAATATATTTACATATAATGGAAGCAATGTATGCAGATATATCTCATGCATATTCATTGTGTATATCCTGAAAACCTGACTGGTTTGTGGCCCTCCACGATTGCAGTTTGATATCCCTGATATTCACAGCGTCAAAGAACACCTTATCGTATGCATTCATCAACTTTTTTATACCACTGCATTTACCAGTCACAGTGGTGTACAAGGAACAATTAGAACAAACAACATTACAGGAAAGAAAGGTAAAACAATGTGAATTAAAATGAACAAGAACTAATGGATGTAACAAAGTTAATTATATGCTAGCCGGTAAATGAGGCATGCAACGAGTATATTGCACTGCTGCCCGGTTAGCGACCCGCGGGTAAAGATAGGCTTTGGCGCTAACTTGGCAGCTGCTCAATATCACTTCTGCCTGGTTAGCTTCTGCGGCATCTTTGGCTGTGCAGCGACCCCAGATATTCAATTCCAGGGCCGCATATGACCCCGGCACTGAATATCCAGCGTTAGAGTTTAGCAGCGACGGCTATGCACCGTAGAATCACATAGCTGTCGGAAATGAATACTGAGCCCCAGGGCCGGCCCATCCTTTGAGCAAGAATGTTGGTGGCAGAGGGCCCTGTGCTTCAGGGGGCCCCACGTCAACAACATTCTGCACACTGCTCACCTTCTTTAATGGCACCAGGCAGGCTCAGCACAGCTTGTTACAGCCGCCGAAGTGAAGAGCGTTGTTCCCTTCACTTCGGCAGCTGAATTGTAATGAAGATCGCAAGTGCGCCAGAGGTCAAATGACACTTCCTGTGTCCCGGCTCTCAGCGCATCTGCAATCTTCATTACAATACAGCTGCCGAAGTGAAGGGAACAACGCTCTTCACTTCGGCGGCTGTAACAAGCTGTGCTGAGCCTGCCAGGAGCTGCTGAAGCCTGCCGCGGGGCTCTTTGGGGAGGAGGGCTTTGGCTTGAAATGGGCTGTGGAGGGGTCTAAAATTGGAATTGGGCTGTTGAGGCTATAATTGGAAATGGGCTGAATGGGGGGAAGCTAGGATTGGAAATGGGCTGGGGGGGCTATAATTGGAAATAGGCTGAATGGGGGGAGGCTAGGATTGGAAATGGGCTGGTGAGGCTATAATTGGAAATGTGCTGAATGGGGGGAGGCTAGGATTGGAAATGGGCTGGGGCAGCTGTAATTGGAAATGGGCTGAGTGGGGGGGCTAGGAATGGAAATGGGCTGAGTGGGAGGGGGTGCAAATGAGCTGATGGGGAGGACTAGGACAGCAAATGGGCTTTGGGGGGGGTAGGATTGGAAATGAACTGATGTAGTTCTGAAATAGGATTGGAAATATCCAATGGGGGGTGCTACTTTTAGAAATGGCTGATAGGGGCGGCTTGGACTGGAAATGAGTTGATGGGGGGGGAGCTCGGACTGGAAATGGACTGAGTGTGGGGGAGCTTGGACTGGAGATGGGCTGAAGCTCCTCCACACTCGGCCTAATTTCCCTAATTTCCAGTCCAAGCCCCCCCCCCCCCCAACAGCTCACTGGAATAGGATTGGAATTGGTTTGGGGGGGGGGCTAGTATTGGAAATGGCTGATGGGGGGCCTAGGATTGCAAATCCTGGACTGGCTTAAAACCTCACTCCTGGAACTGGGGAACTTGGCAACTCTGTACCAGGCTCTTCTCTCTCTCAGACTGTATTTAAGACAGCAGGAGAACAGAGTTTATATTAGACTTCAGCAGACAAAGGATCTCTGATCTCTTGACTGGGACATAACTTATTCTATCCTCAGCCACCAGGTACTGCTGTGTTACTGTATGGCACGCATCTCCTCTGAGAACACTACAGCTCGGATATCACAAATGGCTCTCTATCATGTTCTTGGCCTTCTCCTCTTCCTCACCACTGCATACTGTGCTCCACCAACATGCAAAGAAATCCAGGAAAAATACAACAACCCCGTGAATGTTACTGAGGTAAGAGATCCACTGGCTATTCATCCATTCTATTTCCTGTTTCCTCTCTCCGTTAAGACTTCATTCCATCCTCTCCCTGCTCATTCTGCTCTTCTCACTCATTTCTCTTCTCTGTCCAAAAACGTCCCCCATCTCCTCCCCCAACTCCTGACTCCATCCCCTCCATCATCACTCCTCTCTTCTGTCTCCCGTCTCTCCTCTGTGCTGTAAGATGCTTTAAGGCTGAAATTATAATGTTAATCAGTGGTGTGCAGTGAGGGCTTTCAGGGTATTCACCAAATCCCAGCCCTTCCCTCCACCCACACCCCTATTGCTGATGAGGGTGTCTGAGCAGGCGCAGTTAGGTGTTACAGACGGTGGAACAAGCATACAGTGGGAAGGAAGTAACAGAATTTGCAAAACAAGAGAAAAAAACTTTTCAAGGAATTAGATCAACAGAAAAGGAAAAACGAGTGTCCAGTGCACAAATATAGAGTTTTACTCCAGGAACCCTTTTTCAATCAAGAATAGATAGATACATGAATGGTTAACCCTTTTTCAATCAAGAACCGGATAGATACATGAATGGTTAAGAAGAGGTGAACTGAAACCGAAGGATGAGAGATTGAGTTGCAGCCCAGGACAGTGGCTTATGGAGGAGATGATTTTTTTTTTTTTTTTTATTTAACAGGCTTTTTATACCGTCTTATCTTCCATTCTGGGCAGTTTACATTATAACTTCAACATCTTTACAATGAACAATATACAAACTTGGGTGAACTATTATAAAGTAGCATTATGCAGTGGAACATTACATCTTTTGGGTTAGATCAAGGGATAGTGGGAGGGTTTTTGGTTGGGATTAGGGTGTAGGGTAGGGCTAGGTGGTATCATCAAGAAGTGCTGGTATAGGGCTCTGTAAATAGTAGCATCTTAATGGCTTTTCAAAAACCCTGGAGGTCCATGGTGGCTCTTATGGTATCTTCCAGGCGTTGGTTATACCCCATTTCGACTATGCCAACGTCATATTACAAGGTCTTCCCCAATCTACATTAAACCCGCTTCAGCTAGCCATGAACGCGGCAGCAAGAGTCATCCATGGAGCCTCCAGGTACGACCACGTGACGCCTCTGTTGATACAGTTGCATTGGCTTCCTATCCAAGCTAGAATAGTTTTCAAGACCTTGATAATCACTTTTAAAGCTGTTAATAATCTCACATCTGCATCCTTATCCTCACTCATCCATAGCACATCTCCAAATAGAGCAAGGAGATCCATGGCTATAAACTCCCTCAAAATCCCGAAGGAACTTACTATTTGCACTAAATCGACAGCCAACAGAGCCTTCAGTCTCAGTGCCCCAAAATGCTGGAATGCACTACCCCCTGATATCCGGGCTATTAGGAGCCTGACACAGTTTAGGAAAGCCCTCAAATGCCACCTCTTCAACAAATACCTTATAGAACCCAATGGCGTCACCTAGAGCCCAATAACACCCACTGATACCAGTCCCAGATAAATCTAGGGTATATCAACAACTCACCAAGTGTGATATTCATTCCTATAGTGGGCTGGTTTTTCTATGTAACTTCTGTGTATATGATTCCATGTAGTATGTTTTGTAAATAGTTACCCCGGTTATCCAAGTTATTTATACCCTGTTACCTGTAAACTCATACATGTTAAATGTACTGAGCATTTTGTTCCATGTGAACCGCGCTGATGATGAATAGTGCGGTATATAAGAGACTGTAAATAAATAAATAAATAAATCTGGTAATGAGTTCCAGAGCGTTGGTGAATAGAGGAAGGGCGCTTGGTTGCAGGTTATCTCTTTTGCTTTATTTTTTGCCTTTGGTATGAGCATTAGGTTTTTAGTGGATGTTCGTTGTTTTTTTGTTTCTGGATCTTTCTCTATCATTGGTAGGAGGGTGATTGGTGCCAGTTGGTGAATTATCTTGAAGATGATGATAAGCGATTGGAATTTGGATCTTTGAAGGATTGGGAGCCAGTGCAATTGTTTCAAAGTTGGGGTGATGTGGGTGTCCCTTAGTATCCCAGATATTATTCTTGCAGCTGTGTTCTGTATTAGTTGTAGAGGTTGGATGGTATGTTGGCTGATATTTAGAGATTGGATGGTTTACAGCAAGCAATGAAAAAACTGGTGAAACAGACATATCAATTCTGTGGGAAACAGCTGGAAATAATGTCTCATCTCATATCCATCTGATGGCAAACATTTCTGTACAGAAAGGTAAAATAAAGAAGTGCACCTCATCCATTAGAAACTCTGTAAGCACTACAATATCACTGTGCCTGAAAAGCACTGGTATCATGACCCTAAAAGAAATACACAGAATGAAGAGATTATGATCACCTGGGACACTCCCATTCCACTGATAAAAAGCTCGATGCGAGGAAGTCGGATATAGTAAAGGAGAAAAACACTAGAACGGCACTGATTACACAGGTACACTACCAAAAAACTGCCTCCAGTTTTGCAACTGATTCCTATAGATTTTGGGGTGCTGAATCCAGGAAAAATAGCCAAAATATTCCATCACGTCACGTTTTCTTGCAAAATTAGATTACTTACCCATATAAGGAATGTTCACATAATTTCTTTTTAGCCGACTGCAGTTTATTTTCTTGGCCCAAAATAGAGGTTGTAATGGTTAACTAACTAGAAACACTCCCTCATGATATTTTAGAGTGTTTTGTATTCATTTTATACATTAACAGGACAATTGGGAGTCTGGGGGCTAAATCCAGTACTCGCGCTGGCGCATGTTCTTTCCTGTTCGCCTCGCCTCGTTCGCTCGCTCAAACACGGTGGTTGCGACATGAACGTTCCTGTCAAATTTCAGTTTCTTGCAAGTTCATTATTACCTTTTGTTTGCTCAGTCGTAATCCAGCTTTATTCCGAAGTGGTTCACTACAGTTGTAGTTTGCAGTGCTGTGTATTTGTGATGGCTCACAGAGCCAGAGGTTGCGTCAACTCTCCGGACAGTTTTTGTTTTATTTGTGTGGAATATACCGTGAAAAAGCGGCAGAGGAACATTTCTGCATTTATTAAAAAGGTATATTTCGCCTATTTCGGTTTGAAGTTAGGCGATCAAGACAAACCGTGGGCTCCTCACAAAGTGTGCAAGACATGTGAGGAAGATCTACGCTTATGGATGAAAGGTAAAAAACAAGCATTTCGTTTCGGAATACCTATGATGTGGCGTGAACAAAGAGACCACAGCAGTGACTGCTATTTTTGCTCTTGCATTGTGAAGGGATACAACTTAAAAAATAAGAACGTAATAAGTTACCCCAACCTTCCCTCAGCAATTAGGCCTATGCCTCATAGCAATGAAGTACCTGTGCCTGAACCACCAAAATCTTTGGATCATATTTGTGTGGACGGTTTTGATCATGATGAGACTCATCAGATGGCTTTTCCCGATGAGTCCAGTACTTACGAGTTTGAAACTGAACCAGATCCGAAACCTGAACTTTTCTCTCAAGCTGAATTGAATGATTTAGTCCGGGATTTAGGACTCCCAAAAGATGCTGCCCAACTGCTAGGTTCTCGGCTTAAACAGAAAAATCTATTGTCACCAGGAACAACTTTTTATTGGTACCGCAACCGCGAGACACAATTTTTGAAGTATTTCAGCAAAGAGGAAGATTTGGTATTTTGCAACGATATATACGGAGTGATGGAAAAGTTTAAACTCAAGTATGATCCTGCTGAATGGCGGCTGTTCATTGATTCGTCAAAAGACAGCATAAAAGGTGTTCTTCTTCATAAAGGCAACACATTCGCTTCAGTTCCTATTGCTCACTCTGTTATTCTCCAAGAAAAATACGAGAATTTGGCCCTGATTCTTCAGAAGATTCGTTATGATGAGCATAAGTGGATGATTTGTGGAGACTTTAAAATTCTATCCATGCTATTAGGGCAGCAATCCGGTTTCACCAAATATCCCTGCTTCCTTTGCTTGTGGGATAGCCGGGCCCACGACCTACACTGGGGGAAAAAAGACTGGCCAATTCGGGAGTATTTGAGACCCGGTGAGAAAAATGTTCTTCATGAGAGCTTGGTACCTCGTGATAAAATTCTATTACCACCTCTCCACATTAAGTTGGGTCTCATTAAGCAATCCATCAAGTCCCTTCCAAAAGATGGTGAGTGCTTTCGGTACCTTTGCTCAAAGTTCCCCCGACTTTCTGAAGCAAAGCTAAAGGAAGGAGTGTTTGTTGGCCCTGATATAAGGAAACTCATTTCAGATGGAGCATTCGCTGAAACGATGTCTGAGAAGGAAAAAGAAGCCTGGGATTCCTTCAAGGATGTTGTTCTCAAATTCTTGGGGAACAGGCGGGATGAGAACTATAAGGATATTGTTGCCAGGATGCTCAATGCCTTCAAAGAACAAGGCTGTAACATGAGCCTGAAAGTCCATTTCTTGCACTCCCATGTGAACTACTTTCAACTTGGGGGCGTACAGTGAAGAACAAGGTGAAAGGTTTCACCAGGACATCAAGGACGCAGAGAGAAGGTACCAAGGAAGATGGAACACCACTATGATGGCTGATTTCTGCTGGTTGCTGCTGCGGGAAACCCCAGATGAAAAATACGCCAAGCACCGCACCAAGAGAAGCATTCGGGGGAAGAAGAAACGGGCCCACCAGGAGAATGATTGACCCAAGAATGACTTTAAAATCTAAACTGTGTTGACAAATATCGTGTTTTTACTAAACTTTGAAATAAAAATTTGATAGTTATTACCACAGTGTCGGATCTCATTTATTAGAATTTTATTTTCACACCATCGGGTGTTTGTCTTCATGTATTGCAATGGTGCGGTTTGCGTTTTCTATTCTTACATACATACCTGTACAACATTTTTTGCACATTTCTTTGCTTTGCTTTGTGTCTAACCTCGCTCTTATATGCTCAATGTTTGTGCACATGTATGTGGCTGTTTTAAGTGCAGACAATTTTGCTACCATCACAGTGTGTTTTGTTGACATTACTCTATTCTTATGTGCTGCCTTGTTACAATTTTCTTTATTCTTATTTGAATAACTACTAAACAATTAGTATAAAGAATTCATCCAAGAAACTTTTATCTCGATCGCACTCAATCTGAAACGTTCACCTCAAACTGCTAACCCAATGTAGCAAAAATTCTGTACGTGATGGAGCAAATTGGTTACCAGATTTGGATTCAGCGCACCAAAAAACGTAAAAATCAATCGAAACATTAGAGGCAGTTTAAAAAAATTTTTTTTTAGTGTACCTGTGTTATAGAGGTGTCATTTCCAAGTAACTACTCTGAAACACGTTGAGAAAGAGAAAATCTTCAGATACCAAGAAATGCAGTCAGAGAGCAAGAAAATGTGGCAGAAAGATACCAAGTTATTTCCCATTGTATTGGGCGCCACAAGTTTAATTAAGAGGAACTTCCAAGCACATCTTGATAGATTACCCATCCATGCATCATCTTATGAACTCCAGAGGGAGGCTGTCTTTGGCACCATGCAAGGACTACGCCGACCATTAGCAGTAAATTTGAGAAACTGAGATCATAGCTTAGAAGTGAGGTTCATGACTGTCATGTTATGTGCAAAACTCACCCATATGAAGAAATTGGCCCAGAAGGAAAGTGCTATTTTGGGGCAACCAAGCTCTCTTCTTGCTTCTATGGAAGTGGATTGGAAGGTGATATATGTTTAATGTTTACTTTTTACTTAACCACTTGGGGTTGCTGAGCCCTTCTTGTTACTTCTGTTGGGCTGGGAGGTGATATGTTGGGGCCCTCTTGTTGCTTCTCTGGGGGTGGGAGCCTCAGCTTCCTTTTCCCACAGAAGGAACAAGAGGGACATCCCACTGGCATACGATATGTTGGGGTTGCTGAGTCTTTTGCTTCTGTGACAGTGAAAGGTGCTATGTTGAGATCGCTGAGCACTCTTGTTGCTTCTCTGGGGGTGGGACCTTCAGCCTTCTATACCCACAGAAGGAACAAGAGGGGCTTTGCACTGGGGGGGGGGGGGGGAATCATTGCAGCTGCTGAGCCCATCTAGTTGCCTCTGTGGTGGTAAGAGATTATAATTGGAGCCATCGACCCCTCTTGTTGCATATGTGGGGGTGGGAGCCTCTCATCCCTCCCACAGGAGCAACAAAAAGCTTCATGATTCCCACACAGAGCCTCTCTTCATGGAAGGTGAAATGTTTGGGTCACTGTGTCCTCTTGTTCTGTGGGGATGGAAGATGTTACCTTTAATGTTGAACTTTAATGTTTACTTTATTTGCTTAACTACTTAGGGCCGAGTCCCTCTTGTTGCTTTTGTTCAGTACAAAAGAGTATGTATGTTAACTTTGGTTGATGTTACAAATTGCACTAATAGCACAACTACTGAATCCCCTATTCTACATGTCACCACACGCCACTGATGTTAATACATTCTTCTGCCTCCTATTTGTTCATTTGTGGTTTTGGTAATGGCTATTCAAAATTTCATCAATGCCCCTGGTGTGAACTGAGGGAGGAGACAGACACTTGCTACCACTTTTGGAGACAGACACTTGCTACCACTTTTATTGAAACTAAGTATCTTGTTCTTTTGTCTCTAGGTTATAAAGAAGTGGAACCTGAGTCCTGGTGCTAATAATGATGCCCAAAGTTTGCAGATTAATTCGGTAATATGGATCACCTCTGAAGAAAATGTAAAGTTCAAGTGAGTCCTGCAGATAGTAACTTTTGTCAGGAAGACATGGTGCCTCATATCTCCTTCCTACATATCCATTTGGATCTCGTCAGGAACTCATTTTCCCTTCCTGCATCTTGCTTTCATCGGGGAATTGTCTCCTTCCACATTCTTCTGTTGCTCCCCTAGAGGGTGCCAGAAGTCGCGTGCTCTCTCCTTATTCCTTCACCATCCATCCCATCAGGGACTCAGAATTGCAGATTCACTCTGTACATCTCACCCCGTTTAGCTCACATCAGGAAACCTCTCTTATGGCTTCTCTAGTTTCCTCTTTATAAAGCTCTCATTAGCGGAGTCGCCAAGCTACCCAGTTCTAACAGTGAGAGTTTTTGCTAGTTCTGGTTTTAAGTTTTCATTGAAATGCAGTTGGTATTTGTACTCCCTGATTTTACCCATTGGAATCAGTTCTGCAGGTCCCATAATGCATCAGGATGAGATTGTCAGAAATCCAGGACTGGCTTAAAATCTCACTCCTGGTAGATGTAAATAAAACAAGTTGGGAAAGCATGCAAAACTTCTGTTTAAGTGCAGTCAAGTCAGTGCTGATTTATGGCAACTCTGCTGCCTCTGGGTTTTCTTGGCAATGTATCAAAGGAGGTAGATGGCCAGGCCTTTTCTTCAGAGGCAATGGAGGGTAAAGTGAGCGTGTGTGTGCACAAACCCATCTATTTATATCTTCATTGCTTATGCATGTGCATGTGTGTCTTGTGAATGTGGTGTCTGAGTATATGTGTGTGCATGATGATATTTTACTTAACAGATCATTTCTTTTCCTGGAGTCCTGCTAGACCAGACCAGACCAGACCAGAGAAGTTGGGAAAAAGGCTTCACTCCCCATCAGTATTTATTTAGACAGATTTGTATTCCACCTTTTCCTTCAATCAAGGTGGTCACGTCACATCACAATTGGAGGGTTACATTTAACATTAGGGTATTTGTAAACATTTAGACAGAACAATTACTTAACACCATTTAGACAGTACAATTGCAGGGTAACATTTAACAAGAGGGTGTTTAATAATGTATATAGTAATCTTTTGTGTGTAGGTAGGATGAGTGGGTGCCTAGTTGGCGGAGGTGGTTGTGTTTCTGTTTGGGTATGTGGTTGTGTTTCTGTTTGGGTATGGACTGTTGTCTAAATGTCCGTATGATTCTATAAATAAGAATGTTTTGAGGTCTTTGCGGAATTCTGTGATGTCATCCAGTGCCCTCAGGCTTGTTGGAAGGGAGTTCCATAGTGTGGACGCCAGTAGTGATGGAGCTCTTTTTGAAGCTGTTTGCTTAGTTTTGTGATAGCCAGCAGGTTCTTTTTGGTCTATTGTTGATATCTCTTTTATAACGTCTTGGAGTACGTCTGCTGAGAGATGGTGAATGATTTTGAAGATGATCATGAGTGTTTTGTATTTAGCTCTTGCCAGCATTGGGAGCCAGTGTAGTTGTTGTAAGACAGGGGTGATGTGCTCTGTCCTTGGAGTGTCTGTAATGATGCGTGCTGTGGTGTTTTGCACCATCTGTAGTGGGTGTAGTGTCTGCTGAGGGAGACCTTGGTATAGTGAGTTTCCATAGTCAAGCAGTGGTGTGATGAGTGTTTGGCACACTGTGTGGAAGTGGTCCTGATGGAGCATTGGCTTGATCTGTCTGATGGTCCTCAAATGTTGATAGGTCTTGTTTGCGGTTTTGGTGATGTAGGATTTCAGGTTTAACGCTCTGTCCAATGTGATGCCTAGATACTTAACTTCTTCTTTGACTACTATATGTTTGTCTAAGATGCTGATAGTTTGTGGACGCATGAAGGTGGGGTTCCTAGTGACGAACATTGCCTTGGTTTTATCGTAGTTGACTGTTAAGTTGTTGGTTATGAGCCAGTCATTCATGTCTTCGAGGCATTTGGTTCCTGCTGTGGTATTTAGTGCTAGTAGGTTGATTGGTGCGTATATCATGATGTCATCTGCATAAATGTGATAGTGTAGTTTATGGTGCTTGATGATGTTGCATATGGGCTGGATGTAGATGTTGAAGAGCATTGAGATAGGGCTGAGCCTTGTGGTATTTCTTGCATGACTGGGAATTGCAGTGATTTCTTTTGTCGCATTTGACTTATTGGGTTAGCCCTTCCAAGTATGATGTGAACCAATTCATGGTGTTCTTACAGAGTCCTATCTGTTGTAAGTGATGCAGTAGCTTAGTGTGGGACACAGTGTCGAAGACCGCCAAAATATCCATAAAGACTAGTAGGAAGCCGTTTTGTATGTTGTCAATGCTTCTTAGGAGATTGTCAAAGAGGGAGGTGAGTAGAGTTTCCACGCCGTGTTGGGGCTTGAATCCATGTTGATGGATGTCTAGTGGGGCATTTATGTCAATATGGTCCTGAAGTTGTCTTTACACTGCCTTTTCTATGATTTTAGCAAGGAATGGCAGGCTGGAGATGGGACGGTATGATTTAGGTTCGGATGGGCTCAGATTGCCATTTTTGAGTATCGGTTTTATCATTACGTGCTTAAGAGGTTGCGGCATGTATCCTTGTTGGAGTGATTCTTTGACGATTTTTTGAATGTGATGAGAGAGTTGGCTTTTTGAAGCTTTGATCGACACCACTGGGCATGGGTCTGACGGTGAAGTTGTTGTGTTTAGTCCAGATATAATGTCTTCTACTTGCTGCTTTGTTGGTATGCTGAAGCTCTCCCATGCTTTTTTTTTATTTTGTAATCATTTGTTTGTGTTATATTAGAGCATAGGTGTCAAACTCTGGCCCGCGGGCCAAATTTGGCCCGTAGTGTAATTATATTTGGCCCGCGAGGCTATACCAAATGACTACTAGAGCTAGCCCGCCGGTATTATACAGCGCATTCATTCATCGCTAATACTACAAATCCCATAATGCCTTGCTGTTGTTTTGGCGCGTCAATCAGGACAGGTCCCAGAAACGCCCTCTCCTGTGTGACAGAAGTCATAGCGATCTCAAGCTACAACTGTCACTGTGGAACCCCTTCCCAAAAATGGCAAAAAGAAAGGCAGACAACAGGAACTTTCTGGACAGGTGGGAGACAGAATATTTGTTTACATATGTAAAAGACAGACCTGTTTGTCTGATTTGTGGAGTCAACGTGGCTATAACTAAGGAGTATAACATTCGACGACACTATGAAACAAAACACCATGACAAGTACAAGGACCTGGACATGACTCAAAGGAGCCAGAAAGTGGAGGAGATGAAAAGAAGTTTGGTTTCACAACAGAATATGTTCAAAAAAGCCACATCACAAAGTGAGGCTGCTGTAAAGGCTAGTTATATTGTGGCAGCAGAGATCGCAAAATCAACCCGGCCCTTTAATGAGGGAGAGTTTGTGAAAAAGTGCATGTTGAAAGTTTGTGACATCGTGTGCCCAGAGAAAAAGCAAGCCTTTTCAAACATGAGCCTGAGCAGAAACACAGTAGCTGATCGCACATGTGATCTTGCCACCAATCTGTATGACCAGCTTTTGGAAAAGGGAAAAGATTTCGTTGCATTCTCCCTTGCTGTGGATGAGAGCAGCGATGCATCTGATACTGCTCAGCTGTCAGTCTTCATCCATGGAGTGGACTCAAATATGTGTGTTACGGAGGAGCTATTGGGATTCAAATCAATGCATGGCACAACCACAGGAAAGGAAATTTTTGAGGAGGTTTCCAAATGCGTAACTGAAATAAAGCTGCCGTGGGATAAACTCGTGGGATTAACGACAGATGGTGCGCCAGCGATGTGCGGTAAAACAAGTGGACTGGTGGGCAGGGTCCGGGAGAAGATGCAGGAAGAGAACTGTGCAGGTGAACTAACTGTTTATCACTGCATCATACATCAGGAATCATTGTGTGGCAAAGCCCTAAAGATGGAACATGTTATGACCACAGTAACACAAGTAGTTAACTTTATAAGAGCCAAAGGTCTGAATCACCGCCAGTTTAAGTCTTTTCTGGAGGAGTGTGGTTCGGAATACGCAGACGTGCCGTATCACACAGAGGTGAGATGGTTAAGCTGAGGAAAAGTACTGAATAGATGTTTTGAGCTGCATGAGGAAATATGTCAGTTTCTGGAAAGCAAAGGGAAGGACACAGCAGAGCTTCGGGAGAAAAAGTTTCTGTGTGAGCTGGCCTTTCTGTGTGACATCTCGAGCCATCTCGATGCGCTGAACCTGCAGCTTCAGGGGCGGGGGCGCATCATCACAGACATGTACGCTGCAGTGAGGGCTTTTAAAACTAAACTGTGCCTGTGGGAGAATCAGATGCTGCAAGGAAACCTTGGCCATTTTCCCTGCTGCCAAACCATGAAAACGCAGTTCTTTACCAACTTGTTCCCATGCGCACAGTTTGCTGAAAAACTCAGTGTACTCGGCGCTGAGTTTAGCCGGCGATTTGCCGACTTTGATGTCCAGAAATGTAGGTTTGAACTGCTCAGTAATCCCTTTGCAGTTAATGTGGAAAACGCACCAACCAACCTCCAAATGGAGCTAATTGAACTCCAGTGTAATGACACGCTAAAGTCAAAGTATGATGCTGTGGGCGCCGCCCAGTTTCCACAGTTCATCCCTGACACAATGCCTCAGCTCCGCACCCAAGCTGCTCAGATGCTCTCCATGTTCGGCAGCTCTTATCTATGTGAGCAACTTTTCTCCTCGATGAAGATGACCAAAACATCTCACAGGAGACGTCTGACTGATGAACACCTTCGCTCGATACTGAGGATTTCCTCAGCTCAAAGCCTGAGCCCAGACATTGATGAACTATCATCCAAGAAGAGATGCCAGGTATCTGGCTTGGGCACATCAGATTAGATCAGTGTGCAGCAAACTGAGCAATAATTAACGTTTTCTTTATGCACTTTATCTTGCTACTCCAAGACATGGGCTTGAATGGTTGATTAATTTAATTATTGTTATTTTATTTTAAAAATTATTATTTATTATTATTTAAATCTTATTTAATAAATGAATGTCATTGATGTTTTTTTTTATTTGAAATTGGTTTTTGCATATCTGAACTATTAAGTTATAAATTGTATAGTAATAAGTGTTGCTTCATATTCAATGTTAAAGCAAATCTTGTTTGGGTCCATATTAAAAGGTTCATTTGTTCAATGCTGGCCCGCGACTTTGTTCAAGTTTTACATTTTGGCCCACTGTGTATTTGAGTTTGACACCCCTGTATTAGAGCATGTTTGATTGGTGTTTTTTGACATCATGTAATCAGCACATTTTTGTGGGTCAAGGTGGTGTGTACTTTGTTGTGTGTCGTCCTTGATGAGCTTTTGTACTATGCTAAAGAGTTCTCTTGGTCTATTAGTAGATTTCATGATTAGGTTGGTATGGTGCTGCTGCCTGCGCTCATTTATTAGATTATTATATTCCAGTTGCTTGGCTCTGTATTGAGTTAGGAGGTTGTGTGATTTGTTTCATCTCCATTTTCTTTCCAGTCTTCTGAGTGTGCGCTTTGCAATTCTGATTTCATTTGAATACCATGGGGCATTAGATCTCTTGCGTGTTTGTGGTTCTGTGCTCGGTGGGGCAGATGCTGCATTAGATATTGTAGTGTTCCAATTTTCTATGTTTAGGTCAAGGGTTTTGTATTCTTGTTGCAGCTGTGGAGTGATTTTGTTTATGAATGAGTCTTTGTCAAATGTTTTAAACCATCCGGTTGTTTTTTCATCTTCTTTATGTTGGGTTTGGGTTATTCAGGGTCATGTTGAATTCAATCACATAGTGGTCTGACCAAGGGACTGGCGCGATCATTGGTTTTGTGGTCCTGTTCTGCTCCACTAATTGTACTGGCATAAAGACCACATCCGGGGTTGTACCATGCTGGTGCGTTGGGGCGGTGATTGTCTGGCAATATTTTAATGACTCCATGGCTTTTAAGAACGTTGTAGTCTCTCTGGTGGGTGCGGATGTTAGGTTGTAGTCTCCTAGTGCCACGAATGGTTTGTGTCTTCTGCTATGTGTGCGTATTTATTTAGTAAATACTTGTTTAGATTAGTGTGTAGAGATGTTCGGTTGTGGTTCCAGGTGGTCTGTATGTAAGGGCGATACTTAGGTACTTGTTGGCTATAGTGAGTGTGTTGGATTTGGTTGTGTTGGTGGTGGCGATTGTTTTGAATCTATATTCTTTTCTGGTAAGTATTAGTACTCCTCCTCATCTCTTTTGTTCTCTGATGCAGTTAAACACCGAATATCCTGTTGGAGTTACTTGGTTTAATATGACTTGGTCTGAGTCGTCTAGCCAGGTCTCGGTGATGCATAATCAGGCACACCTGATTTTTGTGGTTATGATTGGGTTGGTGTGTTTATTATTTGAATGATGAGCGGGTGTTATTTGTGTGGCATTGTGTGGTTTGTAATCTGTATGTTTAATTTTCTGGCGTTCTTTGGATAGGTGTGATGGTGTGCATCTGGGTTGGGTGGTATGTATGTTGATCAGAGGAATTTGCTCGTTGAGTCTGATGCCTTGTGTATAGGGAGCGAACATGTGGAGGAGGGTGAGGTAGGCCATGAGGTAGTGGGTGGTGTAGTGCATTTTGTTATCTGTATTTTGTATTTTACTGACCTGGGTTAAGTTTGTGGTCAACTGACCTGGGTTCAACTTAAGTTGTGGCCTATAGGTGGTGGGTGTTTGGTTTGTTAGCAGACGATCAATGGAGTAGTACTGGAGTCAGTGGGTAGTCAGTTCTATGCATGTAATGGGAAGCAAACAGGCAATGGGATGCAAGTTCTATGCATACATTGACAAGCAGTTTCTATGCATACATTGGGAAGCAGTTTCTATGCATACATTGGGAAGCAGTTTCTATGCAAACAGTATTATCAACCAACTGAGTTTCTAGTATTGTGCTGGATCACGATCCTTGTCTTCATGCTGCAGGAACACTTGGAGGCAGCTGTGAACAAACTAAAAGCTGAACTGGTCTATAATACTAATGGAGTGTGGCCATTTTCCCCACCTGTTTGGATTGGTCTAGTAGGACGATCTGGAAATATCTGTTTTGTATGTTTATCTTTTTGGGTATGTGTGTATCTGTATTTTGTTGATGTGTATATACACATGTCTGTGGGTTCGTATGTCCAGGCATGCTTATATGAATATGCCAAGCGCCACTTTTGAATATTTATTTGATTCATTTTGGTGCTTGTAGGAATATGCATATGTTTGTGTGTCACTGCATGTGTGCTTGTATGTGTGTCTGTGCAATCTTGCATGTGTGCGAATGCTTGTATGTATGTGCCTGTGTATGTTTGTCCTCTATGCGACTGTGATTGGGAGGGGGATCAGAGGGGAGGGCTGTATGACAGGTACAATAGTGTGATTGCTATTTTACCGTGAATCTGTTAGTGTGCTGCAGCGGTCAGAACTGCTTTTCCTAGAAAAATGCATTGAGGCATTTTTGGGAGAGGGTGGGGGGAGGAGGGGGGAGGAAAGCTTTGTTTCTCTTCCATGTCTCACCACACACAGAAACTAAATTTGTGCAGCACAAGAACTTCCCCCAGCTCATCTCCTGCCTTCTTGGGACTACTACTAATACTATTGAACATTTATATAGCACATATGCAGCCTTCCAGTGCTTCGCCCCCGCAGCCTTCCCATTGGCGAGATCCTACCTACAGTCTCTGTGGCTACTTACACTGGAAGCAGGCAGAGCAGTTTCACTCAAACAGGTGGGGAGAGTTAGAGAACTGCAGATAGAGGTTTCAGACATGTTAGCCTTCCTTCCGACTTCCAGACATTAAGGATAAAATCAGTAGAATCATGAATAGAGCCAGTTGTCAGTTCTAACTTCCTAAGTGCTGCAGGGTCAGTGCAGGGATCAGAGGTGCCCTAGGTGGGCCCCTCCATCCTGCTGCCCTCATTGCCATTGCTGCTGCACCTCTCCAGAGCCTCTCCGATGGCAAAGGAACCATGACGCAGCGCTTACCAAAGGCTCTGATGCTGCGTCACATTTCCTGGCTGCTGTGGACAAATTTTACTTACGGTTAATTTCCTTTCTTGGAATCCTGCTAGACCAGTCCAGACTAGTGGGTTATTTGCCCCTGCTTGCAGATGGGAGACAGAGAAAAGAAAGTAAAACTATGCCGTGACATCACCACTGGCATAAAACCTAGCAGAGCTAGAGGGAGCCCTCAGTATTTTCGTACAAGCAATGGAAGGCAGGGCCGGTCCATCCATTGTGCAAGAATGTTGTTCACAGGGCCCCCAATAGTATGAAATTACTCTACTGTAACCAACTCATACAGAAGAAAACGGGAGGGTAGTCGTGTATTTAATCTTAAAGGATGAGCTATGAAATCGTCTCAGACTTATCGGCTGCCTATTGCTGGAACTGTGAAAATTCCGGTAACCAGCAGCGCCTATTAGCATCAATGACTGATTTCAGCTCGTTTTATAAACTTTTTTTTGCCCCTCTCTCCACGCGTTATATATTGAAATTGTAAGTCTCTGCTGATAGTGAAATAAACACTTAGCTCCTCCGTTGCTTCTCAGATTATATCTGTGTCTCTTGTGCTTTCTCTGGAAATCAGACCCGTAATTTTTATAGGTTCACACAGGGCCCAGCACTTCAGGGGGCCACGTGAAGACAACATCCTGCATTGAATGGCAGGCAGGGCAGCTTTAGAGGGAGCTGGAGAGGCCCCTGGCTCACTTCTAACAGCTGCCAAAGTGAAGGAAAAAGACACGCTTCACTTAGGCAGCTGTTAGAGATGAGCCGGGGCCTCTCCGGCTCCCTCTAAAGCATTTTTGATAGCCGTGGGGCTCTTTGGGAGGGGAGGGGGGCTTGGACTGGAAATGGGCTGGGGAAGAAGCTAGGACTGGAAATGGGCTGAGTGGAGAGGGGCTTGAACTGGAAATAGCTGATGGGGAGTGGGGCTTGGACTAGAAATGGGCTGAGTGGAGGGATTAGGAAAGGATTGGAAATGGGATGATGGGGGATTGTATTGGACTGGAAATGGATGGGGGAGCTAGGACTGGAAATGGGCTGATGGTGGGTCTAGGATAGGATTGTAAATGAGCTGACGGGCTAGGATTGGAAAAGGGCTGATGGGGGGCTTGGAATGGAAATGGGCTGATGGGGGGGCTTGGATTCGACTGGAAATGGACTGATAGGGGGCTAGGATTGGAAATGGGCTGATGCAGGGACTAGAAGGGAGCGGATGCTGGGTGGGGCTGGAACTAGAAGGGAGCTGATGATGGGGAAGGACTAGAATGGGATGGTTCTGGGAGAGTGAAATGGAGAGGGGAAAATATTTTGTGTGGGAGGGAAGAAAAATCTACAATTGGTCAGGTATTGGGAGAGTAAGTGGGGATTCAGGCTGGAGAGGTAAATTTTGAGTGGATGAAAAAAAAAGAATAAAGAAAGGGATGGAGGAAAGAGCAAAAGGAGAAAGATCAGTAGTTAAAGCAGATGTAGAGAGAGAATGGTAAAAAACTAGAAGAGAGAAGAAAGGACAAATGGACAGCAGACAATGGAGAGATAGTAGAAGACACAAAGAAACCAGAAGAAAGTGACTGGAGCAATTGCAACTGAAAAATAAAATGCACAATAACAAAAGGTAGAAAAATCCTTTTTTATTTTGAAAATTTTAACTGGACTATGTCAGCGCTTGGAAATGTGGGTCTTTAACGTCTGCATTTTGCTTAGTACAAGTGGAAATTAATTTATAGTTTTATTTCTGTAGTGTTGTTGCACATTCCAAGTTTGGCTTGGGGTTCCCAGTTTAATTACTGTCTTCTTATTTCTAAACTGTGATCCCTTGTTCTTTGTGTGGTTATGGTCTATGTTCTGCATGTGTAATCAAGCTGAGGTATTCTGTTTATGTAGTTTCTATTTGACAGTGCCACTTGTTCTCTTTCCCCAGTAAGAGATGTATCGGTATTCTCTGAGATGTATTGGTTTAATATTTGCAATGTTGCCTTTTGATAGGTAGAGTATGGTGCTTTGTGAGTCCTGATAGTACTGTTATGATATGGTGGTTTGCTATGGGTTCTAAATGGGCAGTGTTTGTAGTACTTCCTAATGTGCCTGTCGGTTGGCACTGGAGTATAGTAATGTAAAAATCTGGTAGTCTTTCTTTATCCATACACTCATTAAGAAGCATGTTTACTAAAGGTTAGTGCATGTTAACATTATGCATATATTTATGTAAATGAGGCCCCTTATGCAAATGAGGCACTGCACCGAGTCTCCGCACATGGCCCTACGCTCACCTTGGGCCACCCCTGATGGAAGGTGGTCAAATCCTCCCATGGAACCCCTCAACGAGGGCAACTATATACAATCTCTGCATGGTACGAAAGGACAAATACTGTATATGGAAGGTTGCAGTCCAAGACACAAGGCTTGACGGGGCGGGTCCTGGACTGGTCAAGCAGGATTCCAGGAAAGGAAATTAGGGTAAGTAAAATTTCTCCTTCCAGATCATCCTGCTAGACCAGTCCAGACTAGTAGGGTGTATCAAAGCTACTCCATCCCAGGGTGGGAAGAAAGTGCAGTGGAAGAACACTTGAGCCAAACTGCATGGCCATTTGGACATGCACATCTAGCCAGAAGTGCCACACGAAGGAGCCAAGGAGAATGAAGTTACTGCCCTGCAATTGTTCAAGGATGACGCATGAGATGACTCCACCCAGGAAGCTGCCTGGGCCCAAGTCAAATGAACCTTGAGGCCTGGGGAAACAGGTCTACCCTGCACAGGTGGGCTGAGGTGACAATATCCTTGATACAGCGACCTAGGGTCACTTGGGATGCCACTTATCCCTTCCGGTGTCCAGTGAAAAGGACAAAGTAGTGATTGAAAAGATGAAAGTAATTCATTACTTTCAAGTACCACAAGATTGCATGATGGAAGTCCACAAAATACAAGCCCTTGTTTGGTTTGGTGCATTGATTTGGTGAAAAGGCCCCTTATGCAAATGAGGCACCACACCGAGTCTCCACACATGGCCCCACACTCCACTTGGTCCGTCTCTTATGGAAGGTAGTCAAAACCTCCCATGGATCCCCTCAATGAGGGCAACTATATACAATCTCCGCATGGTCCGAAGGGGCAAATATATGGAAAGTTGCAGTCCAAGGCACAAAGCTTTATGGGGCGGGTCCTGGACTGGTCTAGCAGTAATCCAGGAAAGGAAATTTACGGTGAGTAAAATTTCTCCTTCCAGATCTTCCTGCTAGACCAGTCCTGGCTAGTGGGATGTACCAAAGCTACTCCATCCCAGGGTGGGAAGAAAGTGCAGTGGAAGAAAACTTGAGCCAAACCACGTTGCCACTTGGACATTTATTTATTTAACCAGATTTGTATACCACTTTATCCTTCAATCAAAGTGGTTAATGATACAATTGTGGATTTACATAGAACAGAAGGGAAGGGGTGACAAGACATACATATAGACATAGATTAACTAGTTCTTTGCTTTATCTCATACGTCAGTGCAGCATGAATTCTTTATGTCCCACAATTATAAACTTCTGTGAATAATAGGGTTTTGAGGGATTTGTGGAAATCCTTGATGTCATTTATGGCTCTTAATTCATCCGGAAGAGAATTGCAGAGTGCAGGCGCTGAGAATGATAAGGCTCTGTTGGAGGTAGCTTGTTTAGTTTTATGGTGTCCTGAAGGTAAGCGAAGCTTGTTCATACTCTTAGAACATCTGGGCCTTATAGTTAAGTCCTTGGACAATAATCCATAAAGGACATCCGCTGACCATAGGTTAATAATCTTGAATATGTTCATGGTTGTCTTAAATCTCACCCGTGCAGTTATTGGTAGCCAGTGCAGTTGAAGGAGTATAGGTGTAATATGTTCATGCTTGGCTATGCTCATATTGATGAGTGCTGTGGTGTTCTGTACTAATTGAAGTGGGTGTATAGATTTTATGGGAAGACCCTGATATAATGAGTTTCCGTAGTCTAAAATTGGGATAATGACCGTTTGACATACGGTGTGAAAATGATTATGGCTGAGGATCGGTTGGAGTCTCCTGACGAGCTTCAATCGCTGATACGCCTTAGCAGTGGTTTTATTTATATGTGATTGCAGGTTTTGATTTTTATCCAAGATAACGCCCAGGTATTTCACTTCGTCTTTTAGAGATATTGTTCTGTCCACAATACTTATGGCTGAAGGCGAGTTGCAGTTAGAGTTACTGGAAATGAACATATTCTCTGTTTTGTAAAAATTACCTTTCATGTTGTTGTTAGCGAGCCACTTAATCATCTCTTCAAGTCACTGAGTAACTGGGGTTGTATCAGGATCAAATGTATCTATTGGTGCATATACCATAATGTCGTCAGCATATATGTGGTAATATATTTCATGACGTTTGATAACATCTCTCTCCCCAGAGCCTGTTGTTTGTTAAGCTTTTCCTGTCCTTGCCTGCCTGAGTGACTCCTCCCCCTGTGTGTGTGGTAGCCATTTTGAATTAATCTCTCTCCCCAGAGCCTGCTGTTAAGCTTTTTCCTGTCCTTGCCTGCCTGAGTGACTCCTCCCCCTGACCCCCTCCCCCTGAGGTATCCTGTAACCTTGTTCCTGTTTTCTCCACGTGTGCATAGGCTGTTTTAGTTTGCTTTTCTCTGATCAGAGAAAGGCTGAACTTTTACAGAGCTCTGCTAATGAGTGGATGTTTGCCTCCTGGGACATCTTACTGTGAGTTCTAGCTGTTTATTTAATTATTTACTGTTTGTCTAACTGTTGTTTGTTTAATTATTTAGTGTTTGTCTTAGTGGTGTGCAAGTTTCAGCCTTCTCAGCTGTACTTACCTTGCCTCTCTCAACTGGGCATTGTGTGTTAGCCATTTGAATTAATCTCTCTCCCCAGAGCCTGTTGTTTGTTAAGCTTTTCCTGTCCTTGCCTGCCTGAGTGACTCCTCCCCCTGTGTGTGTGGTAGCCATTTTGAATTAATCTCTCTCCCCAGAGCCTGCTGTTAAGCTTTTTCCTGTCCTTGCCTGCCTGAGTGACTCCTCCCCCTGACCCCCTCCCCCTGAGGTATCCTGTAACCTTGTTCCTGTTTTCTCCACGTGTGCATAGGCTGTTTTAGTTTGCTTTTCTCTGATCAGAGAAAGGCTGAACTTTTACAGAGCTCTGCTAGTGAGTGGATTTTTGCCTCCTGGGACATCTTACTGTGAGTTCTAGCTGTTTATTTAATTATTTACTGTTTGTCTAACTGTTGTTTGTTTAATTATTTAGTGTTTGTCTTAGTGGTGTGCAAGTTTCAGCCTTCTCAGCTGTACTTACCTTGCCTCTCTCAACTGGGCTTTGTGTGGTAGCCATTTTGAATTAATCTCTCTCCCCAGAGCCTGTTGTTTGTTAAGCTTTTCCTGTCCTTGCCTGCCTGAGTGACTCCTCCCCCTGTGTGTGTGGTAGCCATTTTGAATTAATCTCTCTCCCCAGAGCCTGCTGTTAAGCTTTTTCCTGTCCTTGCCTGCCTGAGTCACTCCTCCCCCTGACCCCCTCCCCCTGAGGTATCCTGTAACCTTGTTCCTGTTTTCTCCACGTGTGCATAGGCTGTTTTAGTTTGCTTTTCTCTGATCAGAGAAAGGCTGAACTTTTACAGAGCTCTGCTAGTGAGTGGATTTTTGCCTCCTGGGACATCTTACTGTGAGTTCTAGCTGTTTATTTAATTATTTACTGTTTGTCTAACTGTTGTTTGTTTAATTATTTAGTGTTTGTCTTAGTGGTGTGCAGGTTTCAGCCTTCTCAGCTGTACTTACCTTGCCTCTCTCAACTGGGCTTTGTGTGGTACCCCCATCCCCCTGCTGAGGGTTCAGGACAGGGTACCTTGTAACTGCCCTCTTTAATAGGACTTATCTCCCCCCCTCCCTCCCCAGCACCCACCCACCCCTGGGGAAATTGTAGTTTTATAGGTACTTGGACATCTTAGAGGAAAGGGGCTGCTCTCAGGTGCAGCTCTTAATCCAAATCAGTCATACACAGAGGACCTGTGATTAATTAGCTTCAGGTACACAGGGTGTATTAGGGGTATTAGATACACTTTTATTAGTATAAGCATCTACACCAATCCTTATTATACCGATTTAAAAGACCTAAACACAAGCTTTAAACTAAGATGCAGTCAGAGGTCCAGCAACGAGATGGGGGTTCTCCAGTCTTTTGCATCGAGTGTCACATGTATGATTATCTCCCAGTTGGTGAGAGGTCCTACATATGCACTAAGTGCAGGGAGCTCTTTGCTCTCAGGGAACGAGTCCGTTCTCTAGAGGCTAGAGTAGCAGACCTGGAAGACATAAGAAAGACAGAGAAGTACATGGACGAGACCTACAGGGATATAGTCCTGAAGTCCCACCTCCAGTCTGGCAGCATCCCTGTTGCCATGGAGGAGAGAGGTCACGTGACAGGAGAGCATCACCCTGGTGTGGCAGGAAGTGATCCTGTAACTAGGACCTGTCCTCCAGGTGATGTAAAACCCTCTCGCACCGAGGACGTTTCTCCAGGGCCATGTCCCCATGAGGGGAGGGTCAGGACAGCTGTTATAGTTGGTGATTCAATCATTAGGAATGTAGATAGCTGGGTGGCTGGTGGACGTGAGGATCGCCTGGTAACATGCCTGCCTGGTGCGAAGGTAGCAGATCTCACGCACCGCCTAGATAGGATCATAGATAGTGCTGGGGGGGAGTCTGCTGTCTTGGTACATGTTGGTACCAATGACATAGGAAAATGTGGTAGGGAAGTTCTGGAGGCTAAATTTAAGCTTTTAGGTAGGAAGTTGAAATCCAGAACTTCCAGGATAGCGTTCTCCGAAATGCTTCCTGTTCCACGTGCAGGACCCAAAAGACAGGCAGAGCTCCGGAGTCTCAATGCGTGGATGAGACAATGGTGCAAGGATGAGGGTTTTGGATTTGCTAGGAACTGGGGAACATTCTGGGGAAAGGGGGGGCTCTTCCGAAGGGATGGGCTTCACCTTAATCAGGATGGGACCAGACTGCTGGCATTAACCTTTAAAAAAGAGATAGAGAAGCTTTTAAACTAGAAAATAGGGGAAAGCCGACAGTCACCCAGGAGCGCACGGTTCGGACAAAGGTATCCTTGAAGGATACTACCAAAAGCAGTGAGGTTCCAAAAGGGAGTATAGTAGCCCAAATGCCCTTGAGTAAGGAGCAGACAGAGCATAAAGATTCCCCATTACCCATGCCTACCAATAGCCAGATTAATATTAATAAAATACAGTCTCTAAAATGCTTGTATGCCAATGCTAGAAGTCTAAACAATAAGATGGGAGAATTAGAATATATAGCATTAAATGAGAGGTTAGATATGATTGCACTCTCAGAGACATGGTGGAAGGAGGATAACCAGTGGGACACTGTGATACCTGGATACAAACTATATCGTAATGATAGAGCTGAACAAATTGGTGGAGGGGTTGCGCTCTATGTTAGAGAGGGCATTGAGTCAGAAAGGATTAAAGTTTTGCAGGGAACAAAATATGCTGTAGAATCTCTATGGATTGAAATTCCATTTATGAAGGGGAAGGTGATGGCAGTGGGAGTATACTATCGACCACCTGGCCAGAATGAACAAATGGATGATGAAATGCTCAAAGAAATCAAGGAAGCTAACAAAAGCCACAACAGAGTAGTAATAATGGGTGATTTCAATTACCCCGGTATCGACTGGGACAGTGTCACAGCAGGACAAGCTAAAGAGATAAAGTTTCTAGATGAAATGAATGACTGCTTCTTGGAGCAGCTGGTTCATGAACCGACCAGAGGGGAAGCCATACTGGACCTAGTCCTTAGTGGAACGCCAGATCTGGTGCAAGAAATAAGGGTGTTGGGACCACTTGGCAATAGTGATCATAGTATGATCATGTTTGATTTAATCAGTGGAGGACAGATAGTAAAGGAATCCACAGTACTACCTTTTTTTTTTTTTTTTAATATTTTATTTTCCTTTTATAACACAACCAAAGTAAAAGACATACAGAAAGATACAAATACAAAACCATACATATAAAAGCAACCCCATATTTCCTCCCACCCCCATGCTTCTTCTCTAGGAAAGGAATACAACGTTCGGGTAATCAATGATTAGTTCTCATTCTTTGTAAACCAATATAGAGCGAGTGAAGATCATAATAAATGAGTGTACATGATAAATGGAGTTAAACAGTTAGATGAGAGCATTTGGCAGTTTGCACATATTCATTGAGCAAATTCCATTTAGAAACATGATGCAAGGTTTGGGCGTGGGGAGCCATTCGGCGTGGTATCTGTTCATATTTACTATATAAACATACAAGATTCCACCACTCATGGGGACTTAGATGGGAGCTATTTTTCCAGTGTTTCGTGATTAAAGATATAGCTATACCCATCAAGAAATTTAGCAAAAAGCGGCCCGACTTTGGAAGAGAGGGGATCCCCGCCGCAGAGCGAAGTCCCACTATCCGCCAAGAGAGAGGCTCGTGAAATTGTAAAATGAGTTGAATACGACCCCAGACCCGACTCCAGAATTGCTGCAATGTAGAACATTCATACATTATGTGAGCTAGTGTGCCTGTGGCGGCGTGGCAATTCCAACACCTGTCATTAACATTGGCATTCCATTTGGCAAGCTTCACAGGCGTATAGAAACTTCTATGTGCAAAATAGAAAAGTGTCTGGGTTATCGATGCTGACCGGGAAACCCGAACAACTTTACTCCAGAAGAGGCTCCATTGCTCAGGAGTTAGTGTGATTTGTAGCTCCCGTTCCCATGTCTGTTGGACTGCGGGAATGTTACTGTTCTCATGATTGCTTAACATTTTATAAAAGTTAGAGGCCACGCCAGATTGACTCCCAATAGAGCGAATTATCTTTGCTAGACCTTCATCATTGGGTTCAGTTAGTGGAAGAATCCGAACACTCCTAAGGCAGTGCTGAAGCTGCACCCACTGGAAGTAATTTCGTGCTAGTAAACCAAATTCCTCTTGCAATTCTTTAAAAGTTTTCCAGCGCTCGCTGGCAATCAATTGGTAAGGCATCCATATCCCTTTGGAATACCAGGGGGTCCATGCTATCGGTTTATTTTGTATTTGAAGGCGCAAGTTATGCCATAGCGGGAGTCGATATGGCGGGCACTGTTGTGGTCCCTGAGACTGAATGAAAGTGTTAAAGGCAAGTAGTGTATCCACAACCATTGGTGGATGGTGGGAATCTGGTTGGAAGGTCATGCCGGGAAGGTGAGTAAGAGGAATTGGCCTACAGAGTTCCTCCTCAATGTCGAGCCAAACTGGTCTACCATCTACCGGGGGGTCTAACCAACGGGCACCCTGTTTAAGGAGGAAAGCCTTATGATATTTAAGAAAATCTGGGAACCGGACCCCTCCATTTTCTTTGTCCGCCTGTAACTTGCGCTTAGCTATCCTTGGTGGTTTGCCATGCCATAAATAACGAATCAGGAGACCTTCTATATCTTTGTAGACGTGTGCAGGCAGGAGGCATGGTAGCATTTCTAGGATGTAATTTATTTTGGGAACCATCATCATTTTGATTGTTTCCAGTCGGCCCCACCATGTGAGTGTTAAAGGAGACCACCGGTTGGTAAGATCACGCGCTTTGGAGATTAGCTCTTTAGCATTATGGCTAAGAGTATCTTCTAATGGATAACAATAATGAACCCCCAGGTATTTGACCATACGGGGCTGCCATACAAAGGGGAAAGCCTGCATGTCTGCAGCATGGACTCGATGATTCAAAGGGAAGGCAACAGATTTAGTCCAGTTAATCTTGTATCCCGAGAGTAGGGAATAGCTATCAATCTTGTTTAAAACAGCAGGGACGGAGTCCAAGGATACAAAAAGCATGAGGTCATCTGCATATGCAGAAATTTTAATATCTCTATGTTGAAAGGGGGCTCCATGGATATCTGTGGCCTGTCGGATGAGGAGGGCTAGGGGTTCAAGTGCTAGATCAAAGAGCAGAGGAGATAAGGGACATCCTTGCCGAGTGCCTCTGTGAAGATTGAACGGCTGAGACTTTGTGGCATTGGCAGAAATAGTGGCTGTCGGATGTGCATACAGAGTTTGAAGGTATCGGAGAAAGCCTTCCCCAAACCCATACCAGCGGAGAACCGCATATAGAAAGGGCCATTCTAATCGGTCAAATGCCTTTTCGGCATCAAGAGAGAGGCCGACGAGGGGTTGATCATGATGCGCTGCTGCAGCTAGTATATGACACAAGGTCCTGGCATTATCAGCAGTGGACCTACCAGGTATGAAACCACATTGGTCTGGGTGAATTAGAGCAGGCATTTTATCGGATAGTCTAGTGGCCAGAATGGTTGCAAATATCTTGTAATCAGCATTAAGGAGGGAAATTGGACGGTAATTTGCAGTCAGCATCGGATCTCTCCCCTCTTTCTCAAAGACTACAACATTCGCCGTCGAGAAAGATCCTGTAAAGGAGCTATCTTTGGCCAAAGCAGAGAAATAGAGTTGTAGGAATGGGGCCAAATCAGCGCTGAAAGTTTTGAAAAATTCTGCCGGGAGGCCGTCTGGGCCGGCAGCCCGACCCGAGGCACATCGCTTGAGTGCAAATTGAATTTCTGAAAGAGTAAATGACTGGTCTAGTGACTCCTTGTCCTCTACAGAAAGGGTCGGTCGTTGTATACCAGCTAATAGCCGGTCAAAAGCCTCTGGGTCAAATTCACATTCTGATTGATAGAGGCGGGTGTAGAAATCCCGAAAAAGCTCTACTATCTCTGTATCATTTGTGACTAAATTCCCCCCCGTTGGACTACGCAGGGCCGCTACGCGTTTGGCTTCTTTTTGACCTTTCAGAGCGTTAGCTAAGAGTTTACCGGCACGATTGCTTTCCCGATAGTACGTCCCTTGCTGTAGTTCAATATTTTTGGCCGCTGCAGTCGTTAAGAGCGAGTTATATTGGAAACGCAAGCGTTGCAAGCGAATCAACACACCTGGGTCAGTACGAGAGGTAAGAACACGTTCACCGGCCTTGATCTGCTGCTCTAGTGCTAAGAGTTGCCGTTTACGCTGCTTCCCTAAACGGATTTGATAGCTAGTGATGGTTGCACGGATAGACGCTTTAAAGCCCTCCCACCATGCCCAGTTCATTGTATCATGGGGTGAATTAAAGTGGAAGTAATCTTGTATGGCAGCCCGTATGTCAGCCTGAAAATCCTGCTGTTCAAGCAGGGTCCGATCAAAATACCAAGCCCGTGGATTATCCCTCTGTGCACTAGTGTTCAAAAGGAAGGAAATAGCAGCATGGTCTGAGATGTGCAGAGAGTGTATCTTAGCTGTATCCGTACTGGAGATTAATGCTTTGGATACGAGGAAAAAATCTATCCTAGATTGTGACTGATGTGGGGGGGGAGAAAAACGTGAATTCTAAGTCCGAAGGGTGTGTAGCAGCCTCCACAGGTCTACTAAAGCTAGATCTTTAATCAAAGACGCTAGCGTGAGGTGACTCTTGGTGGGACCACTCGTTCTGGGTGGTCGCCTATCTACCAATGGATCAACCACCTGGTTAAAGTCGCCTCCTATTACTAACGAAGTATTGGCAGAAGCTTGTGCAACCTGGGCAAGGTTAGCAAAGAAAATAGGATCATCCACATTAGGAGCATATAAACATATACATGTCAGTTCAAGATTACCTACTTTAAGGTGGACTCGGGACCACCGACCCTCAGTATCAGAACTGCTATCTATAACAGTGGCTTGTAAGGATTTCCTAATCAAGATGGCTACCCCACATCTCTTCGCTATAGCGGGAGAGTAGGCGGCCACCATGTAGGGTTTAACATTGAGCTTCAGTGTCTCCTTGGCATTTAGATGCGTTTCTTGGAGAAAAACCAAATCAGCATTTTCGTGACTTAAGTAACTAAGGATTTTCTTCCTTTTTATCGGATTATTAATACCTTTGACGTTCAATGACAAAAGCTTACATGGGGCCATAGAAATAACTGAGTCTATTCAAGACAAAAATATCATAATGCACACAATTTCCATTATCCCCCATCTTAACTGCTTGATTCAGAGAAGACCTAACCAAATCATATACAATAAGCACTATATCTGGTATTCCCCCAAACCAAAAGTAAACACCGAAGTGTGGTAGAGAAGAAGCATAACCCCAATGATTAATGGCGACCATATGTCTGCGGGAGGAAGCCCCGACGAGGGCCAAACATTCTACATATTAACTGTAATAATTACATAGGCTCCGGAGCCCACCGAGGTGCATGCTATGGAAAGGTCCCTCACAGGAGAGTCCGACGGTCAGCAGGCCATGATAAGCTAGGCCGCAGGGCCTCCGATCCAGGCTGTATGTGCAGCGTCGACGACACAAAATGGCGACCAGTTCCAAATCGATGGGCAAATGAAAGGTCCCTGGTTCAGCGCATTTGGTCCGCTTCTTTGGCTTCCAGATAGGCCGCAAGCACGTCCGGATCCTCAAAAGTCCTGGTTTGATTATGAAGAGTAACTCTAAGTTTCGCCGGATACAGTAGGCCAAAGCGCGCTTGAAGCTGCTGCAAACGCGGTCGAAATTCGAGGAGTCTTTTCCTGCGGTCCACTGTGGGCTTCGCCAGGTCGGGGAAGAATGAAATCCGACGGCTCTCATAATCCAGCCGGGGGTTTGCACGGGCAGCGTTTAGAATTTGTTCAACTTGCTGATATCTCAACAATCGGAAAATGATGGGCCGAGGGGTCTTCCGGTTGAGCGCCAAAGTCGTGGGTACTCGATGGGCCCGATCAATCTCCAAATCCTTGGTGAACGTTGTTTTAAGCAAGGAGGGAAGCAATTTAGAGAGGAACTCTTTCATATCTCCTGATTCTGCTCCCTCCGGAATTCCCACGAGCCGTATATTGTTGCGACGGGCTCGGTTGTTACTGTCCTCCAGCTCCTTCTGAAGGGCCTGCACTTGTCGTTCGACCTTGTCCAAGTTTGCCAAGCGGACCGCATGCGAGTCAAGAGTACCCTCCATTTTGTCCTGTCTCAGCGATAACCCCTCTAGCCTTTCCTGTAGCTTGCCGAGGTCTTCCCGCATGGATCTGAGTGCTTCACCGTTGGATTGCACAAGTTCTTTCACGCCGCGGATCTCATCTAAAATCTCCTGCTGCATCGCGGGACCCTCCCGGAGTGGAACCATCTTCTGTGGGGACGGCGGCTCAGTTTTAGAGCGTTTGCCATGGGAGTTCGTTGGAGAGCTGAATTCTAGACGCGCTGGCTTGGGCCCCGCCATCCCCCCGAGGCACCCCGGTAGGATCAGAGCCCGATTGAAAAGATAAGTTGTATTAAAGTCAGGATTCTGAGTAGGCCACTCGGGAGCTTCAGCGTTAAGCGTCTATCCCGCTGGACATCAGGCTCCGCCCCCCACAGTACTACCTTTTAACTTTCAAAAGGGTGACTATGATAGAATGAGGAATATAGTTCGGAAAAAACTAAAAGGAGCGGTTCCAAAGGTTAAAGACTTACAGCAAGCTTGGGTGTTATTTAAAAATACTATCCTCGAAGCCCAGACCAGCTGTATTCCACGCATTAAGAAAAGTGGAAGAAAGTCCAAAAAACTGCCAGCATGGTTTAAAGGTGAGGTCAGAGAGGCTGTTGCTGCCAAAAGAGCAACCTTCAGAAAATGGAAAAAAGAGCCAAATGATGAAAACTGGAAACAGCACAAGCACTGGCAAGTTAAATGCAAAGCATTGATAAGGCAGGCAAAGCGGGAATTTGAGAAGAAACTTGCTGATACTGCAGAGGAATTGAGAGAAATATCGCTACACCGGGAAGATATATTACAACTATTTGATAAACTGAATAGTAGCAAATCACCTGGACCGGATGGTATACATCCCAGAGTGTTGAAAGAACTGAAATATGAGATTGCAGACCTGTTATTGGTAATCTGTGAACTTTCATTAAAATCATCTGTAATACCTGAAGATTGGAGGGTCGCCAACGTAACACCAATTTTTAAAAAGGGTTCCAGGGGTGACCCGGGAAATTACAGACCGGTGAGCCTGACGTCAGTACCAGGGAAAATGGTAGAAGCCATCATAAAGAACAAAATTACACAGCATGTAGATAGTCATGGCCTAATGGGAGACAGCCAACATGGCTTTAGACAAGGAAGATCTTGTCTTACTAATCTGATCTGTTTTTTTGAAGGTGTGCATAAACAGGTAGACAAAGGTGAGTCGGTTGAAATAGTGTATCTGGACTTTCAGAAAGCTTTTGACAAGGTCCCCCATCAGAGACTTTTGGCGAAGCTAAAAAGTCATGGGATAGGAGGCAGTGTACTATTGTGGATCGGGAACTGGTTAAAAGATAGAAAGCAGAGGGTAGGGCTAAATGGCCAATATTCCCAATGGAAAAAGGTGAATAGTGGAGTACCCCAGGGATCTGTACTGGGTCCGCTACTTTTTGACATATTCATAAATGACCTGGAAAAGGGAATAACTAGTGAGGTAATCAAATTTGCAGATGACACAAAACTGTTTAAAGTTGTTAAAACCCAAGAGGATTGTGGAAAACTGCAGGAGGATCTGGATAAATTGGAAGACTGGGCATCCAAATGGCAGATGAAATTTAATGTGGACAAGTGCAAAGTTATGCACCTAGGAAAGAACAACCCACACTATAGTTACAAGATGCAAGGCTCCACATTAGAAACCACCACCCAGGAAAAAGATTTAGGAGTCATCGTGGATAACATGTTAAAACCCTCCGCCCAGTGTGCAGCGGCGGCCAAGAAAGCAAATAGAATGCTAGGTATCATAAGGAAAGGGATGGAGAATAAAACAAAGGATATTATAATGCCTCTGTATCGCTCCATGGTACGACCGCACCTTGAATATTGTGTGCAATTCTGGTCACCGTATCTTAAAAAGGACATAGAGTTATTAGAAAAAGTACAGAGAAGAGCCACCAAATTGGTGAAGGGGATGGAAGGCTACTCCTATGAAGAGAGGCTAAAAAGGTTAGGGCTCTTTAACCTAGAAAAGAGGCGGCTGAGGGGAGATATGATAGAGGTGTATAAATTAATGAATGGAGTGGAACGGATAAACGTGGATAAATTGTTTACGCTATCAGAATATAGAAGGACTAGGGGGCATGTAATGAAGCTACAGGGTAAACTATTTAAGACAAATAGGAGAAAATATTTCTTCTCTCAACGTGTAATCAAACTCTGGAATCTGTTACCGGAGGATGTAGTAAGGGCTGTTAGTATAGCTGGGTTTAAAAAAGGTTTGGACAAGTTCCTGGAGGAAAGGTCCATAAACCACTATTAAAAAGGGACCCAGGATATCAATGCTTGGCCTAGTACAAGCACTGCAGAACCTGTGTCTTTTGGGGAAACTGCTAGGTACGTATGACCTAGATTGGCCACTGTTGGAAACAGGATACTGGGCTTGATGGACCTCGGTCTGACCCAGTATGGCATTTCTTATGTTCTTATGTTCTTATGTGGGCTGAATGTATAAATTGAATAGGATGGACGAGAGTGCTGATCCTTGAGGTATGCCCAGAGTGATGGGGAACTGTGTAGATTTTCTTTGTTCACATTTGACTTGTTGTGTTCTGTCTGTCAGATAGGAAGTGAATCATTTTAGTGTGTTATTATGTAGTCCTATCTCTTGAAGGTGATTCAACAAATAAGGAGTGGGACATCGTGTTGAAAGCTGCAGATATGTCCATGAAAACTAGAAGGAAAACATTTCTTGTATTATCTAGGCCCTTGAGTAAGTTGTCAAAGAGGGATGTGAGTAGAGTTTCAACATTGTGTTGTAGCTTGAAGCCATGTTTATGGGGGTATAATGGGGCATGCAGATCAATATGATCCTGTAGTTGTCTTTGTACTACTTTTTCAATGATCTTCGATATGAATGGAAGACTAGAGATGGGACGGTATGACTTTGGGTCAGTGGTGCTTAGCCTTGAGTTCTTAAGGATAGGCCGTATCATTGCATGCTTAAGTGTTTGTTGTAAGTATCCTTGTTGTAGGGATTCCTTTACAATTTTGTGAAGGTGAGGACCTAGTTGGTCCTTAGCATCTTTGATCCATTCCACCGGACAGGGGTCAGAAGGAGATGTTGTCGTGTTTAGAGTGCTGATAATGTCCACTATGTGTTTGACCATTGGTATACTAAAGTTGTTCCAGGGGCGATGGATCTCTGCCCAATTAGAGTAGCATGTCGAAAGTGAGTGATTGTTTGATTGGTGTATTTGTTTATTATGAGGTTTGCAAATTCTTGGGGGTCAAGCTGATTGGTTGGTTGTTGATGGTTGTCTTTAGTGAGTTTTTGAACAATATTAAAAAGTTCTTTAGGTTTATTTGCTGCTTTCATGATGAGGTTAGTGTGATGTTTGTGATCATTTATCAATTTGTTACATTTTTGCTGTTCAATTCTGTATTGATGTAAGGTTTCTAGTGATTTATTTTGTCTCCATTTCCTTTCTAGTTGTCTGAGTATATGCTTGGCTTCTCTAATTAGATTGGAGTACCAAGGGGCATTACTTCTTCTTTGCGTGCATGATTTAACTTTGCTTGGAGCTGCAGCTGCTTTAGATATGGCATTTATAGTTTGATCTAGATTTTCACATTTCTGAAACACTTGTGCTATTTGCTCTAAGAATGCTTCTTTATTGTAGGCTCTGAACCTTCTTGTATGGTTTTCTTCTTCAATGGGTTGCTTTGTGGTTGTTAGGTGTAGGGTGAATGTAAGGGTATGGTGGTCTGACCAAGGGACTGGTGTGGAAATTAAGTGTGAGAATTGATTCAATTTAATGAGTTGAGTTGGAATGAAAATAAGGTCTGGTGTAGTCCCATGAATGTGAGAGGGAGCATTGACCATCTGTCTGTACTCGAGTGCTTCCAGTGCTTTAATAAACGCTTTAGTATCTTTGCTCGGTGCAGAGGTAAGGTTGTAGTCTCCCAGGGCTATTAGCAGTTTATGCTTGTAGCTGAAAGTGCAAATTGATTAAAGTATCACCGATAAGTGTTCAGTTTTAGTATTAGGGGGCCTGTATGTGAGGAAAAGCTGACATAATTTATTTAGCTGTATTTATATCCTGCTTTTCACCGGGTCAAAGCAGTCAATTGGGGGATACATTTAACATGATGGGATATGAGACACATACACTAATACCTACAGGGAACATGGGCAGTGGAGGGTTAAGTGGCTTGCCCAAGACCACAAGGAGTGCCTATAGGACTAGAAATCCCAGTCCCTCTGGCCTAAGATTGCTGTCCCCAGGTGGAATTTGAACCCCTGGCCCTCTGGCCTGAAGTACCTTGTCCTAACCACTAGACCACTCCTCCCTGCTTGATTCAGTTGTGTTGCTCGTAGAAATAACATTAAATTTGTAGTGGTTTCTGGTCAATATTAGTACCCCTCCACCTCTCTTGCATGTTCTGTGGTAGAGGAGTAGCCTAATGGTTAAGAACACTGGCTTAGGAACCCAGAGACCAGGGTTTGATTCCCATCAGCACTCCTTGTGGCCTTGGGCAAGTCACTTAACCCTCCATTGCCTCAGAAAAATCTAAATTGTCAATGTCCCTGTTTAATGTACATTATCAAGCTTAAGTTTCAATGTAAAATGCTTTGATTGAAATGACAAAACAATATATAAAACCTGTTAAATAAATAAACTAAAAGCTGTGAAATCTGGTAGAGTAATTTGATTTAAGACAACCTGATCTGTGTCTATAAGTCATGTCTCCGTAATGCATATAATATCAAGCTTTTAATCTAGGATGTAGTCATGGATGGTATATGGCTTATTTTTAATTGATATGGCATTTATTAATGCACAGTTAATCGCAGAGGTAAGGATGGGGTTGCTGGATGCTTTCTGAATTGGTAGTGTCTTAACCTCCCAATTTTTATTATGTGGTGTTTATTGCCTGGTTCACGGGTGGAACTGTGGGGCAGTAATCCAGGGTGTATAAAGTAGATATGAAGGCAGGAATGTGTGAGCTGGTAAGTGAAAGTTATATCGAGTTTGATGCATCAGTAGTAGTAAAGTGATATATGTTATGAAATATTGGTAAGTGAGAGACATGTCTGCTTTCCAGAAGGAATTTAACTATATAAGCAACTTAGTCTGTGTTTAGGTTGTAATACGGTTGGAATGGGTATCTTGCCTGCTTGCGGTTAAATCTCATTGAGCTCACCTGGTGTGTAGAAGAGCCGGGGTATGTTAGAAGGATCGTGGCTTGGTCTACGATGAAGTCACTTCTGCACGAGAATTCGGATTGGACATACACATCTAGCCGGTAGTGCCACATGAAAAAGCCAAGGAGAACCAAGTAACCACCCTGCAATTGTTCAAGGATGACGCACGAGATGACTCCACCCAGGAAGCTGCCTGGGCCCAAGTCAAATGAACCTTGAGGACTGGGGAAACAGGCCTACAATGGGGAAACAGGTCTACCCTGCACAGGTGGGCTGAGGCAACAATATCCTTGATACAGCAAACTAGGGTCACTGTGGACACCACTTATCTCTTCTGGTGTCCAGTGAAAAGGACAAAGTAGTGATTGGAAAGACGAACGTGATTCATCACTTTCAAGTACCACAAGATTGCATGATGGAAGTCCACAAAATGCAAGTCCTTGTTTGGTTTGGTGCATTGATCTGGCGAAAAGGCCGGCAAGAACAGCACCCGATTGACGTGTAGAGGAGAGGGCACTTTGGGCAAGAAGGGGGGAAACCAGGCGAAAGGTCACCCCTTTGGCTGAGAATGTCAATAAGGGGTTGCGACTGGAAAGCACTTGCAATTCCGAAATCCACTGCGTCGAAGTGACAGCTACCAAGAACACCATTTTCAGGGACAGATCCTTGAAGGTAGCCTTCCTGAGTGGCTCAATGTGTGGACACATGAGCGCTCTGAGAATGAGTGTCAAGTCCCACGGTGGGACTATGGGGTCTATTTGAGGACAAAGGGTCTGAACCCAATGGAGAAAGCAGCTCACAACCTAATGCAACACTAACACATGGCCTACCACCGGGCCACAAAAACAGAAAAATGCCACTACTTGCACCCTAATCGAGCTCAACAAACCCTTCTCAACTTCCTCTTTGAGAGCATCAAGACTCCCCATGGAGAAAGGTGACATCAATGACACTAGTTCTTGAAGAGATACCAGACCCAGGCATAAGACAATGAGGTGGAGAGCCATCTGGTCTTCAACAAGAAATAGCCCTTATGCTTTAGGTGAGCCTGCCATAGTAAGCCCATCCTGTCCCAGAGGCACGGGGGCTGGAGGGCGAGGAGACAGATGATGTCCACATACCTTGGCCTATGAGGCCACTATGGTGGACCAGGATCAACAAACTCAGATAACTCTCGATGCTCCAAAGGACTCTGGGTATCATGGCTCATGGGGCGGGACACCAGAGCAGGTGATCTGGGGGCCAGGGCTGGACTAGTATGTCCACCCTCTTGGACTTGGGCTCCAACAATGTCTGAAGGAGGAGGAGAGCTTGGCATTGGCTGCCATTCTGAGAGGCCCCACCAATCCACTATCCAATTGAAAGACCTTGAGGCAAGTTCCCAATCACTGGGATAGAGGAGGTGATGGCTCAGGAAATACACTTTTTGACTGTCCTCACCCGCAATGTGCTGGCTGTACTACCACTACTACTACTACTACTATTACTACACTACTTAAGTGCTGGAGGTGCAGTTCTGCGCAGTGGAAAAGTAGGACATTTCCCAAGCTAATCCTAGGCACTTTGTTCTGCCCTGACTATTGATATAACCCACCATGGTTGCTTTGCTCGAGAGGACTCACATAGCGCTCCCATGGAGCAGCAATGCCAGATAGATGTTTCTAGCCTCTAGGCGATGGATGGCCCATTTTGCTTCCACTGGAGACAACTGATCCTATGTAGTCTGGTCAAGACAATGAACTCCACAAGTGGAAAGACTGACATCGGTGGTGTGGAGCACCGGGACTGGAATTTCATGTTATCAAGGGAGGCCACCAGAGGAAACTGCGTCGATTCGAGAGAGGAAGCAGGAGTTGGACTCTATAGTCCTGCGAACACAGAAACCAGCCTGTAAGCAAAGCCCACTGTAGATGACACATGTGTGCTTGTGGTGAGGACACTAGCTCTAGGGTTGGAACCATAGCTCTCAAAAGCAGAAGATAGCCCCAAATTGTAGGAGTGGAGTTCCCAAAAAAATCCCAAGGTTGATTGTGGAACTTGGCCCTGCGCTCCGCATAAAGATTTCGCCTATGCAGGTGTCGAAACAAGCCTCAAGAAAGTTCAGGTTCTGAGATGTCATCAGGCAGCTCTTGCAGCTCGAGCCACTTGATGAGTTGGATCATACAATGCAGTGCCCGAATGGATTCCGGCTGAGACTTGGCCCAGATAAGCCAATCATCCAGGTAGAGGTGTATCCAGATGCCCTTGTGCCTCATTCTTGCCACAATCACCACCATCACCTTGGAGAATGTCGAAAGGGCAGTGGCCAGGCTGAAGAGCATCGCACAAAGAGACCAAAATCGCAAACTGGAGAAAGCACTGCTGGTCCTCCCAGATGGGAATGAGAACACAGGCCTTTGCCAAATCCAAGGAGGCGAGGGCTCATCCTTCCAGACTGCCTGGATAACAGACTGTAGCATTTCCATGTGGAGCCATGGAACTTTCAAACTACAGTTGACCCACCCAATGAGTTTTCGTCAGATAGGCCCATTCACGATAAAATTGTTGCAGATGGCCTCCCACTTGCGTGAGGTAGGAATGAGCGCCAGAAAAGTGGGTGAGAGAGGCGAGAGGAAGAGGGCTTTCCCGCCATGGAAGTCTACAAATAGGCCTGGCGTCATCCTTGAAAGGGCTGAGACTTGGATCCTGTTCCAGCAGTGGAGGAGGTCTGCTTATTCTGTTGATAATGACGAGAACTTTGATAGTGAAGATGACTCCACTGATGACAAAGAAGAAGAGTGCTTGGAGGAATACTTGGGTTCATCTTCCCGTAGCCACTGGGGTTTGACCTCTCTGAGGTCCTTGACTAACTTTCCCAAGAGTTCACCAAACAGGAGCCTGTCACTAAAGGACAATTTGGCTAAGCATCCCTTAGATATGACATCTGCCAACAATTTCTGAGCCATAGCCCATGGTGACCCTTTGTCGCTGCTGCGATTCCCCACGCAGAAAGACAAAAAAGATCTTTATCTGTTATCTTTATTATAAAAGGCATCCACCAAGAAGGCTGCCAGATATTTGAGATGGGCTGAATACTCATCTTCAGGAAGGAGCTGAACCCAATGAAGGAGGATATGTGCACAGATGCTGCCCCATGTTGTCACCTGACGGGCTAGGGAGGAGGAAGAAAAGGCCATATGAAGGAATCTTTCCACCTTCTGCCTCTTCTATGCGAATGGTGGTAGGCTGGTGTCTGCTGTTATCAAGTCATTGACCTTGGGAAAATACAACCACTTTCCAAGACTGGCAGTGACCAGGCATAAATGCAACCCAATTGCTGTGCCTTCTTGCAGGGCACATCAGGAAAAGCTCCATCAGGAAAGGAAAGTCTCTGGGAAGCCCCATGATAAGAACTGGAAGGGGTCAGGGCCAGTCCAGAGAGCTCCGGATTTGCATCTCAGTGGCAATCTAGACAATTAATGGGGGGTGGGGGGGGATTTCCACTCGACAACAAAGACGCACCGCGTGAGAGTTGCTATGGTCCCCCTCCTGAAAGAGTTCCCCCTCCTTCGCATTGGAGGCAGCTCAATTGGAGTCATCATGGGAAACACCATCGCTG
Organism: Ichthyophis bannanicus; assembly: GCA_033557465.1. Taxonomy (NCBI): domain Eukaryota; kingdom Metazoa; phylum Chordata; class Amphibia; order Gymnophiona; family Ichthyophiidae; genus Ichthyophis; species Ichthyophis bannanicus. The sequence goes on along the minus strand of CM066051.1, from coordinate 22,926,641 downwards.
AAAAATTCTTCCTCCCTCCAATAAGGAACTTTGGAGGGGGCCATGGACCCTCCTGGACAGAGTCTCGATCATTTGTGGGAACTGCCCGCAAGGACTATTGGAGGAGCAGCATAAGATGGGCCCAGCCAAGAGGGAACAAGGCCTTTACCACCCTTCGATAGCCCACAAACATGTTAGAAGACGAGCAAAAAATCTGCTGCAGCAGAATCCAACAGCCACTGTGTGGTCCGACAGCTGCTGCGGCTGAAACACTTATTTATTTATTTATTTATTTATTTATTAACAATTCTTATATACCGCACTATTAGACATCAGCGCGGTTTACATTGAACAGAAAACATCCGACAGTTTACACGTGTCTGGTCGTTACATTTAACAGGAAGTATAACTTGGCGAAATAGGGGAAACTAAATACAATGCAGGGTTATCTGATAAAGGATATCCTGGTTAACTATATACAACAGTGGTACAATAGTATATGGAACAACTTGCTATTTACATTGTGAAGTTGGTCTGTTGCGGGGTCTATCTGTTTGACCACTTCTGCTATTCACCTGGGGGTTATGTTCGGAGCTGCCATTGAGATATTTAAGGAAGAGGAAATGCTTTAAAGCCTTTCTGAACTGACTTAGATTAGGTATTGCTCTGATTTGTGCTGGTAAGGTGTTCCATAGAGATGGGGCGCAGAATTGGAAGGCTCTGTTGGCTGTTGATCTAGTGCATCTTGTGGTGTCATTTGGGATAACTAGTGTGTTTAATTCTGCTGTGATTGTGATTGCTGTGGCTGGGAGCGCTGCGACTGGAAACAGAGGGCGAGAAGACTCCCTGTCAGCCACAGGAGCCGGTCCCACAGTACCACAGGAATCAGTCCCACAGTGAAATTCGGCATCATGGGAACAACAAGTTCGCCTGGAGAAGAGCACTGATAGTCCCTGATGTGGAAGGCGGCAACGAAGCCTCAACTGCATTGGGAGCTAGAACCGCCAACAAGGATGCTGAATTGGCAGAAGTCTCCTTGTTTCGGCTGTGCAAGTGGCACAGAGACGATCAACAAGGGAACCATCACCACTTACTGCAGTTGAGGCATCAGGTCAATGAGGTAGGCACCGATCCTAACAGACCACAGAGTTACACTAGCTCTCATAGTCAGGAACTTGCCCCAGGAAGGAGAGAACCACCAGAGGGGTATTTCATATCTTCCTGTGATCTCGGCTGGCCAAGCTGCACTGAAACCAGTCTCAAACTGACCAGGAGCTGTAGGCCTTAAGGAAGGAAAAATGGTATGTGCCCTGCACAGGCCAGGGATGTCTGGCGAGATTGCAGCAAACGCTCACGGTTAGATGCAGCGGCGCCTTATTGCTGCTGGTTAAGTTCAGGCAGCGATCCACTGCAGCCTCAGTGGATCGCTGCCTGAACAGGGAAGCACAAGGGAGCACAGGGAAGAGAGGACGGGGAGGGGAAACGCAGGGAGGAAATCCAAATCAGCCACATGCTAAGGAACTACAGGGAACCTTGCAGAAGACTTACCCCTTTTATATATTTTTTTTTTGTTTAAAGAAAGAAAGAAAAGAAAAAAGGCCAAAATACAGCTAAGGGTCCCTCAGAAGGATCCTCATGATCCAACACTCCTACCAAGCTACTCTGACTCTCCTAGCCAGGAGCTAGCTCCAAAGTAACAGATCAACCAGAAATGTCTCATACACCCTTTGGGATCTAAAGTGGCCGAGCTACACTGTACGCAGACACAGACTGGGCATGAGCTATGGGCCTCTCTAGACCTCTCTGGAACAAAACCACCATCTGCCGAGACAGAGAAAATACTGGGGGCTCCCTCTAGCTCTGCTAGGCTTTATGCCAGTGGTGATGTCACAGCATAGTTTTAATTTCTTTTCTCTCTCTCCCATCTGCTGGCAGGGGGAAATAACACACTAGTCTGGACTGGTCTAGCAGGAAGATATGGAATACGGGTTTATGCAAACCGGAAGTCTGTCGGAGGTGGGGATTTCAGAAAAGCGCTCAACTCATCTGTTCCTAGAACATTCTGACAGAAATCAATGACATTGATCTGATCAGATGGAATAGCCTCTCATTTCCCACATTTCATTTACCAACTGGCACAGTTAATTTATGATCCTAACTGCCTCCTTCTATTCTCTCACTAAATAATCCTTGCCCACAATACACTCTCTGCTTCAGAAAATTGCTCACCCTCCTACATGCGTATCTACCATTAATGTTAGTCCCCCTCCTTTTCTCCACGTTTAATTACCTGTTCAGTGTAAAGCTCCAGTTATAATGTTCTAATGTAAACCGCTTTGAAGGATGTAGTCTTGAAGGATAATGATAGTTGTGGGCAAATAGTTCTGTGGGTTGGGGGTAGTTTCCAGGAAGGTGTGAAAGATACAGTGGGGATTTTTCTGGGAGCAGGGCAGTTCCATGGGAGAGTTTTTGAGAGTGAGGCAGTTGAGAAGGGGATATTTTTGGTGGTTGCAACAGTTTGTAGGGTGATGGGGAAGTTGAAAAAGGAGTAGATTTGGAGAGCGAGGCGATTGCAGGGCAGTAATTTTTGTGAGTGGAGACAGATTGTGGGGTGGTGGGACAGATGTAGTTGAATAAGGCAATGTAGTCAGTCAGTTGTGAGGACAACATTTGCAGGGGGGTGGGGCAGTTCTGGGGTATGTTTAGGGATGGGGAAATTTATGTGGTGTTAGGCCAATGCAAGGGAATGCTTTTTAAGGGTAGGGGCAATGTGCATGTTGGTGAGGCATTTGTGAGATGGTAGTTTTTGGAGGCAGGGTCATTCTGGGAGAGTAGATTTTAGGAATGGGACGTTTTTTAAGGTGATGGTATCAGGATCGGCTGAAGGGTTTCTGCTGCTCCAGACAGAAGCCCTGACCATGCCCTCCCCCCCCATGCAGAGCTGTGCCACCGCCCGCTGCTGCCACTAATTCCAGCAGCGGAGTTGGGGGTGGGGCGCAGCTTGGCTTGGCAGCAGGCCATGTGTGCCAAAGCACATGGTCTACTGCGGGCCGCGGCAGCTAACCCTGCCTCTGCAATCAGCGGGGAAGGGTAGGAGAGGGAGGAGTGGCCTTGTGATTGTGACAAATTACCTTGAGCCAGAGGGACAGAAATTCAAGTCCTGCTGGAGGACAGTAACTTTGGGCCAGAAGGTCTGAGAGTTCTAGTTCCACAGGTGCTACTTTTGACCTTGGGCAAGTCACTTAACCCTCCATTGCCTCAGGCACAAATACATAGATTGTGAGCCCTTCGAGGGCAAGGGAAAAAATATGTATCTGACTGTATAGAATTGTTAATCACTTAGACGTGGTACATAACAGACAGTATCTCAAATTAAAGTAACTATAGGTATAACAGTTAATGCTGTTGAATATCCTCGGGTGCCTCCACTAAATGCCCCAATACTAGACAGCTAACATCGGGGCATTGTGGGAGTGGAATGGAGACATCACCGGGGAAACGGTTTACTGACTGTATTTAGCCACTAGCCAGTTATCCCACAGCCCAAAATGGTCAAATTATTCAGAGTAATGATACAGTTAAGCAGAAAAACAACGTGATTACTCCACTAATATGAGAATTCTTCACAATTAGTCTTAAATTTCTCAAATCACCAGAGACATATATTTCTTCGAAAGCAGTGAACTTTTTATAAAAGGACATGGGTCGGGAACTAGTACTGTGAGTGAGAGGAGGTGCACGGAGCCTGGAGTCAGGCTCCTGGGATTGCTGCAGCGGTTTCCACACCGCTGACAATGCCCTCTCCTGCCGTGGACGATCGCGCAGGCATTGCTGAGGCCATTTGCTGCTGTGAGGACCCGAGCTGCAACTTTAAAAACTGTGCCATAGCGTTTTTCCTCCGGAACTGGTACTGTGAGTGAGAGGAGGTGCACGAAGCCTGGAGGCAGGCTCCTGGGATTGCTGCAGTGGTTTCCATGCCGCTGACGACGCCCTCTCCTGCCGTGGATGATCGGGCAGGCATTGCTGAGGCCATCTGCTGCTGTGAGGACCCGAGCTGCAACTTTAAAAACTGTGCCACAGCGTTTATCCTCCAGAACTGGTACTGTGAGTGAGAGGAGGTGCACGGAGCCTGGAGGCAGGCTCCTGGGATTGCTGCAGCGGTTTCCACACCGCTGACAACGCCCTCTCCTGCCGTGGATGATCGGGCAGGCATTGCTGAGGCCATCTGCTGCTGTGAGGACCCGAGCTGCAACTTTAAAAACTGTGCCACAGTGTTTTTCCTCCGGAACTGGTACTGTGAGTGAGAGGAGGTGCACGGAGCCTGGAGGCAGGCTCCTGGGATTGCTGCAGCGGTTTCCACACCGCTGACAATGCCCTCTCCTGCCGTGGATGATCGGGCAGGCATTGCTGAGGCCATCTGCTGCTGTGAGCACCCGAGCTGCAACTTTAAAAACTGTGCCACAGCGTTTTTCCTCCGGAACTGGTACTGTGAGTGAGAGGAGGTGCACGGAGCCTGGAGGCAGGCTCCTGGGATTGCTGCAGCGGTTTCCATGCCGCTGACGACGCCCTCTCCTGCCGTGGATGATCGGGCAGGCATTGCTGAGGCCATCTGCTGCTGTGAGGACCAGAGCTGCAACTTTAAAAACTGTGCCACAGCGTTTTTCCTCCGGAACTTGTACTGTGAGTGAGAGGAGGTGCACGGAGCCTGGAAGCAGGCTCCTGGGATTGCTGCAGTGGTTTCCACACCGCTGACGACGCCCTCTCCTGCCGTGGACAATCGGGCAGGCATTGCTGAGGCCATCTGCTGCTGTGAGGACCCGAGCTGCAACTTTAAAAACTGTGCCACAGCGTTTATCCTCCAGAACTGGTACTGTGAGTGAGAGGAGGTGCACGGAGCCTGGAGGCAGGCTCCTGGGATTGCTGCAGCGGTTTCCACACCGCTGACAACGCCCTCTCCTGCCGTGGATGATCGGGCAGGCATTGCTGAGGCCATCTGCTGCTGTGAGGACCCGAGCTGCAACTTTAAAAACTGTGCCACAGCGTTTTTCCTCCGGAACTGGTACTGTGAGTGAGAGGAGGTGCACGGAGCCTGGAGGCAGGCTCCTGGGATTGCTGCAGCGGTTTCCACACCGCTGACGACGCCCTCTCCTGCCGTGGACGATCGGGCAGGCATTGCTGAGGCCATCTGCTGCTGTGAGCACCCGAGCTGCAACTTTAAAAACTGTGCCACAGCGTTTTTCCTCCGGAACTGGTACTGTGAGTGAGAGGAGGTGCACGGAGCCTGGAGGCAGGCTCCTGGGATTGCTGCAGCGGTTTCCATGCCGTTGACGACGCCCTCTCCTGCCATGGACGATCGGGCAGGCATTGCTGAGGCCATCTGCTGCTGTGAGGACCCGAGCTGCAACTTTAAAAACTGTGCCACAGCGTTTTTTCTCCGGAACTGGTACTGTGAGTGAGAGGAGGTGCACGGAGCCTGGAGGCAGGCTCCTGGGATTGCTGCAGCGGTTTCCACGCCGCTGACGACGCCCTCTCCTGCCATGGACGATCGGGCAGGCGGTGTTTGATTGGTTGTGCTTAGGTGTTATCACTATAAGTTTGCTTGTGATATTCGCGACCGCGGAGCGTGACCGCGGGGCGTGGTCCGAAGGGGCGTGTCTAAAGGGGCAGGTTCTGCCCCTTTTGCACCCCTTCGGCGCCACGTGGTGCTTTGTGGTCTCTCTGCGTTATTGGTTATCTGTATCTTATTTTGTCATTGTACGGTACTTGTTCTGCTTTAGCCACAGCTTTGTTTTAGTATGGGGAAGAGGAAGGCCAAAACAGGGAGCAAGGTGCAAGTTGACGGGGCGAGTGGAGGGAAAGTGGTTGGCCCCTTAGATAAGCACTTTGTTCCCTGTCCGCTGGCGCAATCCTCTCTGGAAGGAGTCTCCCTGAGTTCAGAGGGACGGACTCCTCCTCCCTGTCCTTTGCCCCCTTCGCCTTACGTTTCGTTTCAGGAGTCTTCAGGTTCGGTAAGTCTTTTAATTTCGTCTGCGACTTTGCCTAAACCTGTTTCCTTATCTGTTTCAGAGCTTCCTGTCCTTTCCCCCGACGGTGAAGTCACCTTCAAAGACCTATGGGGTGCACTTCAATGTATCGATAGCAAGATAACGACTAATTCTAAATCATTGAGTGTTTTTTCTCAGGAAACTGTTGCTTCATTGCGGCAGTTGGATGAGAAAGTAATATCGGTGGATAGAGCTGTTTCCAAATTGAAGGCTCAAGTGGTGCCTCTTACTACTGCAAATGTTGCTTGGTATAAAAGATTCCGCAATGGTACATACTAAGTTGGAGGCCCTTGAGAATTCTGTGCGGGCATACAATTTACGTTTTTAAAATTTTCCTTGTACGTCACTTCTTGCGCCCCGGATTTTATTAGATAAATATCTGAGGGAGGTTCTCTCTATCTCTGATTCTATAGATGTATCTTTTGTTTATTACCTTCCCATACGGTCCAAAAAGGTGCACTCTGTTGAAGGAGGAACTGAAGCACTTGAGCCCTCCCTATCTAACTTGACAGCCTTCCTGGAGGACTCCCTTGATTTAATACATTCGCGTTCTACGCTATTGGTGACCCTTCGATCTCTAGACCTGAAATACCGAATTCTTAAAGCCTTCTTTAAGTGTAAGGCTGTTAAATTTTGTGGGTATACAGTTAATATTTTTCCTGACGTGGCACATAGCACCCAACTCAGACGGAGGCTTTTTTTAGCCTTAAAGCCTCAGGTACTGAGTTTGGGAGCTACGTTCTACTTACGTTTTCCCTGTAAATGCGTCATTAATTTTGAGGGCGCATCTTATGTGTTTACTGATAGTACCCATCTAGGACGGTTTATTTCTGATCGCCAGGCGGTATCTGGGGCAATTCAGGGTGAGTGATTTATTATACGCCTTCTTAGATGGGCAAGCAATTGCTCTGATTTCTGTATTATGTATGTATATGCATATTATTTTTTGTTCCTATTATATGATCACAACCGGTTCCCGTAATGTGGGCTTAATCTTGTTCTTATTTTCTTTTTAAAGATTACTTTGTGGTATTACCTGATTTTCTTCTATGTTTTCCGATTTGTTGTAACTTTTGGAAATTCCATAAATAAAAGAATTAAAAAAAAAAAAAAAGGACATGGGTCTCAGACTAGCAGGATCTACGGTAATAACTTTTCAACCAAATGCTCCAATTTGCATCAATGACCCCTTCTAATTTTATTAATTTTTCTTATGTTTTTTCTTATAATCAAAACTTTCATAAAAATAAAAGTCAGGCTTATCTTTGTTTAAGAGTCCCAACGCCAGACTCAGCGCTGCTACGTTTCACGATTATATTCGTTTCTTCAGGGGCTAACAAGCCGACTTCAAAAGTTTCCATTTATGCTGAGAAGACAGACAAAACATTCTCCCTTTAAAATAAATACTTCAAATCCATTATTACAAAAAGAAGGCAACATATCAGTCTTATTGAAAAATAAGGTAACTTGATGTAGCTTACCAAACATGCTTCTCATGGGCATTCCTCCCCCTAGCACAAAAAAAAACGCCGCGCATGCGGCTTAAAGTACTCATGCATGCGCGGCGTTTTTATGTGCTAGGGGGAGGAATGCCCATGAGAAGCATGTTTGGTAAGCTACATCAAGTTACCTTATTTTTCAATAAGACTGATATGTTGCCTTCTTTTTGTAATAATGGATTTGAAGTATTTATTTTAAAGGGAGAATGTTTTGTCTGTCTTCTCAGCATAAATGGAAACTTTTGAAGTCGGCTTGTTAGCCCCTGAAGAAACGAATATAATCGTGAAACGTAGCAGCGCTGAGTCTGGAGTTGGGACTCTTAAACAAAGATAAGCCTGACTTTTATTTTTATGAAAGTTTTGATTATAAGAAAAAACATAAGAAAAATTAATAAAATTAGAAGGGGTCATTGATGCAAATTGGAGCATTTGGTTGAAAAATTATTACCGTAGCTCCTGCTAGTCTGAGACCCATGTCCTTTTATAAAAAGTTCACTGCTTTCGAAGAAATATATGTCTCTGGTGATTTGAGAAATTTAAGACTAATTGTGAAGAATTCTCATATTGGTGGAGTAATCACGTTGTTTTTCTAGTTATCCCACAGCAGCAAATGTTAGGTACTTTAAAGTCTGGCTTAACATTTGCTGCCGTAGGCTAACTGGGCAGTTTGCTTTGGCACTATCTGGCTGATCTGGAGATTCAGTACCGGTGAGTGGATATGGCCCCTGGCATTGAAGATCCGGGTTTAAAGTTCAGTGAGCGGCAGCTAGCCCCTTTACCTGCACTAGTCAACCCCACTGATTATCCCCCACAATGTGTCTTTTTACTCATTTTTTCCAAATGTCAGGTTTAATTCCATTTTGTTCAATATTTGACGTTATTTTGTCCTCAGACAGACAAATAGACAGACATTTAATTCTTTCCAACTTCTGTTGGGTGGGAAAAAATAAGAAACTAATTTTTTAAATCGATTTACCATTTTTGCAGCATGGACTTCTCTCACCTATTGTTAACAGTACATATTAAAAAGGAAGATGCTGCCATCACCTTTGCAGGTAATGATTCCAAGACTTGCAGAAGTCATCCTAGATCACGGAAAGATGGGGCTGGGAGGAGCTCAGCAGAACATCTTCAATGACAGGACTGACATGCAGCTCAGGAGGTCATCTAGAATAGAATCTCTCAACTTCTTTGGCTGTCTAAACCCCTTTAACATCCAAAAAATTCCAGGACCTCTCTTCATTCCCAACACTCTCCTTGGACCTCCTCTCCTCAGCACCAAGCCTACCACATCAGCCCTCTTTATCCCCTTTCCTCACCCTCTCTCTATCAATCCCTCTTTCTCCCCTTAACAAGTCCCCACTAATCTCTGCCTTCCCCACAATCAGTACCTATAAACCTTTCTCTCTGTTTTCTGTGTCCTGCAGACCCTCTGTAATGCTCACACAGACCCCCAAGAGTCCATGGATCACAGGTTGGGAACCACAGATCTAGAATCCCAGAAAGGCACTGAAGCAGGTCACTGAGGTTCAGAACGAGATGGGGCAGCTTTATATTAAAGAAGTTAATGAGAACCTGAAACCCCACCAAAATTCATTGGAGAATTCTAATAAAAATTACACAAAATAATTTTTCTATGTTGTAACCTGATATCTGTGCAGATTCAATACATAAATCTGGATGAATTTTAATCAGTATTCCTGTGTTCAAATTCAGGTTTAATTTTTGTAGACTTTGGGGTATGTTTACTAAACTCCGTTGCTGTGCGGGTCCCCGTTAGTGTGCTGGTGCCATATAAGGAGTGGGCGGGCCAGGCAGAAAAAAGCAAAAAACCGGACCGTACGTGTGTGCGTCGCGCTAATGTGCGGGGCCCACATTAGCGCGTGGGAAGGCTAAGTGGGGCGCTGCTGCAAAACCAAACGACAGAGCTGTAGTACAATGGTGAAGACACCGACCAATGATACGGGGGCCAGGGGTTCAAACCCCCATTGCACTCAACAAAATAGACCAGCTGAGGCACCAACATTTATGGGCAAAAGTGCTTAGGAGGCATATTAATTTTGGGCGGCAGAAGGCGGCGCACTGTTATTTTTATTACGGCATGAGGCAGCGCACTGTTTAGTGTGGGCGGCAGATGGCGGCGCATTGGTAAATTTGGGTGGCAGAAGGTGGTGCGCTGATAAATGTGGGCAACAGAAGGCGGCGAGCCGGTGGGCAGAAGGCGGCGCGCTGATGTGTGAGGGGGCAGTCCAATAGTGGGAGGGAGAAGTGGCGCGCTGATGTGCAAATAACAGGAACAGAGCCATAGCACAATGGTTAAGACACTGACCACTCATGCAGGGATCATGGGTTCAATTCCCCACAGTGCCCATTGAAGACAGCTGGCTGAGGCATTATTTTAGGGGCATATCCATGTTGTGCAGCATAAGGCAGCGCGCTGTTAATTTAGTGCGCCACAAGATGGCGCGCTGATGGCTACAAGGCTGCATGCGGATGCACAATGACAGGAACAGAGCCAGAGCACAATGGGTAGGACACTGACCAATGGTGCAGGGGCCAGGGGTTCAACCTCTCACAGTGCCCAGTGAACAAGGCTGGCTGGGGCAGTATGTATCATGGTGAGGAGTGCTGTAGGAGGCCTTCCATTTATATTTTATTTCCCACCACTAGTAAACCCGCTCTCACAGTGTGTTAACATACGGATGCCCGTAAGGCACATGCTACAGTGCACTGTCCGCCAAGGCACCCTAGAATGTCCCCTATAGGGCACCATGTATGTTGCGACACAGGATAATGTATAGTGCACCCTATATGGATGGCAACCATAAGGTGGCCTATAGGGCGCCCTATAAAGCACCCTCAGAGGCACCTAATGGGTATAGTAAGCTGTGTGGTTTTGCCGGCATAGACATATGTACAGTAAATAAAAATAAAGCTGTGGACAGCCCTATCAAAGGGCCCCACTGTGGGTTCAAACCCATGACCTCTGGCTGTACAGGGAGTGACATAACCATTGGGCTACAGCTCTATAGCTGACAGCAAGCCCCTGGCTGGCTGCAGAGAGCCTGCACGTCACCCCACAGACAGTCTGCTGTTGTAGACAGGATAGGGTTAGGCCACCCGTACCCATGATGCACTGCACATGCAAATCAGCTGTCCACAGATGCACACGAGATGGGGAATGCACCCCAACAGCTACCCGGCCTGGTAGGGGGAATTGTCCATGTGAACCCACACAGCACCTCGGCCTGGTAGGGGGTCCTGAGCGGGTGGACTACCAGCAAAGAGTAGCTACACACCGTCACATTGTGCGGGTACTGTGCTCACCCTGAGGGTGTGATATGGTGGCCAGGACCAGGTCCACAACACCAGCCATGGCTGGATGAGGCCATGACAGAGCTCCAAAACAGTACTAACCTGTGAGATAGGAAGTTGCTGCAGAAACATGTTGGATATCTCTGTCTGTCTCAGTTAGTGGAAACCCCCAAGAACCCCTAGGTGGCCAAAGAACAACCACCACCACCACCACCCCCCCCCCTTCCCCCAATGACAGCAAAGTGGACCATCAAATCCCAGTCCTGCTGGGGAACAGACACCATACAGGGCAGTCCAAGCAGCTCCACACACATCCATAACACAATATCAGGCAGACTTTAGGCCTGGATATCCAAAGATGCACCCCAGCACTATCTGATATTCACCTGCAGCAAGCCATCAGCCACTGCACCCTGCAAGGCACTCCATCAAGACACATACCAGCTGTGAACAGTCTGCTGGTTAGCCCTGATGGAAATGCATGCACCCAAAACTGGGGTGGCAGCACACACAAGCAAAGAGTTCTGTGAGGAGGCCCCAACAGAAAACCCATATATATCACAAGAGAAAAACACAATACAGCACTATGGGGGTGCCTAGCCATGCTGTCATCACTGCACACTCAGGATGAGAGTGCTCCCCCAGCAGCACATACAGAGGTCACCCTGTCTGTGTAGGTGGTGGCCTGGCACTACAATGTCACAGCCAGTGCCCTATGCCCTGTGCAGATGCATCCTGGCCAGCCCACCATGTCTGACCTATACCCATGGTACATTGCTGCTCATTATGCACATTGGCAGGCCAATACTGGCAGTAGTGCTGGCAGTGTGGGTTGGGGAAGGTGTTTGCAGCCAACACACACTGTATAGACAGACACACACGCCCACACCTATGCCAGCATTGTGCTACTATTGAGGGGGTGATTAGCCTTGGCCACCACACCGGTCCTGGGCACGGCACAGGCATGGATATGGTACGCAGTACTGCTGGGGGTCACTCCCCAGGGTGGTGAACACCGTCAGAGGCCAGGCCTGGAGCACGCACCGCAGACACCAAACAGATTGTTCGGATGGGGTCAACTATCAGTATGTGCGTAACGTAGGGATATCTATCAGCCTGTACTCTTAGCAAACATTTCAGAGCTGTGTACCTCAGGTGTAGGGTGACATTGCTAAGGTATGCAGGTGCTGATATTGGGAGATGCACGCAGGGTCCAATGTTCTGCCTCTACAGGAGACATTGGCCAATGGGCCTGTGGGTGTGGGTGTGTCTGCCCCTGTTGGCTGCTGCTTTACGGCAGCGCTTCCCCACTCCAGCCCAGTTTTGCATCACACTGTTTGGGTCTTCCTGCTGTCCCTCATGAATATGCATGAGCTACATCTACATGCCGTGGGGGTGGTGCATAGATATACAGCACAGGCATTTGTATGAGTGGCAGCATGGAACCTGACTGGTGTGTGGCCCACCAGGACTGCATTTGGGGGAATCTGCTGTAGGTTCTGCCCCTGTTCATGGTGTCTGTGCTCAGTGGGGTAAAAGATAGATGTATTACCATTGCATATGTCCTTGTCACCAAAGGTGTGTCCTTACTGTCACTGTTTATTTGTGGGGAAAATATGTGGGCAGGATTGCCAGTAGTCCCAGCTGGTCTTTGAACCTGTGACCTTCTGTTCTTGCATGCATTGTTTGTGTGCACTGCACCACCATGTAGCCACAGCTTGGCTGAATTCCCTGGATAGTCCATGACTGTGGATCCGGCAGGGCCTGTCTGTTGCTGTGGACTGTGCCAGCCTGCACATGGCTAGGCCTCTGTCTTCTGTCGCTAGCAGCCACTGCCCCCTGCACCACATGTACTCATCCGCCAACATGCTGGCATGAGCTTCTCCCATAAAAAGCAGGTGACCTGATTGGAATGTGGCAGTACGGGACTGCATTTGGGGTACTTGGCTGTGGGTAATGCCCATTGTTGTGGTGTGTGTACGTTGTTGGGTAAAATATGGGTGTTTTCCCCATGCTTATGTCCCCTGCAATACAGGGGTGTCTGTGCTATCTGTGTTTAGTGGTGGGTAAAATATGGGGACTGGGCTGGCAAGTGCCCCAGCTGGGCTTTGAACCTCTGATCCTAGAGGGACTGACTCTGTCCGCTGCACCACACTATGGCCACATAGATAGTGCAGCCCCTGGAGGTAGTAAGCCTGGCAGGATGGAATCACAAACCCTGCTCTACGCAAATTTACTGTGGGCATATGCACCCTGTCTGGTGACAAACGTGCACATAAACCCCGGAAATGACCACGGGAAATGGGGGACAAAATATCACCACGCTGGGCAACAGTGATATTAATGGGCAACCATAGCAAACACTCCCAGGAAAGCTCCACAAAAGGAAATGTTTTTTTGGAAGAGTCTCCGCTCCGTAAACCCTTCCAAAATTCATTTCTTTTTTCTGGAGCTTTGCTGGGTGTGTTTTCTGTATTTGCCCATCACTATAACTGTTCCCCAGCTGAATTACTATTTTTAATAGTTCTGTTGTGGTCATTTTCTATTTTTATTTGCACTTTTGTGCTGTGCACATGTATCACACTGCTCACGTTTTGCTGGTTTCCCCGGTTTCCTGTACATTGCTGACGGAAATGGTTTCTCTTCCCTTTAAATGCTTTCTACTGCGAGTGTTTCCCTCGCGGTAGTTTTTACATGCAAATTCGGGCCCGATACTGTGCGGGGAACCTCTCCCCTCCCACTCTCCACCCATTGACCCCGTCCTTCTGCCCCTCTGGAGCCTTCCTCCGCCCTCCTTTAGCCGTTCCACGCCTCTATCGGACGTTTGCGGGCCCGCACTTGTACGGGGCCCGTTAGTGTGCCGCGCACCTTTGCGGGGATGACACGCACGTGTGCGGGGCGTTTAAATGCGTTTATTAGCGTTTCAATGCCGCGTTTCCGTGCGCTCTTTTGCGGCGCGCACATTTCCGGTTTTTAGTAAACATCCCCCTTTGTCTTTATAACAGCTGCCATTATCCAGATAAATACTTTTGAATATCCAGCCCTATGTTTTCTGAAAGCTAGTGAATGCAAATTGATATTCAAATGAACAAAGACGACTACATTTCCTAAGATGAAAAAATGGGGAAAGCATCCAGGGCAAGCAAGGCTCATGGAATTCTTTCCAAACCATCTGTGTGTGTATTTGTGTGTATATGTCTCTATGCGTCTGTGTGTTTGTGACTGTTGTATGCATGTCTGCATATCTGTGTGTGCCTGGGCATGTATTTGTAAGCATTGTGTGTCTATACAGATATGTGTAAGTGCTTTATGTGTCTGTGCACAGAGGGAGGAGAGGCTCAGTGGTTGGGACAGGTTACCTCAGGCCAGAGGGTCAGGAGTTCAATTCCTGCATGGGGACAAGCAACCTCAGGCCAGAGGGACTGAGGGTCTCTAGTCCCATGGCCATTCCTTGTGGCCTTGGGCAAACCACTTAACCCCCCATTGCCTCAGGTACACATAGGGGTCTGTTTACTAAAAACCGCCAATGTGCACAGCCGCACAATAGCGCACTAAAAGAGGATTTAAGAGCACTTAAGCGCCCCGCACACATGTGATGAAGCCATGCACCCATGCGCGTCACACTAACGGGTGCCGCACAAGTACGGGGCCGCAAATGTCCAATAGAGGTCGGGAATGGCTAATGGAGGGTGGAGGAAGTCCCCCGAGGGGCAGAGAGATGGGCAGGGAAGGGGAGGGGAGAGGCGCCCCGCACATTATCGGGGTTGAATTTCAAAGGAAAAATAGCGTGAGTGAATCACTTGCTGTAGAATGCATTTAAAGGGAAGAGAAACCATTTACGTCAGCAATGTACAGGAAAACCGGGGAAACCTGCAAAACGTGAGCAGTGTGATACATGTGCACAGCCCAAAAGTGGAATTAAAAATAGAAAAGGACCACAACAAAAATTGTAAAAATAGTAATTCAGCTGGGGAACAGTTATAGTAATGGGCAAAACTAAAAAACACACCCAGGAAAGCTCCAGCAAAAAGAAATGAGTTTTGGAAAGGTGTACGGAGCGGAGACTCTTCCAAAAAACATTTCCTTTTTGTTGGAGCTTTCCTGGGAGTGTTGCCCATTAATATCACTGTTGCCCAGCGTGGTGATATTGTGTCCCCCATTTTCCGTGGTCATTTCCGGGGTTTATGTGCACGTTTGTCACCAGACAGGGTGCATGTGCCCACAGTAAAAATGCGTAGAGCAGGGTTTGAGACTCCATCCTGCCAGGTTTACTACCTCCAGGGGCTGCACTGTCTCTGTGGCCATAGTGTGGTGCAGCAGACAGAGCCAGTACCTCTAGGACCAGAAGTTCAAATCCCAGCTGGGACACTTGCCAGCCCAGTCCCTATATTTTACCCACCACTAAACAAAGATAGCGCAGACACCCCTGTATTGCAGGGAACATAAGCATGGGGAAAACACCCATATTTTACCCAACACCACACACACACCACAACAATGGGCATTACCTACAGCCAAGTCCCCCAAATGCAGTCCTCTACTGCCACATTGCAATCAGGTCATCTGCTTATTCTGAGAGAAGCTCATGCCAGCATGTTGGCGGACGAGTACATGTGGTGCAGGGGGCAGTGGCTGCTAGCCACAGAAGACAGAGGCCTAGCCATGTGCAGGCTGGCACAGTCCACTGCAACAGACAGGCCCTGCCGGATCCACAGTCATGGATGTTCCAGGGAATCCAGCAAACCTGTGGCTACACCGTGGTGCAGTGCACACAGACAGTGCATGCAAGAACAGAAGATCACAGGTTCAAAGCCCAGCTGGGGCTACCACCAATCCTGCCCACAATTTTTTTCCACAACTAAACAGTGATAGTAAGGACACACCTTTCGTGGCGAGGACATATGCAATGGTACTACGTCTATATTTTACCCCACTGAGCACAGACACCATGAACAGGGGCAGTACCTAGAGCAGAATCTCCCAAATGCAGTCCTGGTGGGCCACACACCAGTCAGGTTCCATGCTGCCACTCATACAAATGCCTGTGCTGTATATCTATGCACCACCCCTATGACATGTAGATGTAGCTCATGCATATTCATGAGGGACAGCAGGAAAACCCGAACAGTGTGATGCAAACCTGGACTGGAGTTGGGAATCTCTGCCGTAAAGCAGCAGCCAACAGGGGCAGACACACCCACACCCACAGGCCCCATTGGCCAATGTCTCCTGGAGAGGCAGAACATTGGACCCTGCGTGCACCTCCCAATACTAGCACCTGCATACCTTAGCAATGTCACCCTACCCCTGAGGTATATGGTACACAGCTCTGAGACGTTTGCTAGGAGTACTGGCAGATAGATATCCATAAGTTACGCACATACTGCTAGTTGACCCCATCCGAACAATCTGTTAGGTGTTTGCGGTGCGTGCTCCAGGCCTGGCCTCTGACGGTGTTTACCACCCTGGGGAGTGACCCCCAGCAGTACTGCGTACCATATACATGCCTTGCCGTGCCCAGGACCGGTTTGGTGGGCAAGGCTAATTACCTCCTCAATAGTAGCACCATGATGGCATAGGTGTGGAAGTGTGTGTCTGTCTATACAGTGGGTGTTGGTTGCTAGCCCCTTCCACAACCCACACTGCCAGCACTGTTGCCAGTATTGGCCTGCCAATGTGCATAATGAGTAGCAAGGGACCATGGGTATATCTCAGACAGGTTTGGCTGACCAGGATGCAGCTGCACAGGGCATAGGGCACTGGCAGGGACATGGTAGTGCCCGGCCACCACCTACACAGACAGGGTGACCTCTGTATGTGCTGCTGGGGGATCACTCTCACCCTGAGTGTGCAGTGATGGCAGCATGGCTAGGTACCCCCATAGTGCTGTATTGTGTTTCTCTCATGTGATATATATATGGGTTTTCTGTTGGGGCCTCTTCACTGACTTATCTGCTTGTGTGTGCTGCCACCCCAGTTGTGGGTGCATGCATTTCCATCAGGACCAACCAGCAGACTGTGCACAGCTGGTATGTGTCTTGATGGAGTGCCTTGCAGGGTGCAGTGGCTGAGGGTTTGCTGCTGGAGAATATCAGATAGTGGTGGGGTGCATCTGTGTATATCCAGGCCTAATGTCTGTCTGATATTGTGTTTATGGATGTGTATGGAGCTGCTTGGACTGCCCTGTAGGGTGTCTGTTCCCCAGCAGGATTGGGGTTGATGGCCCACTCTGCTGCCATTTGTGGGGAGGGGGGTGTAGGATGGGGAACCTAGGGGGTGTGTTTCCACTAACTGAGACAGACAGAGCTTTCCAAGGTGTTTATGCAGCACCTACCTATCTCACAGGTTATTGCTGCTTTGGAGCTCTGGCATGGCCGCATTCAGCCATGGAAGGTGTTGTGGACCTGGTCCTGGGCGCAACATCACACACTCAGGGTGAGCACAGTAACCGCACAATGTGATGGTGTTTAGCTACTCTTTGCCGTTTGTCCACCCACTCAGGACACCCTACCAGGCCGAGGTGCTGTGTGGGTGCACACGGACACGTCCCCCTACCAGGCTGGGGAGCTTTAGGGGTGCATTTCCCATCTTGTGTGCATCTGTGGACAGCTGATTTGCATGTGCAGTGCATCATGGGTACGGGTGGCCTAACCCTATCCTGTTTACAACAGCAGACTGTCTGTGAGATGACGTGCAGGCTATCTGCAGCCAGCCAGGGGCTTGCTTGCAGCTATAGAGCTGTAGCCTAATGGTTACCTCACTGCCTGTGCAGCCAGAGGTCATGGGTTCAAACCCACAGTGGGACCCTGTGATAGGGGTGTCCAAAGCATTTTTTAATTTGCTGTACATATGTTGATGCCAGCAATAACACCCTCAGTGTACTGTACCCATAAGGTGCCTCTGAGGGTGCTTTATGGGGCGCCCTATAGGGCACTTTATGGTTGCCATCCATATAGGGTGCACTATACATTATCCTGTGTTGCAACATACATGCTGCCCTATAGGGGACATTCTAGGGTGCCTTGGCGGACGGTGCACTGTAACATGTGCCTTATGGGCCGCCTTATGTTAACATGCTGTGAGAGTGCGTTTGCTAGTAGTTATCACAAAATAAAATTAAAAAGCCTCCTACAGCACTCCACAACATAAAACATATTGCCTCAGCTAGCCTTTTCCACTGGGCATTGTGAGAGATTGAACCCCTGGTCCCTGCACCATTGGTCAGTGTCTTAACCATTGTGCTGTGGTTGTATTCCTTTGCTTTAGCATCAGCGTGCCGCCTTGTGCCACCCAAAATTAACAGCCTGCTGCCTTAACATGCACTGCTTCCTAGAGCAATAATGCCCATAACAGGTCATATTTCATCAAGCCATGTTCATTGGGCACAGCAGGGGATTGAACCCATGATCCCTGCACGGGTGGCTGGTGTCTTAACCATTGTGCTATGGCTCTGTTCCTGTTTTTGCACATCAGCGCACCACTTCCGCCGCCCACTGTTAAAATGCCTCCTCACACATCAGCACACAGCCTTATGCCCATCAGCGCGCCGCCTCCTGCTGCCCACAATTAACAGTGCGCCGCCTTATGCTGCCCAAAAAGAACAGTGCGCCGCACAACAAGAGCACTGCGCCGCCTTATGCCATACAAAATGAACAGTGCGCTGCGTTATGCCGTAGAAAATGAACAGTGCGCCGCCTTATGCCATCCAAAATTACTTTGCTTCCTGAAACTCTTTTCCACATTCAAGGTGGTGCCTCAGCTGGCCTTTTTTGTTGCGCACAATGGGGGATTGAGCCTGTGGCCTCTGCACCATTGGTTAGTGTGTTCACTGTTGTGCTACAGCTCTGTTCCTATATGTGCCCAGCAGCGCCCCACTTAGCCTTCTCACGCGCTAATGTGGGCCCCGCACATTAGCGCAACGCGCACACGTACGGTCGGGTTTTTTTCTTTTTTCTGCCTGAACCGCCCACTCCTTATATGGCACACGCACACTAACGGGGCCCCGCACAATTTCGGAGTTTAGTAAACATGCCCCTTAGATTGTGAACCCTTCAGGGGCAAGGGAACAAAAAAAAAAGTACCTGTTATTATACATGTAAACCACACTGATTCTAAAGAGTGCAGAATAAAAAAAAAATAAATATATGCATTTGTGTGTATGCAAAGTGTCTTTATGTGTGTGTGTATATGTATTTGTGCTGGCTCTGTATCTGATCAGGAGAGAGGGAGTCAGAGTAGCAGTGCCCTAAGTTCTATCACTACTATTTTTCAGCATATCAAATTTATTGTGCTGTAGCAGCTGGAACTATGTTTTGGGGGACTTCATTTCTCTGAAACCCCTAGTTCATTCTCACCTATTTTTGAACCTTATGTCATTTACTCATTTTTAACCCTATGTCATATGTGATTCCTTTCTGTAAAATTTTACAGACAGACAGACAGACAGACAATGTTGATCCCTCGAGAGCCTTCTCCAATTATGCACCTGATCTATGGAATGTACTACTGAATAACCTCAGAGAAACACACAAAATTCCAAAAAGAATTCCACAGAGAAACTAACAAAATTCCACAAAGAACTTAAGACATTCCTATTCAAAGAACATTTAAAGGCTAAATGGTGTGTCCCCATGGAACAACAAACTTAGATACTTATCCCCCTTTCAATATGTACCACCCTCCCACTTTACTCCTCCCATCCACTTCCGCCAACAACACACAACAGTTGTTGTTCACAATTGTGATTATGTAAATATGTTTCAGTCTATTGGCCACAGTTACCAAATGTAGTCATTCTGTCTGATGTTACTAAGATTCTAAGGTTCTATGTAAAACAGTTACAGTGCGATTCCATAACATCCACGTCCGGCTAATAGAAACGTCAAAATTGAAAATGGGCACATTATAGACCTTTTTCCGAAAATACAAGTATAGACTATTCCATAACTGTGGGTACAGAAGCACCTGCGTTTCTGGAATCAAGAGAAATATGTTTCCAGTATGGCACAAACACCACCATGTCTGGGGCTCTTGCTGCTATACTGGGACATGGGTATATGCAGCAAATGGCCTGTATGGCCCCGTGCCCGCCGTATTCTGAAAGATAGACGTTTCTGATGATTCCCGTCTCCATGTGGCCTTGCCTCTACATGAAAAGCGTTCATCTCCTAAGCTGATGCTCTCACTGACAATGTGCTGAGGCAAACACATTAATACTGATGAAACAGATATGTGCATGCAAACCAGACTATATATACTAGTCTATTGCAGGCCCTTAAGACTATATGGTTATCTAAGTGCACCTAAGTTAGCATAAAAGCAAATGGAAAGTGAGTTGTTTATCCTGACAGATCCTTCAGCAACACATACATAAAAAAAAAGTTAAGTTGCCCCTTCGAAAAAGCTATTTTTCATTTGTCAAAAAAAAACAAAACGATAGAAGGGAGCAACGAGACTCACCCTCACCAAACAGTTATGCCTATTTTAATCAATACAGGTTCTTAGAAATGTTAAATTACTGAAAAGCACTTATCTTTATAACAGCAGAACTGAAGAGTAAAGAATGTAATCAGGAAAATCACGACGTGCATGTTTCGGGTCAAATCACAACCCTGTCTCAAGTGCTGTAATTCCTGCCATTCAATGAAGTTGAGCTGCCGTAGAACGCCACAATATGAAAGGGATTTTCAAGGGCCAACTGTCCAAATAATTGGCTGATTCTCAAAGCCCCTCAAAACAGATCCACCAATGAGAAAAGGGAAAACCCATCGTTATTGGGGAAGCCCTTTGCTCAATGGGCAAACTCAGATCAAACTAAACCAATCGATTTCACGATTTAAGCCATGGGGGTGAATGGAATTCAATATATAAATTCAACGTGTTCCAAAAATTGCAAACAAAATATTTTGTCACTCCCACGGGAATTGTGAGGGACATGATCGATAACTCTCCATTTTAAATCACTGAATCGATGCTGAAAGGTCAAACAATGGTCCACTATAGGTGCTGAAGAGACTTGCAAATGTAATCGAGAAGCATATTCTCCTAATCTGGTCTTGATGGTACGAATAGTGCAACCCACGTATAGTAAAGAACATGGGCATTGTATGAAATAAACGATCAATCGGAGATGCTGATTTCACCAAGATGTCCCTTAAATTAGAACCCAACCCCCTTTAAGGAACAAAGATAACTGAGAGACCAGGGTTTGATTCCCACTAGCACTCCTTGTGGCCTTGGCTTTGATTGAAATGATAAAGTGGAATTAACAAAACATTAAATAAATAAATAAGTGCTTTTCAGTAATTTAACATTTCTGAGAAGCTGTATTGATTAAAATGGACATAATTGTTTGGTGAGGGTGAGTCTCAGTGCTCCCTTCTATCGGTTTTGTCCAACAAAAGAAAAATAGCTTGTTTGAAGGGGCAACTTAACTTTTTCAGTTTGGTGACTTTCTTTTTTTGATCTGTCACTATTTGGGGATTTCTTTGTGGCAACACATACATGGCATTTGATGAACACCTTAGTTATACTTGCAGTCGTCATCGCTGTAAACAGTTTCTGCGGTGCTAAGAATGGACCATATAACACTGAAATGAGTTCCTACAGCTACATGTCAAAACATATCCCTGTCAATGAGAGGAAACCATCAAGATGAGCACATGCAACAGTGCAAACATCAGCAATACATGCCCAAGAGCACCATCTGTCCTGACAAAGGTACACGATGTTAGAGACCTCTCATGGTGCATTTGGATATGTATTTGTGCTGTTTGCACTGCAGCATGCCCCAAGGGTCCCCAATGGAGGAGGACCTCCAAGAGTCCCCCACCATTGACAGGGACATACCCCCCTATGTTGATGCAGAGCAGCTTTGCAGAGCTACTTCCCATGTACACCAGCACCCTGGTGGTGCTGCAGTCAGCCCTATAGTCCATGTACTGGCCAGGCATACATAGCACCCCAGAGATGTAGATCTGCTCTCACACCACACACACACACACACACACACACTCTCTCTCCTGCTTGCGGTCAGATATAACGTAGCTCTGCTAATACCATGCCCTGTAGCTATACACAACTGCTGCTAATACATAATAGCATAGCAATTCTACTTCATACTAACTCACATGCCATCCCTACATCCACATTCCCTTTCCTCTGATCATAGCAATTCTTAGGGAAGCTCAGAATAGCCCCTGTAGTACAAACAGCAAACTGGCTGCCAGCATAGCCAGAATAAAGCGTTGTGCAGTGATTTATTTTTCTGTAGGGTTTTTCTTATTGTTACTTAACCTTACAAACACCCCTCCCCTATGCATTCTTTTCTTTCCCAGACAGCTGACACACCAGCTCAATACAGACTTGCCACAGCCATTCATCTCTATGGGAGGCGTTGGAGATCGGAGCAGAAATTCTTCTAAGTCCCGGCCTTATTCCATCTTGCTGCTGGTATAACATGGGCAATCCTGGGATACACTCAGGACATACATGGGCCGCCCCTAAGTACACTTTATATGTGTCTGTGGCCTGCCACACCCCCATTCTGCCCCTCCCACCCATTTTCTGAGATCCCTGTTTTTGTGCCATGTATGTGCAGGGCCACATAGTTGCAGAATATGAGTCTAGATGTTTACGCAGGAAGAACATCTATCCCGCACATCCAAGCAGCCTAATTGTGTTTCTGAATGACCTTCTTAATGTTTTGTTCCCTGTAAAACGCTTTGATTATTGATAAGATGGTATAAAAAAACCCAGAATTAGAAAAATATAATTTCTTTCCCACCTCTATTGGGCTGGAAAGAATAGAGATGCACTGTTTATAGCAGAAGCCGTCTGCTCTTCCATGGCTGGTGAGTCCAGCATTACCTCTAGATTTTAGGACCAGATCTAAGTGATTCTGCTCAAGTGAGTTTCATGCCAAGTAATTCTCTGTTTCCAGCTAATGACATATACACGTCCACTGTGACGCATCAGTTTTCTGAGGACTGTATAACTATGTCCATGCCGAAATTTCATAATGGAAGCTTGATGCTTGTCTGTAAGTATAAAAGCAGCTGCCTGCTCCACACTTTCTCTGCCTGTCCACTTTCCCGACATTCTGAGTTTAGATTTGTTTCACTTGGGTCAAATCTTCGGATTTAGCCCATGACTTTCCCTGACCCCTGAGGACTTCAGTTTGTACGTGAGGCAGTGGAGGGTTAAGTGGCTTGTCTAAAACCAAAAGGAATGTTGGTGGAATTTGTACACTGGCTTCCTTGGCTTTTAGTCCACTTTCAACACATTTCCAAATCATTAATAATACATATTATATAATAAAATATACATATCTATATCAACAGTCACCTCGTAATTAGGTTAACAACTGTAAAGAATTAATGATATGAGGTGAAAGGGAGGCAGAGGCTGATAAGTCTCTGGCTTTGTAAGAAAACAGAAAGCTACAGGCACACTTCAGTTCCAGAGATCATTCAAACCTCCGGAACTGAAGTGTGCCTGTAGCATCGTTTTGTTACTAGGCCCGAGACTTATCAGCCCCCCCCCCCCCTTCGTATCAGCCTGATAACTATGTCTTCCCCAGATAATTCAACTCAGTAGACTTCAGTGACATCCCAATAACTGGCCACTAATGCAAAGGCTCGATCCAAGACCGTGTACTAGTAGACATCAAGCTAAAATGGAAGCTACACAACTTAAGTCTATCAATGCATATGGTTGCCAGTCCCATGGGCTGACAATGAAGGAAGGCTGAGTAGTTTCAGATAAATGTTTCACAGCACTATCACAGTGTCTAGCAGAAGCTCACAGGACAGTTAACAGCTACAGTCTCTGAGCTGGGATATTCCCCAGGACCCCTGTTCAGCATTAGAACTGTATCACCCTGCTTACTAGAAGGTGACAGATCTGTACATGTACCATCCAGTGGAGGGAGACAGTTATACGTTTCCTACAGTCTAGAATGTAAACAAGATGGGGAGGAGAGCTTGCACGGAGTAGCTGTTATAACCCTATATATTTTACTGGGCAGATTGGGTGGACCATTTCAGTCTTTATCTACCATTATTTACTATTTTACTGTATTAACAGTCAACACATTTTAACTATGTAAAATGCCTCTAAAAGCTTTCTAGATGAAAAACGATTTCTTGGTTAATGCTTTACCTTCTGCAGGTCGCACTCTTACAGTTCCTAGGTCAGTGAAAAAGGACTTTTCTCTCTATTCAGCCTGCCTGAACTACTCCTCTACTCTCACGCCTAAGAAACCTGTAAAGATTGGTAAGAAGAGCATCTGTTTTCATCTTTTACAGAAAAATGTGTCAACTGACTGACAATAAGGAAGAAAGTAGATTCCTGAAACACTATATAAATTGTTACCTACTCAGTGCTGTATTATTTCTAAAAGATGCACATAGGGAGCAAAAACGTGCTTTATCAGCACATTTTCCTGTTAGCATAAAGACTTTCATAGATAAAGACGTTGGTAAGTGCCATTTGGTCAGGTGGCTAATTGTTGATAGAGTGGCATCCATAGCTATTCTTATTGTATCGATCCATCGTATGGCTGGTCTTCCTCTTTTGCATTGTCCTTCAACTTTACCAAGCATGATGTCTTTTTCTCATGATCTCTCTTTACATGATTGTCCAAAATATGAAAGTCATTATAAATTGCTTTACTTTTCCTGAGCCTATCAAGGTGACCATCTTAGGGAGACACTCATGAATGGCCTAACCAGATTCCATTGCTCACAAACTACATACGCCAACTAGAGAAGTCTGTGTGTGTGTGTGTGTGTGTGTGTGTGTGGTCATTCGGACATTATTCCACTGGTGGTTGCTGCAGTGGAAGAATTTATATATTTTTAGGAATAGTTAAGTTTCGGGGGCACTTTCTCCAAATGGGTTAGTTTTGCGCATACAATGTTTATTGTGAACCTTACTTCTAAGCCAGAGCATGGGGAGTAGGATCTCAGTCTCTCAAATTTACTGCTAAAGACTCAGCTCTTGCAAACTCCAGCTGAAGAGAGCCTCCAGCTGGAGTTTGCAAGATGTAACATTTATTGGTAGTTTGTCAAGATGTGCTTGGAAATTCTTCTTTATCAAGCCTGTGGCAGCCAATATGATGGGAAATATTTTAGTATCTTTCTGCCACACTTTCTTGGCCTCCGACTGCATTTCCTGGTATTTCAGGATCTTCTGCCTCTCCACGTGATTCACAGAGTAGTCGCTTGGAATCGACACCTCTATTAGCAATGTTGTTCTGGTGTTTCTCCTTAACCACTCTATCCGGCTTCCTTGCATCTGGTTTCTTATTGGTTGGAATGGGAGTATCCCAGGTGTCATAACCTCTTCATTCTCCAAAATTCTGTTAGGGTCATGATCTCAATGCTTTTCAGGCACAGTGATGTTGTAGTGCTTGCAGAGTTTCCAATGGATGAGGCATGCTACTTATTATGTCTTTCTCTATAGAAATTTTCTACAATCAGAACTTCACAGCCAGCTGTGAGGTTAGTCCTGGTTTCAAGGTCTTTCTTACAGAATCAACACATGTCTGTGTTGCCAGTTTTTTCAGTGGTTGCTGGAAACCATCTTGTTCATAAGCCACTGTCCTGGGCTGCAACTATCAACCTTTCATCCTTCGGTTTCATTTCACCCCTCCTTAACCATTCATAGAAACATATAAATATGACAACAGAAAATGACCACATGGCCTATCTAGTCTGTCCTTCCATATCAACATCTTCCACAGTCCCCTTTTTTCCTTTAGAGATCCTCTGTGTTTGTCCCATGCTTTTTTGAATTCAGATACGGTTCTCATTTCTACCACCTCCACTGGGAGACTATTCCATTGATCCACTACTCTTCGCGTAAAGAAATATTTCCGCATATCACTCCTGAATGTATCCCCCTTCAACCTCATCCCATGTCCCCTCATAGAAGAACTTGCTTTCAATTGAAAGAGGCTCGCCCCATGTACATTTATGCCATGGATGTATTTAAGCATCTCAGTCATATCACCTCTATCCTGCCCTTCCTCTAAGGTGTACATATTAAGATCTTT
The DNA here is from genome assembly GCA_033557465.1 of Ichthyophis bannanicus. Taxonomy (NCBI): domain Eukaryota; kingdom Metazoa; phylum Chordata; class Amphibia; order Gymnophiona; family Ichthyophiidae; genus Ichthyophis; species Ichthyophis bannanicus. Next base: position 22,900,746 of record CM066051.1, on the reverse strand, counting down.
AAGTCTGTCCTCATATGCTTTATAATGAAGACTGTTATAATGTGTCTGTTCTTGATCGACAAAGGGTTCCTAGAGTAATACTTTATTTCCCACTGTATTTGTGCATCTACCACTTGTTTTTCCTTGTTTGTTGATCTAATTCCTTGAAGAGTTTTCTCTTGTTTTGTAAATTCTGTTACTGCCTTCCTTGTGCATGCTTGTGGATTTTCACGTATTCCTTCTAATCGTCGGAACACTTGTCAAAGTTTAATGATGGAAACAGTTTTGGACATTTACTCATATTTCAACACTTTCTGCATGTGGACAAGTGCAAAGTTATGCACCTAGGGAAGAACAACCCAAACTATGGTTACATGATGCAAGGTTCCACATTAGGAATCACTACCCAGGAAAAAATTTAGGCGTCATTGTGGATACCATGTTAAAACCCTCAGTCCAGTGTGCAGCGGCAACCAAGAGAGCAAATAGAATGCTAGGTATCATAAGGAAAGGAATGGAAAATAAAACAAAAGATATTATAATGCCTCTATATCGTTCCATGGTGAGACCGCACCTTGAATATTGTGTGCAATTCTGGTCGCCGTATCTTAAAAAGGATGTAGCTATTTTAGAAAAGGTTCAGAGATGAGCCACCAAAATGGTAAAGGGGATGGAATGATACTCCTATGAAGAAAAGCTAAAAAGGTTAGGGCTCTTTAACCTGGAAGAGACGGCTGAGGGGAGATATGATAGAAGTCTTTAAATTAATGAACGGAGTGGAACGGGTAAACGTAGATCGATTGTTTACGTTATCAGAATATAGAAAGAGTAGGGGACATGCAATGAAGCTACAGGGTAAACTATTTAAGCCTAATAAAAGAAAATATTTTTTTGCTCAATGCGTAATCAAACTCTGGAATTTGTTACCGGAGGATGTAGTAAAGGTTGTTAGTGTAGCTGGGTTTAAAAAAGGTTTGGACAAGTTCCTGGAGGAAAGGTCCATAAACCATTATGAAGAAGGGACCCAGGATATCAATGCTTGACTCAGTACAAGCATTGTGGAACCTGTGTCTTTTGGGGAACTGCTAGGTACATATGACCTAGATTGGCCACTGTTGGAAACAGGATACTGGGCTTGATGGACCTTGGTCTGACCCAGTATGGCATATCTTATGTTCTTATTTGAATCTGATGATGCAGTTAAGTAGCCTGGACGCCTATGATAGTAGCTTTGTATATATAATCAATCTCTATGAGTCCTAGCCCTCCTTCAGCTCTAGAGATGTACAGTCTTGGAATACACTGGTTCTTGTAAATCACTTCATGGACCTGGAGGAGATTTTCGTGTTCACACATACAGTTTTTCAAGATCTTTAAGAGCCCAGTCAACAGTCCCAAAACTGTATGAAAGTACAGGAATTGCCAGCTGATTGATTGTTTGTATCTTATTCCGTGATGTTTAGGCATTTTTCAATAATGATTTTAATCTCCTGTAATATTCTATACTGATCTTTTCTCTCAGTAATTTCGGCTAGAGTGCCATTCCTTCCTCTAATCCAAGATATGCCTTTCTGTTCAAGGTCCTTGATGTCACAGCCTTCAGCCAGGGAGATGTTTTCTGTTTTGCTCAATTTTCCTCTAAAAAAAGTTGCCTTAGCACATTTGTCAAGGCCAAGGGTCATCCTGATGTCATCAGAAAAGCTTCATCACACGGAGTTGCTCTGTCATTTGTTGGCCACTGGAACTATAGAGCTTCAGATCGTCTACAAATAATAAATGAGCTGTTTCTGGACTGTTACCTTCTTTAGAATTCATGCTAAATCTGTATCCCAAACAGTTGATGAGAGTACTCATTGGATTAAGTGCCATGCAAAACAGAAGAGGCGACAGGGAATCCCCCTGAAATATTCCTTGCTTGATCCTGATGTTAGCAAAGATACTGACCATCTTCAAATTTCAAAAATAGTGTGGTTTGCCACATTGCCATGGTGAACTTCATGTACTCTATGAAATCAAGATTTATTTTATACATTTCAAGGCAATATATTATCCATGAGTGTGGGACGCTGTCCAAAGCTTTCTTATAATCAAAACCTATGCTGCACTGAGATTTCTATTTTTCTTAGCCCTGGCCATGATGGCCTTATTCAACAGTAACTGGTCTTTGTTGACATATGCCCCTCTCTTGTTGCCCTTTTGCTCAGTTGTCATGTTGTTATTGGACTTGATATGATCACATATTCTGTCTGCATCTATTGCAGTGAACAGCTTATAGATTGCAGGCAGACAATATCAGTCTGTAATTGTTGAGAGTATTACTGGGGATCTCCTTTTGGAAGGAGAAATGTTCTTGTAGTAAGCCATTGTGGAGTTAAGTATGGCTGCGTAAACAATTGATTTTTTGCAATTCACAAGGTCTGGGTGGAGTGATGTTAACTGTTTGAGTCAAAGGTTTGTTATTCCATCTGGGCAAGGGCTCTTCCATTTTGGGACTTGCTTTAACCTGCTTATCAGCTTGTTTGCTGTTACTGCAGGCCATTCTATAGGCATGATGTTTGAGTTTCTAAATGCTCCTTAATGTAGGATAACCATTCTGCTTCTTGATTGTGTTTTATAGGGTCCTCGTATATCTTTCTCCAGAAGCTTTCTGTTTTGGCTTTGGTTGGTGGTGCTTTTATTATCTTAATGCTCTTTCCCAATCTTTTTCCATGTGGACTAGGACTTCAATCTTGAATTACCCCTCCTCGGGGTCTCTCCTGTCTTTCTTCCTCCTCTTCAGTGGATTGGTTGACCTGTCCTGTAGTTACCTCATTCTCCTACAGATCCTGATCTCCAAGCTCCTTCTCCCCCTCAGCTGCTCTTTCTGGTTCTGTGTCTTCTTTCTCCTGATACTCTCACCCAGGTCTCCTCCTCCTCCCTGTATTTCTTTTTCCAGGGAAGCCCGTAGTTGCTTCAAGATGTTATCATTCACATACTACTTTACTTTGATCTGCAAAAATAAAGATCTTAAATTTGCATCTGTTGTTTTTTTGCAGTTTTTCATGTGGCAGTTTTCCTCTCTTCCAGTTTTTAGCGGATTCTCTTTGTATACCCTCTAGATTTAAATATAGGTGTTGTAGCATAAAAGCAGCAGTACGTTATCTTCTTATCTGCAGAAGTTCACTTAACCATAGTTAATCTTTGTAATTTTATCATTAATTTCTGTGGTTTAATTCCTATCACAGTGGGTCGAAGAACATGCTTACCATGGTGTTGATCTGTGGCAGGAGTTTCATCTACATCTGCAGTGCTTGCACTATCGCAACCACCATCGTTAGCTCTAGTGCGTAAGCAAGGAGTGGGCATCTTTTTATCCAGGGCGACATGCGGCCAGTTTTTTTCTTTTCTTTTTTGTTCCAAACATACTTCAACTGTAGTATCGCCTTGCTGTGATTCAGTATATATTTAGTACAATGGGGTCACCTCATGAAGGTATCCAGCTAGACTTGGGGAGAGAACAATAATCTCACCCCTTAAGAAAAGCACAGCAATTCACCAACCACAGCTAGTGAATTGTATGCTTCACTTCCCCTTGACCCTTTAAGGAGTGGAGGAGTGGCCTAGTGGTTGGGGCAAGGTACTTCAGGCCAGAAGGTCAGGAGTTCAAATCCCACTAGAGGACAGCAACCTTGGGCTGGAAGGACTGGGGTTTCTAGTCCTACAGGTGCTCCTTGTGGTCTTGGGCAAGTCACTTAACCCTCCATAGCCCATGTTCCCTGTAAAATAGTTATCTCCAAGTTATAATGCCCTGTTCAATGTAATTTCAGTTTGTTCAATGTAAACTGCACCAATGCAGAATAGCACAGTATATAAGAGAATACAAATAAGATAAGTCTCCTGTCTGATTCTTCTAATGATGTACTGTTGTAGTGCAGTGTGTGTCTGTATAACAAAAATTCTGTCCAGTTACAGCCTTCTCCTGCCTCTTCATTCTAGTGCTGTCAAAATGTAGTGTGTGTGAGTTTGTATGTAACAGAAACACTCTCCTGTACAGTCCTCATTTAATATTCATGGGCAACATATCAAAATGCATTTGGAAATTATTTTTAATCAAGCAGAAGACAAAGCACTTAGGATTATTCTGTGTCTTTATGATGCATTTTCTTGACCTCTGATTGGATTTTTTTGAAGTTCTGTTGTCTCCCTAGATGTTGTACAGAACAATCGCTTTGTATGTTTTATAGTTTATTAAAATCTTGATATACCACCTTTCAGTCATCAAGGCGGTGTGCAGTAAAACTGGGCTTGAAGAAAAAGAAAAGGAACGCCATTAAAATCAAAATTAGAAAAGAATGGAAAGTCAGGGAAGGGAGAGCGGGAAACAAAGGGCACAGAATTCCAGTAAATTAAGGTGGGAGGTTATATGCCTGTTGAATTGAATGAGGTTTCAAGGCTGCTTTAAATCTGGGGACAAAAAGGTCAAGACGGAGGTTCTGAGATAAGTTTCAGAGAGCATGTCCTATGAAAGAAAATGTAGAATGAAGAGTACTCTAATCATGTGTGGGATGGGGATGGAAGATGTAGATGGTTGCATGTATGGACAGGAGGACTCAAACAGGAGTATATGGAATGGGTAGAAAGATATAAATGGGTGTATCTGAATAGAGAGTCTTATCAATAATAGTAAGCAGATTTTATTGTACATTGAATGGTAAGGGGAGCCAGTGAGATTTAATAAGAATTGGAGTAATGTGGTCAAGTTGGTTGGTATGATAGAGTAAATGAAAGGCAGTATTCTTTACTGACTGTAGGCGTTTTAGCTGATAGTTGGGGAGAGCTAGGTAAATAGCATTACAATAATCAAATTTGAAATGACAAGGGATAGCAATAAGATAGTGATAGCAGAGGAGGAGAGGAAAGGTCAGATGGAGTGGATCTGGCAAAGGGTAAGAAAGCAGCATCAAACAACCTAATTAATATGTGTATGAAAAGTAAGGGCCAGGTCAAGTGTGACCCCAAGATATTTTAATGTTGCTACAAGGAGTATGGAAAAACCATCGAAAAAAGGGGCAAGTGAAGGTAGTGTGGGTGAGCCTCTGAACCAAATTGTGTGGTTTTTGTAAAGGTTATGTTTAAAACAATTAGATTGAAGTCACGATGCAACCAGACTAAGTCAATCTTGAAGTGAACAAAGTTCCTTAAACTTATTTTGTTATTTGATATACTAAAGAGTACTAAATCACCTGGACCGGATGATATACATCCAAGGGTATTGAAAGAACTGAAATATGAGATTGTAGACCTACTACGAGATTAGTAATCAGTGAACTATCATTAAAATAAACTGTAGTATCTGAAGAGTGGAGAACAGCCATTGTAATGCCAATATTTAAAAAAGGTTCAAGGAGTGATTTGGGAAACTACAAACCTGTGAGTCTGACATCAGTAACAGCAAAATGGTAGAAACCATTATAAAGAAAAAAATTATTGATCATGTATGTACAGACAAAGGTTAGCCGTTTGATATAGTGTACCTGGATTTTCAGAAAGCCTTTTACAAGATCCCTCATGAGACACTCTTAGTGAAATTAAAAAGGGGGGTAGTGTGGTATTGTGGATCAAAAACTGGTTAAAAGATAGAAGGCAGAGAATAAGGTTAAATGGTAAATTTTCTCAATCGAAAAAAGTAAATAGTGGAGTACCCTAGGGATCTGTGCTGGGCCTGCTGCTTTTTAACATTCATAAATGATCTGGAAATGGGAATAACGAGTGAGGTGATCAAATATGCAGATGGCACAAAATTATTCAAAGTTGTTAAAATCCAAGAAGATTGTGAAAAATTGCAAGAGGACCTTGATAAACTGGAAGACGTGCTGTCCAAATGGCAGATGAAATTTAATGTGGAAGCTAACAAAAGTCACAACAGAGTAGTAATAATGGGTGACTTCAGTTACCCAGGTATCGACTGGGTCAGTGTCACAGCAGGACAAGCTAAAGAGATAAAGTTTCTAGATGAAATAAATGACTGCTTCTTGGAGCAGCTGGTTCATGAACCGACCAGAGGGGAAGCCATACTGGACCTAGTCCTTAGTGGAACGCCAGATCTGGTGCAAGAAATAAGGGTGTTGGGACCACTTGGCAATAGTGATCATAGTATGATCATGTTTGATTTAATTAGTGGAGGACAGATAGTAAAGGAATCCACAGTACTACCTTTTAACTTTCAAAAGGGAGACTATGATAGAATGAGGAATATAGTTAGGAAAAAACTAAAAGGAGCGGTTCCAAAGGTTAAAGACTTACAGCAAGTTTGGGTGTTATTTAAAAATACTATCCTCGAAGCCCAGACCAGCTGTATTCCACGCATTAAGAAAAGTGGAAGAAAGTCCAAAAAACTGCCAGCATGGTTTAAAGGTGAGGTCAGAGAGGCTGTTGCTGCCAAAAAAGCAACCTTCAGGAAATGGAAAAAAGAGCCAAATGATGAAAACTGGAAACAGCACAAGCACTGGCAAGTTAAATGCAAAGCATTGATAAGGCAGGCAAAGCGGGAATTTGAGAAGAAACTTGCTACGGAAGCAAAAACACAAAATAAAGACTTTTTCAAGTACATTCGTAGCAAAAGGCCTGTGAGAGAGTCAATTGGACCATTAGATGATAGAGGGGTAAAAGGGGCAGTAAGAGGAGACAAGGCTATAGTGGAGAGACTGAATGAATTCTTTGCTTTGGTCTTTACTGAGGAAGATGTAGGGATGTTACCGAAGACTGAAGTGGTATTTAAAGGTGATACTGCAGAGGAATTGAGAGAAATATCGCTACACCGGGAAGATATATTACAACTATTTGATAAACTGAATAGTAGCAAATCACCTGGACCGGATGGTATACATCCCAGAGTGTTGAAAGAACTGAAATATGAGATTGCAGACCTGCTATTGGTAATATGTGAACTTTCATTAAAATCATCTGTAATACCTGAAGATTGGAGGGTCGCCAACGTAACACCAATTTTTAAAAAGGGTTCCAGGGGTGACCTGGGAAATTACAGACCGGTGAGCCTGACGTCAGTACCAGGGGAAATGATAGAAACCATCATAAAGAACAAAATTACACAGCATGTAGATAGTCATGGCCTAATGGGAGACAGCCAACATGGCTTTAGACAAGGAAGATCTTGTCTTACTAATCTATGTTTTTTTGAAGGTGTGCATAAACAGGTAGACAAAGGTGAGTTGGTTGATATAGTGTATCTGGACTTTCAGAAAACTTTTGACAAGGTCCCCCATCAGAGACTTTTGGCGAAGCTAAAAAGTCATGGGATAGGAGGCAGTGTACTATTGTGGATCGGGAACTGGTTAAAAGACAGAAAGCAGAGGGTAGGGCTAAATTGCCAATATTCCCAATGGAAAAAGGTGAATAGTGGAGTACCCCAGGGATCTGTACTGGGTCCGCTACTTTTTGACATATTCATAAATGACCTGGAAAAGGGAATAACTAGTGAGGTTATCAAATTTGCAGATGACACAAAACTGTTTAAAGTTGTTAAAACCCAAGAGGATTGTGGAAAACTGCAGGAGGATCTGGATAAATTGGAAGACTGGGCATCCAAATGGCAGATGAAATTTAATGTGGACAAGTGCAAAGTTATGCACCTAGGAAAGAACAACCCACACTATAGTTACACGATGCAAGGCTCCACATTAGAAACCACCACCCAGGAAAAAGATTTAGGAGTCATCGTGGATAACATGTTAAAACCCTCCGCCCAGTGTGCAGCGGCGGCCAAGAAAGCAAATAGAATGCTAGGTATCATAAGGAAAAGGATGGAGAATAAAACAAAGGATATTATAATGCCTCTGTATCGCTCCATGGTACGACCGCACCTTGAATATTGTGTGCAATTCTGGTCACCGTATCTTAAAAATGACATAGCGTTATTAGAAAAAGTACAGAGAAGAGCCACCAAATTGGTGAAGGGGATGGAAGGCTACTCCTATGAAGAGAGGCTAAAAAGGTTAGGGCTCTTTAACCTGGAAAAGAGACGGCTGAGGGGAGATATGATAGAGGTCTATAAATTAATGAATGGAGTGGAACGGATAAACGTGGATCAATTGTTTACGCTATCCAAATATAGAAAGACTAGGGGACATGTAATGAAGCTACAGGGTAAACTATTTAAGACAAATAAGAGAAAATATTTTTTCACTCAACGGGTAATCAAACTCTGGAATCTGTTACCGGAGGATGTAGTAAGGGCTGTTAGTATAGCTGGGTTTAAAAAAGGTTTGGACAAGTTCCTGGAGGAAAGGTCCATAAACCACTATTAAAAAGGGACCCATGATATCAATGCTTGACCCAGTACAAGCATTGTGGAACCTGTGTCTTTTGGGGATATTGCTAGGTACGTATGACCTAGATTGGCCACTGTTGGAAACAGGATACTGGGCTTGATGGACCTCGGTCTGACCCAGTATGGCATGTCTTATGTTCTTATGTTCTTAAGTGCAAAGTTATGCACCTAGGAAAGGACAACCCAAACTTTGGTTACATGACACAAGGTACCACCTTAGAAACCACCTCCCAGGAAAAAGATCTAGATGTCATCGTGGATAATATGTTGAAACTGTTTGTCCAGTGTGCAGTGGCAGCCAAGAAAGCAAATAGGATGCTAGGAATCCTAAGGAAAGGAATGAAGAATAAAACAAAGGATATTATAATGCCTCAGCATTGTTCCATGGTTCGACTGCACCTTGAATATTGTGTGCAATTCTGATCGCCATATCTTAAAAAGGATATAGTGGAATTAGAAAAGGTACAGAGAAGAGCCACCAAAATGGTAAAGGGGATGGAAGAATATCCCTATGAGGAAAGGCTTAAAAGGTTAGGACTCTTCAACTTGGAAAAAAGGCTGAGGCGACATGTGATAGAGGAATGAGTTAATGTAGATCAGATGTTTACACCATCAAAAAGTAGAACGACTAGAGGACACGCAATGAAGCTACAATGGAACCCATTTAAGATTAAGAAGAGAAAATATTTTTTTATTCAAGGTGTAAATAAACTCTGAAATTTGTAACCGGAGGATGTAGCAAACGCTGTTAGTGTGGCTGGGTTTAAAAAAGGTTTGGATGAGTTCCTGGAGGAAAGGTCCATAAATCATTATTAAAGATGACCTGGGAAATCCATTGCTTACTCCAGGACAAACATTGTGGAAGCTGTGGACTTTGGGTACTCTCCAGCAGGACCGTACCAAGCCCTGTGCGAGCGGTGTGGCCACACAGGGCGCAAAGACTTTGCACAATTCGTCTCTCTGCCGTTGCCTACCACCATCACTTTTTCGGCGGCAGGCAGCAGCAGAGATATGAAATGTGCCCTTTATGTCTTCGCGCCGGCACGCTAAGCAGGTCTGGTCTCTCCTGCTTAGCGTGCCAGTGACTTGCAGATCGGGTGCATGCCCTCCTCCCTCACCCCCATAATGTATCTAAATGGAGGTGCGAGAGGGGGGTGCGCACCCAATGTGCAAGTCGCATAGGGCGCATTTCAGTCTTGGTACGGCCCTGCCCTCCAGGTACTTGTGACCTGGATTGGCCACTGTTAGAAACAGGATATTGGAATTGATGGATCTTGGTCTGACCCATTATGGCATATATTGTGTTCTTAAGAATTAACCGGAGAAAAATCTGGAGAAGTGAGATGGATGTGAAATAGCAGCAGGATGTCATCCGTGTAGAAATATGCAGAGGCATCCTGCTGCTGGATGAGAATAGCAAGAGGGACGAGAATGATATTGAAAAGTAATGGAGCCAGCACAGAACCCTGTGGAACCCCATAGGTGAGGTGGAGGGAGAAAGAGGAAGATGTCTGAAATGGGACACAATAAGTCCGTGAGGTAAGAAAGGAGTGAAACCAATGCAGCACTGTCTAACTAAGATCTGCAGAGGAAAGTTGAGGTAGAAGAAAGTGATGAACAAGAGGAAAAGTAGAAGAAAGATCTAGAGAAATAGCACCTTTATCCCAAGAGGTCCGGATTTCATCCAGAACTGGAAAGAGGAGTGTTTCTGTGCTATGTCCTGATCTAAAGCCTGACTGGCTCGGATCGAGAAAATGTGATCAAGGTGATGTAGAAGTTGAGAACAGACCAATTTTTCTAAGATTTTAGAGAGGAAAGGAAGGTTTATTTATTTATGTATTTAATGGGTTTTATATACCATCTTATCATAGATTCAAGGTGGTTTACATTACAAGTCAACATTTACAATGAACAAGGTCAAATAACTTGGAGGGAAACACTCCAACAGGGGAAGAAGAACTTTGAGCAATGATGGTTGCTATCTAAAGCGTTCTATCCACATAGATACTGAATGGGAGAGGGGACACATTGGGTGTTGGGTATGTCCACGTGGTTTGGATCATTAATGAGTCCGTAATGTTCTGTAAAAAGGACTGTTTTTAGTGTCTTTCTAAGGTCCCAAAGGTCCCTAGTGGCTCTCATGCTTCCAGAGATGCCTCCAGGAGGTGGTAATGGGATCGGATTCACATATTGTTTCGGAGGCAGAGGTGATGGCTTTGGTGAGAACTTGTAGTGTAATAGTGTAATGGTATTGAATTGGGACCATGTGTGTGGACGTATTTGGTCCAGAAGACCCCCTGGAGAGGCTACTTAAGGGGGGGGTCATCCGGTGGAGAATCGGAAGAGTCAGTTATAACTGAGAGGATGGGAGGGCTAGGTAGGGTAAAGTCTTGTTGAAGGATTTCAATTTTATCAGAAAAATACTGGGCCAGTTGGTCTGCAGTAGGAGCTGATGCCAGGGGTATTGAAGTAGGAGGATGTAGAAGACTGGATTCAATGGAGAACAGATGCTAAGACTGGTTATTGGCTATGGAAATTAGAAGGGCATAATAGTCTTTTCATGCAGAGGAGATGGCCTGATGGTAGGTGGAATGCATAATCAGGAAGTAAACAGAGTAAAAGGTGACCAGAGTCGGTGCCAAAGGCGTCAGTCATGTATAGTTTTCATATGAGCGTGTGGAGATTGTAGGGGGATCAGCATTGCTAAGAGAAATGTGCAACCTCTGCAGTCTTTCTTATGCTTTCTATGATTTACCAATTCTGTCAGGGCTGTGATCGCTGTGTTTCTCTGGTACAGCGATGTTACAGTGTTTACACAGTTTCCAATGGATGAGCCATGCTACCTTATTGTGCCTTTCTATATCCATCTATATCCCCTACAGGGCAGTGAGTATGCGTGTGCAATAGAAAACTCTTTTCTGTACAGTTCTTATATAAATCATACTGCTTCCTCATATTAATGGAACCATGTTGATTTTAATATTTTAGTACTGCTTGAAAACATGGCATCGGTATCCGGCAGTGACAATTCAACTGTATTAGTGCAAGCTCAAACCAGCACATCTCTTTCTCCCAGAGTCTGATCTGTCATAACTGGTAAGATATCATTTGAGTGTTGTTTTTCAGATATTTAATTTAATGCCTTTCTATATCCCCTGCAGTGCAGTGAGTATGTGCATGTAATAGAAAACCTTTCTGGAACACAGAGGGAGCAGGTCCCCCGCAACAGCTAGTAGGGCAACACAACAAGTGAGGGACGAATGAGGTCACAGGTGGTTATTTATTGAAAAAAAAAACCCTACGTATGTCGGCAACAAGCCTTCTTCGGGGGGTATGCATCTTAAAACATAAAACAAAACAATTATAAAATATTGTATACAATAAATAAGTAAAAGATGAAATATGTAATATTAAAAATAGAATAGTCAAAAGCAAAATTATATATAGTATATACATTAAAAGCATATAAATAGAAAAAGAAATAAATAATATTTGTTAAATAATAAAAGAATATATCAATTAAGCATATAAGAACATGACTATAAGTAAAACAGTTAAAGAGCATGTGATAAATGAACATAGAAATCTGAAACATTAAAATTAACTGTATAGCATAATTAACTGCGTCAGAAGCCTTATGAGAAGAGACTTGAAGACCTAAAAATGTACACTTTGGAGTAGAGGAGGGACAGGGGAGATACGATTCAGACCTTTAAATACTTAAAGAGAAATGATGAACAAACAAACCTCTTCCAAAGACGGGGAACCTGTAAAACTAGAGGGCATAACATGAAGCTGCAAGGCGGTAAATTGAAAGGCAATGTCAGGAAATATTTTTTCACTGAAAGGGTGGTGGATGCTTGGAATGCCCTCCCGATGGAAGTGGTGGGGGCAAACACGGTGACGGAATTCAAATAGGGCATGGGACAAACACAGTGGATCCCTTTACAGCAATAGGATAAAAACAAGATAAATGGTACCATCTAACTTCTGAACCATATAACGTTTCAACAAATAGGGGTGTCCTACATGGAGTGGTGGGTTTACCCCTAAACAAAGACATGGGGAGGGGTGGCCTGCACAGAGCGACAGGTGCACCTACTCTTGCCATCTTGCTGGGCAGACTAGATGGACCATGCTGGTCTTTATCTGCCGTCATTTACTATGTTACTATGTTACTTTGTTAAAGGCAGATAATGATAATGCTGGTAAGAAAAACAAGGAGATGAGGACGATATGGGAATGTACTTACAAAGGACATCTTGTAAGAAGGTAGTCTTTAGAAAGACACCAATCAACCCAATGCTCGAAGGCTAGAAATGTACAGAACACAACATTGTGTAATTATGCAATCATACTTCCAAGAGCCAGGTAGAGAGCCGGTGAATCATGTATTGTGGATTAGGTAAATTTATTGCAAGGTATTGTAAAGCAGGAGGAGGTCAGAGCTGGAGGGGTTAGAATATAGCCAAATGTATAATACTGTAACCACCTGGTGTAGGCTGGAACATGGGAGCTTGAAGTGCAGAAAACATGAAGTGTGCCAAAAAATGCATCAAGAACACATCTAGGTATATAAAATCTTGATATTAAAGATTAATCATGCTACATAAATCAACATACAATATTAAATCACAAAATAAAACATTAAAACCATAATAATTCATAAAAAAATATATATATACACACATACATACACACACACACACACACATCTACATATAGATATTTCATTATTTAATTTAAACAATACAATTTCAGATCATAAAATAAGACCAAAAAGTTAAGAACCTAAAAGAATTGATCAGACATAACTGCCCAGGAATTTTCTAAACATCCAAATGTTTAGCCTTGGTCTAAAATACACTTATGAATTTTAGTGTTTTGGGGTTAATAGACTATTCATTTTGAAATGAAATTCCTTGACCAATAGCAATTATAATCTTAATGACTACATTAATCACAGATTACAACTGGAGACATACAGTTTTCCCCTCAAGTCAGATCTTTAGGTCATCCTACACCTAGAAACATAGAAATATGACAGTAGAAAAAGATCGTATTGCCTATCTAGTCTGGCCTTCCTTACTAACTACTATAGTCCTTTTATTTCTGCCTGCAATCATTCATCAGTACAATAGCCGGCACTAGCGCAGGGTCTGATTTCCTGGGCTTGGAAGACTCAGCTGACTCTGAGTGGTTTGCAGCATCTTGAATCTTCATTTTGATCTCCAACTGCATGCTGAGTGAAATACTCCAATCTGCTTTTCTTAAAGAACTACAGCTCCCAGCATGCACTGGGGGTAAAGTCAGGGTGGGCTCAGAATGTAAAAGTGATCATGCAGCCATATGTGTAGGCAAGTCCTCATGTGTTGGCTGGGAATGGATTCAACGCCTGGGGCCGTGTCACTGAAGACTTATATTGGCCAGTGTTCTGTACACATAAATCCTGATTCACCTAACATGGCAACGGGGCATTTTGGGAGTTATAGCAGCAGACAGCACCTATCCTAATAAAACTGCATCTGTTGCACTTCTTGGAACCATCTTTCTCACAACGCGTCATCTATTGATGTTTCATAACCATACTGAATTGTATGCTCTACCCATCTCAGATAGTAATATCACATTGATCGAGCTGCCTTTTACTACTTCATGAATGAATACCTCATGTTCTCCTGGCATTATTTCCATCATGTAGCCCCTACTAGTCTGTGGTCCCTCACCATGTGGAGGTACACACTTCAGGAAGGCAACACTACATTTTTCTAGGTCTCTCTCTCTGGGACGAATGCAAAAGAGGAAGGCCAGCAATGAGATGGATCAGTACAATAACAGCAGATATGGGTGGCACTCTGCCAATAATGAGCCGTCTGACTGAAGACCGAACACAGTTTAGGACAACTATCTAGAGCAGAGGTTCTCAACCCTGTCCTTGGGACCCACCTAGCCAGTCGGGTTTTCAGGATAACCACAATGAATATGCATGGGAGACATTTGCATAGAATGGAGGCAGTGTATGCAAATCTCTGTCATACATATTCATTGTTGCTATCCTTAAAACCCGACTGGCTAGGTAGGTCCCGAGGACAGGGTTGAGAACCCCTGATCTAGAGGGTCCCCATGAGTCGACACTGACTCGATGGCAGTTAACAAAGCTCTCTGGGACCAGCTTAGCTCAAGGGATTCACCCTTTTCCACTCCCACTCACTTGCAAAAATCAAGAGTCTACTCCACTGTTTGTTCTGAACCTGGAGTTTGCTAATAGTCTTTAAGTCATCCAAATTAAAAGCTTCATCCTACAACTAAACATAATTTGGTGCTGTAAGCCTACTTCCACAGGGAGAAAAGGATCTCATAACCAATGAGCTTTTCAGAACCAGGTCTAAAACACTAGCCTTGGACCAAGCTCAAGTACAAGGATCCAAAGAACTTCCTCTCATCAGGCTTCTGGAGAATACTTATTCAAAACGTTACATAAATGATCAATATTCCATTCATTGCAGCAATGTGAGTGCTAGCAGTGTAAACCTTGTTCACACAGCCTGTAGCATTCATATATTCTTTATCCACAGCTTTGTCAGAAATTCAGCATAATAGCAATAGCGGACACTAATCAGCAACCTTTACTTATCTTTCATTCTCCCCAGTGCCACTGCCGATGCCTATACAGTGTTTCGCTTCAGCTTCATCAGGGCGGGCAGAATGTATCCACAAAACTTCATCTATAAGAATCAAACAAGGTCACAATTAATCCTTACCAGCCTAATATTGTCCTAAGTACACTGCACCTTACCACTGAACCATTCACAGAAAGTCCTACACCCAAACAGAAAGAAATGAGCTTTCCATCAATCATTCACCCACTTACTGCAGTTCTTACTTGTGTCCAATTCAAACACCCAGCATGACTGAATTTATATATCTAACAAACATTAACCAACCACAACCAAACAGCTGCTACCTTCAATTAAGTGATCAATTATTCCAAAGCACCTACTCATTCATAACTCACAACTGGCTTGAGAAGCTCCATACACCTAGATTTACTAATCATCTTCACATTCAAACCAACAAGAACAAAGCAAAGATTCCATTCACTGTACACAACACAGCTCAGACCAAACTCAAATCCAATCATTCTTAACCCATTATATATCAAACACTAACGACCAAACCACTTTAATGGAGAACTTAAAACAAGTCTTTAAGTGGCAGAAAGAAAAATAAAATTTCAGTCAAATAGCAGAGTAATCAAATAGTACAATTGCAGTTATTTTACTTGGGGACTGACCCTTATGGATGTGGATCCCCCTGTTCGCCAGTTCCCCAAGAATACCTTGTGGATCTGGAATCAGATGTTATCGCAGGCATTGCACTCCTGTCACTGCTGCAAGAGTCATCCGCTGTTCTTGTCTTACAGGAACAGTGGTACTAAAGTGCAGTAAGTTTTTCCACGTATTAGATGCATAACTTATCAAATGGTATGTGCAAATACTATGTGCTCCTGGGAGCGTGATCAGCAAATGTCCTGCAGTTAGAGTAGGAGCCCACGTTAAAGTCATTGACAGATGGATGCCTAGCGATATCTATTGATACATTTGATGTAGAAACTACGCTGCAGAATAGTTCACAATCCCACTCACCAGCCAAGCCTCTACACCCAAAGAAATAACTTCTCTGACCCAAGCCATGAGTCCCCCCGAGAGTAAAACTTCCTCCCTGATCCTAAGTCCAAGCCCATCTGAAGCAATAACTCCCATTCCAACGCTCCCCAAAGAAGAATCACATCTCACGCTCCCACCAGGACTTACCCGGAAGTATCGCTGGTAGGGTAATGGATGGGGTTTGAGCGATCTCCTTTTGCTTTCATCCCACTGCTGCCTGGGTTCAAAATGGCAGCTATGACCCCTAGCAGTAGTCTCACAGTTCTGCCTCTAGTGGGATCAAACCTTATTTGGCAGATGTTGCTCTCCTAAAGTTATCTGGCCAGCAGGTTGAATATCGCTGTTCTTTGCATAGCTTCTGCCTCCAACCACATTCTGCCCCTGTACTGCCTTAACACTATCTACAGTAGATAGTGCCAAGGCAGTCTGGAAGCACTAAGCATGTAGTGCTGCTGAATAGCTTTGTGTGGTGCATGTCAGTGAACAGAAATGCAACTGTGCAAGATACTGATGGGCGGCTTGTTTGGACTGTTGCTCTTCATATTTTAATTTGAATCTTTTGACCTTGAATGACAACTGATTCTGTATTTGATGTTTCTTACAGATCGCAAGGAGCTTTGATGTTTCCACTCAAAAGGCCTTTGTTGAGCTCAAGAAAGTCTTTATAAATGCTGCAGTGTGTCGGATCCAATAAGCTTCACACATGAAAGCTAAAAAACAAAATCTCTCTTTTGCATTGAATCAATTTTGTTTAGCTTTGGAAAAAGAAAAGTCTCCATTTCTGTACAAAACGTGAGCTACACACTGCAGTAGTATAAACTTCTCCTTCACCCTCCACCTCCCTTCCAACCGCCACGCCCACTTCTCACCCGCTCATCACGTAAAAGGTAAAATACAGATCTGAGTCGTGTCCCCATATTTGAAACAGTTTAAAACTGTATTGAATATACTCTAAATCGGAGGTTCCCAACTCCAGTCCTGGAGGGCCAAACACCATTCAGGTTTTCAGGCTTTCCCTAATAAATATGCATGAGATGCATTTGCATGCACTACCCCCATTGTATTCAAATGTATCCATGCATATTCATTAGGGACAGCCTGAAAACCTGAATGGTGTTTGGCCCTCCAGGACTGGAGTTGGGAACCTCTGCTTAAATGATCAGATATTCCAGGAACTATAGTGGAAATAATATTTTTCTTTGCATCCTAAGGGTTGCAATCTTTACTTTTCACTCTCGTCTTAGCCCCTTTTCTGGTTTGCTTTTCCAATTATTTCTCCTCCTTCCTCCATCTCTCTTTCCCATTCCAATAAGTGTCCCAAATCTGGGACACTAACTGGAACTGAAGGGGGAAGGGAGAGGAGGCAGAGACACCTTAGTTCCAGGTTTGAGCAACAAGGCCTGGAGGAGGATAGAACAGACATTACCTTGCCTCCCATCCAACAATATCACTTCCACAGTGATGCATTTCCCCTGAACTGTGCAAAAAATAGAGAAGATAGATCTAAATTCTAAAAATGGATGTATTCAAATCAGTAAATTGAAAATACAGTATTGTTCTACCAGCTTAGACTGAGGGATAATGGAGGAACCCTTCATAGTTTTCTGGGATTCTCTGTAATGACTCCTTATAGCTTTTGGGGGGCTCCCAATAATTGCTTTCTGGGGGGTTCTGCTTCCCCTTACAACTATTTGCTCTTCCCCTCCCGTCATTCTTTTGCTGTTTCCATGGGATTCCCCGTTCGACTACCCTTAACAATTCTTGGGGAGAATCCTGTAATGACCCACACATCTCTCTGGAATCCTTATTAACTGACTTTCACAGTTCTTTGGGGTCCTCTATAATGGTCCCTCAGCATTCTATGAAAACCTTACAATTGCCCCTCACAGTTGTGTAGGGTTACCATATAAATGCCCCTCCCAGCTCTCTGAGCCTTCTCATAATGTCCTTGACCTTTTTCTGAGGTTCCCAGGTTACTGCCTTTCATAGTTCTTTAGAAAACCCCTGTAATGATTCCCACATTTCTCTGGAAATATTATAACTGCCCTTCCCAGTTCTCTGGGGCCCTCTGTAAAGGCCCCTCAGCATTCGAGGAACCCCTTTCAGTTGCCCCTCACAGCTGCATAGCCTCCCCTTTCTCTGCTGATTAATGTTGAAATTGTTTTTGATTGTTGTGATTTGATATCGCAAACAGCTTTGATGGACTTGCTTGAAGAATGATATAGTAAATCTTTGGAAATAAAATAAATAAAACTGGTTCTCACCCCTCACAGCTCCTCTCTGAGACTCATTTTCTAACTGTCTCAGATTTGAATCCAACTGTCTCTTCAGCAGCTTCCACACATTGACCCTAAGCTCTGCTCCCGCCCACAGCCTCTGTGATTGGCTGAATGGAGAACGGCTGGGCTGTCACTGGCTCTCTTCAGTTGTCTATAGAAATCTGCTCTCTGGCTCCCCCGTGTGCATCTTCTGATTCATTAGCTTGCGGATATTAAAATTCAAAGCCTGTGAAGCCTCTTTTGGCATCCAGTGAAAATATGTTCTAATGATGTATCCCAGCTCCGTGCTGCTGCACTTCTAGGGATCTGTTCAATTTTAGAGGCAGATTTTATAAGAGGATGCCTAAGTAAAAAGTCCAAAAAGCCCTTATTTAAAGTCTTTTATTCACAAAGGCAACAGAGACACAACTCCCAGAATCAGCCCCTGTACTGTGCAAATATCAACGCACACATGTGTTTGTGTACGCTATGAGGGTAATTGTACAATAGGTCACCTAGATTGGAAGGTCAAGTAGGTGCCTATTTTTAGGCTATTTTATAAAAACACATAGGTGCTTATGTCAGGGGCTTCCCAAGGGTGATGCGGGGCCATGTGCGGAGCCTCATTGAGGGACCTTATTTGCATATCCACTGGACCTCATTTGCATTCATTTAATTTATTTTATTTTAGAATTATACGTTGCCCATCTAAAATTATATGTGGCTTTCAAATGAACCCTTCACAAGCCTCTTTTTTCTCCTGGCAATGACTTAGGGGCATGCTTACTAAATATGAATGTGTGTTAAGTGCCACTGAGTCAATAGAAATAAATGAGAGTTCCTGCACTTAACACATATTAACATTTGTGAATGTGCATTAACTTTTAGTAAACATGCCTCTTAATGAGTGTCTGAATACCATTTGCATGGGCAGTGAGGATAAGGAAAGGCTCCAGATTTCTATATTACTATACTACAGTGTCAACTGCCAGGCATATTAGGAAGTACTATAAACCCTGCCAATTTAGAAGCCATAGCAAACCCACTGTATCATAACAGCACTACCAGGATTCACAAAGCACCACACCCTACCTATCAAAAGACAACAATGCAAATATTAAACCAATACATCTCAGAGAATACCAATACATCTCCTACTGAGGAAAGAGAACAAGTGACAAAATCACATAGGGCCATGTTTACTAAAGCGTCTTAACGTGCGCCCAGCGATAATGTGCAGGATGCCATAAAAGGAGTGGGCATTCCGGTCTAAGCGTAGCAATCGCGCGATAATGTGTGCCACACATTATCGCGTGATAGAGGGAGCCGTGCATGTTAGCGCGCGTTAATCTTAAGTAGGCGCGCTGACCTACAAATGCAGCAACAGAGCTGTAGCACAATGGCTAATCCATTTATCAAGACAGGGGTCATGAGTTTGATCCCCCAATGGGCCTAATGAATAAGGGTGACCAAGGCAGCTCCTTTTCCTGCTAGAAACAGTCCAACAATCTGTGCTGCCAGCGAAAAATATCCACACCCCAGTGCCATAAACAAATGCACCAACATAGTCAGTCACATGCACCTTTTAGGGCGCACCAGAAGGCACATCCTAAACCACCACGTCAGCCAAGGTGGGTTATAATGTGCCCCAGAGGCCATCTCAAAAGGTTGCCAACTCCCAAGGCACCATAGTAGGCACCCCATAAGCTGGCTGAATGTAAGGTGTGGCTTAAGATGACCCAAGGATGTATAGGTGACTCAAAAATGTTGGCCAAGGGCAGTAAGGTCCCCCAATTTGAAAAGCAAGAGAGGTATGGGCCAAACACAGATATAACCCTAACACTGCACAGAGCAACCAGGAAAGACGATGCACAAGTAATGGAAGGAAGTAGATCTGAGCTGATGGACCAGACAAATCTGTGTCCAACCCATGTGGCAGCTGGAAAAATGGAGAAACATATTGGGGCAGCTTTAGCGATGCACAGAGTGATGGTAATGCACCATGCAACAATGACAGTGTGTGGCAGAGGATGGGAAGACGTGTCCAGCAGAGGAGGTAGAAGTGGCAGGATAGGTGCAATGACAGGACGACAGCGGAGTAGCAGTGCTATGCAGAGCACACACAGAAGAGGTAACCAGGGAGAGCTGCAATGCAGAAATGTGTAGCAGTGCAGGACGTGAGGTAGCAGCATGCACATCAGGGTAGGATGGCACACAGCTGGCAGACACACGTAGATGGACAGAAGGATGGTTGACAACTGTGATAAGGGTACAATGTGCTAACAGCACAGATATGCACAGATATGACTGTCACAGGAATGAAAAGTAGCTGTGCAGGACAGGCAGACAAATGAAAGAGAACAGAGAGGAATCAAACCTATGACCATTAGCACAAATGGCAATGCACAAACCAGTAGGCCCCACCACCAACGTGAGGTCATTAGCAAAGACTGCATACAAGAATACTGCAGGGCATCACACAACAAGCCTACCGGCTGTCAGGATAGGCAAACCCCCAACAGTAACCATGATGAAATGTACATGCAGATCTGGTGTGTACAGATCAGATCACAGTCTGTAATTGGGACCAGAGCCACATATAACTACATGCACACACACACAATGAAATGTTATGCAGTGGATACAGCATGCAAAAGAGGAAAGAACCTAAACCCAAAGGGTGGCAGGGGATGATCTGTGGAGCAGGGCAAATTTTGGAGCAGAACAGGAGAGAATTGAACCTGCAAACAGGTGTGCTAGAGACCAGCTGAACTGCAGCAATGCCAATCCCACCAAGCAGACTGCCATGTAAACACCATAAAGAAAGAGACATATGTAACAGCTAACATGTGACGGATAGGCAGCACAGAGGGCACACTTTGGTATACAGTGAAGAGATGGAAGGGTGTGTGCATAGGTGATGAACCTGCAGGTACCTAATGGTCATGTTAGCACAACAGAAAAAAAAAGGGAAACTCATGTGGGGATCAAACCTGTAATCTATGGTGTTATAACACAAGTCTGTAACCATTACCCCAAACAACCACAATGAGCATGCTAAGAACAATGCAAAAATAGTACCTCAAAGGGAAGGTGTGTATGGGAACCTGTAACACCCAGTGATGTTGCAAACAGCTGGCAGATAGACAGCTGCCACCGTACAAGGATGTGAGCACAGGTGGGCCATGTACATGACCAGGAAATCATTAAATACAAGTGTCAGTGTGATCAAGCAGCAGCAGAGACAAATGTACATCAAACACATTTTTTTTATTTTGGCTAATCATCACAGATGGTGTAGATACTGCCATCATACTATCAAGGTGAGTGGATCCCAGGTGAAAAACGGAAAACACATTGTGCAGGGCACCAACCCACATCTTACAGAAAGGCCACTGGCCCGTCTACAAATGATGGGCAGGAGAGATAATGTGCATCAGGTGCATGGTGTGCAGTATGCATTAGGCCCCCACCCCCCATATGCTGCTGCATGCCCCAAATGTGTTAGTTACATATGTGTGCATATAGACAGTAGGCAGTGCATGATGAGGGCCCAACACACGTGAATCATAATCTGTTCCTTAAAACATATCTTTCTGCCAACACTGGAGGCATACAAATGAAAAAGCATATGTTGTCAAAAGTGTGAAAGTTTAAACACACATATCGAAATTTATGTTACAGCTGTCACATAATGCCTCATATAGGAATCAAAGCTGCAACAATGTAACCCTAAACAATCCTCAAATGCACAATGAGGATATGCTAACAGGTAGCAGAGGCACATGAACACAGAGAATTCAAAAGAAACCATCTGCAGAAACATGCAGAGATGACACTATTCAGAAGGTCCCCCTGCACTGGTTGGTGTGGATACAGTGCCCTTTCACATATATCACAGTACATGGAATGCACTAATGAAGTAAGAAAATGGACACTCACACTGCCGCACTCCAAATCTAACGGGGCAATGTGAGTGTCGTTACCTCAGGAGATAAATAAAACTGCACAGACATCAATGCAGGGCATCACGTCTGTACAGCAAACAGACACAATAAGCTACATATAGAGATGGAAAGGTCAAGCATGTTACAGTAACCCA
This sequence comes from Ichthyophis bannanicus, assembly GCA_033557465.1. Classification (NCBI taxonomy): domain Eukaryota; kingdom Metazoa; phylum Chordata; class Amphibia; order Gymnophiona; family Ichthyophiidae; genus Ichthyophis; species Ichthyophis bannanicus. The sequence goes on along the minus strand of CM066051.1, from coordinate 22,878,414 downwards.
CGCAGAAGCCATATTGCAACCTGCTGTGTTGCACCAACATAGTCAGTCACATGCACATGCACTGTGTACGTTCAAACATGATACAGTGATGCCACATATGCACTGTAACGCCCTTGGTGATTGCAAACAGCAATCCAAGATGCTGGTGTGCAGTAAAGTGGCATCGTGGCAAATACTGAGTCATGTCCAAGTGGAGGCTAGGTGGACATGGACAAGAGGACCTCTCCAGTGTTCCCCCTGTGCCACATGCATGGCTGTATGCTCATGTTGAACCAAACAGATGAGCATATCCTGCATCCCATGTCACACACATGGACAAAACACAACAGCACAATGTCAGAAGGATGCACAACATACAGCGACAATGTCAGTCCCAGCTGCACATGTGGGGACCAGTACGCAGTGTTCACAGTGCAAAGGGTGTCTGCAACCCAACAAGTCCTGAGAAGACTGTCCTTGAAACCCTGAACATGCATAGTCAAGTGCGACATCCCAATATGCCACAGTACTGGAAAGGTGATGTGTGTCTCCTGTGATGAACATGACACCCAGCCAGAACACAGCAGCAACGGTGTGTTGGACAGGCCTGTCATGCCCAAAGTAGCAGTCCAACAATAATACTGTCCATCCTAGGCAGGGATAGTTCCATGGTGTTGTTGTGTCCTCCAACAGGTGGTTGATGGTGACGCCGGATGTACTGTAGTAGATGTGCATTGTGTGTTCACTGTCCTGTGTCAGAAGAGGAGAAACAATGTAGTGGTATGCTGCTTGCAACATCAGCCCAAATTGCACAGAGTGAAACATCAATATATACGTAAGGAAACGTCACAAAGGCAGACATAACATGATCACAACACAGAACACACTGCGTGTTGGGGACATATCGAATTGGAACCACAGACGAGGGTGTCACATGGATATGGTCATGTCCATGCCCATGTTACACAGGCGTTTCACAGCTCCATCCCATGTGCATCAGCGTTCATGTACACAGACCCAACAGGAAATGTCTATGAGAACAAACAGTAAATCATTAACATGTAAAGGCTGATGTCATTCACAAAAGACCAAAGTTGCAACCTACCGTGTGTTTGCAGCAAGTGTATGTTTGGGATCCCCTGAGGCTCTCAAAGGTCATAACATGTCACAGTCAAGGGAGAAGATGTCACTGAAATGTGTAGAATCACCATGTCCTCATGTCCAGCCACTGTTGATGCATGTCCACATTATGGCGATATCTGTGATACACAAATGCTGTTGCACATTGGTCTGTCAGCACACAAGAGATAGGTCAGCCCACAACACACAACACATGTCCACAATATCCACAAGGTAAATAGTAGTAAGGTAGAGATAGCACAGTCAACACCGCTCCCCAGGTGTTGTGAGAGATAGTGAGTGATAGCTACCGCCTATGACCCTATTAGGCGGCTGCCTAGGGTGTTAAGATTTAAGTTGCCTTTAATACAAAAAGAGTCTTGTAGTCAATTGGTAAGGCAAAAGTAATATTAGGGCTTTATTCCCTGCCCTGAGGGGATATTCCTGGGATACAACAAACAATATGAACAAAAGAACTGCTGCACAGAAAATATCTTCTTTCCTTCAGGCACCATCAGCTGGTTGCTTTGCACATGCTCAACATAAAGATACAATATTGTCAGATAAACAAATTGTACAATCCATGGGCACAGGGTCAGAATTATAGCTGCTGTTCTCCCCCTGCCACTTACAATTACATATGGGTCACACTCTTCACAGCTGCTGTCTTCCTTAAAACTCTCCTGTGAGTCATGGGCTAACTTTTCTAGAAAAGGCTCTTTAAATCCAGGGCTCTGAATGCCTGGTATATTAAAAGCTTCCTTCTGGCTTTCCCTTCTTCTCCACGCTGGTGGAATTACTGTATAACTTTCAGTATCAAAATTACTTCTGGTGCCACGCCCTTGCCTTTCAAACCAAACAGAACTTCTTGCCTTTTCTTTAGCAGAGCTAGGTTCCCACCTCTTAGCTGTGGTTCTGTCTCTTATATCTGGGCTTCTGGCAGCTCTCTCCTGGGCTCTCCAACCACCAGGAATCCTAGCAGGGTCCTGGGCATGGTGCTGGCTGTTTCCTGCTCTGCTGCCACACCTACTGCTTCCTTCCCTCAGTGGGTTTCCTCCAGCATGACGTGTGTTCACTGGATGCTGGCTTAGTCCTCCCAGGTCGCTGCCCCTACTGGCCTTCCTGGTTCTACCCTGCAGCTTTTATCCTTGTTCTTTTTGCATGCTGCCTGGGTTTCTGAGAACAGGTGTTCCTGATTAGCCTTCCTGCTTCTAGCTACGTCAGGACTAGTGCAAGGACATTTTACTCTAATGCCTTTCTGCTTTTCTTGTGCTGAGTTTGTTTGCTGCTCAGCTAATTCTACATGAGCTGAGTTTGTCTGCTGCCCAGCTGATTCTGAGGTAAGTTCCTTACTTTCCCCTAACTCCATGGGCTCTGTGCCAGCTGCTGTGTCACAGTGTACAGACCCCTCACACCACATGATAATGCAAAATGCCTGCACACTGTATCATCACACAGCCAACCCAAAAGCACCCACCCACACAGTATGCTAAGGTGAGCATGGCAGCAGTAGCGTACAACCTGTATGTGCACAATTGGAGATTAGTGGAGATAAAGGCCTGTTAAATGCAATGATACCTGCTGTTGGCTGATGACACAATGTTAGGGAAGGGTGTATGTGCATTCCACCACCCAAGCACCTAGGACCTGCACACACACGCAGCTCTGTTGGACGTGTCCCAGAGACAGTGTTGGAGAAGACAAACAGGCCAGGAACACAGGTGTATATGTGTGCCAACAGCAACATTCGGGATATGGGGGTGCAGTGAAAAGAGGTGAACAACAACATATGTACAATATGACAGATCACTGCAGACATGCGCTCCCCCTGAATGTCGTCACAGACAAAGTAGCTGTAGGTCCACCTACCCCAGACCACTGCATGTTGGCTGACGTACAGTCACCTGCCAATGCAACATAGCACCAGGAGGGTCACCAAGTATGTCCTATGGATTGAGAAACACAAGAGAAACATACATAAGTCATGTTGGAGCTGTGCAACACACACTGCACCTTCACGTCCTCAGCTCGCACACCCACCAAGATCCCTAACAGACTTACTGTTCCCCATCACATTGTACAGATCTTTTTGATGATAAAGGTTTCACTGAAGTGTGAGTGGCAAACAACAAGGGTCCGTACTCTGTCTGTCCCCTTCCTCACCTCTCTGTTGCTGTAAAAACTGAGGAAAAGAATTAGCTCCTCACTAACATGTCCCTGCTTCGCTCTAAGCACGCAGTACTATCCTGTATCCCCCATATTGCTCCCAATGCCCCTTCAGTGTGTGATCTGGTGTCTCAATGTTGTCTGCTACAGCGCTGTCAGTTCCTGTAACACAGGGAAATATGCAGGGGCTCCATCCTTATCCTCCAGCTCCCCCATCACAATTCTAATGCCATACACTATCCCTCTTCCCTCCCTCTGCCCTCCCCCCCCCCTCAGCGATCAGCCTTCTAGTCGTGCAACTTTGTTCCTTTCCTATCTTTCTTCCTTTGTCTCAATAGTGCTTTCCTGTCAATTAAATGGCATTCCTTTCTTTCTGTACTTCTCTAGTAGCCTCCCCCTTGTTTATTACTGTATACCACTCCGACACTTCGGTTTGGGCAGTATATCAAGTCTTGCTAATAAATAAAGAAATAAAATAAAAATATCTGTGCTGTGTACGCTTTTCCACAAACCAGGTGACTACATGACTATTGAGGCACCAGAGGAGGAGGATGTGGCAGGGCCGCAGGATGTAGAGGAGCCAGAGCCCACAATGTCTGGGGGCACCACCAGCGATGGATAATGCACACCAGGAACCCATGTGATGGCCAAGGCAGAGGACATGCCCCCAGATGTCACCGACACAGTGGGGGCCACTGGCAGCTACACACCAGCTCAAGAGGGCTCTGAGATTGAGGGTAACCACCCACCCATGCAGGCGCAAGGGACATCAGCCACCCCTCCCACAAGCATGACTACAATCCTGGCTGAGCTGCGTGCCCACAGTGCCTCAGCACGGCAGGATGCTGAAGGTGGGTAACAGCATACACAACAATCCCCATGGAGTTTGTCGGAACATCCACAAGGAGATTGCATGTTGCCCACATAGTAGAGTGATTCTTATGTGGGGGGTGTTCTGTGTCTTGTGCGTTTCAACCTCCTGTAGCATGGCTTGTCAGGTGTCAGCATGTGTGAGGGGCTCAGACACATGCACACTGTGCATGGCCATATATCCCAAGTAAGCCCACAGAGGAAACCACCGCCCACCGCTGCCAGGGCACCCAGACACCCTACTTGACAGACACCTCTCCATGGGTATTGTTATGCAGCATAGCATATCAACATAATCTGCACTGTGCACCAGCATTATAGAAAAGAGGGCCCCACCCCAGATATATGTATGTGTGTGCCATGACCCCTCACGTCATCTGACCTATCTCAGATGACCAGTGTGCAGATCAAGCATTGACAGATTAAACTGCGACACTGTGCCATGTGTGACATCTGTGATTCTCATGACCCCTCATCAAGACCCCTTCCAGGCATGAGAATGGCTCATGGGACACACAGATCTAAACATGGTCATGCATTGCTAGTTGTGGCATGCATGATTGTTCTGCAGACTGATCTGGTGGGATATGCCTGACATGTGCATGTGTGATGTTTGGGTTTGAAAGAAGTATCTCACATATCACCTTGTGTCCCACCCACAGGCACTCGTCAGGCTCTGTTGGACATTCACCATGATCTGTTGGCCACTAACCAGGGAATCCAACAGCTGCAGACAACAGCAGACGTTATAGCAGGGGCGCTCCTCCGCATTGCAGATGCCCAGGAGGTCATAGCAGCATGGTTACAGCAGCCAGCACTGGCACCAGAGGCTGCACCAGCAGCCCCACAACAGAGGGGTGGGTTGGGCCGTGGTCGCCGTGGCTGGCCACAGAGAATGTGAGCAGTAATAATAAACCATCTTGAACTATTACATCCTATGTGTTTGTTTCCAATGTGTGGCACTGTGGCCCCCTATGTACCCTGCACCTCCTGTTGTCTCCCTGCCCACATGTGCCTTACCCATGCCCCTCAGGGGTGGGGTGTCTGTACTGCCACCTATCAACGCCCATAGGTCATACCATGCCCTGTGTTCCATGGATTGTGGCAGGTCGCCACCCCACTACCTATGCGTGTGGGTATACCCATCCTCTCCGGTTGCCCTGGAAGATGTTCACGGTGGTACATGTCTGGTGTAGGGATCTGCCACCCTCTCCCACCCCATATAGTCTCCATCATTGGACACACATGTGTGACCGTTCTCCCTACCCACACCAGGGCCTACGTGGCTGTCTTCCCACATAGGCTTGCATGCGGCACAGGCAAAGGTGGCTTGCTTCAGTCAGCTAATCACTCTTCACTAGCGCTTGTAGTCCCCCACCGCTCATCCTTGTGACATGCATTGACCTATGTCGCCCTCAACAGCTATCCCCCTGTGTAGCTCCTGGGTACAGCATTCCATCTTACCCTCCATGCCACAACCCTGCTGCTAGCCTTTTCCCCTATTGGCACACAAAGCATGGTGCATCAGATATGGTTCCCACACATTGCACACAGCATGTACGTGACCAAAGGTTTTAGGACACGCTCCACATTGGCACATCACAGGGACAACATGGGACTCAGATGCCTACGCACATGGGTAGCCCCCACAACTGCACGTGGAGACGGTCCATGTATGATACCCATGTCTACCATGCATACACATAGTGATCTACACACATATCCCATGCTTACGTCCACAGTCTGTCTGTAAGGGAGACACATGACCATTGTGATATAGTAACAAAACTGCATTCACAACGTATTTAAAAAGGGTATAAGACCATAAGAACATAAGATATGCCATACTGGGTCAAACCAAGGTCCATCAAGGCCAGTATCCTGTTTCCAACAGTGGACAATCTAGGTCATATGTACCCAGCTGTTTGGTAAAGGGGATGGAGGGATACCAACGTCCACATGTTGGGTCCTGGAAGATAGGACAGCACAGGGCATGTGTGTGTGTGCCACAGGGGCCATCACATGCTCCTGGGACACCCATCAGGGGATGGCTGTTGAGATGCAGTGTCCCTACCCACCACACGCTGCATCTCGGTAGCCATCCACTGAATGGAACCTGCCAGCCACCGGATGGTGCACTCCTGGGCCCGCATGCATTGCATCATGCCGTCCATTGTCACATACAGGTCCCTTACGCACTTGCCACCACATACACACATGATGCCAGGTGTCTGTATGGTGGCATGTGTGTGGGACCTGTCTGTGGAAATGGGTGGCGTAGCTACACCCAGTCAGGCACCATTACCACACACATGTGGTGGCTGGCAGGGACCCACAGTGCCCTGTGCTGTCCTGTGTTCCCTCCCACCCTCTACCCCCTCCTCCTCCCCTCCTGGCACCTCCCACCCATCCTCCCCTCCCTCCCCACCCTCCATGCTCTCCTTCTGCTCCTCACCCACCCAAAATAACACACACCCTCTCAAACTCTCCTCTCATGCCACCCTTCACCCCTCCATTTCCCCATTGTCATCTTCGGCCTCTGCCGCCTCCTCCTCAGCCACCTCCTGCTCCTCCGCCTCCTCCTCCTCCTCCTACTCTCTTTGGCATAGGGCAGTGGGGCGTTTTGGTCTGTGCCCTGATGTGGAGGGGCCCTCGGCAGCAGGAACATCCTCTGTGGGGGAAGACAGTCATTAGCACACTATTATGTAAGTCACAAACCACATCTACATAGTTTGGCCGCGCACAGGCTGGTGGGCCACTGTGACATTTTCTACTGAGCTGCAGAGGCGGCAACACTCTCCTCCATCTTGCGACATTGCCCGCCTCTGTAGGCGGGCAAGGACCTCCAGGCAGTACTCCTGACCCTTTTTCCATAGGTCCTCTACCTAGGGGTGGAAAGCAATGGGAGGGTGCATTAATGACCATATATCTCTGGTGGGTGGCCAACACATATTACACATCTCTGTGCACAGCATCATGCTGCTCCTGCTCCTCTGGCCAGTGTGTCCTCTACTAACGGTTGCCAGTGCCACCTACATGTGTGGCTGTGGGTCTAGCCATGTGTGCAGTGACACATATGTGTACTGTGCGTAACACCCTGGACACTCCATACCATGTTCCTACACCCTACTTGCATGACATGGCAGCACCATGCCACGTGTGGTTTGGCCATGCTGGTGTTTAGGGGAGGTCCTCCCTAACCCCCTGTGTGGTCTGGCAAACACATGTGTGTTTGCCTGACCTACACACATCAGCCGACACACCCGCCATGGCACCATGATATCCTACCACACATGGGTGATGTGTTCTAACATAGAGCGGAAGGTGGGTGGCCCTGTGCACCTTTCCAGATGCCAATACCATGACACTTGGCTTTATACTATACCTCTATGATCATGACTAGGGTCCCCTGTGATTAGGGCAGTTGTGGCTGACTACAACAGGAGCATGGCCCAACACACCTAGATGGCCTATTAACATCTGTGCTTCTGTCTGGGGTTATGGCAGAGCTGTGCAACCCCAACAGGTGCATGTACCCTTACACCAGCATCTATAATGCTCCTCTGCAATCAGGTACAGGGCTCCAGGGGAGTGGGCAGATGTGCGTCCAGAAACTGTCTACACTTCAATGATATATTTCAGTTTGTTCAATGTAAACCGCACTGATGCAGAATACCGCGGTATATAAGAGAATGTAAATAAAATAATAAATAAATAAATATATGGCTTTGTTTCAGACCTTCTTAATCAGATTGCAGGGCTCCTGGGCGGTGGGATGGTTTACAGCACATCCACAGCTGCACCTACCATAACATCAGGATCCATAACAGACATATTTAAAGAGGTCTGGGCCTCAGGGGAATCGGGTAAATGTGTGTCCAAACCCGCCATAACCTACCACAATATCTAGATGCCATACCCACCTTTGAAATCAGGTCTCAGGACTCCTGGGGGTAGGGTGTCTTAGCACACTTCATCAGCAACATACATTATATCACCAAGGTGAGTGACAGAAGACTTTCAGCAGGTCTCAGGACTCCTGGGAGTAAGGTGAATTATAACAAATCAACAGCAGCATAAAACATACCACCAGGGTGACTGACAGCCCACTTTGATGGGGTCTCAGGACTCCTGGGGGTAGGGTGGATTATAACACAGCAACAGCAGCATAGACCATATCACCAGGGTGACTGACAGCCCACTTTGATGGGGGTAGGGCAAATTTATTTATTTATTTGTTTAACATTTCTTTATATAAGAAATGTTAAATAAATAAATAAATAAAATTTGCCCTACCATCAGCGCGGTTTACATGGAACAGAGCATATACATACAGGGTAACTGTAGTGCATTTTACAAGTAACAGGGGTTTAAGAACTTGGAAGAAACAGGGCAAACTATTTACAGTTATTCACAGTCGAAATTCTCTGGATCTGTGCATGGTGTGACTATTTCTCTTAGGAAAATCTATACTGGAAAGTAGCTTGAGAATAGGTAGTGCTTGAGAATAGGTAGTGCTTGCAAATGTTCTAATCTGCAAATGCACACACAACCTGTCACGCCCTCACCACCCGCCTCTAGCCTAGAGGGGCATGGTATCGAAGGAACTTCTCTCGATTGACTTGGGCAACTAACATTCCCCAGGCGTATCTTGGGATATGTAAGAACATAAGATATGCCATACTGGGTCAGACCAACGTCCATCAAGTCCAGTATCCTGTTTTCAACAGTGGCCAATCTAGGTCATACGTATCTAGAAGTTTCCCCAAAAGACACAGGTTCCACAATGCTTGTACGGGGTCAAGCATTGATATCCTGGGTCCTTTCTTAATAATGGTTTATGGACCTTTCCTCCAGGAACTTGTCCAAACCTTTTTTAAACCAAGCTACACTAACAGCCTTTACTACATCCTCCGGTCACAAATTCCAGAGTTTGATTACACGTTGAGTGAAAAAATATTTTCTTTTATTAGTCTTAAATAGTTTACCCTGTAGCTTCATTGCATGTCTCCTAGTCTTTCTATATTCTGATAACATAAACAATCAATCTACGTTTACCCGTTCCACTCCGTTCATTAATTTATAGACTTCTATCATATCTCCCCTCAGCCGTTTCTTTTCCAGGTTAAAGAGCCTAACCTTTTTAGCCTTTCTTCATAGGAGTATCCTTCCATCCCCTTTACCATTTTGGTGGCTCTTCTCTGAACATTTTCTAATAACGCTATATCCTTTTTAAGATACGGCGACCAGAATTGCACACAATATTCAAGGTGCGATCTCGCCATGGAATGATATAGAGGCATTATAATATCTTTTGTTTTATTTTCCATTCCTTTCCTTATGATACCTAGCGTTCTATTTGCTCTCTTGGCTGCCGCTGAACACTGGGCCGAGGGTTTTAACATGCTATCCACAATGACGCCTAAATCTTTTTCCTGGGTGGTGGTTCCTAATGTGGAACCTTGCATCGTGTAACCATAGTTTGGGTTGTTCTTCCCTAGGTGCATAACTTTGCACTTGTCCACATTAAATTTCATCTGCCATTTTGATGCCCAGTCTTCTAATTTATCAAGATCCTCCTGCAATTTTCCACAATCCTCTTGGGTTTTAACAACTTTAAATAGTTTTGTGTCATCTGCAAATTTGATAACCTCACTCGTTATTCCACTTTCCAGGTCATTTATGAATATGTCAAAAAGCAGCGGACCCAGCACAGATCCCTGGGGTACACCACTATTCACCTTTCTCCATTGGGAAAATTGGCCATTGTGATAAGGAAGTTTATCATAGTTCAGGAGGGAGCTATAATAGAGGTGAATTGGCTCTGAACAAGCAACCTTTCTTTTCTGATAGAAATACTAAAACAGAATGTTTTCATAAAAGACTACCAGTCCCAGAATGCACCAGGTTTCAAACAGCCTCTAGAAGAGCAGAAGTGGGGACACGTGTGTTCAATCAGGAGAGCTATGATGTAATCCCCAATCACTCATCTCCAAGGGCAGGGCTTGATTCAGCACAGCTGAGCTGTGCTAGGGTGGAGTATCCCTCTAAACAAGTTAAAAGTAAAACATATTCTACACAGAATCAGAAGGAGTTCAAGATCAGGAAGCAGCAGCAACGTGGAAGGACGAAGAGAAAGACATCTTGGAGGTCTAAAGAAGGAGCCCACAGCAGGAAACCAGAGGAGTGGGGTTACAAAGCCAGGAATTCCCAGAAAGCACCTTTGAAGGAGACAGCTGCATTTGGAAGGGGCCCTAAGACCAGTGCAAGAAGGTATGTGAAGCGAGACCCAGTGTCCAGGGATCCTGATTGGAAGGCTGGACATAAAAGCTGGACTACTTTCTGGCCAGGATATCTGGAGAGGAAACCTAACAGCAAAGGAAGCTCAGGTAAGAACACTGATCTATGCCCTAGCTCTTCACTTGGAAGACAGCAGGGAAACAAGTATTGTCCTGAGAGTGATCCATTAAGGAATTCCTGAGCCAGACCATGATATTGATTCTATGATATTTGAAGAAGGAGATATTTTAAATGATCAGAATGAATACATGGATTGCTCTCTGACTAGGCTGCTGTGGTAAAATACTTTCACAAATACAACAACCATCAAAAGGAACTATAACTTCTTCTTTTATCTACCCAGAAAAGCCTGCAGGAAAGCTTTAGGGTAGGATTTGAGCTATAAAGTGGTCAGTGGAGGCATTAAGGTTTTACCTTACAGGGAGGAAGTTCCAATTGGTTACAGACCATGCCCCACTTAAGTGGTTGCAACAAATGAAGAACCACAATGCCAGGTTGACACGCTGGTACATGGCCTTACAGGCATTTGATTTTCAAGTGGAACGTCGTGCTGGGAAGTTACACAAAAATGCGGATGCCCTTTCCCGTATTACGGACTGTAAAGAAGAAGTTTCACCAGTTGCACCAGTCCGTAATAACTTAAGCAGAGGGGTATGTGATAAGGAAGCTTATCATAGTTCAGGAAGGAGCTGTAATAGAGGTGAATTGGCTCTGAACAAGCAACCTGTCTTTTCTGGTAGAAATACTAAAACAGAATGTTTTCATAAAAGACTACCAGTCCCAGAATGCACCAGGTTTCAAACAGCCTCTAGAAGAGCATAAGTGGGGAAACGTGTGTTCAATCAGGAGAGCTATGAGGTAATCCCCAATCACTCATCTCCAAGGGCAGGGCTTGATTCAGCACAGCTGAGCTGTGCTAGGGTGGAGTATCCCTCTAAACAAGTTAAAAGTAAAACATATTCTACACAGAATCAGAAGGAGTTCAAGATCAGGAAGCAGCAGCAACGTCGAAGGACGAAGAGAAAGACATCTTGGAGGTCTAAAGAAGGAACCCACAGCAGTACGTGTGTTGGGAGTCATTCCAGAGGCAAGCATACTCCATTGGACTGGAGGAAACCAGAGGAGTGGGGTTACAAAGCCAGGAATTCCCAGACGGCACCCTTGAAGGAGACAGCTGCATTTGGAAGGGGCCCTAAGACCAGTGCAAGAAGGTATGTGAAGAGAGACCCAGTGTCCAGGGATCTTGATTGGAAGGCTGGACATAAAAGCTGGACTACTTTCTGGCCAGGATATCTGGAGAGGAAACCTAACAGCAAAGGAAGCTCAGGTATGAACACTGATCTATGCCCTAGCTCTTCACTTGGAAGACAGCAGGGAAACAAGTATTGTCCTGAGAGTGATCCATTAAGGAATTCCTCTGAGCCAGACCATGATATTGATTCTATGATATTTGAAGAAGAAGGAGATATATTAAATGATCACAATGAATACATGGATTGCTCTCTGACTAGGCTGCTGTGGTAAAATACTTTCACAAATACAACAACCATCAAAAGGAACTATAACTTGTTTTTTTATCTACCCAGAAAAGCCTGCAAGAAAGCTTTAGGGTAGGATTTGAGCCACGTAGAGAAAGTGAACCAGCAAAGGGGTTTGCAGCTGGCTAATTATTGGCAATTGAGCCATGCACAATTGCATTTGAGCTCTGAAAGGAAACTACTGTTTGTGTGTGAAAATAGGAGAAAGTTATCCTTGAAAAAGAACAGTTTTTGGTTACTTTTGGGTTTTGTTTTTGCTTTTGGAGCACTGCTAAAAGTTATTAGCAGGAGCCCTCAAAAGACCTTTTCTGTTTCCCATCAAGGTCTTTATTGTTTGATTGCTTAAGAAGTTCAGTTGCTTATATCATGATTTGTTTTTTCTAAGTACAATACTGAAAGCAAGTGTCCTTTTGTGTTACCAAGTAAATCTGTGTGGGAGAATTAACCCCATGAATAAAATATATTTTTCTTTGCTTACACTGGAGCAACACAACTCATTATTTTGCGAACGGCTGATTCTGGTATGAATGGACTACATCCCCCACAATCCTTTGCAAGCCATAATAGTATTTTGCCTTTGCCAAGACTGTGGACATTCACGCCCAGCGCCCCCGTTTACAGTTGGCGTAGTTTTTCGGATTGCTTTTGCGCAAAGGTTTTACATGATATAAGGATTACAACTGAAATCTAAAAGAAAAAAAGTTCAAGTTAAAAGCTGGAAAAAGGATTTTTCCCTTAACAACACTTTGGAGAGAAAAAGAGGTAGCTGTTCCAGGAGCTGTCCCAGGAGGAAAAGACCCTGTGTGAGCTGGATTCATCACTGGCATAAGGTAATAAGTACCTGGGCATGTCTAGTGGTGGATGGGAGTAAGGCACAGGGGTAATTGAACAAAAAATTAGGAGAAAAACACCTGTTTGGAGGGTGCTGTTCTGTGTTTTTTTTTTCTTTTGTTTTCTTGCAGGGATTCAAGATGGATCCAAGGGAACTGGCCAGCTGGATGGCAGCCCAATTTAGCAGGCAACAGGAGCTAGCGCAGCAGGCTCAGGACACTGCAAGTAAAGCATTAAGGGACCAGCAGAAGCCAGTGCTTGATCTGGTGGAAGCCTTAATTGCTCTTCATAACCAAAGTGGACTGGATGCAAGAGCAGCAATAACAACCGGTAAACCACATGTGGACAATGTGGGACTCAATCAGGGAATTGGGGCATTTAGTTTTGGGACTCCAGATGATAATGTTGATGATTTCCTTGAATCTTTTGAGAGAATGGCACAAGCATTAGCATGGCCAGAGACCCAGTGGGCAGTAAGGCTGGCAGCCTCATTACCCGGGAGGCGCTTGCAGCTTATAGGGCAATGCCAGCAGCTCAAGCTTTGAATTATAGGGATGTAAAGGCTGCTATAAGAGATCGCCTAGGGTTGTCTATTTCAGAGTATAGGCGAATGTTTAGAGCTACTGCATTAAGAGTGGGTGAAACACCCAGGGCTCTGAGTCAGAGAATCAGAGGATTGGCTGTAAAATGGTTGGAGCCAGAGGGAAAGACTGTGGAAATGTTATTAGACATTATTATGCATGAACAATTTATGTCTGCTGTGCCTAAAGATTTGCACACTTTCCTTATACAGCAAAATTGCCAGAACCTTGGAGAGGCAACCATGCTAGCAGAGAGATTCTTGGAAGCCACGCAGGCTTGCCATAGAATGGGTGGCCCTCTGAAGGTTGGTGCTGAGGCAAGCTGTGCTGTATCAGAAAAGAAAATGGTTAAAAATGTTTCTGAAAATAATTGTACTGTGCCAACCCAGATTACACAGTGGAGTAAAAAGAAATGTTTCAAATGTGGAAAATGGGGACATTTGGAAAGGGGATGCCAGATACACACTAGCTTGATGGGTGTTGATTTAAAACAGCCCAAAGAAGGATTCCTTTTGGTGGTTGATGTGCAGGGAATTACCACAAATGCTCTGTTAGACTCTGGGGCAGACCAGAGTATGCTGTCAAAGAGGCTTTGGAAGAGGATAGAGGCCCAAGAAGGATTTGTGCCTAGAACCCCTGAAAGCCAGGTTCACATCAGATCCATTCATGGTGCTGCAACATCATATCCCACCTATAGGCTAATGGTTAAGTGCCTGGGGGAACAAGAGGAAATTCTTTTAGCAGTGGTGCCTAGGCTTCCATTTGATTTGGTTCTAGGAAGGGACTGGCCAAGATTTAAGCAGGGACTAGTGAAAGGACTAGGAAAGAAGGAATGATGGTAATAGCTCCCGGGCCTTTGTTTGGAAGTCCTCAGACCCCAGCTAAAAAGATGGTTAAGCTTCCAGAAGACCAAACTACCCAGAAGCAGACATTTGTCTTGAAGTACCATAGGGTCACAGAGAAGGCCCAAGCTCCTAAGCGGGCAACCCCTCAAGCTGCTGGGTTTGACCTGTGCAGTGTGGAAAATGTGACTGTACCTAGCCAAGGGAGAGCCCTGGTTGACACTGGACTTCAAGTTGAAATACCCATTGGGTGCTATGGGCGAGTAGCCCCAAGATCCGGATTAGCCCTTAAGTATTTTATTGATGTGGGAGCGGGAGTGATTGATCCCGATTACAGGGGCAATCTTAAAGTTCTGTTATTTAATTTTGGACAGAACGATTACCATGTGAAGACGGGAGACAGAATCGCTCAATTGATATGTGATAGACTGGGTTTCCCACCTGTGGAGGAAGTCACATCCCTGTCAAATTCTGAGCGTGGAACCTAAGGCTTTGGTTCTACTGAAGACAAAGGGGTTAAGAGCCTAGCTGCCACCTGTGCCCGAGAAAGGGAGGTGCATGAAGAGGAGGATTTGGGACCCCAGGTATCTGACTGTAAAGAAAAGTCAGAACCCCAAATAGGTGAGGACCTGACAATGGTACAACAGGAAGAAATAAGGAAATTGCTTAAAGAATTCCCAGATGTTTTGACTCCCATACCTGGGGAGACACATTTGGTTGCCCATGGGATAATAACTCCACCTGGGAAATTAATTTGTCAGAGGCCATACCGCTTGCCTGAAGCAAAGAGACATGAAGTAGTGGCACAAGTTCAGGAAATGTTAGACATGGGAGCAATAGAGGAGTCGAAGAGTCCCTGGAATAGCCCCATAATCTTGGTGCCCAAGCCTGATGGCTCTTTAAGATTCTGTATTGACTTCCGGCAGGTAAACGCAATATCAGTTTTTGATGCATATCCAATGCCAAGAATTGAAGAGCTGTTGGACCAGCTTGGACAAGCTCAATATTTAACCACCCTTGATATGACAAAAGGCTATTGGCAAATCCCTCTAACCAGGGAGTCGAAGCCGAAGACTGCGTTCAGCACCCCCGTTGGCCTTTTCCAGTTCAAAAGGATGCCTTTCGGACTGCATGGAGCGGCAGCTACCTGCCAAAGGTTAGTGGACCAGGTACTTCGACCCCACCAAAATTATGCCTTTGCCTATATGGATAATGTCATAATCCATAGTAACACTTGGGCGGAACATCTAAAGAAAATCAAGTCAGTCTTATGCTCCATGAAGCAAGCAGGAATCACTTTGAACCCAAAGAAGTGTGCCTTTGCTAATAGAGAGGTAAAATACCTAGGCCACCTGGTGGGAAGAGGGAAAATTAAACCTCTAATGAGCAAGGTGGATAGCATCAGGAATTTTCCTCCTCCAACAACAAAGAAACAACTGAGAAGTTTCTTGGGACTTATTGGATACTACCTGTGATAAGGAAGCTTATCATATAGTTCAGGAAGGAGCTATAATAGAGGTGAAGTGACTCTGAACAAGCAACCTGTCTTTTCTGGTAGAAATAATAAAACAGAATGTTTCCATAAAAGACTACCAGTCCCAGAATGCACCAGGTTTCCAACAGCCACTAGAAGAGCTGAAGTGGGGAAACGTGTGTTCAATCAGGAGAGCTATGAGGTAATCCCCAAGCACTCATCTCCAAGGGCAGGGCTTGATTCAGCACAGCTGCGCTGTGCTAGGGTGGAGCATCCCTCTAAGCAGGTTAAAAGTAAAGCTTATTCTACACAGGAGAATCATCTTCATGATCATCATCCTCATGATCATCTTGATCAGCTGGAGCCACAGCAGAGGCAGCAGAAGCCAGAGCTCATGGACAGAGAGAGCAGGAAACACTTTGGAAGAAAGAAGAGAAAAGCATCTTGGAGGTCTAAAGGAGTCCATAGCAGTACGTATGCTGGGAGTAATTCCAGAGGCAGGCATACTCCATTGGACTGTAGGAAACCAGAGGAGTGGGGTTACAGAGCCAGGAATCCCCGGACGGCACCTGTGAGGGAGACGGCTGCATTTGGAAGGGACCCTAAGACCAGTGCAAGAAGGTATGTGAAGAGAGACCCAGTGTCCAGGGATCTTGATTGGAAGGCTGGACATAAAAACTGGACTACATACTGGCCAGGATATTTGGAGAGGAACCCTAACAGCAATGGAAGCTCAGGTATGAACACTGATCTATGCCCTAGCTTTTCACTTGGAAGACAGCAGGGAAACAAGTATTGTCCTGAGAGTGCTCCATTAAGAAATTCCTCTGTGCCAATCCATGATAGTGATTCTATGATAGTTGAAGAAGAGGGGGATATTGTAAATGAACAGTGTGAATACATGGACTGCTCTCTGTCTAAACTTCTGTGGTAATATACTTTCACGAAATACAACAACCATCACAAAGAAATATAAACTTGTTCTTTGATCTACTCAGAAAAGCTTCTGAGTAGGATTTGAGCCACGTATAGAAAGAAAACCAGCCAAGAGGTTTGCAGCTGGTTAATTGTTAGCAATTGAGCCTTGCCTAATTGCCTGTGAGCTCTGAAGGGACACTTCTGGGTGCGTGTGAAAATACAAGAAGTTATCCTTGAAAAAGAACAGTTTTTCCTTACTTTGTGGGTTTTGGTTTTTTTTAAGCACTGCTAAAAAGATATTAGCAGGAGCCTACGGAAAGACCTTTCTGTTCCCATCAAGGTCTTTATTATTTGATTTGATTGCTTAAGAAGTTCAGTTGTTGTTTTTCCTGATTGGTTTTTCTAAGTATAATACTGAAAGCAAGTATCCTTTTTGTGCTACCAAGTACATCTGTGTTGGGAGAAATAACCCCATAAATAAAATACATCTTCTTTGCTTTACACTCGAGCAAGCACAACTAATTTATTGTGAACGGCTGATTCTGGTATGAATGGACTACATTTCCCACAATCCTTTGCAAGTCATATTAATATTTGCCTTTGCCAAGACTGTGGACATTCTCACCCAGCGCCCCCGTTTACATACCGCAGATTTATACCACAGTTTGCAGAGAAAAGTGCAATTTTTACTGATATGCTGCGGAAGAATTGCCCAAACCAGCTGAAATGGACTCCTGAAGCTGAAAAAGCATTTTCAGTCCTAAAAGGGAAGTTGTGTACAGGACCAGTACTGAAAGGGGTGGATTTCAGGAAACCCTTCTTGGTTCAAACAGATGCATCGGATGTAGGGCTAGGAGCTGTTTTATCCCAATGTCATGAAGGGGAGGAACATCCTGTGATGTACCTGAGCAGGAAATTGTCACCGGCTGAACAGAAGTATTCCACAATAGAAAGGAATGTTTAGCTATAAAGTGGTCAGTGGAGGCATTAAGGTTTTACCTTACAGGGAGGAAGTTCCAATTGGTTACAGACCATGCCCCACTTAAGTGGTTGCAACAAATGAAGAACCACAATGCCAGGTTGACACGCTGGTACATGGCCTTACAGGCATTTGATTTTCAAGTGGAACGTCGTGCTGGGAAGTTACACAAAAATGCGGATGCCCTTTCCCGTATTACGGACTGTAAAGAAGAAGTTTCACCAGTTGCACCAGTCCGTAATAACTTAAGCAGAGGGGTATGTGATAAGGAAGCTTATCATAGTTCAGGAAGGAGCTGTAATAGAGGTGAATTGGCTCTGAACAAGCAACCTGTCTTTTCTGGTAGAAATACTAAAACAGAATGTTTTCATAAAAGACTACCAGTCCCAGAATGCACCAGGTTTCAAACAGCCTCTAGAAGAGCATAAGTGGGGAAACGTGTGTTCAATCAGGAGAGCTATGAGGTAATCCCCAATCACTCATCTCCAAGGGCAGGGCTTGATTCAGCACAGCTGAGCTGTGCTAGGGTGGAGTATCCCTCTAAACAAGTTAAAAGTAAAACATATTCTACACAGAATCAGAAGGAGTTCAAGATCAGGAAGCAGCAGCAGCAACGTCGAAGGACGAAGAGAAAGACATCTTGGAGGTCTAAAGAAGGAACCCACAGCAGTACGTGTGTTGGGAGTCATTCCAGAGGCAAGCATACTCCATTGGACTGGAGGAAACCAGAGGAGTGGGGTTACAAAGCCAGGAATTCCCAGACGGCACCCTTGAAGGAGACAGCTGCATTTGGAAGGGGCCCTAAGACCAGTGCAAGAAGGTATGTGAAGAGAGACCCAGTGTCCAGGGATCTTGATTGGAAGGCTGGACATAAAAGCTGGACTACTTTCTGGCCAGGATATCTGGAGAGGAAACCTAACAGCAAAGGAAGCTCAGGTATGAACACTGATCTATGCCCTAGCTCTTCACTTGGAAGACAGCAGGGAAACAAGTATTGTCCTGAGAGTGATCCATTAAGGAATTCCTCTGAGCCAGACCATGATATTGATTCTATGATATTTGAAGAAGAAGGAGATATATTAAATGATCACAATGAATACATGGATTGCTCTCTGACTAGGCTGCTGTGGTAAAATACTTTCACAAATACAACAACCATCAAAAGGAACTATAACTTGTTTTTTTATCTACCCAGAAAAGCCTGCAAGAAAGCTTTAGGGTAGGATTTGAGCCACGTAGAGAAAGTGAACCAGCAAAGGGGTTTGCAGCTGGCTAATTATTGGCAATTGAGCCATGCACAATTGCATTTGAGCTCTGAAAGGAAACTACTGTTTGTGTGTGAAAATAGGAGAAAGTTATCCTTGAAAAAGAACAGTTTTTGGTTACTTTTGGGTTTTGTTTTTGCTTTTGGAGCACTGCTAAAAGTTATTAGCAGGAGCCCTCAAAAGACCTTTTCTGTTTCCCATCAAGGTCTTTATTGTTTGATTGCTTAAGAAGTTCAGTTGCTTATATCATGATTTGTTTTTTCTAAGTACAATACTGAAAGCAAGTGTCCTTTTGTGTTACCAAGTAAATCTGTGTGGGAGAATTAACCCCATGAATAAAATATATTTTTCTTTGCTTACACTGGAGCAACACAACTCATTATTTTGCGAACGGCTGATTCTGGTATGAATGGACTACATCCCCCACAATCCTTTGCAAGCCATAATAGTATTTTGCCTTTGCCAAGACTGTGGACATTCACGCCCAGCGCCCCCGTTTACAGTTGGCGTAGTTTTTCGGATTGCTTTTGCGCAAAGGTTTTACATGATATAAGGATTACAACTGAAATCTAAAAGAAAAAAAAGTTCAAGTTAAAAGCTGGAAAAAGGATTTTTCCCTTAACAACACTTTGGAGAGAAAAAGAGGTAGCTGTTCCAGGAGCTGTCCCAGGAGGAAAAGACCCTGTGTGAGCTGGATTCATCACTGGCATAAGGTAATAAGTACCTGGGCATGTCTAGTGGTGGATGGGAGTAAGGCACAGGGGTAATTGAACAAAAAAATTAGGAGAAAAACACCTGTTTGGAGGGTGCTGTTCTGTGTTTTTTTTTTCTTTTGTTTTCTTGCAGGGATTCAAGATGGATCCAAGGGAACTGGCCAGCTGGATGGCAGCCCAATTTAGCAGGCAACAGGAGCTAGCGCAGCAGGCTCAGGACACTGCAAGTAAAGCATTAAGGGACCAGCAGAAGCCAGTGCTTGATCTGGTGGAAGCCTTAATTGCTCTTCATAACCAAAGTGGACTGGATGCAAGAGCAGCAATAACAACCGGTAAACCACATGTGGACAATGTGGGACTCAATCAGGGAATTGGGGCATTTAGTTTTGGGACTCCAGATGATAATGTTGATGATTTCCTTGAATCTTTTGAGAGAATGGCACAAGCATTAGCATGGCCAGAGACCCAGTGGGCAGTAAGGCTGGCAGCCTCATTACCCGGGAGGCGCTTGCAGCTTATAGGGCAATGCCAGCAGCTCAAGCTTTGAATTATAGGGATGTAAAGGCTGCTATAAGAGATCGCCTAGGGTTGTCTATTTCAGAGTATAGGCGAATGTTTAGAGCTACTGCATTAAGAGTGGGTGAAACACCCAGGGCTCTGAGTCAGAGAATCAGAGGATTGGCTGTAAAATGGTTGGAGCCAGAGGGAAAGACTGTGGAAATGTTATTAGACATTATTATGCATGAACAATTTATGTCTGCTGTGCCTAAAGATTTGCACACTTTCCTTATACAGCAAAATTGCCAGAACCTTGGAGAGGCAACCATGCTAGCAGAGAGATTCTTGGAAGCCACGCAGGCTTGCCATAGAATGGGTGGCCCTCTGAAGGTTGGTGCTGAGGCAAGCTGTGCTGTATCAGAAAAGAAAATGGTTAAAAATGTTTCTGAAAATAATTGTACTGTGCCAACCCAGATTACACAGTGGAGTAAAAAGAAATGTTTCAAATGTGGAAAATGGGGACATTTGGAAAGGGGATGCCAGATACACACTAGCTTGATGGGTGTTGATTTAAAACAGCCCAAAGAAGGATTCCTTTTGGTGGTTGATGTGCAGGGAATTACCACAAATGCTCTGTTAGACTCTGGGGCAGACCAGAGTATGCTGTCAAAGAGGCTTTGGAAGAGGATAGAGGCCCAAGAAGGATTTGTGCCTAGAACCCCTGAAAGCCAGGTTCACATCAGATCCATTCATGGTGCTGCAACATCATATCCCACCTATAGGCTAATGGTTAAGTGCCTGGGGGAACAAGAGGAAATTCTTTTAGCAGTGGTGCCTAGGCTTCCATTTGATTTGGTTCTAGGAAGGGACTGGCCAAGATTTAAGCAGGGACTAGTGAAAGGACTAGGAAAGAAGGAATGATGGTAATAGCTCCCGGGCCTTTGTTTGGAAGTCCTCAGACCCCAGCTAAAAAGATGGTTAAGCTTCCAGAAGACCAAACTACCCAGAAGCAGACATTTGTCTTGAAGTACCATAGGGTCACAGAGAAGGCCCAAGCTCCTAAGCGGGCAACCCCTCAAGCTGCTGGGTTTGACCTGTGCAGTGTGGAAAATGTGACTGTACCTAGCCAAGGGAGAGCCCTGGTTGACACTGGACTCCAAGTTGAAATACCCATTGGGTGCTATGGGCGAGTAGCCCCAAGATCCGGATTAGCCCTTAAGTATTTTATTGATGTGGGAGCGGGAGTGATTGATCCCGATTACAGGGGCAATCTTAAAGTTCTGTTATTTAATTTTGGACAGAACGATTACCATGTGAAGACGGGAGACAGAATCGCTCAATTGATATGTGATAGACTGGGTTTCCCACCTGTGGAGGAAGTCACATCCCTGTCAAATTCTGAGCGTGGAACCTAAGGCTTTGGTTCTACTGAAGACAAAGGGGTTAAGAGCCTAGCTGCCACCTGTGCCCGAGAAAGGGAGGTGCATGAAGAGGAGGATTTGGGACCCCAGGTATCTGACTGTAAAGAAAAGTCAGAACCCCAAATAGGTGAGGACCTGACAATGGTACAACAGGAAGAAATAAGGAAATTGCTTAAAGAATTCCCAGATGTTTTGACTCCCATACCTGGGGAGACACATTTGGTTGCCCATGGGATAATAACTCCACCTGGGAAATTAATTTGTCAGAGGCCATACCGCTTGCCTGAAGCAAAGAGACATGAAGTAGTGGCACAAGTTCAGGAAATGTTAGACATGGGAGCAATAGAGGAGTCGAAGAGTCCCTGGAATAGCCCCATAATCTTGGTGCCCAAGCCTGATGGCTCTTTAAGATTCTGTATTGACTTCCGGCAGGTAAACGCAATATCAGTTTTTGATGCATATCCAATGCCAAGAATTGAAGAGCTGTTGGACCAGCTTGGACAAGCTCAATATTTAACCACCCTTGATATGACAAAAGGCTATTGGCAAATCCCTCTAACCAGGGAGTCGAAGCCGAAGACTGCGTTCAGCACCCCCGTTGGCCTTTTCCAGTTCAAAAGGATGCCTTTCGGACTGCATGGAGCGGCAGCTACCTGCCAAAGGTTAGTGGACCAGGTACTTCGACCCCACCAAAATTATGCCTTTGCCTATATGGATAATGTCATAATCCATAGTAACACTTGGGCGGAACATCTAAAGAAAATCAAGTCAGTCTTATGCTCCATGAAGCAAGCAGGAATCACTTTGAACCCAAAGAAGTGTGCCTTTGCTAATAGAGAGGTAAAATACCTAGGCCACCTGGTGGGAAGAGGGAAAATTAAACCTCTAATGAGCAAGGTGGATAGCATCAGGAATTTTCCTCCTCCAACAACAAAGAAACAACTGAGAAGTTTCTTGGGACTTATTGGATACTACCTGTGATAAGGAAGCTTATCATATAGTTCAGGAAGGAGCTATAATAGAGGTGAAGTGACTCTGAACAAGCAACCTGTCTTTTCTGGTAGAAATAATAAAACAGAATGTTTCCATAAAAGACTACCAGTCCCAGAATGCACCAGGTTTCCAACAGCCACTAGAAGAGCTGAAGTGGGGAAACGTGTGTTCAATCAGGAGAGCTATGAGGTAATCCCCAAGCACTCATCTCCAAGGGCAGGGCTTGATTCAGCACAGCTGCGCTGTGCTAGGGTGGAGCATCCCTCTAAGCAGGTTAAAAGTAAAGCTTATTCTACACAGGAGAATCATCTTCATGATCATCATCCTCATGATCATCTTGATCAGCTGGAGCCACAGCAGAGGCAGCAGAAGCCAGAGCTCATGGACAGAGAGAGCAGGAAACACTTTGGAAGAAAGAAGAGAAAAGCATCTTGGAGGTCTAAAGGAGTCCATAGCAGTACGTATGCTGGGAGTAATTCCAGAGGCAGGCATACTCCATTGGACTGTAGGAAACCAGAGGAGTGGGGTTACAGAGCCAGGAATCCCCGGACGGCACCTGTGAGGGAGACGGCTGCATTTGGAAGGGACCCTAAGACCAGTGCAAGAAGGTATGTGAAGAGAGACCCAGTGTCCAGGGATCTTGATTGGAAGGCTGGACATAAAAACTGGACTACATACTGGCCAGGATATTTGGAGAGGAACCCTAACAGCAATGGAAGCTCAGGTATGAACACTGATCTATGCCCTAGCTTTTCACTTGGAAGACAGCAGGGAAACAAGTATTGTCCTGAGAGTGCTCCATTAAGAAATTCCTCTGTGCCAATCCATGATAGTGATTCTATGATAGTTGAAGAAGAGGGGGATATTGTAAATGAACAGTGTGAATACATGGACTGCTCTCTGTCTAAACTTCTGTGGTAATATACTTTCACGAAATACAACAACCATCACAAAGAAATATAAACTTGTTCTTTGATCTACTCAGAAAAGCTTCTGAGTAGGATTTGAGCCACGTATAGAAAGAAAACCAGCCAAGAGGTTTGCAGCTGGTTAATTGTTAGCAATTGAGCCTTGCCTAATTGCCTGTGAGCTCTGAAGGGACACTTCTGGGTGCGTGTGAAAATACAAGAAGTTATCCTTGAAAAAGAACAGTTTTTCCTTACTTTGTGGGTTTTGGTTTTTTTTTAAGCACTGCTAAAAAGATATTAGCAGGAGCCTACGGAAAGACCTTTCTGTTCCCATCAAGGTCTTTATTATTTGATTTGATTGCTTAAGAAGTTCAGTTGTTGTTTTTCCTGATTGGTTTTTCTAAGTATAATACTGAAAGCAAGTATCCTTTTTGTGCTACCAAGTACATCTGTGTTGGGAGAAATAACCCCATAAATAAAATACATCTTCTTTGCTTTACACTCGAGCAAGCACAACTAATTTATTGTGAACGGCTGATTCTGGTATGAATGGACTACATTTCCCACAATCCTTTGCAAGTCATATTAATATTTGCCTTTGCCAAGACTGTGGACATTCTCACCCAGCGCCCCCGTTTACATACCGCAGATTTATACCACAGTTTGCAGAGAAAAGTGCAATTTTTACTGATATGCTGCGGAAGAATTGCCCAAACCAGCTGAAATGGACTCCTGAAGCTGAAAAAGCATTTTCAGTCCTAAAAGGGAAGTTGTGTACAGGACCAGTACTGAAAGGGGTGGATTTCAGGAAACCCTTCTTGGTTCAAACAGATGCATCGGATGTAGGGCTAGGAGCTGTTTTATCCCAATGTCATGAAGGGGAGGAACATCCTGTGATGTACCTGAGCAGGAAATTGTCACCGGCTGAACAGAAGTATTCCACAATAGAAAGGAATGTTTAGCTATAAAGTGGTCAGTGGAGGCATTAAGGTTTTACCTTACAGGGAGGAAGTTCCAATTGGTTACAGACCATGCCCCACTTAAGTGGTTGCAACAAATGAAGAACCACAATGCCAGGTTGACACGCTGGTACATGGCCTTACAGGCATTTGATTTTCAAGTGGAACGTCGTGCTGGGAAGTTACACAAAAATGTGGATGCCCTTTCCCGTATTACGGACTGTAAAGAAGAAGTTTCACCAGTTGCACCAGTCCGTAATAACTTAAGCAGAGGGGTATGTGATAAGGAAGCTTATCATAGTTCAGGAAGGAGCTGTAATAGAGGTGAATTGGCTCTGAACAAGCAACCTGTCTTTTCTGGTAGAAATACTAAAACAGAATGTTTTCATAAAAGACTACCAGTCCCAGAATGCACCAGGTTTCAAACAGCCTCTAGAAGAGCATAAGTGGGGAAACGTGTGTTCAATCAGGAGAGCTATGAGGTAATCCCCAATCACTCATCTCCAAGGGCAGGGCTTGATTCAGCACAGCTGAGCTGTGCTAGGGTGGAGTATCCCTCTAAACAAGTTAAAAGTAAAACATATTCTACACAGAATCAGAAGGAGTTCAAGATCAGGAAGCAGCAGCAGCAACGTCGAAGGACGAAGAGAAAGACATCTTGGAGGTCTAAAGAAGGAACCCACAGCAGTACGTGTGTTGGGAGTCATTCCAGAGGCAAGCATACTCCATTGGACTGGAGGAAACCAGAGGAGTGGGGTTACAAAGCCAGGAATTCCCAGACGGCACCCTTGAAGGAGACAGCTGCATTTGGAAGGGGCCCTAAGACCAGTGCAAGAAGGTATGTGAAGAGAGACCCAGTGTCCAGGGATCTTGATTGGAAGGCTGGACATAAAAGCTGGACTACTTTCTGGCCAGGATATCTGGAGAGGAAACCTAACAGCAAAGGAAGCTCAGGTATGAACACTGATCTATGCCCTAGCTCTTCACTTGGAAGACAGCAGGGAAACAAGTATTGTCCTGAGAGTGATCCATTAAGGAATTCCTCTGAGCCAGACCATGATATTGATTCTATGATATTTGAAGAAGAAGGAGATATATTAAATGATCACAATGAATACATGGATTGCTCTCTGACTAGGCTGCTGTGGTAAAATACTTTCACAAATACAACAACCATCAAAAGGAACTATAACTTGTTTTTTTATCTACCCAGAAAAGCCTGCAAGAAAGCTTTAGGGTAGGATTTGAGCCACGTAGAGAAAGTGAACCAGCAAAGGGGTTTGCAGCTGGCTAATTATTGGCAATTGAGCCATGCACAATTGCATTTGAGCTCTGAAAGGAAACTACTGTTTGTGTGTGAAAATAGGAGAAAGTTATCCTTGAAAAAGAACAGTTTTTGGTTACTTTTGGGTTTTGTTTTTGCTTTTGGAGCACTGCTAAAAGTTATTAGCAGGAGCCCTCAAAAGACCTTTTCTGTTTCCCATCAAGGTCTTTATTGTTTGATTGCTTGCTTATATCATGATTTGTTTTTTCTAAGTACAATACTGAAAGCAAGTGTCCTTTTGTGTTACCAAGTAAATCTGTGTGGGAGAATTAACCCCATGAATAAAATATATTTTTCTTTGCTTACACTCGAGCAACACAACTCATTATTTTGTGAACGGTTGATTCTGGTATGAATGGACTACATCCCCCACAATCCTTTGCAAGTCATAATAGTATTTTGCCTTTGCCAAGACTGTGGACATTCACGCCCAGTGCCCCCGTTTACACCATTTAGCCCAACCCTCTGCTTTCTATCTTTTAACCAGTTCTTGATCCACAGTTGTACACTGCCTCCTATCCCATGACTTTTTAGTTTTGCCAAAAGTCTCTGATGAGGGACCTTGTCAAAGTCTTTCTGAAAGTCCAGATACACTATATCAACTGACTCACCTTTGTCCATCTGTTTATTCACACCTTCAAAAAACCATAACAGATTAGTAAGACAAGATCTTCCTTGTCTAAAGCCATGTTGGCTGTCTCCCATTAGGCCATGACTATCTACATGCTGAGTAATTTTATTCTTTATGATGGTTTCTACCATTTTTCACGGTACTGACGTGAGGCTCACCGGTCTGTAGTTTCCCGTATCACCCCGGAACCCTTTTTAAAAATTGGTGTTACATTGGCGATCCTCCAGTCTTCAGGTATTAGAGATGATTTTAATGATAGTTCACAGATTACTAATAGCAGGTGTCATAGAGCGGAAGCTAATGAAAGTGAAGACTTAGAAAAAAACGCTGTCTTTCACAAAACAAATTATGTGCAGAAGATGCAATTGCCCGGCAGCGCAGCTAGAGGGAGCAGGCGAAAATTTACAGAGGCTGAGTTAACACACCCGGCTGATTCTGCAGAAGTTAATCAGCTGCACCTGAAAAGTAGCCCGGGGAACTCAAACATGGAATGCCTTTATACGCAGAAAGCTAGTGCAGGAGAGGAGAGAAGGAGGAGAAGGGGAGCTGAGACAGCCAGGAACAGCAGCCCAGCCAGGTCAAGCAGTGCAGCCAAGACAAGCAGCACGACAAGGACAGCAGGAGCTGGAAGAGGAGCAGAAATAGCCAGAGAGAAAGGTGGGCTGTGGAGAGTCAGTCCGGAGAAAGACTTGGTAGCAGGAGACCTCAGAGGTAAAGAGCTCAGAAGGAAAGAGCCATAACTGGAGAGAGGCCTACGCTCACCAGAAAACCCTGAAACAGGATTGAAAGGCTCCAAAAGGAAAGGTACTGATAGCAGAGTTACCTATACCAGGAAGCAAGGAAGTCTGGATTCCTCACCAGGTTTTCCTAGGCTACAGAAAGGTCAAGCAGTGCCTAGAAGCTTCCAAGAGAAAGTCTGCCAAAGAGACTGTGTCCTGAGAGAAGTGCCTGAGAAGGAAAACTCCAGTTATACCGGCTACAGGAAGCCAAGGTATGGTGACACTTTATTCATAAAGAGAAGCTCAGCTCCTAGAAGCTCTTGTAAAGCAGATATCCAGTTTGAAAGGAAAAGAAGCAGGCCAGAGTTTTATAAGCCAGGACGTAAGGGCATAGGAACAAGCCATGCTTATGTGAGAGCCCTAGAACAACCTTACTGGAAACAAGGAAACAGAAACAGTGACTGGCAAACTATAGCGGCCAGGGAAATCTCCAATTCAGAGGGAGATAACAATGACCCAGAGGCCATGCAGATAGCGCTTGAGGACCCTATTCCCTTATCTCAAGATGAATTAATGGATTGCTCCATTTGTATTATGGGCAGTTTTGAATCACTCCCTGAACTGTGAGTTATACAGACATTGCTTTGAGAATACTCATGTTTGTGCTGAATGAAAGAGGAATGTTCACTCCTTCATTTTGCTCTAAAGTTTGAAAGAATCCTGGGTTAAATCCTACAAGCAACTGTGAAGTTTGTAACAGTTTAGCTCTTTACTTATGTTGTGGTGGAAGCCTGAAAAGAAGGACTTTCTGTATTTCTGTATCTCAGTGAACCTTTTGCGTTAAAAGGGAAATAAAAGCCTTATTTACCCTCTACTTGGCATACACAATTTATTCATATAAGGAGCAGGACTACAAAGACCAAGATACCCTTGGCCTTAAAAGAGCCCTCTACTCCCAGAAAATAATAATATGCTCAACCTACCCTTACAGCCACTGGCCACCAGGGGGGGGGGGGGTTGATGACACAGGTCTGCAATCTCATTTTTCAGTTCTTTCAACACCCTTGGATCTATACCATCTGGCCCAGGTGATTTGCTACTCTTCAGTTTATCTAATAGTTGTAATACATCTTCCCGATGTATCGATATTTCCTTCAATTCTTCCGCACCTTTAAATACCATTTCAGTCATGGGTAACATCCCTACATCTTCCTCAGTAAAGAACGAAGCAAAGAATTCATTCAGTCTCTCCACTATCGCCTTGTCGCCTCTTAGTGCCCTATTAACTCCTCTATCATCTAATGGACCAACTGACTCTCTCTCATGTAGTTTGCCTTCAAAAGTGGCTTCAAGAAGAAGTTTTAGTCATGGTCCGGAGGTAAAGCAAAGTGACAGAATTTTATTTCTTACACAAAAGTTAAAGTGCCCTGTACACAGGACTCATTCTTATGCAGGATTATTGGTAATACAGCCCTAGAGCAGCATAACTGCTTCACAAGTTTCAAACACACACAGCTGCTTCAAACGTTTCTCAGCCCTGAAAAACAGCACTTCTTTAGCAAGGGTAAAAATGCCTCTTTTTAGCCTTGCCTTGTAAAACAATTAATGGCAACAATAAAACTTAGTCCCACTGGAAGAAAGGCTTCTTAAGTCCATTCCCGGATTAAGTTTAAACCCAAAATATGGGAGACACAGGCAGTAAATATTCACCAAGCTTTCTAGCTTCCCTGCAAGTTTTCCTGGCTGCGTCACAAACCTCCAGGTGCTAGCAAAAGTATCCCCGGCCTCCTGTCGGCTCTCTGGGTCTTGTTATTCCAGCTTTAGGAGACCTTCTCAGAAAGTGTTAGCCCTCAGCATAACGGTTCAACACACTTGGCTTGGCATAAGGTACAGTCCATAGGAACATCCATAGCCCTCAAGTCATCCTCAGCAGTATCGACTTGCATATCTTCAATTGTGGGAGCAGTGTCCCGTTCTGAGTTTTCAAAGCAGTGCTCAGTAAACCGCTCCCCATTGGGTCCTAGAGTCACTCCTGTTCCCAGCTCTACCTGAGACAGCCGGTCAGTACCTTCAGCTTTCAGCCTGTCTCCTCTGCTGTGTTCCCTGTGGTTCAGCTCCTCCCAGGGCTCTCCTCTAGGGCTCCGCTGCATTTCCAGCTTCTCTTGGCTCCCCTGAACCTCTTGTTTCTCCAGCTTCCCTTGTTTCTCCAGCTCCCCTTGTTTCTCCAGCCTCCTTCCTCTTTGCCTTAGCAGGAGTTTATATTTCCACCTCCAGGGTACCAGCCCCTCCTCCTCCCTTCCGACCCTTCCCAGGTGATAATAATCTCTTCTCATGCCTGCAGGGACCTCATAGGAGTCTGGGTGTGGCACCCTGGGCTTTCTCTCTCTCTTCTTTCTCTCCTTTCACGGGGCCTGAGATCCAGGCCAGGAAGGGATTTTGTGGCTATTGGTGTACGCAGGATTCAGGTTATCCTTGACATACACAACTGGCTCCCCCCTAAGTCCAATTCCATGTCCTTTTCTATTCTCATGTGTTCAAGACGGGTGTCTCTGTCACATACCCCCCTACCTAAGACATTACGGGCTGGTGGAGCTTGTTGGAGGTCTTCCGCTCAGTCCGTAATCCTTGAGAAGACATCTGCAATCTGGTGTAGCTTTCCTGCACAACGCTCTACTTTGGACAGACTGGATCCCGCCGATCTTTCCTGCCAGGACCTGAGGACATTTATATGATAAATTTGCCTGCGATCCATGCTACTCTCTACCTCATAGGACACTGGACCTACTTGTCTGACCACCTTCCATGGTCCCTTCCAATGGACCTCAAATTTTGGGTTGGCGCCTGCCACCATTACTAAGACTCTCTCCCCCAGGGCTAACTGACGGGACTTCGCATTCTGATCATATCACTTCTTTTGGCGTATTTGACTAGCCTGTAAATGCTCTTTGGCCACCTGGGAGGCCCTACTTAACCGCCCTCTTAAGTCTCGGAGAAAGTAAGGTACTCCCATAGCCTCCTTCTCAGGTTCTACCCACTGCTCTCGTAATATGTCCAGGAGGCCCCGAGGGGCTCGATCATACATTAACTCATAGGGGGATGCCCCTAAGTAGCCCTGTATCCACTCCCAGCAGGCGTAAAGGACAAAAGGAAGCAAAACATCCAATTCTGTCATGCTCCCATATAGGCCCCGTCTTAGCATCTGCTTCAAAGTTTGGTTCAGCCTTTCTACCAGGCCATTAGACTGGGGGTGGTAGGTGGCTGTTTTCACATGTTGCACTCCAAAAGCGTCCCAAACCTGGGCTAGGTATTTGGACAGAAAATTGGTCCCGTGGTCCGTTAATACTTCCCGGGAAAAACCTACTTCACAAAACAGTTTTACTACTTCTGACGCTACTGTTTTGGCCGAGATGTTGCGCAGGGGGACAGCCCATGGGAATCTGGTGGCTTGATCAACCATGACTAATATATATTGGAATCCCCGGGGTGTTTTTACCAGGGATCTTATTATGTCCATCGAGATTCGTCTGACAGGGTCAGATATTATGGGTGTCGGGATCATGGGCACCACTGGCAGTCGGGCCGCGGTGACTCATTGACATGAAGGGCACGCCGCACAAAACCGGGCGGTTTCCTTAAAGACGCCAGGCCAGTAGAAATGTACAAGGATCTGGTCCAGAGTCCCCTGCACCCCCTTATGACCGCCTACCGGATGGTAATGGGTGAGCCTTAAGACCAATGCTTTGAAGGCTGCAGGTACCACAAGCTGTTTCCTAACCGTGCCTGCCCAGGGATTGCGACTTTCCCTGTATAATATCCCTTTGTCCAAGAGAAATCTCGGGAGCGTATCCTGCACGGCCTGCGCATACTCAAATGCATGGGTAAGTGCAGGGTCGGCCCGTTGTTCATTTGGAAAGGACGGGAACTTTTCTACCAATTCTGCAGGTACCCAGGGTAGCCCTTGGCCAGTTACAATCGCAGCCCTCCTCTGAGTCCTACATCGCCTCTCGCGGCATTTTTCAGCTCTCCCCTTCTTAATCTTCAAAGACGGGGGAGTCACCAGGTCATCATGTGAGGGTAAAGCTCTCAGGGAATTCTCTGGGGACCTGTCCCGTTGATCTCGGGACTCTGTCCGGAACCAGGTAGACACAAACCCGACCTTCTGTCGTAAGCCCTTCGTTAGCCCCTGCCTAAACTGCGGCCAATCTCTTCTCAATACCAGATCGTGGGGGAGTTTTGGAACCACTGCTACGAGGATTTATTTCTGTACCCCCAACCCTTTTATCACCACTTTGTAGAGGGAGTAGCAAGAGGCAGCCCCATGGATGCATCTAATCTTGACTCTACCTTCTGGCCCCCTCTGGGCAGACTCATTCTGAGCCTCAATTGCCCTCCAAAGCTTCTGTGACATCATACTTTGGTCAGCCCCTGAGTCGAGCAGAGCATTGGTAATGACCCCTTCTCCTAGATGTTTCACATTTTTGCCCATCAGCCCCGTGTGGGCTTGGCATCCCCTCCGTAGGTGTCCCATCTTCCCACAATGATAGCATTTCTTTCCAGCCCATTTTCCCTCCTGAGCCAGTACAAAGGTTTTCCCAAACTCTGCATTATTTCCCTGTCCCTTTTCTGAGGGAGTAAAACTGGCGTCTGCTTCTATTTTGGGAGTGCGCCCTCTTGGATGACGAGCTAATTCAGCTTCTAGGTAGCGCTCAGTCAAAAGGGTGGCCTCCCCTGTGCTCTGGCAGTTTTGCTGTATCAGAAAAGACTGTATCTCTTTTGGTACGGCAGCCATGAACTGCTCCAATACCACCATATCCACTACCGTATCAACAATTTTCCCCTCCAGGGCTAGCCAATTTAAGGCTAAACCTCTAATTCTTTGGCTTAAGGCCTTAGGTGTTTCTCCGGCCTTCAGGGCCGTGGCTCTAAACATACGGTGATACAACATTTTTGTCAAGCCTAATCGGTCTCTAATTGCATTTTTCACCTCAGTATAATCAGTGGCGAGGGCCGCTGGCATGGCCCTGTAGGCAGCCAACGCTTCCCCTGTTAAAGAGGTGGCTAGCCTTACAGCCCATTGACCAACTGGCCATCCTGCCACACTAGCCACCCTTTCAAAGGACTCTAAATAGTCATCACTGTCAGCTTCTGTAGACAGTTTTCCAAAAGAGAGTGTCCCAGTTGTCTGGGGATCCTACCAGACTGTCATTCTGAGGCACAAATAGTCCTGGCTGGGCTGTTACTCCTCCAACCCCCGACCGCTGACTGGCAATCAGCGCCTCAACCAAGTCCAACACTGGCTTTTGCTGCACTTGTATAGTGGCTGTCGCGTGCTCTTGCACTTGTTGGGCCATCTCCTGCTGTCTCTGGAACTGTGCGGCCATCCACTGGACCAACTCCTTTGGATCCATCTTGCCAGATACCTGTAAAAGGGAGAGCAAAAACACTAAGGGCGGTACCACCCAACAGCCCTAATGTCCCTTCTTTATCCGGAAGTATTCCTCCCTTTTCCCTCTGAACCAGGATAGCCTACACCTCAGTACCCTTTATCTGGCTCAAGTGTTGACTCTTGCCTTACAAGAGGTGTCTATACGGACTGCTCCACCATCCTGGCCAACCTTGCTAGCAAACTCCCATTGCTGCTTCCACCAACCTTCTGGCACCACTTCCCGGATCTCCACAATCATGCTAAAAATCCTGTAGGTTGTATATCCTGGCACAGGAAAAAAATCCTCACAACTACGCCACTGTTACGCCCTCACCACCCGCCTCTAGCCTAGAGGGGTGTGGTATCGGAGGAACTTCTCTCGATTGGCTTGGGCAAACTAACTTTCCCCAGGCGTATCTTGGGATACGTAGTTTGCCTTCAAAAGTGGCTTCAAGAAGAAGTTTTAGTCATGGTCCGGAGGTAAGGCAAAGTGACAGAATTTTATTTCTTATGCAAAAGTTCAAGTACCCTGTACACAGGACTCCTTCTTATGCAGGATTATTGGTAATACAGCACTAGAACAGCATAACTGCTTCACAAGCTTCAAACACACACAGCTGCTTCAAATGTTTCTCAGCCCTGAAAAACAGCACTTCTTTAGCAAGGGTAAAAATGCCTCTTTTTAGCCTTGCCTTGTAAAACAATTAATGGCAACAATAAAACTTAGTCCCACTGGAAGGAAGGCTTCTTCTTAAGTCCCTTCCCGGATTAAGTTTAAACCCAAAATATGGGAGACATGGGCAGTAAATATTCACCAAGCTTTCTAGCTTCCCTGCAAGTTTTCCTGGCTGCGTCACAAACCTCCAGGTGCTAGCAAAAGTATCCCCGGCCTCCTGTCGGCTCTCTGGGTCTTGTTATTCCAGCTTTAGGAGACCTTCTCAGAAAGTGTTAGCCCTCAGCATAACGGTTCAACGCACTTGGCTTGGCATAAGGTACAGTCCATGGGAACATCCATAGCCCTCAAGTCATCCTCAGCAGTATCGACTTGCATATCTTCAATTGTGGGAGCAGTGTCCCGTTCTGAGTTCTCAAAGCAGTGCTCAGTAAACTGCTCCCCCTTGGGTCCTAGAGTCACTCCTGTTCCCAGCTCTACCTGAGACAGCCAGTCAGTACCTTCAGCCTTCTGCCCATCTCCTCGGCTGTGTTCCCTGTGGTTCAGCTCCTCCCAGGGCTCTCTTCTAGGGCTCCGCTGCATCTCCAGCTTCTCTTAACTCCCCTGAGCCTCTTGTTTCTCCAGCTTCCCTTGTTTCTCCAGCTCCCCTTGTTTCTCCAGCCTCCTTCCTCTTTGCATTAGCAGGGGTTTATATTTCCACCTCCAGGGTTCCAGCCCCTCCTCCTCCCTTCCGGCCCTTCCCAGGTGATAATAATCTCTTCTCATGCCTGAAGAGACCTCATAGGAGTCTGGGTGTGGCACCCTGAGCTTTCTCTCTCTCTCTTCTTTCTCTCCCTTCGCGGTGCCTGAGATCCAGGCCAGCAGGAATTTCATGGCTATCGGTGTACGCAGGATTCGGGTTACCCTTGACATACACAACTGGGCTCCCCCCTAAGTCCAATTCCATGTCCTTTTCTATTCTCATGGGTTCAAGATGGGCGTCTCTGTCACAAACCATATCACCAGGGTGACTGATGGCCCACTTTGATGGGGTCTCAGGACTCCTGGGGGTAGGGTGGATTATAACACAGCAACAGCAGCATAGATCATATCACCAGGGTGACTGGCAACCCACTTTGATGGGGTCTCAGAACTCCTGGTGGTAGGGCAAATGTTCTAATCTGCAAACACACACACAACCATATCACCAGGGTGACTGACAGCCCACTTTGATGGGGTCTCAGGACTTCTGGGGGTAGGGTGGATTATAACACTGCAACAGCAGCATAGACCATATCACCAGGGTGACATGACAGACCACTTTGATGGGGTCTCAGGACTTCTGGGGGTAGGGCAAATGTTCTAATCTGCAAATGCACACACAACCATATCACCAGGATGACTGATGGCCCACTTTGATGGGGTCTCAGGACTCCTTGGGGTAGGGTGGATTATAACACAGCAACAGCAGCATAGACCATATCACCAGCATGACTGACAGACCACTTTGTTGGGGTCTCAGGACTCCTGGGGGTAGGGCAAATGTTCTAATCTGCAAATGCACACACAACCATATCACCAGGGTGACTGACGGCCCACTTTGATGGGGTCTCAGGACTCCTGGGGGTAGGGCAAATGTTTTAACCTGCAAATGCACACACAACCATATCATCAGGGTGACTGACGGTCCACTTTGATGGGGTCTCAGGACTCCTGGGGGTAGGGCAAATGTTCTAATCTGCAAATGCACACATAACCATATCACCAGGGTGACTGACAGACCATTTGGAGCAGGTCTCAGGACCCCCTAGGGGTAGGGCAGATGTTTGACCCTGCATCTGCAGAACCTACCATATCAGCATGATGTTTACCAAACCTCTTTAGGCAGATCTAGCGGCTCCTTGTGTTTTGGTGAATTTAACAAAGCAACAGCAGCAGCTGCTATAACACCAAGCTGACATCTGGAACTCTGTGATCAGGTCCTTAGCCTCCTGGGGATAGGGCAAACCACTTTGATGTGATACATAGGCGGTATATCATGTGGGTTTAACTAATAAACATAAATGAGATAGAATGCCTACACACAGCAGCATGCACAGCTACAATCCACACTGGATATGTATATGGATATACTGACCTGTCCCCATACACTTACCTCACGTGGGTAGTCCGCAAGATGATTAAAGCGCCTTGTGATGCGGTCGCAGGCCCTCTGCACATGCCCCAGGACCTGCCGCTTTGATGATCCGGGGAAAAGTTTATTCTGATTAGTGCAGATCATCCCTGCAAGGTGCCTTAGCTCCTTGCTTGTAAACACTGACTTTCTCGAACGAGTAGCCATTTTCTGCACTGCCTTGCTCACGCACGCACACACTTGCGGCATTGGCGCCACAACACGCCTCAACAGGTACCGCATTGCCTCCGTGCCTCAACGCGCACAGCGCGCATCATTAAGGCGCGCTAGCAATGTGCCTGTGCCATTGCTGGTATACAGGAAATGGTGGCGCAATCAATATATATAAAGATCTGTGCTGCAGACACACATTGCAGTGATGTGTCTGAACACAATTCGTTTATTATGCATTTATCTTGGTGTTGCCACACTGGGATATCAAACCCATCACCACTGGCTGTGAGGGCATTGTATTAAGCAGTGTGCTATGCTATAGATGACCAAAACACATACTTTTCCCACATTTTTACACACTCTTGTTTATCAGTTTCTTTAACATGTTTTGAATATGCATAGATGTGCACACTGGATTTCTCTTTAGTAGCCATCTAAAATTGGTCCTTCCCCACAATTTTAGAAGATTTACAACCTGCCAATTGCTGTTTATATTCTGTCCTGTATTTTGGGCACCCTTCTCCTCTACACAGACTGTCCTATTATGACATTCCAATTTGTTTTTACATTTTTCCTGATGGACTTTATGTTTTGTATATAATCCAACACAAAATCTCTGCTTTTTTAAGTTCTCTGCAATTTATTCGGTCACTCTTTGTTGGTACATAATTACCAATTCTCGGCTTTTGGTGAGTTTTTATTCTATGTTACTATTTACATGTTTTACATCTTATATAGACGTCACCTTATTTCTTTGGGCTATTGACAGTATTTATTTGCTTTATATATAATCTCTGTTTTAACCTTTAATGTTTCATGATAAATTTTAATTTGTACATGTTCAATTTTGACTACTATTATAATTTGTATGTTAATCCTTTTATCTATTTATCTATTTATCTTTGTAAGTTTATATTTATCATCAGCTTATTCTTGTCCCACCCCATGAGTATTGCTTTGTTTATTATTATGATTATTTATTCATGTATTTTTATGTTTTTAGTGGTCACAGTCCCTTGAGGAAGGTCAGATTGGCTGAAACAAATGTAGGGTGGACCTAATAAAGCTGTTTTCTTCCAAGGGACCTTGTAGCCCGCCTGTGTTTGTGGGAGAGGCCTTAGCTGCCTATAAAGCCATGCCCGCTGCTCTTGCGACTAACTACGAAGAACTTAAGAAGGCAATCAGGGATAGATTGGGATTAACACACCTGGTCTATAGATGAATGTTAAGGGATACTAGGCGAAGACCTAATGAAACGCCCAAAGCCTTGTTCCATAGGTTAAGGAGCTTAGCGTGGAAATGGCTCGCTCCTGAGGGAAAGACCCTTGAGTCTGTGGTAGACACTATTGTCTTGGAACAATTCATGGAGGCGGTTCCCCAAGAGATAAGATCCTTTTTAATCTTGCAAAGTTGCCAGACCACAGCAGAAGCAGCCCTCCTTACCGAGCGTTATTTGGAGGCAGAGTTGGCTGGTAAGCAAAAAGGAGGTGCTCTGCGTGTATCTGGGTCAGCAAACTTTGGAAAGGCAGAAAAGGAACTAGGAACCAATGTGAAAGGTGTATCCACTTGTTTGCCAAAGCCAGAATGGAAATGGGAAAAAGGTAAATGTTATAAGTGTGGGAAAGCAGGTCATTTACAAAGAAACTGTGCAATGCGAACAGCACTGATAACAGCCAAGGCAAAACAGGTACAAGAAGGTTTTCTGTTAAATGTGGAAGTTAATGGTGTTTTGGCCAGTGCATTGCTCGACTCAGGTGCTGACCAGAGCATGGTCTCAAATAAGCTCTGGCAGGCAATAGAAGCCCGCATCGGGTCAGTACCGAGCCGACCAGAAGGCAGAGTTAAAATCCGCTGCGTACATGGTGCATCCTCCTTCTATCCATTGTATAAGCTCTCAGTGAAGGGATTAGGAACACAAAAAGAGGTTCTAGTAGCCGAAGTCCCTAAGCTTCCCCATAATATAGTGCTGGGTAGGGACTGGCCCCAGTTTAGTAGAGGAATGGAGAAGGGCCTACATACCAAGACAGGCATGGTCTCTACTAGGTCCCAGGCAGGAACCTCAGAAATGAGAGTTGAACCCCCTGTAGAGAGAGATGAACCCCCAGAGGATGAGGGTGGACAGGTAGAAGAGGCACTGGAAGAGCTCCCTACACCTGAGGACCTGATTAACGCCCCCTCTAAGAAGACCAGGAAAGGGACAGGACAGTCAAATGATCCAAGGGTAGAAGCCCTGGCAACAACCATTCCTAGTCCCCTATTTGGAAAGCCCCGAAAGACAGGTTTGGGGTCAAAGGAGCCCTTAGAAGTTATACCACCAGTTAAACAAACATTTGTCCTGAGATTCTGCAAAGTATCTGCTAAGGTGCAGAGCCCGCAGAGAGCTTCGACCGCAGCAGCTGGCTATGATTTATTCAGTGCTGAAGAGGGCGTGATTTCAAAACAAGGGAAGGCCTTGATTGACACCGGCTTACAAATGCAAATGCCTATGGGCTGTTACGGCCAAATAGCGTCACGCTCAGGTTTAGCTTCCAAATACTTTATTGATGTAGGCGCAGGAGTTATAGATCCCAACTACAGGGGGGCAGTCAAAGTACTACTTTTTAATTTTGGTAACGAAGATTTTAGAGTGAAGAGGGGTGATAGAGTGGCTCAACTTATCTGCAAACGAGTTGGATTCCCCTCCTTGGAAGAGCTACCTTTGCTGTCCCCTACGAGTCGGGGACCCGGGGGATTTGGGTCCACGGAGCAGAGTGAAGTGAAGGGCCTGACCGCCACTTCTGAAGAAAGAGTGGAGGAAGACCTAGGTCCGCAGCTGGCGGACTGTAAAGGGAACCCCGAGCCCAGAATAGGCGCAGAGCTATCCTTGCAGCAGAGGCAGGAATTAGCTAGGGTGCTGGCCAAATTCACAGATGTCTTGACATCGGTACCGGGAGAGACCAATTTGGTGGCACACGAGATTATCACCCCACCAGGGAAGGTGATTAGGCAATGGCCTTATAGACTACCTGAGGCCAGAAAGAAGGAGGTCGTGACCCAGGTGCAAGAGATGCTTAACATGGGCATTATAGAGGAGTCAAAAAGTCCTTGGTGTAGAACCATCGTCCTCGTACCGAAGCCAGATGGGACCCTTCGTTTTTGTATTGACTTCAGGCAAGTGAACAACATCTCCCAGTTCGACGCCTATCCCATGCCCCGTATTGAGGAGTTGTTAGACCGGCTGGGTCAGGCACGGTATCTAACCACGCTCGACATGACAAAAGGCTACTGGCAGATACCGCTAACCTGCGAGTCAAGGACGAAGACTGCCTTTAGTACGCCCATAGGTTTATTCCAATTCCGTAGGATGCCTTTCGGCTTACATAGAGCTGCGGCAACATGCCAGAGGCTAGTCGACCATGTTTTACGGCCCCACCAGGAGTACGCGGTAGCGTACCTGGATGATATCATTATACACAGCACCAGCTGGGCTCAACACTTGCCCAGGATAGAAGCCATCCTCAGAGCCATGCGACGGGCAGGGCTAACGTTGAATCTGGGGAAGTGCCTATTTGTGGGGGAAGAAGTGAAGTACCTCGGCCATATGGTGGGAAAATGTATGGTCAAGCCCCTGCTGAGTAAGATAGATAGCATGAAGAATTTCCCCAGACCAACGAACAAGAAACAGCTAAGAGGTTTCCTGGGCCTCATAGGCTATTATCGACGATTCATCCCTCGCTTCGCTGAGGAGAGCGCCATATTTACAGATATGCTGAGGAAAAATGCTCCAGATAATTTAAAATGGACCCCAGAGGCTGAGAAGATGTTCATATTGTTGAAAGGGAAGCTCTGTAAGGCCCCGGTGCTATGCGGAGTAGACTTCGGGTTACCCTTCGTGGTCCAAACAGACGCGTCAGAAACCGGATTGGGGGTGGTCCTGTCACAGGAGTTTGAGGGTACTGAACATCCCATTATGTACCTCAGCCGAAAGTTGTCCAAAGCGGAGTGTAACTACTCTACAATTGAGAAGGAATGTTTGGCCATTAAATGGGCAGTAGAGGCCCTGAGGTTTTACCTCACAGGACGCAAGTTTCTATTAATCACGGACCACGCACCCCTAAAGTGGTTGAGCCACATGAAAAACCATAACGCTTCTCTGAATCGGTGGCATCTAGCATTACACGTCTTCAATTTCTCAGTACAACACAGGGCAGAAAGGCTACATCTTAATGCCGATGCGTTATCACAGATTACGAGCTGTGCGAGGGTGGGTTCGCCAGCCCGTAATATCTTAAGGGGGGGGGATATGTGATGTAGAGACCCCTACGGAGCCCATGGAAATAGAGAGAAAGGAAGATTCCATCTTTAAAACTGACAGGCAGCTAGAACACATGGCTCACTGTTTACAAAGAAAAGGTAAACAGAGGAAGACAGGAGCTGAACTGACACGCCCAAGCTCTGACGTAGCAGCAAGCCTGGAGCTTGATCAATCACACCTGTTCAGGTTGAGAGCAGAGCCAAGCCCAGGGGAACAGAATTATAAAACCTCATCATTAGCTCCCAGGAAAGAGAGAGGAGAAGCAGGAGAGAAAGGAAGCTGGAGAGGAGGCTGGAGTGCTGGCTGGAGTGGTAATTGCAGTTCAGATGGCAGTTGGAGCCGTGGCAGCAGAGAAAGTTGGAGTTGTGGCAGAGAAGGAAAAGAAGCAACACAAGGAAGGAAAGGAGGAGAAAGAGGAGTCCTGGACAGCAAAGACAGGAGAGAGGAGAGACCTCCTGTAAGGCGGGCTTGGAGAGGCTCAGAAACTCCTGAGAGTTGGATACCGGGTAAAGAAACTACCTATAGGTCTGGGAGAAAAGCCAGCAGACTAGGAGGAGGGAAGGCATGCCCTGTGACCAGGAACTGGCTGGAACGGAGAGAGTCAGGAGCCCTTCAGTCAGAAGGAAGCCTTCAGAGTTTGCACAGGTGGGAGCCCAGCACAAAAGTATTTCCTCATAGCTGCCAAGAATTAGAGGAGAGCCAAAGAAGAAACTCCAGAGCAACAGGTATTTTAAACCCTTGCTGTTTTGAGTTGTGGAAAGGGAAAACACCTGAGTTTACAGAGGGAAGTTATCTTAAATCCCATAGTAACAGTTTGCAGACAAATGCTGTTAGTCCTGAGACAGAAGATATGCAAATAGACTCTAATGTTGATGAAGTAGCAGATACGCAAATGGACTGTACGCTTTGTTTGGCTGACAACATTGAGTCACTGTGTTAAACCTTGAAGTAAAAGGGCTGAGAAATAGCAAAGAAATAGGAACTATTTTTCTTTGCTGTGAGAAGCTGTTTTGTTTTCCATTTTGTACTTGCAACAAGCACTGCATGTTTTGGAACCAGAGAGTGAATAAGCAATTACCTTAGTTATTGTATATAAACCTCATGCTAAACTCCTGGAGACTGTCCTATTTTTGTTCTGCACCAAAGTTCTAATTGTGAGGGGAATAAATCCTTGTCATTTTGCCTTAAACACTCGGACTACAATTGCTTCTTTATCAGATAGCTAGAAAAGGGACTACAACTCCCAAGAGGCCTTGCAAGAGCCACAGCTGTAGTATCACTTTCTGAATAGAAGATTATCATGGCAGACCAACCCTCTGCGCCCTAGGCGGAGGGCTGGCCACGTGGTGACAGATGATATGCAAAATGTAACTCATGATTAAAAATTGGGTAAACGCTCAAAACATCCCAATGCTTGCAAATAATATTCCAGAGTCTAAATACAGATGAAGAGTAAGGCAGGACACACCTCTTTCCATCAAAGAATTGTCATGTTGAACTTAACAAGAAGTCCCTATTGGCATGCCTTGCCCGAGTGTATGCTTTTTGAATGGTACCAGCTGGGTACTGTTTCTGAGCAAACAGTGCACGCATCACCCAAACTTGCTGCCGAAATTCATCCTCCGAGGAGCACAACTGGCATAATCTCAAAAATTGCCTTACTGGGATATTCTCCTGCAGGTGCCGGGGATAGAAACTCTCATGGTTCAACATACTATTATGATCAGTAGGTTTTCAGTAAATCGAGGTGTGGAATGAGTCCTCCAGACTTAGAGATTACTATATTCAAACAGTGAACCTGTGACCAATAATACTCCAGAGTGAATTTATGATTGGAGTCTACCTGATACAACCATGCAAAAAGTTCCACCAAATGCTGTTCTGTCCCACTCCAAATAAAAAAAAATATATCATCGATAAACTCGGTCCAGAGAATTACCTCTGACCAAAAATCTGTGCTCTACCTGGTCCTCCTTAAAAGCGCACACAAACAAGCACACCACCGAGGAGGCCACAGTGGTCCCCATGGCTACCCCATGAATCAGGTGATAGTAATGGCCATCATACTCAAAATAATTATGTTCAAGGACCTAAAGTAACATTTGTGTAAGAAAAAAAACTGAACGGTGTGAAAGGTTGTCATTTGTAGCCTGATTTAGTGCCTGGATGAGTCAGTGGCAGCAAATTAAATTGAGTTTGCTATGTGTAATATAGCTTATGTTTATAAAGAAAGGAGCACTTTACTCTTGGGTAAGTTTGATGTTTGAGGTTTTGTTAATTGGGGGTGATGATGGCAGTTTGTGAGTGGCATCATGTAGTTTGCTGCGGTCAGTCTGTGGATTGAGCCCCAATCCTTGAATAGAGTGGGTTTCAAACAGCTGTTATTCTATCTATAGACTTTTTTACTCTTTTTTTGGCGTTTTGTTTTATATAGTTTTAGGGGTACACTTTCCGAATGGAAATTCAACATATAACTATTAGGGATGATGGAAAGTAGATGCAGGGAGAAAGTGGGAAGTGGCCCAGTGAGAGTAAATATGGGATAATTTATCTTGAACAGCTACATTGACCACTCATCAAGAGATGATGTATAAAATTCTTTATCAGTTTCATTTGGCACCGTTAAGCTGTACCATTTGAACAAATCAATGCCTGACACTGACTGGAGGGGGTGCATGGAGAAAAATGATTTTAAACACAAGAGGTAGAGGTTACCAATGTCCCCAATTTTTGGGGACCGCCCTCCATTTTAGAGTTGTGCCCCTGATTCTTACCTGTTTGACAGCCTCTGTCTACAATTCCAGAAAAGGGGGCAGAGAGGTTATAAAAAAAATATTTTCAATTTAGTGATTTGAATATGTCAGTTTTCAGAATTTACATCCATTATCTTTACATTTTGCACAGTACGGGAGAAATGAATCACTGTTTCCGTGTCTTTGTCAATTTCTTTGATTGGAAGTGCTTTTGATGCTGTTATGGAATGGAGGGGGGGCGCAAGGTAATGACTTCTCTTCCCTCCTTCATGCCTTGTTGCTCAGACCTGGAACTAAGGTGCCTCTGCCTCCCACTACACTTTGGATAAGTGTCCTAGATTTGCCTGCAAGAAAATCTGGAAAGCTTACATGTGGTGGAAATACCCATTTGTTCAGGGATTTTGGAGGGTTGCAAAAATAGATCTGTGCATTTGATTAGGGTAAACATCCCTGCACCTTATTCATCGATGTTGATGGGTTATGGAGCCATACCTAAGGATACACTTATTAACAAATCTTCTTTCCTTAATTTCATCCTTCTTGCTGCTCATCTGGTAATTGCGGGTTAATGGAAGACAGTAAGCCCTCCTAATTTGAAAGAGCAACAAGAGAAACTCCAGAAAATTCTGAATATTTAAATTTTGCCAGTTAAAGTGAGGGGTGCAGAGGAGAAGACACAGTTAATTGAATGAATGACAGGGAAGGTTTAAGGATAGAGCGAAAGGCATCATGGCCTCTTTGGTGGGGTACTTTTTTCTTTGGCTTATTTATCTATGACTGGAATTGGATGAATCTAGGAATGGCATGTTAAAAACATGGTGGATATAGGCTCTGAATAAGTTTGCCTGATGGGTTCTTCACAATTTGGTAGTTGGGTTGTCAGACAATTGGGGCTGGGTGGGCAGGATGGGAGGCTTCTGGCAGATAGATGTCTCCTGTCTGATCTGGATTGTAATATGTAGACTAACTTGCAAATCTTAATAAAGAGTTTAGAAGCCCCAAAAGGAATTTTACCTAGAAACCCCAAAGTTTGTCAATTGACGCATTATCGCGATGACTGTGTTTAGCATAAAATGCAGATGTGAATTAATGTGAAGCTACTTATTTGTTAAATACGTGCAGTATGTGACATCATTATATGACATCATTGTGTGTTATTGTTTGTAATGTTGGAGTAAAACTGTAAACAGTGATTGAGATGCGCCACCTAGAGGGAACATGAATTTATACCTAGAAGCCCCAAAGTACATCAATTGACGCATCCAAGACAATTGAGTGCGTCAATTGACGTACTTTGGGGCTTCTAGGTATAAATTCATT
Organism: Ichthyophis bannanicus; assembly: GCA_033557465.1. NCBI lineage: Eukaryota > Metazoa > Chordata > Amphibia > Gymnophiona > Ichthyophiidae > Ichthyophis > Ichthyophis bannanicus. The sequence goes on along the minus strand of CM066051.1, from coordinate 22,834,595 downwards.
TTCCTGCTAGGTGGTGCATCTGTCATTAATTTTTGATGCACATATTTGAACATCTTGACCTTGCTAACAAAGTCATGGAACATGACTGACATGGTTCTAGCTGTGGCGCTGGTATGCAACTTCGAAGATGCATTTGCGTCAATTGATGCACTTTGGGACTTCTAGTGTTAACAAAAATGAATTTAGTGGACATCATCTACGGAAATGATTTCAAATAGCTAATGAACTAGATAAATTAAGAGAGGATAAGAGGACGATTATTTTTATTCCATCATGCATATAAATGATGGATTATTTCCACTGCACAAATGTCAGTGCTGTGTCTCCCTTCTCATCACTTAACTGTTCCAGTGGCCTTCAAACATGCTGTAGTTACACCTCTCCTCAGAAAACCTTCACTAGACCTTATCTGTCATTCCAGTTATCGACCTATCTCTTCCCTCCCCTTTGTTTCAAAAGTATTTGAACAAGCCACTGCCACTGTCTTGACTTTCTATCCTCTCAAGTCCTTCTGAATCCACTAGAATCCGGCTTTCATCCTCTACATTCTAAGAAAGGGCTCTTGCCAAAGTCTCCAGTGACTTGTTCCTTGACAAATCCAAGGGCCTTTATTCAATTCTCATCCTTCTTGACCTTTTTGCTGCCTTTGACACAGTAAATCTACTGTCTCTCCTGAATTCTCAAAGGGAAATCCACGCAAAATGATATTGCAAGAACAGTGGAGCAGCTTACCTGTGAGCTGACCTGTTGTTGAAAAATACTATCTTGGAAGCCCAGACCAGCTGTATTCCACGCTTTAAGAAAAGTGGAAGGAAGTCCAAAAAACTGCCAGCATGGTTTAAAGGTAAAGTGAGAAAGGCTGTTGTTGCCAAAAAAGCATCTTTCAGGAAATGGAAAAAAGAGCCAAACGACGAAACCTGGAACCAGCACAAGCACTGGCAAGTCAAATGCAAGGCACTGATAAGGCAGGCAAAGGGAGAATTTGAGAAGAAGCTTGCTGCAGAAGCAAAAACGCGAAATAAAGATTTTTTCAAGTACATTTGTAGCAAAAAACCTGTGAGAGTTTCAGTTGGTCCATTAGATGATAGAGGGGTTAAAGGGGCACTAAGAGGCGACTAGGCGATAGCAGAGAGATTGAATGAATTCTTTGCTTCGGTCTTTACTGAGGAAGATGTAGGGATGTTACCCATGACTGAAGTGATATTTAAAGGTGTGGAAGAATTGAAGGAAATATCGATACATCGGGAAGATGTATTACAACTATTAGATAAACTGAAGAGTAGCAAATCACCTGGGCCGGATGGTATACATCCAAGGATGTTGAAAGAACTGAAATATGAGATTGCAGACCTGCTATTAGTAATCTGTGAACTATCATAAAAATCATCTCTAATACCTGAACATTGGAGGATCGCAAAAGTAACACCAATTTTTAAAAAGGGTTCCAGGGGTGATCCGGGAAACTACAGACCAATGAGCCTGACGTCAGTACCAGGAAAAATGGTAGAAACCATCATAAAGAATAAAATTACTCAGCATGTAGATAGTCATGGCCTAATGGGAGACAGCCAACATGGCTTTGGACAAGGAAGATCTTGTCTTACTAATCTGTTATGTCTTTTTGAAGGTGTGAATAAACAGGTGGACAAAGGTGAGTCGGTTGATATAGTGTATCTGGACTTTCAGAAAACCTTTGACAAGGTCCCTCATCAGAGACTTTTGGCAAAACTAAAGAGTCATGGGATAGGAGGCAGTGTACTACTGTGGATCAGGAACTAGTTAAAAGAAAGAAAGCAGAGGGTAGGGCTAAAAGGCCAATTTTCCCAATGGAGAATGGTGAATAGTGGTGTACCCCAGGGATCTGTGCTGGGTCCGCTGCTTTTTGACATATTCATAAATCACCTGGAAAGTGCAATAACGAGTGAGGTTATCAAATTTGCAGATGACACAAAACTATTTAAAGTTGTTAAAACCCAAGAGGATTGTGGAAATTGAAAGAGGAGCTTGATAAATTGGAAGACTGGTCATCAAAATGGCAGATGAAATTTAACGTGGACAAGTGCAAAGTTATGCACCTAGGGAAGAACAACCCAAACTATGGCTACACGATGCAAGGTTCCACATTAGGAATCACCACCCAGGAAAAAGATTTAGGCGTCATTGTGGATAACATGTTAAAACCCTCAGCCCAGTGTGCAGCGACAGCCAAGAGAACAAATAGAATGCTCGGTATCATAAGGAAAGGAATGGAAAATAAAACAAAAGATATTATAATGCCTCTGTATCGTTCCATGGTGAGACCGCACCTTGAATATTGTGTGCAATTCTGGTCGCCGTATCTTAAAAAGGATATAGCGTTATTAGAAAAGGTTCAGAGAAGAGCCACCAAAATGTTAAAGGGGATGGAAGGATACTCCTATGAAGAAAGGCTAAAAAGGTTAGGGCTCTTTAACCTATAAATTAATGAATGGAGTGGAATAGGTAAACATAGATCGATTGTTTATGTTATCAGAATATAGAAAGACTAGGGGACATGCAATGAAGCTACAGGGTAAACTATTTAAGACTAATAAAAGAAAATATTTTTTCACTCAATGTGCAATCAAACTCTGGAATTTGTTACCGGAGGATGTAGTAAAGGCTGTTAGTGTAACTGGGTTTAAAAAAGGTTTGGACAAGTTCCTGGAGGAAAGGTCCATAAACCATTAAGAAGGGACCCAGGATATCAATGCTTGACCCAGTACAAGCATTGTGTAACCTGTGTCTTTTGGGGAAATTGCTAGGTACGTATGAACTAGATTGGCCACTGTTGGAAACAGGATACTGTGCTTGATGGACCTTGTTCTGACCCAGTATGGCATATCTTATGTTCTTATGTTATAAAATTAACTCTTAAATGTCAGGGCGCAAAAAACAGGTGAAACTCAGTATTTCCCAGATCATGAATTGCAAATGAGTTTTAAATGTCATATAGCAGCAACAACAGGTTTTCTCATGTACTAGATGGAAACTGGGATCAAAAATTTCCTATGATTTTTAAACCATATATTTAGGATTTGGGTGCTGGGATGAATACAAAATCGTTTCTTTGATATTTCTACTCAATATATTTGTTTTAGAAAACTTTAAAGAGTAGGCATCTTCTAAATCAACGATACAAAATGAGGGGAAATAGAGTTTCACAAATCTAGATTAGCAGTTTTAAACTTGTCATTGATTTGTTTATTGTTGTTTAATTTTGAGCAGTTATAACAGAATAACATTCAATTAAAATTATTGAATGAAGAAAAGATAGCAAAAGAGCAAAAAAAACCACACTAAGGAAATAATTTCTCATTTTAGATCACAAACTTTATCATCAGTTCTAAAACTATTAATTTTTGTTTCTGCTATTTATATCAGGCCTCAGTAGAATAATATAACACTTGGGAATAAAGATACATCCCAGTAGTCCAGCACTGGAAGATTGGATAGCAAATATTTCTACTGCCACCATGTATTTTCCCTTCGTGCTCAGATACGTTGGGATGAAAGACACCCAAACGCTGCAGAACACCAGCATGCTGAAGGTGATGTACTTGGCCTCATTGAAACTGTCGGGTAGATTTCTTGATAGGAAAGCTATGATGAAGCTGACACCAGCCAGAAATCCCAGGAAACCTAAAACACAGTAAAATGCAACAATTGACCCTTCATTACATTCAATCAGTATCGTTCCAGATTCTGATTTTGTGTTAAAATATGGAAATGGGGGAGCAGTACACAACCAGACAAGACATAGAAGGACTTGAAAAAGGGAACAGGAAAGAACTATAGAATATGAGACTCTGGAACCCATCCATTTCCGTAGCTTGCTTCCAGGCTTGGTGGCATGAAAGGCTATGACCACGGTGATGGTTTTTGCCAATATACAGGAGAGAGAGATGGAGAAAGTGATCCCAAAGGCAGTTTGTCGAAGGATGCAGGTCATATGTTCAGGGCGGCCAATGAACATCAAGGAGCAGAGGAAGCTGCTCATGAGGGAGACGAGGAGGATATAGCTGATGCCTCGGTTGTTGGCTCTCACAATTGGAGTATCTTGATAGTTAATGAAGATACCCAGAATGACAGCATTTATAAGAAAGAAGAAAATGCTGACAGAAGACAAAGTTATCCCCAGAACTTCCTCATATAACAAGAAGGTCATCACTTTTGGGATACAGGCATCTCTCTTATTATTGGGCCACCAAGGTCTGCTCATATAACGCCTATCATGAAAGACCTACACTGGCTACCTCTACAAGCCAGACTCTCATATAAGTCACTAGTTTTGACCTTCAAAGCCATGAATATCTACCCACCAACACCAATCAGAAAACTAATCCATAACACCCCTGAAAATAGAAACAGAAGGACCACAACTATGAACACCTTAATAGTTCCCAAGATGATGACATCATGTACTAAAGCTACATCAAACAGAGCCTTTTCACTGTTCGCACCCAGGAATTGGAATAAACTTCCCCATGAAATCCGCGGCATCAAAAGTCTATTACAATTCCGCAAAGCCGTAAAGCATCACTTATTCACAAAATACTACCCAGAAGTGTCCATGGACACTCACACAGCCAACAGGCCTCCCACTCACACCAAACACCCTAGCACTTTAATCCAACCAGAAAACGGTTAGTCCCCACGAAAATCCACCTTACTACTATAGACTCATGCCACCCATGAATACATGTTCAATATTCACTCGAGTTTAAATATGGTATATAATTAAAGCATATATATAGTATAATGTTGATTGTACATAGTTATCCCTGTTATTCCATGTTTTATATTCCCTTGTTCTCTGTAAACTCGATGTTACCTGTACACATTGCAGTATATTTTGTTCGATGTACACCGCGCTGATTTTAATAGCGCGGTATATAAGAGATGTTAAATAAATAAATAAATAAATAAATAATTGGTCCTCTCTGCACATCAAACAATTGTCCATATCTGAGGAAGATAAATATTTTCTCAGTATCTCATAAGCTTCGTAGATTTCAGGACAGTAAATGAACACACTTGTCTTAGATTTAGATATATTAATTTGTTATAGTTCAGACTATACAAGAAAATGCAGGATTAAGATATCCAAATTTTTACAGTGGGGAAGTAGTTTGATACATATCAACTAGTCATTCAGAAATCAGAATCATCATGTTCGGTATACAGGTACCTTGCCAAGAATAATCTCTGTCCATCACACTTATCATATTCATTTTCCTACCGATAATTTTAACTACTTTCTAAAAGTGAACCAAAACCACAGTAATAATCCCACCTGCTTTGCCTAAGTGTAGAACAATCAAAGCAGCTAGCATTTTAAAAAATCATTGTGCTTACTTTTTGAAAATAGAGGCATGGAGTAATAAGGCAGCTGAGGTCAAAGATGTCTCATTGCTTGACCAAAGGTCAAGAGAATATCCCAAGTGCATGACACTGTATTAGTAAGGAACTGGGAGCAATAGTAATCTAAAACCAGAACTGGTAAAATAGAGGTAATGGATGAGATCGAGAGAAAATAGATGCAATGGATTAGGAAAATGTTTCGATATTGAGCCACTGGCCGGTTAGCGACAAGAGGCTAAACTGAGGCACAGCAAAGTCTGGCCTTACTTCACATGTGGAAACTAACTGGGCAGTGGCTCAGTCATCGCTCCCCAGTTAGCTTCCAGGTTCTGAGGTGAACCCAGATATTCAATGCCTAAGCATCACGGATTCACCAGAAGCAGGTCTTGTCAGACAAATCTGATTGATTTCCTTGACTGAGTGACTAGGGAGTAGGATCGCGGGAGAGCCCTAGATGTGGTGTACTTAGATTTCAGAAAAGCCTTTATACTGTTCCACACAGGTGACTTATAAAGAAACTGAGAACCCTAGGGATGGACCCTAAACCTACTGATAGGGTTAGAAATTGGTTGAGTGAGGTAAATGGAGTTCACTCTGAGGAGAAGGAGGTTAGCAGTGGTGTGCTGCAGGGATCTTTCCTTAGATCGAATCTTTTTAACATCTTTGTTAGTGAAATTACAGAAGGGCTGTCGGGTAAGGTTTGCTTGTTTGCGGATGATACCAAAGTCTGCAATAAAGTAGACACCCAGGAAGGAGTAGATAACACAAGGAGGAATCTAGCTAATCTTCAAGAATGGTTTAGAATTTGACAGCTGAAATTTAATGCTAAAAAATGCAGGGTCATACATTTGGACTGCAAATATCCAAAGGAGTGGTACAATGTACGGGGTTAGGTACTTCTGTTCACAGAAGAAGCTGGGACTAATTGTGTCTTATGATCTTAAAGTAGCTAAACAGGTAGAAAAGGTGATTGCAAAAGCCAGAAGGATGCTTGGGATGGATAGGAATGGCCAGCTAAAAAAAGGAGGTAATAATGCCTCTTTATAAGTCTCTGGTGCAACCTCATTTGGAGTATTGTGTGCAAATGTAGAGACAGCACCTTCAGAAGTACATAAGCAGGTTGGAGTTGGTGCAGAGGGTGGCTACTAAAATGTTTAATGGTCTTCGTTATGAAGCATATAAGGTCAAAGATCTTAATATCTATACTTTAGAGTAAATGTGGGATGGGGCGATATGATAGAGGCATATAAATACCTCTGTAGCATTAATGCATAAATGCCCTTTCAACTGAAGGCAAGCTCTGCTATGAGGCGACGTAGGATGAGAGTGAAGGGGGATAGACTCATAAGAACATAAGAACATAAAATATGCCATACTGGGTCAGACTAAGGTCCATCAAGCCCAGTATCCTGTTTCCAACAGTGGCCAATCTAGGTCATACGTACCTAGCAGTTTCCCCAAAAGACACAGGTTCCACAATGCTTGTACTGGGTCAAGCACTGATATCCTGGGTTCCTTCTTAATAATGGTTTATGGACCTTTCCTCCAGGAACTTGTCCAAACCTTTTTTAAACCCAGCTACACTAACAGCCTTTACTATATCCTTCGGTAACAAATTCCAGAGTTTGATTACACGTTGAGTGAAAAAATATTTTCTTTTATTAGTCTTAAATAATTTACCCTGTAGCTTCATTGCATGTCCCCTAGTCTTTCTATATTCTGATAACGTAAACAATCGATCTACATTTACCCGTTCCACTCCATTCATTAATTTATAGACTTCTATCATATCTCCCCTCAGCCGTCTCTTTTCCAGGTTAAAGAGCCCTAACCTTTTTAGCCTTTCTTCATAGGTGTATCCTTCCATCCCCTTTACCATTTTGGTGGCCCTTCTCTGAACCTTTTCTAATAACGCTATATCGTTTTTAAGATATGGTGACCAGAATTGCACATAATATTCAAGTTGCGGTCTCACCATGGAACCATATAGAGGTATTATAATATCTTTTGTTTTATTTTCCATTCCTTTCCTTATGATACCTAGCATTCTATTTCCTCTCTTGGCTGCCGCTGCACACTGGGCTGAGGGTTTTAACATGTTACCCACAATGACACCTAAATCTTTTTCCTGGATGGTGGTTCCTAATGTCGAACCTTGCATTGTGTAACCATAGTTTGGGTTGTTCTTCCTTAGGTGCATAACCTTGCACTTGTCCACATTAAATTTCATCTGCCATTTTGATGCCCATTCTTCCAATTTATCAAGATCCTATTGCAATTTTCCACAATCCTCTTGGGTTTTAACAACTTTAAATAGTTTTGTGTAATCTGCAAATTTGATAACCTCACTCGTTATTCCCTTTTCCAGGTGATTTATGAATATGTCAAAAAGCAGCGGACCCAGCACAGATCCCTGGGGTACACCACTGTTCACCTTTCTCCATTGGGAAAATTGGCCATTTAGCCCTACCCTCTGCTTTCTATCTTTTAACCAGTTCCTGATCCACAATAGTACACTCCCTTCTATCCCAAGACTCTAGTTTTGCCAAAAGTCTCTGATGAGGGACCTTGTCAAAGGCTTTCTGAAAGTCCAGATACACTATATCCACTGACTCTGGAATAATATGCAGAAATATTTCTTTACAGAAAGAGTGGTAGATGCATGGAATAGTCTCCCAATGGAAGTGGTGGACTTGAGGATAAAATCTGAATTCAAAAAAGCATAGGACAAACACAGAGGATTAAAGGAAAAAGGAGTACTATTGTAGTTGATATGGAAGGGTAGACTTGATATGCCATGTGATCTTTTTCTGCCGTCATGTTTCTACAGTATGTTTCTATAAAAGCCTGAAAAAAGGTGAAACAAAATGAAACATGTAAAACTTTTGCCTGAAAACAAAACAATAGAAAACATTTTTGCCTGCACACTCGCAGTATGGAGATCTTTCATCTCTTAACTAGTGAGGCCGCGGGCAGGGTCCCGGCGGCCGACCTTAACCGGGCGCGTGGCCTGGTGCGGGGACCCTGCGTGCAGCCGCGGGTGTGGCGCGCGGGAGGGGGATTCAAATTCATTGGCTCCCGGTGGATGCGGCCGCGCGGGAGCCAATCAGCAAGGCTTCAGGCTGTTGGTGGGGGAGGGGGTGTCGGGCCGGCAGCCTCCGCGTGGTCATTCCTGGTGGAGGCTGCTCGGGAGTGCCGGCTTGCTGCTGTTCGGCGTTAGTCTGCTGCGGCCTTGTTGGAGCCGTGAGTGGTGTGCCGGATTGCCTCGAAGCGGCGGAGGGTGTGCGGGCTCCCGGGGGGATTGGCGGAGCAGGGAGGCGGAGTCTCGTTGGCTCGTTTGGGCCTCGCGGAGGAATTCCTAGATGGCTGGGTGTGTTGGTGGCTCCAGTGCAGGCAAGTGAGGGCTACCGGGGCAGGGGGTCCGGGGCCGGCATACAAGGAAGCATTGCCCTAAGGCAGTTAGTCTTCTGCTTTGGGGAGCTTCGTGTTCGTGGGAAGGGGCTTGCTTTAAAAAACAAACAAACAAACAAACAAACAAAAAAACAAATCAAAATGGAACATAGTGGAAGGACATTAAAATATCAGTATAAATTCCAGGTAAGAGGGGAATTGGGCTGTTTGGGATGCCGCCATGTAGAGGGCGGGCCTCGGGGCGTGGTCGGGCCTCGGGGTGTCCTTCTATGCCGGGGGAGCAAGGGGGTATGGGGAATGATGGGGGGCATGAGATTGGTAGGGACTTTAGGGATTCGGCGACTGGGAGGGGGGCAGCGGGGTCGTGGGGCGTCTCTGAGAGGTGCCTTAAGGGTGCATGGGGGGGCCTGGGGGGCAAGGAATTCGGCTGGGGGAGAGCTCGGGGGAGGGGGAGTGGTGCATGTGACCCCGCCCCTCAGAGGGCTCGGCGGTCTGGAGGTGGGCCGCTCGGAGGGGTTGGATCAGCGGGGGAGGGGAATATGGGGGGTGGAGGGGGGTTGGGAGCCTTGGGTGGTGAGTTGGTGGGTAATCGGGGGGCATTGGGGGGGGAGCGAAGGGAACATGGGCAGGGAGGCGGGTTGCAGCCAGGTGGGGCCCAGTGGGGTAGCGGATACTTTGCTCCTGTGGGTGGGCTACCGGGTCAGGGTGACTATCGAGCGGTAGGGGGGCCTTCAACTTGGGAGTATTGGCTGGGAGGGGGTCAGGGTATGTCTAGGTTAGAATGGGCTGGGCCTTGTCCCCAAGCTTGGTCACTGGCAGTTCCCCCCCCCCCCTGTTTTTTCTTTTGTGTCTCCGCAGGGGCAGGTCATGGCGCAGTCATCGTGGAGGCCTGGTGCTGGTTGTCGGGAGCTCTGGCCAAATCCGGAAGGTGGTGGTGATGCAAGGCAGGGTGCTGCGGCGGAGGCACCCGATGTGCGGTGCGTTGAGATGGCGCAGACCAGCGACGAGGCCCATCAGGTGGAAGCCGGGACTGCTGCTGCCACGGTGGCTGAGGGTATGGAAGTAAGTGAGTGGTTGGGCTGCCTGGGCGAGGGGATGGTTGCCCGACTGGGCGGGGAAAGGCATGGGGTAGCTCGTGGAAGAAGAGGCAGCGGTCTTGCCGGCGGCGTCATAGCTCGGAGCCGTCCTCTTCCTCCTCTGGTGATTCATCTTCGGCATCTGGAGGGGAGCTGTTACGGCAGGGGGGATAGCGAGGGTGGGGTGGGGTGGGGCCTAGGGTGGGGGGAGGGGCCCCGTCGGTGGTGTCATTTCCTGAGCTGTGGGAGGGGGTGCCCAAAAAGGCTTTGACGCAAGATTAGGAAGCGGCGATATCTTGATGTATTTCGGCTGTTGGAAGGAAGGAAGCAATCGGGCGAGGGCAGAAAAAGAGGAAGGAGGACGAGAAAGTGGGGCGGGTTAAGAAGTTTGCGTGCAATGTAGTGAACTGGACTCAATCCTTCCTGCGCCTAGCCAGTGTGTGGGGACATCACGTGAAGGAGCATTATGGTATGCTATTGGCGTATGGAGATTATATATTGGAGGCGTCCCAGACTCACGAGGGGTGGGCGTGGCTGAACTATGATGAAAAGTTCAGGGACAAAATGGAGGAGAACATATCGTTCTCCTGGGGCACGCAAGATATTAACCTCTGGCAGACACAAATGTCTGCTAGGTCCGGTGTTGGGGGTGTGGAGGGAAAGGGGGTACTGTTGTGGCAGGGGGGGGGCAGCTCGTTCCTTTCGCCGGTGCCGGTCAGTCTGCAGCAGAAAACGGGAGCGGAGGGGGGTTAGTGACGTGTGCTGGAGGTTCAATAGGTCAACCTGCCCATTTCATCTCTGTCGGCTCTACTATTTAACATTTATATGCAGCCCATCTGTGATATCATCCATTCTTTTAACATCTCTAGCCTTATCTATGCGGATGATGTATTGATTTTCGCTCCAATTAAAATCAAGCAACCAAACCTTGCTCCACTTATTGATTGCTTCAACGCAATTACTGATTGGCTCCTGTCCCAAAATCTTCGTATAAACTTTAAAAAAACTGAAGTCCTCTTCATAACCAGGAATAAAGACTTCTCCCCACCCACTTCACTAAAAGTCCGCGATGCTGAGCTCCCCTGCAAGCCGGTAATATGATATTTGGGGATTACAATGGATCAGCAACTTAACTTTAAAGAGCATATATGGAATACCACTAAGTCCATTTACAATAAAATAAGGACTCTAAGACATTTAAGACCTCTACTTGCCCCCGACGACTTCAGAACAGTATTTCAAACACTAGTGATGCCACACTTTGATTACGCCAACATCATCCTACATGGACTCCCTAAGAGCTCTCTAAATCCTCTTCAAATTGCAATGAACACAGCAGCCCGCGTTCTCTACGGCATCTCTAGAAAAGACCACATAACTCCCATACTTATGGACCTACACTGGCTGCCAGTACAATCCAGAGTCACCTACAAGGCATTAATACTGGCATTTAAAGCAATTAACTGGATATCTTCCACATCCCTATCATCACTCCTGATCAGTATACCCACTAACAGACTGAGGAGATCAACAACCAATAATACTCTATCTATACCACCTGAGTCCTCCAAATGTACTCAAACAACAAGAAACAGAGCATTTACACTATATGCTCCTAAGTGCTGGAATAATCTCCCACCACATATAAGATCAATTACTGACCTCTCGCAATTCAGAAAGGCCATTAAACATCACCTGTTCTGCCTTCACTTTACTCACACTGACCCAGTCCATCCACTTCAAAAACCTCTTATCACTCACACAGCATCTGACATACCAACAACATAACCCCACTGACTTAAAAGAATCCACCATCAAGAACTTTCATAGTCTCCATGAACACTTTACAATTCGATTACACAATATAGTTTAAATAACCTACAAGTGTCTCTTATGTAAATAGTTACCCTGTTACTTCCAAGTTACTATCCCTGTTTAATGTAAGCAAAAGATTTTGTTCTATTGTAAATGTTGTTACAATGTAAACTGCGCTGATTCTAAATAGCGCGGTATATAAGAATTTGTAATAAAAATAAATAAAATAAATTTCCTGACTGTAAGTTCAAGCACTGCTGCTTCATGTGGGGCAGAGGGCACCCTGCTACAAGGTGTAGTAACAAAAGGATCCACCGGCTCCTCTGAGTCAGCACCTAAACCACAATGAGTTGCGTGATCGCGTGCCGTCTCCGATTCGGGTGGACACCATGCCGGAGTTGCTTCATCGGTATCCTAGATGGCGGGATAGGGTCACTCTTGGGTTCGGTTTTCGGTTTGGTTATGTTATCCCAATTCGGGGCAAAGTGGGAGCTCCTAGTGCGAGAAATTCGCCTTCGGTGTGGCGCTTTGCAGCAGTGGTCCGGAATAAGTTATTAGGGGAGTTAAGGTTGGGCAGGATTGCGGGCCCATTTAGTGAGCTGCCGTTCCACAACATGCTCATTTCTCCCTTGGGGATAGTACCTAAGAAGGAGCCGGGGAAGTTCCGGCTAATCCATAATTTGTCTTGTCCGATGGGGGCGTCGGTTAATGACCACATTCCGCGGGAGCTGTGTACGGTGTGGTACACGTCTTTTGATCGGGCGGCAGAGATGGTGAGGAAAGCGGGTTGGGCAGCATTGATGGCCAAGGTTGATATCGAATCGACCTTTCGCTTGTTGCCGGTGCACCCATCCGATTTTCATTTGTGGGTTTCCATTTTCAAGGGGAATATTATTTTGACAAGTGCATGCCTATGGGCTGCTCGGTCTTTTGCGCGTATTTTGAAATGTTCAGTACCTTCCTGCAGTGGGTGCTGGTGCAAAAAAGGGGCTCGACAAATGTGGTGCATTACCTGGACGATTTTTTGTTTGTGGGTGCGGCTCAGTCGGAGGAGTGCCAGGAACTGTTAACCCGGTTTACGGAGTTATCGCAGGAATTGGGCGTGCCTTTGGCGGAGGGTAAGACAGAAGGTCCGACGACGAGATTAACTTTTTTAGGGGTGGAGTTAGATTCCGTGGAGATGGTGGCTCAACTGCCACAGGAGAAGATTGCTAGTTTACGGATTTTCGTGGCTAATGTGTTGGCATCAGCCAAGATAACCTTATGGGAGATGCAGGCATTACTGGGGTCTTTGAACTTCGTGTGTAGGGTGATACCTATGGGGAGGGTGTTTTCGTGTCAGCTGGCATATTCCACGGTGGGGGTGCAGAAACCACACCACCGAATTAGGGTCACGGAGTCACTGAGGGCAGATTTGGGAGTTTGGAGTCGTTTTTGGAAGAGTTCCATGGGACCTTGGTCCTAATGGAAGCGGAGGTGTCCAGTGAGGAGTTGCAGCTCTACACGGATGCGGCGGGGGGAGTGGGGTTAGGAGTTTACTTCGGCGGGGCCTGGTGTGTGGACAGATGGCCGGAGTCTTGGCATGTCTCGAGATTGACCATTAATAGCACCTTCCTGGAGTTGTTCCCGATCCGGGTGGTATTGGAGCTATGGCCGGACAAGCTCCGCAACCATAGGTTGGTGTGACAATGCGGCTGTGGTTAGTGTGGTCAATCACTACTCCCCTAGATGTTTGAGGGTGGCGGGATTGATGCGGGAGGTGGTGTTAGCTTGTCTACATTTGAATGTGTCGGTAAGGGCTCGGCATATACCTGGCTGTGATAAGGTGGTCGCGTTTTTGGTGGCACACGGGTGGCAGCGGGGGGGGTGCCAGCTGGCTTGATTGGTCAATATATTGTGGAGGCTAAGGGTGTGGGATTCTCCAGATCAGCGGTGCGTTCGCACTTGGCGGGTGTCAACGTTTTGCAAGCGCAGTGGGGTGGGGCCCGCCGGCTGGTGGAATTTTAACTCGCAGGCTGCTGCAAGGTTGGGAGCATGCTTAGCCGACTCCGCAGGATCTGAGGCAGCCCATTACACATGATTTGCTGGTGAGGCTCTGTGGGGCTTTACCGCGGGTGGCGGCGTTATGGTATGAGGCTGCCATGTTTCGGGCAGTGTTTTTGCCTTGCCTTTTTCGGGGCCTTTAGAATCGGGGAGTTGGTGGCGAGTTCAGGTAGGATGGGGGCACGGGGGGGTTGCAACGGCACCATGTTAGGGTAGAGGTGGGGCAGTTAAGGATCCTGTTGGCAAGATCTAAGACTGACCAGCTTGGGAAGAGTTTGTGGGTGCTGTTGAAGGAGGACAGGGACCTGGTTCCGTGCCCGGTGACTGCAGTGAGGCAGTACCTGCGGGTGCACCCCGGGCTAGATGGGGGTTTCTTTATTCATGAGAGTGTGCGAGTTTTGACCCATTTTCAGGTGTCTGCGGTGCTGAGGTTGGTGCTGCGTTCGGTTGGGGAAGACCCTATGCATTTTGCGCCGCACTCTTTTCGCATTGGGGCGACCACCAGCGCGGAAGCAGCCGGGTTGCCCGAGCAGGTCATATGGAGCATTGGTAGATGGTGCTATCGGGCGTGTAGGGGTTATGTGCGGCTGTACGGGTTGGGGTGGTGGGGGTCAGGGATTTTAATTGTTCATTTCTTTTGCAGATGGGGATTGGAGCCTGGCTGGATGCTGGGTGACTGGTCACTCCTTTGTCTACTGGGCGAGACGGCGTGCTGCGGCAAGGCCAGTGGGAGCTAATCTGGGGCTGGACTCGACATTGGTGGCTGTGTCATGGCTGGGTGAGCGCAGACTCCGTTGGTCGCAGTTGCTGCCTTTGCTACAGCACCATGGGTGGACATAGCGACCGCCGGCAGTTCTGTTTGTGCATTTGGGAGGCAATGACCTTTGTATCCTGGTCCTGCAGGCAACTGATCAGAGCAGCGCGAGACAATTTGGGGTGGTGTTGCGGATGGTTCCAGGTGCTAGTCTGATGTGGTCTGACATTATTCCAAGGCCTGCTTGTTGGGGCCAGCGGCGTTGGTCGCGGGGCCTGACAAAAATTAATCGGCAGATCGGTTGATGGGTCTGCACGCAAGGGGGTACCAGATTATGCATTCCTGGGTGGAGGTCGATCTGCTCCTTAATGACTGGCAAGAGGCCTGGGAATATGTGTTGGTCTGGGATGAGCGCTGGTCGCAGCTTGGGGTTGGGGGGGGCGGCACATGAACAAGGTTGTTCCCTGTGCCGGTGGCGGGATCCCAGAGGTTTCCGGGGTCCGGAGCCTCAGGCTACACTTGGGCGGGGGCGGGGTGCCCCTGACCCGGTCAAACCCTGGCCGACTTTTGCTAATAGCATGGTGAAGTCGGGGAAAGGGATAGGCAACTTGCCCGGAGGCAAGTTATGGCATTAGCGGTGGCAAGGCACTTTGCTAAGGTATGGCTGGTGCGGCCGGGCTCCGCTAATTGATTGGGAAGGTTTTGATGTTGGCTTATTGTTAATTGTTAAAGGTTAATAAAGCTGCGACCAGTTGTGTTCCATGAATAATTGGTGTGGTGTCTTATGTGGGTTGGGGGATTGGGGAGGTTTGGGGTGGGGTGGGGGGTAGAGGGGGCCCAAAGCACCGGGTCCGCCTGCCTCGGTTACTCTACGTTACAGTGGGATTTATTTCAACTCCTTTATCTTTGAGAGAAACACAAACAAGCTTCTGAAAGTCTGGCAGCAAAGAAATAGAGTCAGAAAACCAGAATCAAAAGTCAGTTTTCAATAGACTGCTGCTAAAATCTGTTCAGTTTTAAAAACGATTCACAGCTTTAATCTCTCTCTCACAAGCGCTCATACATCACAGTCTCTGACCAGGAAAACAATTCTAATATTCCCTCAAAGCTTCGGCCACACTTAGTAAAATGTATGATTTTTCCAGAAATAGCTGTTTCCAATTCAATTACTACAAATATCTCAAGGTTTACGACTCAATCTTATACACATCTCACACAGATGTCTCGCAGTAACATATTCTCTCAAATTAGTGTTCTTTCGCCAAGCAGTCATCAAATAGCCCCATCAATCTCCCCTAACTCACACGAGCAGAGCAACATTTTCATTTTCAGGGTCCCAGCAGACATGTACCCTTCCAAATTTCCAAATAAAATTTTCAAACACTTTGGTGACAATAACCATCTCACACAAAGGCCAAATGCTAAACATGTCATTATTTCCCTAATTTTATTCTTTATTTTTGCAAAGATGTTTATGCTGTCTTTCAGTATGGTATCAAAGTGGTTTACAAATCAAAGCAAAAGTCAACAGAAAGGATTATAAGAGAGGATAAGTAAGAGGGACATTTACTGTACTAGATTTTGTGGGCTAGTGTTAATATTTTGAACTGCAAGCAGAATGGAATAGGGAGCGAATGATAATGGACCAATAAAGGAGTAACGTGATTGTACGTTTTTTCATGCCTCCCACATTTACTGCCTTACCGTTCTTTGCTCTGTCGCCCCTCCGTGCTTTGGCGCACTCCTGAACGTGCCAGTTTCACAGTGTTCATGCTCAGCCCAGACTCAGTACTTTAACCTCTTCATTGATTTCACTGAAGCTACACACCATCATTCACTCACTGTCCCAAATTCTTACGATGATTTTGTATGTTACTCTGTTGATGCCATTCTCCTTTTTATAAATTCCCCAGAATTTTGTTTTTATTTGAAAATTTAATCTTGCTGTCCGTTCCCTTAGTGCAGCCAGCCAGCCCTGATTAGCCCTGAAGCTTGGATTTATCATTCGACCCAACCTCTCACCTTGGAGTCAACAACTAGTGCTGGTCACCAATGCACTACAGGCAGCATCAGTAAGTGCTGTATGCCTGGCTCGTGCCCCTTGACAGCATTAAGTGGAGCAAAACTACAGGAAGTACTTATACCACGTAAATGCAGAGACCAAGTCCAGGCGTGGTAATAGAAAAGACAGGTTTTATTATCCGTATACCAGGGACTACCAAACACAGGCCGTGTTTCGTTGCCTTCGTCAGGGATTTTAAACTGGCACACTAAAATCATAAATACATAAATAATCAATAAAAACATATCATAATGCATAAAACAAGAAGAGATAAAAAGAAAAGAATAAATAAATAAATAATCAATTAAAATAATAAAAACCAAACAATACTTAATGATCACACATAAAAAATCAAAGATATAAATGCATTATATAAAAAAACATTATATAAAAACACTGTGTGACAAACATTTATAATATGTTTTAATCATATTAATGAAATATCATAAACATATGTTAAAAAACAAACATTAAAAGGGTGTGACAACAGTAATAATGATTCAATAAATTTGTACCTTATTGAGAAACCTATCTCTTGTGTATCTTTATTGCACTGATGTACAAGGATCTGCCCTAAATGGGTAAGTAACAACTGAAAAGAACAATGAAATTGTGAAAAAAAACATAACTTGCATTCAAATCAGGAGAGAACGGAATACCAATGCAATAATTGAAAAAAACGGTACCATTGCAGCAGAGCAGGAGCGAAAAAACATAAGTGTGCGTTAGCTAACATAAAAAATATATACAAATGTAAAAACATAAAACTCAATAGCTGCATTAAGTGTAGGAATATGTTAAATGTCGAATAGTTGTTTTTTGGAGCTGTAGCAAAAGGGACATGGTATACTTAAACCTAAGGGGGTGGAACACTCTATTGAAAAACACACATTGCCTAATTGATAAAACCTTTAGAAAAACAATTCTGTAACTACTGATAACGAATTAAAGCAAAATTTGTAGCTCACATATCAGCTTGGAACGGAAGCACGATCTTTGTATGTCTAAAGTAATGCAACTGGCCATTAGAAGGCCTACACATGGACTTTAAAGAAAAAAGTGAAGCGGGGCATCGCCATTTCATGCATTTTTTTTGAACATATGTCAAAGAATAGCTTATGTGAGATGGCATAAACCATAACGCTTGATATAAGCTGCGGCTCTGACAAGAATCTGTCTAAAATGCATTATATTTATGCACGGTCTGAAAACCGTAGACCATATTGTACTAGTTCTGCGGAGTGAATAACGAAAGGAAGTATACACAAACCATAAAAGAGGTATGCTTTTGAAAAAAACATTGTCAATATGATAAATCGTTGAAACCAAAATGAAAGCATAAAACAAAATTAAGAACAAAATTATGTGGCTTACATGTGTACTTGAAAAAGGGGGGGGGGGGCGCAAACCGCTGTATATCAAATTACTAAGGGGCATGTTTACTAAACCTTCTTAATGTGCGCTCTGTGACATTATCGCATGCTAAGGTACCTTAGCGCGTGATAATGGCGCTTTAGCAGGCACTTAGGTACCTTAGCAGCGTTAACGCGCGCAGCGGCGCAAATGAGCGCTGAAGGCGGGGAAAGGCTCCCAGAGGGCGGAGGAAGGCTCCCTAGGGGCGGAGAGAGGGGTCAATGGGTGGAGAGTGGGAGGGGAGAAGCTCCCCACACACTAACGCTGTGAAATCCGAGGCTCAAAACTAACGCCAGTGAAACCCTGGCGTTAGAGCTGATTTAAAGGGAAGAGAAACCATTTCTGTCAGCAATGTACAGCAAAACCAGGGAAATCTATTAAAAAGTGATAAGTGTGATACATGTGCACGGAACAAAAGGGCAAATAAATATTGAAAATGACCCCAGCAAAATATAAAAAAACCATAACCAAGCTGGGCAATAGTGATAGTAATGGAAAACATCAAAAAGCACTCCCGAGAAAGCTCCAAAAAAAAGATATGAATTTTGGAAGGGTCTACACTCCGTCCCCATACAAGGTAAATGATCCCACAGTGCAAATGCGGTCATCAGGGTTTCCCTTTCCATTGGAAAGGTTTCCTATGGCGTGCACATGTTCCCACAACAGCAGGGCGAGCATGTTGGAATGGGCAACTGGACAGATGCTGGGAAAGGGGACACAGAGGGCTGCAGACGGCACATGCTGTACTGCAGCTGGGCCACAGTGCGGACTAGGGTGATGCCTAGGTGGCCCATAGGAATGCTGAAACAGTAGAGCAGCCAGACAGCAACTGATGAGGGCCCAGCATGGGCACGAGTGTGCTTCCCACAGTGTCACAGGGGATAGTACTCAGTAGGGAGCCCCAAGGGCACAGAACAGTGGCAGGCGGTGCTGGGGGGAAGCGTGGACATCTATGCAGGCACCCCTACCCCAGAACCTGCACTATAGGCAGCTGCCAACCCGCACACTGGATGGCCTGAGATTGCGCTCTACGAGCACCACCAGCAGAAGGGCATGTCAGCATGGTGGCAGAGGGATACTGGTGGTGGAGTGGGGCAGTGGCAGCTGCCCAGAGCAGACCGTGCCCTAGCCCTGTGTAGGTGGGTTCCATGCACTGCAACAGACAGGCCCCTGTCTGACGAACAGTCATTGTATCACCAGGGAATGCACTACTTCTGTGGCAACACAGTGGTGCAGTGCATACAGCCAGTGTGTTCAGAAGCAGAAAGTCACAGGTTCAAGTCCCAGCTGTGGTTCCTACCAACCCAGTCCCCATGTTTTACCCACTACTAAAACGTGCTAATACAGAGAGAACCTTTATTGCAGATGACGTAAACATGCCCAAAACACCTACATTTTACCCTACAGAGCACAGACACCATAAACATGCACATTACCTAGAGCAGAGTCTACCAAATGCAGTCCTGGAGGGCCAAACACCATTCAGGTTCCATGCTGCCTCTAATAAAGATGCCTGTGCTGCATTTCTATGTGCTGCCCCCATGGTATGCAGATGTATCTCATGCATATTCATGAGGGACAGCATGAAAACCCAAACAGTGTTTGGCACACCAGGACTGGAGTTGGGAACCTCTGCCGTAAAGCAGCAGCCAACAGGGGCAGGCACCCCCGCACCCACAGGCTCCATTAGCCAATGCCTCCTGGAGAGGCAGGACATTGGGCCCTGCATGCATCTCTCAATACTAGCACTTGCATACCTAAGCAATGCCACCCTAAACCTGGGAATACGGTACACAGCTATCAAAAGGTTGCTATGATTACTGGCAGATAGCAATTCCTAAGTTAAGCACAATTTGCTGATTGAGCTGCATCATAGCAACCTTTCTGATGTCTGTGGAGTGTGCTTCAGGTCTGGTGTCTGACAGTGTTTACCACCCTGGGGAGTGACCCCAACAGTATTGCGTACCATATCCATGCCTGCACTGTGCCCAGGACTGGTGTGGTGGCCAGGGCTACCAAACACCTCTATAGTAGCACAATGCTGGCATAGGTGTGGAAGTGTGTGTCTGTCTATCCAGTGTGTGGTGGCTGCAAACACCCTCCACAGCCCACACTGCCAGCATTGTTGCCAGTATTGGCCTGTGTCACCAGCAGTGGCTGAACTAGTAGTGGATAGCTAGGCACACTGCTGGGCCTGACCCTTCTATGAAAGAAAGTGTAGTTGAGACGGAGTGGTCAGGTTTAAATAAGGATTTATTCCCCTCTCGGGGTTTGCTGGATTTTCAAAACAGTACAAAAATACCAAACTTAAGAGGCAGCCATGATTCTGGCAAAAACAAAAGGTGAAAGGAAAACACAGCTTCTTGCTTGAACAGAACCAATAATCAAAACAGAAATTAGGTAACAACGTTGGCAGTTCCCTCTGTGCACGTTTATCTTTCTCTCAGGCACACTTATCTTCTACTAGCGTAGAGAAGTTTCATCAGTTATTAATAAAGAACAGTCCATGTCCTCAACATAGGGAAAGCATTCACTTTGCTCCGTGCACATCGGTTCATCAACTATCTTATCTTCTTTAGGGCAGAGAGTCTGGAACTTTCTCCAATCAGTCCCTGGCTTCTCTTCACCACTCTCTCCACAGTATGGCAAATAATTATCAGATAGTTTGTAAAACTGCCTTCTTTGGTTTCTAATGGGTCTCTCTCTTGGCAGTTTTCTGCCAGGCTTTAAATACATGCAATCATCTTCTTCACTCATACATATGTCCTCAATCACTTTACTTTCTTTTTCCCAAGGTTGAAAATATCTTAAGCCGTTCTGCCTTTCAGTAATACAGAGTTCCTTACCAGCTGCTCTACGTTCTCCCCACTGACGTCTGTGTCTGGGAAATTCTTCCTGCGTCACAGGTGAGGGTTTCCTGCAGATAATCCCTCTGCTGGTAAACAGCTTTCTGTCTCTTTTCAAAGCCCTGCTTGGCTTTCTATTCCAAGACTCAAATGAAACAGCATTAGGCTGAGAGTATTCTGACCTTCTGTTAGAGAGCTGCAAGTCTTCCCTTACTTGCCAAGTTTCCAAATCACTCTCAACTTCTGAATCTCCAAAACCACCGTCAGAATCAGCACATGAATCCAACTCAGCCTCTCTCACTGCAACTCCTGCTGGATCTCCTACCAGCTCTCTTCCTCGATCTAACTCTGTTTGCCTACCACGTTTCTTATACATGGTTAGGGGCATTTTCCTGCACATGTGCAAACTGTTCTCTTCATTGCTTGGGGAGTGTTTGTTGGCTAGGCATGCCTTCAGACCTCGTGTCTCAGCCTGCTTTGGTTGCCTATGGTAACTGTGAAGCTTTTGATCTCCCTTCCTGTCAGAATCTGTGCCAAACTCAGCAGCTTTCTGTGTTTTAAAGGAATAGGGCAGATCTTTGGTGTCACACCTGCCAATGTGCATAATGAGGAGCAAGGTACCATGGGTATAGCCCGGACAGGGTGGCCTGGCCAGGATGCATCTGCACAGGGCATAGGGCAATGGCTGGGACATTGTAGTGCCTGGCCACCACCTGCACAGACAGGGTGGCCACAGCATGTCCTGCTGGGAGATCACTCTCACCCTGAGTGGGCAGTGACCACGGCATGGCTAGTTCCCCCATAGTGCTATATAGCATTTCTCTCATGTGATATTTATGGGTTTCTTTTTGGGGCCCAGTCACTGACTTATTTGCTTGGTGTTTATGCTGACATCCCAGTTCTGTGTGCAACCATCTCCACTAGGAACATGCACTATGGACTAGCTAGCAGACTGTCTGCAGCTGGTGTGTGTCTTGTTGGAACACCTTGCAGGGTGCAGTGGCTGTAGGAGAATATCAGATAGTGGTGGGGTGCAGCTTAGCATTTCCAGTCCTAGTGTCTATCTTCTATTACTTTATGGATATGTACAGAACTGCATTGATTGCCCTGAGGTGTCTGTTCCCCAGCATGACTGGGGTTGATGGTCCCCTCTTCTGCCACCATTGCAGGGAGGTAGAATGTGGATCTGTTGGTGGGAGACCCTGTTTACTACCCTCAGCCCCAGAGGGTGGGGTGGTGGTACTACATAATTCTCCAATGGGTCCATAAGGGCTAAACCTGACTGAGAAATACAGATGTATCCAAGGTGTGTCTGCAGAAACTACCTATCTCACACACTAGCACTGCTGGGGACCTGCAGCCTGGCCTGTTTCTGCCATGGATGGTGCTGTGGACCTGGTGCTGGGTGCCCCACCTCACCCTCAGGGTGAGTACAGTACCCGCACAATGTGACGGTGTATAGCTACTCTGTGCCAGTAACAAACACAGTCAGTTCCCCCTACCAGGCCGAGGTGCTGTGGGGGTGCATACCCCATCTTGTGATCATCTGTAGACTGCTGATTTGCATGTGCAGTGCATCATGGGTATGGGTGGGTTAACCCTATCCTGGTGACCACAGCAGACTGTTTGTGTGGTGATGTGCAGTCCTTCTGCAGCCAGCCAGGGGTTTGTTAGGAACTGTAGCCCACTGGTTTCTTCACTGCTTGTGGAGCCAGAGGTCATGGGTTCAAACCCACAGAGGGGTTGTTTGATAGGGCTGTCCAAAGCATTGTCTAATTTTACTGTACATTAGTGCTGCCAGCAAAAATACCCTCAGCGTACTGTAACCATAAGGTGCCTCAGAAGGCGCCCTATAAAGCACCCTCTGAGGCACCTTATGGTTACAGTCCGTATAAGGTATCCTATGGAGCGCCTTATAGGGTGCCCTATAGGGGACATTATAGGGTGCTGTGGCGGACAGTGCACTTTATAATGTGCCCTATGGAGTGCCTTATAGGGTGCCTTATGTGGCACCTTAGGTTACGGCACGTTTGCTGGCAGCAATAATTAAAATACAAATAGAATGCCTCAGGGAACAATACTTACATGTCAAAGCTGATGCCTCAGCCAGCCTTATGCATTAGGCACATTAGGGGATCAAACTCATGACCCCTGTATCATTAGTCAGTGCATTAACCATTGTGCTACACTTCTGTTGCTATGCTTGGATGTCTGTGTGCCTACTTAAGATTACCGCGCGGTAACGCGCTTAGCGGCGCTTCACCCGATAATGTGCACAGCAGCGCGCGTTATCGCATGCTAATCCCGTTTTGCTACTTTAGACTGAAATGCCCACTCCTTATATGGCATCCTGCACACTAACGCCGGGCGCACCTTAAGAAGGTTTAGTAAACATACCCCTAAGAGTCTTAGGGGCACGTTTACTAAACCATCTTAATGTGCGCTTTGTGACGTTATCGTGCAATAAGGTACCTTATCACGCAATAATGGTGCTTTATCAGGCGCACAGGTACCTTAGCGCGTGATAACACGCGCAGCGGCGCAAACGAGCCCTGAAGGCGGAGAAAGGCTCCCGGCGGGCGGAGGAAGGCTCCCCAGCACTGTTCCCTCTAAGCTGTGCATGTGTGCGCACGCACACACCTCGCCGAGTGAGCGCACATATTTTACAACAGAGTGCACAAAAATTACGGTTCTGATTCTGATAGAAAACAACACAGACGTCTTAAAATTTAAAAGTTGTGTATTTACGGTTTTCACAAGTTCTACAATATTTTCTAGTGCAATCAATGTGATGTACATACTGTATTCTGACGTGTAGTCAAATTTTAAAGTATATAACTCAGAGTGTCGTTATGTGGCACACAAAAATGTAACCTTCCTTCAAAAGCTGCACAGCTGATATTTTATGCGCACACAGCCTACAGAAAATTAGAAGGAACATTGCTCCCCAGGGGCAGAGAGAGAGGGTCAGTGGGTGGAGAGTGGGAGGGGAGAGGCTCCCCGCACACTGTGAAATCCGAGGCTCAAAATTAACGCCAGTGAAACCCTGGCGTTAGAGCCAAATTAAAGGGAAAAGAAACAATTTCCGTCAGCAATTTAATTTAATTTAATTTAATTAGCGAGTTTTAATATACCGCACCTTCCATTGATCAGTTGCAGTTTACATGGAACAACAGTAAACAGGCAAAGCTGCTTTTACAGATAACATTGTGAAACTACAAAGAAATTCAATTTTACAATTAACAGTTTGTTAACTATATACAAAGAACCAGATATTAACTATGTACAGGTATGTATGTTTTTGAGATCGTCGGTTTGGGGTTTTCTCGTTTATTCCAGTTCAAAGATGGGATAAGTCAGCTGGTGAAGCTATCCTTTTTCCTGTTGAATAGGTGAATTCGACAAGGATCCGTAGTATGTTGAGAATAAGTGAGTTTTGAGTTTTTTCCTGAACTCCATGATTTGAGGTAAGGATCTTAATTCCGATGGAGTGTTGTTCCAAATTATAGGGGCAGCATGAGAGAATGCTTTCTTGTTTGTTGATTTTTTGGCCTTTATAAATTCCTTTGGTGTTATAAGTTTGTTTAGTTGGTCTCGCCTTTGGAGATTATGATTGGGTTCTTTTTTAATAAGGTTGTTTAGAGTAAGAGATGCTGTGTTGTTCAAGACTTTGTAAGTAGTTAAAAGAGTTTTATAATGTATCCAGCATTGAATCGGGAGCCAGTGTAGATTCTCTAAAATCGGTGTTATATGTTGGAATGGTGGAGCATTCATGATAGTCCTTGCTGCTGCATTTTGTGCTAGTTGAAGTTTTTTTAGATTTTGTTTTGTTATGCCTAGTAGGGTTAAGTTCGCAAAATCGAAATGGGGAGTTATTATAGCTTGTATTATACGTTGAAAATCCTGTAGATGCATTAGTGGGCGGAGTTGTTTTAAGACTTTTAGTTTAAAATAAACTTTTTTTGTTATATTTCTTATATGTGTGTCCATACTGAGGTGTTTGTCTAGTATTACTCCTAGGTAGCGTATTTCAGTTTTTATATTGATATCATTATTTTGCAGTGTGATTTGTGATGGGGGAATGAATGTTGTGTTTTTAGTTACTATTAGGGCTTCGGTTTTTGCATGGTTAATGAATAAGTTGTTTTCATTTAGCCAATTGTTTATTTCATTGAGGCAGGTATTAATAAGTAGTGTAGGAATATAAGGTATTGTAAATGGGACGTACATCATTATTTCGTCCGCGTAAAGGTGATAGTGCACATTGAATTTTTTAAATATTTGACAGATGTGTTTTAAGTAAATATTAAATAGTAGCGCTGACAGTGCAGAGGCCTAGTTCCTGATTGTAAGTTTTTGAGGTAAGGTTGCCAATTCGTACCGTTTGAGTTCGGTCACTTAGGTATGATGAAAACCAGTTAAGAACCGTGGATTTTATACCTATTTGTCTTAGTTTATTAATCATTGTTGAGTGGTGAACACTGTCAAAGGCGGCAGAGATATCAATGAATATGAGTAGGAATGCCTGTTTTGAATTATCAATACCTCTTACAAGGGTATCAATAAGAACTGTTAGTAGTGACTCCACCTCGTGGTAAGAGCAAAACCCATACTGTTGGTCATCCAGGGGGGCTGAGCTATCAATGTATTCTTGGGTCTGGATTTGTACTGCTTTTTCGATTACTTTAGCTTTTTCGATTAATTTAGCAATGTACAGCAAAACCAGGGAAACCCACAAAAAAGTGATAAGTGTGATACATGTTTGTACACGGAACAAAAGGGCAAATAAACAGTGAAAATGAACAGAAGAAAATGTAAAAAAAAACATAACCAAGCTGGGCAATAGTGATATCAAATAGAAACATCGAAAAACACTCCCAAGAAAGCTCCAAAAAAAGAGATATGAATTTTGGTAGGGTCTATGCTCCGTCCCCATACAAGGTGAATGATCCCACAGTGTAATTGCGCTGAGCAGGGTTTCCGACTCCATTGGCCAGGATTCCCATGGCGTGCTACTTCTGGTAATTTTCTAAAAGGAATTCTTTGTATTAAAGCTAATTATCTGTGATCCACTATTTTTGTTAAATCAGTCAGGGCCTAGTAGCAGCAGTTTAAGTTTACATTTAAAATGCAGAGGAGAACTCTCTGGTTATATTTCATACCCAGCAGAGAGCTTGTACTTTAAATTTAATAGTCACTCAGGGCCTAGTAACAGCAAAGTACTATTAGTTTAAATTTAAAACACAGAAGAGAGCTTTCTGGTTACATTTGGAACCCAGCAGAGAGCTTGTAGTTTACATTTAATAGTCACTCAGGGCCTAGCATCAACAAAGTTCTTTTAGCTTACATTTACAACACAGAAAAGAGCTTTCTGGTTAAATTTAGAACCCAGCAGAGAGCTTGTACTTTAAATTTCATAAGAAGTTAGAGCCTAACAGCAGCTAAGAGCTATAATTTAAATCAAATCAGAATATAGCTTACCTCAGCAGCACAAGACAGGGTACTGTGTAGCAGCCCTCTTTTAATAAGTGTTAATTCCCTCCCACCCTCCCCACACCCACCCACCCCTGGGATAATCGTAGCTTTATAGGTACTTACACATCTTAAAAGACAGGAGGTGCTCTCAGGTGAAGCTCATTACCCAAATCAGTCATACACTAAGGACCTGAGATTAGTTAAGCTTCAGGTAAACAAGGTATATTACACGTATTAGGTTCAGTTTTATTAGTATAAATATCCATAGCAACCCTTAGTAAGTAAAGAACTTAGATCTAAACACAAAATTAAAACTAAGATGCAGACAGCAGTCCAGCAGCGGGATGGGGGCTTTCCAGTCTTTTGCATTGAGTGTCACATGTATGATTTTCTCCCAGTTGGTGAGAGGTCTTATGTGTGCACTAGGTGCAAGGAGCTCTTTGCTCTCAGGGAACGAGTCCGTTCTCTAGAGGCTAAAGTAGCAGACTTGGAAAGCATAAGACAGACAGAGAGGTACATAGACGAGACCTACAGGGATATAGTCCTGAAGTCCCACCTCCAGTCTGGCAGCATCCCTGTTGCCATGGAGGAGAGAGGTCACGTGACAGGAGAGCATCACCCTGGTGTGGCAGGAAGTGATCCTGTAACTAGGACCTGTCCTCCAGGTGATGTAAAACCCTCTCGCACCGAGGAGGTTTCTCCAGGGCCATGTGCCCATGAGGGAAGGGTTAGGACAGCCATTATAGTTGGTGATTTGATCATTAGGCATGTAGATAGCTGGGTGGCTGGTGGACGTGAGGATCGCATGTTAACATGCCTGCCTGGTGCGAAGGTAGCGGACCTCAAGCGCCACCTAGATAAGGTCTTAGATAGTGCTGGGGAGGAGTCTGCTGTCTTGGTACATGTTGGTACCAATGACATAGGAAAATGTGGTAGGGAGGTTCTGGAGGCTAAATTTAGGCTTTTAGGTAGGAAGTTGAAATCCAGAACTTACAGGGTAGCATTCTCCGAAATGCTTCCTGTTCCACGCGCAGGACCCAAAAGGCAGACAGAGCTCCGGAGTCTCAATGCGTGGATGAGACAATGGTGCAGAGATGAGGAGTTTGGATTTGTTAGGAACTGGGGAACATTCTGGGGAAAGGAGGGGCTCTTCCGAAGGGATGGGCTTCACCTTAATCGGGATGGAACCAGGCTGCTGGCATTAACCTTTAAAAAGGAGATAGAGCAGCTTTTAAACTAGATATTAGGGGAAAGCCGACAGTCGCCCAAGAGCAGATGGTTCGGAAGAATGTATCTTTGAAGGATACTACCAAAAGCAGAGAGGTTCCACAAAAGAGTAAAGTAGCCCAAATGCCCTCAAGTATGGAGCAGACAGAGCTTAAAGATCCCAAATTACTCATGTCTAACAGACAAATTAATATGGATAAAATACATTCTCTAAAATGCTTGTATGCAAATGCTAGAAGTCTAAAAAATAAGATGGGAGAGTTAGAATATATAGCACTAAATGAAAGGTTAGATATGACTGGAATATCAGAGACATGGTGGAAGGACAACAACCAGTGGGACACTGTGATACCTGGGTACAAACTATATCATAATGATAGAGCTGATCAAATTGGTGGAGGGGTTGCTCTCTATGTTAGAGAGGGCATTGAGTCAGAAAGGATTAAAGTTTTGCAGGAAACAAAATCTGCTGTAGAATCTATATGGATTGAAATTCCATGTAAAAGGGGGAAGGCAATGGCAGTGGGGGTGTGCTATCGAGCGCCTGGCCAGAATGACCAAATGGATGATGAAATGCTCAAAGAAATCAAGGAAGCTAACAAAAGTTACAGCACAGTAATAATAATGGGTGATTTCAACTACCCCGGTATCGACTGGGTCAGTGTCACGTCAGGACATGCTAGGGAGATAAAGTTCCTAGATGAAATAAATGACTGCTTCTTGGAGCAGCTGGTTCATGAACCGACCAGAGGGGAAGCCATATTAGACCTAATCCTTAGTGGAACACCAGATCTAGTGCAAGAGATAAGGTTGTTGGGGCCACTTGGCAATAGTGATCATAGCATGATCGCCTTTGATTTAATTAGTGGAGGAGGGATAGTAAGGAAATCCACAGTACTACCTTTTAACTTTCGAAAGGTAGACTATGACAAAATGAGGAAAACAGTCAAGAAAAAACTAAAAGGAGCAGTTGCAAAGGTTAAAGATGTACATCAGGCTTGGCTGTTGTTGAAAAATACTATCTTGGAAGCCCAGACCAGCTGTATTCCACGCTTTAAGAAAAGTGGAAAGAAGTCCAAAAAACTGCCAGCATGGTTTAAAGTTGAGGTCAGAGAGGCTGTTGTTGCCAAAAAAGCATCTTTCAGGAAATGGAAAAAAGAGCCAAACGACGAAACCTGGAAACAGCACAAGCACTGGCAAGTCAAATGCAAGGCATTGATAAGGCAGGCAAAGGGAGTATTTGAGAAGAAGCTTGCTGCAGAAGCAAAAATGCGAAGTAAAGACCTTTTCAAGTACATTCGTAGCAAAAAACCTGTGAGAGAGTCAGTTGGTCCATTAGATGATAAAGGGGTTAAAGGAGCACTAAGAGGCGACAAGGCGATAGCGGAGAGACTGAACGAATTCTTTGCTTCAGTCTTTACTGAGGAAGATGTAGGGATGTTACCCATGACTGAAGTGGTATTTAAAGGTGCAGAAGAATTGAAGGAAATATCGATACATCGAGAAGATGTATTACAACTATTAGATAAGCTGAAGAGTAGCAAATCACCTGGGCCGGATGGTATACATCCAAGGGTATTGAAAGAACTGAAATATGAGATTGCAGACCTGCTATTAGTAATCTGTGAACTATCATTAAAATCATCTCTAATACCTGAAGATTGGAGGATCGCCAATGTAACACCAATTTTTAAAAAGGGTTCCAGGGCTGATCCGGGAAACTACAGACATCCTTAATAAACGCTGCAGCACTAACAGAACTACTTCTTGAATGGATTATGTTTATACACGGACTGAAAGACAAAAAAACCCACCCATTCTCAATGTAATGAATCTATTAAAACTAAAGAGTTAAAATAATTTAAAACAACACGTGTGGCTTACGTGTCTACTTAAAAAGAGAGCACGATCCACTGTATATCGAATTGTGAATGAGCTTAGAATGCCTGCACATGCGCTTTTAAAGAAAAGGGAGGGGGAGAGGGGGTAGGAGGGTGGTAGGGGGAGGGGGGAGGGGGGAGGGGGGAGGGGGGAGGAGGAAGGGGATGGCGGGAAAACGCCATTACACATTGAATATAACTAAAGCCAATGTATGGAAAAATGAAAAAATGATTCTATTTATAAATGCGATCCCTAAAGCCATAGAATATCGCAGCTAAAATACTGCTCTGGCAGTCTAGATATACATATAAATAGATATGCATAAAATCATTGCGGATGATGTGTAAATAAATTATATTACAAACCCATAAATGAACAACAGTCACATCTACCATTTAAAGCACATAAGGGGCATATAAATACCTAATGGTCTAAAACTGTGATATGCTTAAGGAAGTAAAAACCATGTAAACCAAACAATGCTATAATGCTGCAGAACAGACCATAACCGCATAGCATCCATCCATAAAAATAACTAATGCACCGACTAAAAACAGAGAAAAGAGTTGTGAGTACATGAATAAAACCTCATATAAATCAATAAACATAAGGGTTATGTAAATAACTGACAAAAACCATGTTAAAACATAAAACTATTAAAAAATGACAAAAATACTAATAATATAAAACTATACATATTGTCCATAAACTAATAAAAATAATAAATAAATAAATAAGATAAAAGAGATGAAAGAGCTAAAGGAAAACTGAGAAATCATTCTCATTGTTAAGGCCATTAGGAGTGAGGGAGTTAAGTAAAAATATATATCTTTGCTCAATCCGCATAATGGTTTTGTTGATATCGCCACGGCGCCAATTAATCTTAACTTTTTTAATAAGAAAGAATTTCAAATCCATAACTTTGTGATTTTCATCTACCCAGTGGGAAACCAAAGGTTTTTCAGTTAGGTTTCTCTTAATACAACTTTTATGCTCTACAATACATGCGTGAATAGTGCGTATGGTTTTCCCCTCATATCACTTGTTGCATGGACATGTTATCACATAAATAACATGTGACGTCTAGCAATTGGAAAAATCATCAAAATACAATTTCTCTTTTGTCTCAGGATGTAAAAAAAACATCTCTTACTGGTAAAACGTTCAAACAGACAGAGCATCTCCCACAAGCAGATCAAAGGAGTAGCCATGTAACCGGGTAGCTGGACTCGGCGCCTCCCCAACAGCAAACCCTCCCCCGGTCACCCAACCACACCCCCGTATGGTAAAAACCACAGACAACATTTTATGGTAACAAACTGGTCGCAGCTTTATTTCCAACAGGAACGTATTAACATTAATGCCAAGAATACATCACTATAGCAACAAAAGCGGAGCGATGTGCCGCCAGTCATGCTACTAGCAAAGCGGCCCCGCCTCCGCTGCGGCCGTGGACCCACCAACGGCCGAGCTCACCCACCCCTATCCGACTTCGCCATATTACAAGCAAAAGTCTTCCAGGGGTTATCCGGGCAAGGGCACCCCGCCCCCACCCCAAGTGGCATAAGGCTCCGGACCACGGAAACCTCCGGGATCCCGCCACCGGCACAGGCACCATCACCACCTGTGCCGCCCCCCCCTGCTGGAAGCTGCGACCAGTGATACCAGGACCTCACGAGAGACTCCAACATCTCCTGCCAATCGTTCAGGAGCAGATCAGTTCCCACAGGGGACAAATGAACGCCATCTCCCCTGAACAGCCCCCCACAGGACGCCTCCGCCCAGGGGTGCTGCACCTGGAACCCACCATGCTCACTCACCCATCTCCCAATTTGCCGGTTAATCTTGGTCAGCCCACGCGACCAGCGCCGCTGATCCCAGCATGCTGGCTGCGGGATAATGTCGGACCAGATCAACGCAGCGCCGGGAAACAGGCGACGCACCACCTCAAAATCCCTCTTAGCAGCCCTGATCAACCGCTTGCACGACCACGTAGACAAATCGTTGCCCCCCAGATGCACAATTAGAATTGCTGGATGCTGCCGGACGCGGCCATGGTGACGGAGCAAAGGCAGCAGCTGCTCCCACCGCAGACCCCGCTCGCCCAGCCATGAAATCGCCACCTCTTCCAATGCCAGGCCAAGATTCAGCCCAAAGGGGCGCTCCGCCGCCCGCTGGCCAGCCCAGTAAACAAAGGAGTGGCCCAGAATCCAGCAGACCAGCTGTCCCGACTCCCCATCTGAAAAAGAAAACACAACCACGTTAGCAACCCCCCCCCCCCCCAAGGAATTGCCAGGTCAGAGACGGACGTACCCCTCGAACGCCGTCGACCGCCACCTGCCAATACTCTGTATCTGAAGACCTGAGCAACCCGCCGCCACCGCACTGGTAGCCGCACCGATCCGAAAAGAATGGGCCGAAAAAAGACGAGGATCCTCGCCCAACTGAGTCAGCGCGAGCCGCAAGACCGCCGTGAACTGAAAACGTGTCAATGCCCTGCCATCCTGATGGGTAAAAAGCACTCCACTACCCACCGGACGCAGATCCAGGAAGGCCTGCATGTTGGCCACTGGGCAGGTAAGCCCTCCCGTAGACCGGAGGACCACCCAAAGCCCTTTACCCCGCTGGTCCGTCTTAGATCGAGCCAGCAACACGTGCATGCGCGGAGGCAGCATCCACACGTGCTGCCGGAGCAAACAAGTCCTGTGACCCGCCGACGCCGATTCGGCCACCAACTCCCCGATGCGAAAGGCACCAAAAAATGCCAGACAGAAAGCCGCACGAAAGAGCACTCGCTCATACGGCGACCAGGCGACCGCCGGTACCACCTCGCACAGCTGCACCAGGAGGTCGTGCGTAATCGGACGACGACGATCACGGGGACCCGGCTGAGAATGCTCCCAGCCCTGAAGCAACTGTCGCGCCAAAAAAACCCGACCTAACACCTCCCACCCCGTCGCTCTGGCAAAAAAACAGAAACCCGCCAGATGGCAACGCACGGACGATCTCGAAACCCCAAACTCCTTGGCCCAGCTAACATACCCCCCCAGCAAATGATCCGGGACCACCCCCCCTGCCCACCCATGCACTTGCAAAAAGTTTTGCACTCGCTCACAACCGGTCCAGTACGCTTCCCAGGTCCGCTCCGCTACCGAGCTCTGCAGAAGACACCTCATCGCAGCAGGCCATCGCTCCACAACTGCCAAGGGACCGCCAGCCCAACCGGGTCGGCATCCGGAGCCAACTCCCGAAACCGATCCAACTGCAAACGGGAAAGAGCATCCGCTAGATCATTGGTACGCCCTGGAATGTGCCGCGCTCGCAAGTGCACATTTAAGCGCAAACAC
The DNA here is from genome assembly GCA_033557465.1 of Ichthyophis bannanicus. NCBI lineage: Eukaryota > Metazoa > Chordata > Amphibia > Gymnophiona > Ichthyophiidae > Ichthyophis > Ichthyophis bannanicus. The sequence goes on along the minus strand of CM066051.1, from coordinate 22,801,863 downwards.
ATGAGAACGACCCGGCTCATCAGCGACGCCACTGCCCCACACCGCGGCGAAAAATGATTAACCACATGCACCACCGCCTCGTTGTCACACCACCACAACACCCCACGGTCAGCTAACCTATCGGGCCACAACTCCAGCACCACCAAGATCGGAAAGAGCTCCAAGAAAGTAATATTGCGGACCAAACCGTTCTCCACCCACTCGCGCGGCCACCTGTCAGCACACCACGCCCCATTAAAATAGATGCCCAAACCTACCCCCCCAGCTGCATCCGTGTACAACTGCAACTCCTCAGTGGTAACCGCCGCTCCCCGCAGAACCGTCACCCCATTGAAGTCCCACAAAAAGACATCCCAGACGCGCAAATCGTCACGCATACCCCGCGTCACTCGAATATGATGTCGCCGACTAAACACCCGCCCCATGGGGATGACTTTACATGCAAAGTTGAGGGAACCAAGAAGAACCTGCGTGTCTTGCAAGGTGACTTTCTTAGACGCCAAAAGATTGGCCACGAGAACCCTCAGTTTCACCACCTTCTCACAGGGGAGCCGCGCCACCATCTTCAGCGAATCCAACTCGATTCCCAAGAACACTATCGTCGTCGAGGGACCCACCATCTTTTCCTCCGCCAAAGGCACCCCCAGTTCGCCCGCCAAAGTAATAAAACTGCGCAAGAGAGCACCACACTGCGCAGACTCGGCCCTACCCACAAACAGAAAATCATCAAGGTAATGAACCACCCCAGAACAGCCCACCTCCTGCACCAACTTCCAATGCAAGAAGGTACTAAACTTTTCAAAGTAGGCGCACGACACCGAACATCCCATCGGCATGCATTTATCGTAGTAATACGCCCCCTCAAATTGAAAACCCAACAACTGAAACGACGAAGGGTGTACGGGCAACAAGCGGAATGCCGATTCCAAATCCACCTTGGCCATCAATGCCCCAGGACCCGACCTAGCAACCAACTCCGCCGCTCTATCGAAGGAGGCATAGCGCACCGAACAAAACTCCCGCGGGATAAGATCATTCACGGAGGCGCCCATGGGGGCAGACAAATTATGAATGAGGCAAAACTTCCCCGGCTCCTTCTTGGGTACCACACTCAACGGGGACACAACAAAATCCAGAAAAGGAGGGCAACTGAACGGACCCGCTACCCTGCCAAGCTGCAACTTGGCAGACAACTTCCGACGCGCCACCTCCAGCCAGCGCCGCACGCTGGGGGAATTACGTGTCACCGAGCCCGCCGCCCGGCCCTGCACTGGAATAAGGAAGCCAAATTGAAAACCCCTCTCCAAACATAATTTGTCCTGCACCTTGGGGTACCTGCGAAGCCATCTATGCAATACTGGGACCCGAATAGGCGAGGGCGCCACCCGCAAATCAGCCTCCCTACTTAGGCACAGACCCCGGGAGGGAGGGGCCCCCTTTTTTAACGCATTTGGGTGCGGAATGGGGCCCCCCACAGATTGAGCACGCATGCCGGAACTTGCAGTCCGGGAAAGGGCACGTGGAGCGGTTGAACCTCCAGCAGACGTCTCCGGCCCCCCCAACGGCCGCCCTGGCCTGCCCCGCGGGGGGCTCCCCCCGAAAGGGACGGTTCACCGCGCCGCTTGCCCCTATCCCCGCCTTGACCCCTCTACCCCCACCACCCCCTTTTACCGACATCTGCGTTAACCAAAGGCTGATATCCTGCGTACCCCAGGTCAGCGATCGGTTCTCCTCCATCTTGTCACGAAACTTTTCGTCGTAATTAAGCCACGACCAGCCTTCGTGCATTTGCGACGCTTCCAAGATCGAGTCTGCATAAGCCAATAAACTACCAGATTGATCCGGCCACCGACGCCCCCAGACACTCGCTAAGCACAAAAAGGCCCGGACCCAATTGACCACATTGCGCGAAACCCGGAGAAGCCGCCCCGCCTTTTCCTCCTCTTTCCGCTTTTTCTTACTATCCCCCGAGCGCTTCCTGCCTTCGAGCAAATGAAAAATGTCAATATACTGCCTCCGCGTGATCTTATGCCGCAACTTCCGGGGCACCCCCTCCCACAGCTCAGAAAGTGAGGCCACGGAGGACAGCGCCGAGCCCGCTGAAACCGCCGCGCCACCCCTTTGGATCCGCAACCCGTCCGTCATCGGCGCTTGAGGACCCCGAATCCTCCGTCGACGAAGAGGACGACGAGTCCGAACCACGCCTCCGCCGGCACGCATGCTTCCGCTTCTTCCCCCCTTTCCCAGACCGCGCCGCCCGCGACCCCCGCAGAGCGCCCTCCGACTCCGTCAACTCACCAGAAGCACCCCCGGCCGCCCCGGCAGGCGCGGGAGCAGGCAGTCGTCCCAGGGGATCCTCCATCCTCGGCTGCATTCCGATCCCGGGCGCAGCGCCGTCCGCTGCCGTCGCCCCACTGAGCGCCCTATGCGCTGGATCCATACTCGCAGGACCACCGGAATCACCCACCGCTGGCACTGCGCGAGGTGCTGACAACCAGGGAACCGGAAGAGTCCCACCGGACAGCAACAAGCAGCTCCGACGCTCCAGCCAGGCCAAACGCAAACCGACGCCGTGGAGGTAAGCCCGAACCGAGACGCCGTTCCGACAGCCTACAGCATGTGCTCCTGGCTCGCGCCCGACTCAGGAGCACTTGCCCGACCGGCCCGTCTGATTGGCTCCGCACAACACGTGCACCCGCGGAGCCAATCAGATTAAATGATGCGCTCCACAATGGCGCGCGCCTCCGACTCGCCCCCACGCTTGCAGGGTCCCGCGCCTAACCGGCACCCGGTTACGCTCGGGCGCCAGGACCCTGCCCGCGCCCTGCTTAATTCTCGTCCATGGCTCCAGATATATCAAACCTGTATATGTTTAACTTGAAGAAATTTTTTTGAAAAATCACCGCTTTAAAGATAATATATCCCTCTGGATACATTATATAGATGATGTTTTAATCCTTTGGAAAGGCACTGAAGAGACACTGTCATATTTCAATGAATGGATTAATCAACTAGATAGTAATTTACGGTTTCAGGTCACTTTTGATCATCATCAGATACCTTATTTAAATCTATTAATTAAAAAATAAGATCATTGTTTCACCACTTCTTTATATAGAAAACCGATGGACAGGAATCATCTTCAGCACTACAATAGTTTCCACAACCAGTCCTTGAAAAATAATCTTCCAGTGGGACAATTCCTTAGGGTTAGAAGGATTTGCACCACTTTAGATGATTTTGAGCTACAAGCCGAAGAAATGAAAGATAGGTTTACTGTTAGACAATATCCAGAACATTATATCAATCAGGCATATCATCGAGCTAAGAAGTCCAGTCAGGAATCCCTATTGAAGCCACAACCAAAGAAAGAAGTGAATGGGATGGTGTGCCCCCTTTTGTATTCCTCTAATTCACGGAAAATTACTACAATATTGACAAATGAATGGCAACTGATACAGGCACTTCCGGCTTTTCAGAATATACAATTGACTGTTGCACATAAACACGATGTCAATTTGCATAATCTGTTAGCACCCTCAGCACTAACAGAGAGGAAGCCTTTATCAAGATATGAAGGACAATTTCAGTGTGGGAGATGCTCTGTCTGTTTGAACGTTTTACCAGTAAGAGATGCTTTTTTTACATCCTGAGACAAAAGAGAAATTTTATATTGATGATTTTTCCAATTGCGAGACGTCACATGTTATTTATGTGATAACATGTCCATGCAACAAGTTATATATGGAGAAAACCATACGCAGTATTCGCACATGTATTGTAGAGCATAAAAGTTGTATTAAGAGAAACCTAACTGAAAAACCTTTGGTTTCCCACTGGGTAGCTGAAAATCAAAAAGTTATGGATTTGAAATTCTTTGTTATTAAAAAAGTTAAGATTAATTGGGGCAGTGGCGATATCAACAAAACCATTATGCGGAGTGAGCAAAGATATATATTTTTACTTAACTCCCTTGCTCCTAATGGCCTTAACAATGAGAGTGATTTCTCAGTTTTCCTTTAGCTCTTTCATCTCTTTTATCTTTTTTATTTATTTATTTATTATTTTTATTAGTTTATGGACAATATGTATAGTTTTATATTATTAGTATTTTTGTCATTTTTTAATGGTTTTATGTTTTTAACATGGGTTTTGTCAGTTATTTACATAACCCTTATGTTTATTGATTTATATGAGGTTTTATTCATGTACTCACAACTCTTTTCTCTGTTTTTAGTCGGTACATTAGTTATTTTTATGGATGGATGCTATGCGGTTATGGTCTGTTCTGCAGCATTATAACATTGTTTGGTTTACATGGTTTTTACTTCCTTAGGCATAGCACGGTTTTAGACCATTAGGTTTTTAAACGCCCCTTATGTGCTTTAAATGGTAGATGTGACTGTTGTTCATTTATGGGTTTGTCATATAATTTATTTACACGTCATCCGCGATGATTTTATGCATATCTATTTATATGTTTAACTAGACTGCCAGAGCAGTATATTAGCTGCGATATTCTGTGGCTTTAGGGATCGCGTTTATAAATAGAATCATTTTTTCATTTTTCCATACATTGGCTTTAGTTATATTCAATGTGTAACGGCATTTTCCCGCCCTCCCCTTCCTCCTCCCCCCGCCCCCTAACACCCCTCCCCCTTCCCCCACCCTCCCCCTCCCCTCTCCCCCCCCACCTTTTTCTTTAAAAGCGCTTGTGCAGGCATTCTAAGGCTCATTCACAATTCGATATACAGCTGATCGTGCTCTCTTTTTAAGTAGACACGTAAGCCACATAAGACATAAGACATAAGATATGCCATACTGGGTCAGACCAAGGTCCATCAAGCCCAGTATTCTGTTTCCAACAGTGGCCATTCTAGGTCATATGTACCTAGCAGTTTCCCCAAGAGACACAAGTTCCACAATGCTTGTACTGGGTCAAGCATTGATATCTTCGGTCACTTCTTAATAATGGTTTATGGACCTTTCCTCCAGGAACTTGTCCAGACCTTTTTTAAACCCAGCTACACTAACAGCCTTTACTACATCCTCCGGTAACAAATTCCAGAGTTTGATTACACGTTGAGTGAAAAAATATTTTCTTTTATTAGTCTTAAACAGTTTACCCTGTAGCTTCATTGCATGTCCCCTAGTCTTTCTATATTCTGATAACGTAAACAATCGATCTACGTTTACCCGTTCCACTCCGTTCATTAATTTATAGACTTCTATCATATCTCCCCTCAGCCGTCTCTTTTCCAGGTTAAAGAGCCCTAACCTTTTTAGCCTTTCCTCATAGGAGTATCCTTCCATCCCCTTTACCATTTTGGTGGCTCTTCTCTGAACCTTTTCTAAAATCGCTATATCCTTTTTAAGATACGGCGACCAGAATTGCACACAATATTCAAGGTGCGGTCTCACCATGGAACGATATAGAGGCATTATAATATCTTTTGTTTTATTTTCCATTCCTTTCCTTATCATACCTAGCATTCTATTTGCTCTCTTGGCCGCCGCTGCACACTGGGCCGAGGGTTTTAACATGGTATCCACAATGACGCCTAAATCTTTTTCCTGGGTGGTGGTTCCTAATGTGGAACCTTGCATCGTGTAACCATAGTTTGGGTTGTTCTTCCCTAGGTGCATAACCTTGCACTTGTCCACATTAAATTTCATCTGCCATTTTGATGCCCAGTCTTCCAATTTATCAAGATCCTCTTGCAATTTTTCACAATCCTCTTTTGTTTTAACAACTTTAAATAGTTTTGTGTCATCTGAAAATTTGATAACCTCACTCGTTATTCCACTTTCCAGGTCATTTATGAATATGTCAAAAAGCAGCGGACCCAGCACAGATCCCTGGGGTACACCACTATTCACCTTTCTCCATTGGGAAAATTGGCCATTTAGCCCTACCCTCTGCTTTCTATCTTTTAACCAGTTCCTGATCCACAATAGTACACTGCCTCCTATCCCATGACTCTTTAGTTTTGCCAAAAGTCTCTGATGAGGGACCTTGTCAAAGGCTTTCTGAAAGTCCAGATACACAATATCAACTGACTCACCTTTGTCCACCTGTTTATTCACTCCTTCAAAAAAACATACCAGATTAGTAAGACAAGATCTTCCTTGTCTAAAGCCATGTTGGCTGTCTCCCATTAGGTCGTGACTATCTACATGCTGAGTAACTTTATTCTTTATGATGGTTTCTACCATTTTTCCCGGTACTGATGGCAGGCTCACCGGTCTGTAGTTTCCCGGATCACCCCTGGAACCCTTTTTAAAAATTGGTGTTACATTGGCGATCCTCCAATCTTCAGGTATTAGAGATGATTTTAATGATAGTTCACAGATTACTAATAGCAGGTCTGCAATCTCATATTTCAGTTCTTTCAACACCGTTGGATGTATACCATCCGGCCCAGGTGATTTGCTACTCTTCAGTTTATCTGATAGTTGTAAGACATCTTCCCGATGTATCGATATTTCCTTCAATTCTTCCGCACCTTTAAATACCACTTCAGTCATGGGTAACATCCCTACATCTTCCTCAGTAAAGACTGAAGCAAAGAATTCATTCAGTCTCTCCGCTATCGCCTTGTCGCCTCTTAGTGCTCCTTTAACCCCTTTATCATCTAATGGACCAACTCACTCTCTCACAGGTTTTTTGCTACGAATGTACTTGAAAAGGTCTTTATTTCGTGTTTTTGCTTCCGCAGCAAGCTGCTTCTCAAATTCTCTCTTTGCCTGCCTTATCAATGCCTTGCATTTGACTTGCCAGTGCTTGTGCTGTTTCCAAGTTTCGTCATTTGGCTCTTTTTTCCATTTCCTGAAAGATGCTTTTTTGGCAACAACAGCCTCTCTGACCTCACCTTTAAACCATGCTGGCAGTTTTTTGGACTTCCTTCCACTTTTCTTAAAGCGTGGAATACAGCTGGTCTGGGCTTCCAAGATAGTATTTTTCAACAACATCTAAGCTTGATGTACGTCTTTAACCTTTGCAACTGCTCCTTTTAGTTTTTTCTTAACTGTTTTCCTCATTTTATCATAGTCTCCCTTTCGAAAGGGTAGTACTGTGGATTTCCTTACTATCCCTCCTCCACTAATTAAATCAAAGGCGATCATGCTATGATCACTATTGCCAAGTGGCCCCAACACCCTTATCTCTTGCACTAGATCTGGTGTTCCACTAAGGACTAGGTCTAATATGGCTTCCCCTCTGGTCGGTTCATGAACCAGCTGCTCCAAGAAGCAGTCATTTATTTCATCTAGGAACTTTATCTCCCTAGCATGTCCTGCTGTGACACTGACCCAGTCGATGCCGGGGTAATTGAAATCACCCATTATTATTACTGCACTGTAACTTTTGCTAGCTTCCTTGATTTCTTTGAGCATTTCATCATCCATTTGTTCATTCTGGCCAGGGGGACGATAGTACACCCCCACTGCTATCGCCTTCCCCTTTTTACGTGGAATTTCAATCCATAGAGATTCTACAGCAAATTTTGTTTCTTGCAAAACTTTAATCCTTTCTGACTCAATGCCCTCTCTAACATAGAGGTCAACCCCTCCACCAATTTGATCAGCTCTACCATTACGATATAGTTTGTACCCAGGTATCACAGTGTCCCACTGGTTGTCCTCCTTCCACCATGTCTCTGATATTCCAATCATATCTAACCTCTCGTTTAGTGCTATATATTCTAACTCTCCCATCTTGTTTTTTAGACTTCTAGCATTTGCATACAAGCATTTTAGAGACTGTATTTTATTCATATTAATTTGGCTATTGGTAGACATGGGTAATTTGGGATCTTTAAGCTCTGTCTGCTCCATACTCGAGGGCATTTGGGCTACTTTACTCTTTTTTGGAACCTCTCTGCTTTTTGTAGTATCCTTCAAGGATACATTCTTCCGAACCATGCGCTCTTGGGCGACTGTCGGCTTTCCCCTATTATCTAGTTTAAAAGCTTTTCTATCTCCTTTTTAAAGGTTAATGCCAGCAGCCTGGTTCCATCCCGGTTAAGGTGAAGCCCATCCCTTCGGAAGAGCCCCTCCTTTCCTCAGAATGTTCCCCAGTTCCTAATAAATCCAAACCCCTCATCTCTGCACCATTGTCTCATCCACGCATTGAGACTCCGGAGCTCTGCCTGCCTTTTGGGTCCTGCGCGTGGAACGGGAAGCATTTCGGAGAATGCTACCCTGGAAGTTCTGGATTTCAACTTCCTACCTAAAAGCCTAAATTTAGCTTCCAGAACCTCCCTACCACATTTTCCTATGTCATTGGTACCGACATGTACCAAGACAGCAGATTCCTCCCCAGCACTATCTAAGACCTTATCTAGGTGGCGCATGAGGTCCGCTACCTTCGCACCAGGCAGGCATGTTACCAGGCGATCCTCACGTCCACCAGCCACCCAGCTATCTACATGCCTAATGATCGAATCACCAACTATAACTGCTGTCCTAACCCTTCCCTCATGGGCACATGGCCCTGGAGAAACTTCCTCGGTGCGAGAGGATTTTACATCACCTGGAGGACAGGTCCTAGTTACAGGATCACTTCCTGCCACACCAGGTTGATGCTCTCCTGTCACATGACCTCTCTCCTCCATGGCAACAGGGATGCTGCCAGACTGGAGGTGGGACTTCAGGACTATATCCCTGTAGGTCTCATCTATGTACCTCTCTGTCTGTATTATGCTTTCCAAGTCTGCTACTTTAGCCTCTAGAGAACGGACTCGTTCCCTGAGAGCAAAGAGCTCCTTGCACCTAGTGCACACGTAAGACCTCTCACCAACTGGGATAAAATCAGTATGTGACACTCAATGCAAAAGACTGGAAAGCCCCCATCCCGCTGCTGGACTGCTGTCTGCATCTTAGTTTTAAGTTTGTGTTTAGATCTAAGTTCTTTACTTACTAAGGGTTACTATGGATATTTATACTAATAAAACTGTATCTAATACGTGTAAAAAGCTTATTCACCTGAAGCTTAACTAATCTCAGGTCCTTAGTCTATGACTGATTTGGGTATTGAGCTTCACCTGAGAGCACCTCCTGTCTTTTAAGATGTGTAGGTACCTATAAAGCTACGATTATCCCAGGGGTGGGTGGGTGTGGGGAGGGAGGCAGGAAATAACACTTATTAAAAGAGGGCTGCTACACAGTACCCTGTCTTGTGCTGCTGAGGTAAGCTATATTCTGTTTTGATTTAAATTATAGCTCTTAGCTGCTGTTAGGCTCTAACTTCTTGTGAAATTTAAACTACAAGCTCTCTGCTGGGTTCTAAATTTAACCAGAAAGCTCTTTTCTGTGTTTTAAATTTAAGCTAAAAGTACTTTGCTGATGCTAGGCCCTAAGTGACTGTTAAATTTAGACTACAAGCTCTCTGATGGGTTCCAAATGTAACCAGAAAGCTCTTTTCTGTGTTTTAAATTTAAGCTAAAAGTACTTTGCTGATGCTAGGCCCTGAGTGACTATTAAATTTAAACTACAAGCTCTCTGCTGGGTATGAAATGTAACCAGAAAGTTCTCTGTGTTTAAAACTAAAAGTAATTTTCTGATGCTAGGCCCTGAGTGACTATTAAATGTAAACTACAAGCTCTCTGCTGGGTTCCAAATGTAACCAGAAAGCTCTCTTCTGTGTTTTAAATTTAAACTAAAAGTACTTTGCTGTTACTAGGCCCTGAGTGACTATTAAATTTAAACTACAAGCTCTCTGCTGCGTATGAAATGTAACCAGAAAGTTCTCCTCTGTGTTTTAAATTTAAACTTAAACTGCTGCTACTAGTCCCTGACTGATTTAACAAAAATAGTAGATTCACAGATTAATCAGCTTTAATACAAAGAATTCCTTTTAGAAAATTACCAGAAGTATATACTGTCACACCTCATCCGCCCCAGCCTTGACTGCTGGCATGGTTTGGCTTATGAGGGTGGTAGTTGTGCCGTGCTTGTATCTATACAAATCACACATAAACCTTCTTTTCTTTTAGGGTTTTATTCCCCGTCCCTTTGAGGTTTTCTTCTTTAACAACAGAAATAAATAGCCTAACTTGGCTTATAACATAAAGTAAATGGATAACTCAAATAGCTTTCTTCAGCATATAACGTCAAACAAAAGAAAAGAACAAACAGCCTACTTTGTCTGTTTGGCTAGGGAGAGAGAGAGTGTTTGTAGCCTTTGCTACCTGCACATAGAATTAAGGTTACACAAACCTTTACCTTAAGGAGTATTCAGGTTCTTTTGTAGTAAGAGAACATTCCATTAATTCTGTATCTTCTAATGTACCAGAATCTTCATATTCCATCAATTCTGGTCCGGAGGAATCTGCATTGCCCACTTCTAATGTGGAATAAAAGTATGGCAGATTTGCCTCGTTAGTTAGGAAGTTCCTCTTCCTCTGCGTAGCACTGCTTCCCTGGGGAAGGTCACCAATCTCTGTGTGCTGTTTTCTAGAACCCTGCCCCCGTTGGTGCTTCAGTGGATAGCTCAGGTCTCTGTTTAGCTTGCTAGCTGAGTAATTGTGATACGCTCCCTGCTGGGTCTGCCTCAGCTCTCCCGGCTCAGCTGTACCCGATTGCAAACTGTGTAACGGCGTTTCTCTTGGAGCTAAGAGTTCACTGTAATAAGGGATTTCTTATGCTTCTCTCGGTAGGTGAAACTCCCTTTTTTTAATACTTTTATAAACAGGAGAAAACTTGCTATCAGCCTCTGAATGTCTAGGCTTTGTAAGGGTATTTTTCTGCCTCCAAGACTCTTCTCTTTTAGAGGGCAGATATCCCTTATATCCCTTCTTTTCCCCTGTATCTGCTGTTGCAGCTTTCTTATATTTCACTTGCCTTCTCTCAGAGCCACACAGGTCTCTGGACTCTTTTTTTTTTTTTTTTTTATGCTTTTCTTCTATACCGCTTTTTCCCAAGATCAAAGGTGGTTTACAAGTAACACAGTGAACAGTTTACAATTAACATAATGAACATGGTTTTACATGGAACATCTTGTTTTTTTTCAAACTACGTACAATTAACTTTTCGTAAACAACAACAAGTAACATGGAATATATAATTATGCAAATGTTGGACACAATTCTTCTCTCCAGGATTGCCTACTCGGCTCCTCTCTCCAAGATTGCCTGTAAGAACGCCTCTCTCTCCAAGGCTGTCTCTCTCTCCAAGCTTGCCTCTCTCTCCAAGCTTGCTTCCCACTCGAAGGTAGCCTCTCTCTCCAAGATTGTCTGTCACTCCAAGGTAGCCTCTCACTCCAAGGTAGTCTCTCTCTCCAAGCTTGCCTCTCTCTCCAAGCTTGCCTACCACTGAATGTTTGGTAGTCCGTTTTATCTATGTATTTTCTGACTCCACCTTTCTTCAGCTGCGCTTCATTAGGTGAAGCAGAGTCCCGTGCCTTACTCCCGGGGTGTGTCTCTCCAGGCTCTGGGCACGTGTGCTTTCGTTGTCCCTGGCAACTGTCAAGCATTCCTTCATTCATCCTGTCACTTTTTCCTTGATCATTCATACTGCTCAGCATTCTCTCATGCTGCCCTAGGTCCACCCTGTGACAATACTCACAGTTGCAGATCTCTCTCCAGAAGTAACAGTCCCTTTTTCTAGTCCTTCAAGACCAAGACCATTTCTTAACTTTTGTGTACCTTCCCCCTTGTATGTGGTGGCTTCTTCTTTTTTAGTTGTGTTGTTCCCTCCTGTTCCCTCTCCTTGTTGTCAGTCTTTTATTTCTTCTGATGTCCGTGTATGTGCGTCATTTCCTTCTGTTCTCTCTCGCTGTCTCTCCTGCTTTTTTTATTTTTCCTGTTATCTTCCTTTCCTGTCATATATTGGCATTCTTTTCCTTTCTTTCTTTGCAGCCTTTTTGGCTATTGTAAACCACTTTTATGCCTCGGCCCTAGTGGTATATCAAGTGTTGCTATAAATAAATAAAAAATAGATAAAGGTAGACCTCTGCAGCAGCTAAGACTGCATAGCGTGAATGGGACAGTCAGTAGGGCTATATCCCAGCACAAAAAATGGAGGGTATTCCACAGAAGGCAGTCCAATGAACAAGCAACCACACCAGCAAAAATGAGCAATAGATATTGGGAGCAGGGCGACAAGCCACCTCGTGTCCAGAGACAAGCCACATCGTGTCCAGAGACAATAGGCAGCAGCTTATGTGATCCAGCAACCTAAAAATACACAGTGCATCAATGCAAGAAAATGTTAGTGTCCCTTATTGAGTGTCTCTTGCCTCTGAGTCCCAAGCCCCTTTTGAAGGCTTTGTTTGCCGAAACACGGACATGTAGGGAAGGATCTGTGGATACTTTTTTAGATCCTTCCAAGGTGTTGTTTGTTATTCTGCTTCCTATATGTAGGGCATGCCACAGAAAGAGGCAAGTGGATGTGGGTTTTCTTCGTAGGAGTTACAGCCCTGAACACTGCAAGGTCTTGGGGGTCGCAGGGAGAATTGTAGGTCATGAGTTTATAGTGGTTCAAGAAATGAGGATCTAGGGAAAGGCAGGACACTCCCCATGGACGGTTCCAATTTGTCCATAGAGGCTTGCAGACTACCAGGGATAACACCATCACCTGCTGATAAACAGGTGCCCCCTGCACATTACCCTTGTGAGATTGGACAAGGCAATGAATGTTGACACCACTGATGCAGTGCATGTGAGCTGATCAACAAACACCATGGGTTAGGGGATGGATGTGGATAGGAAGTTGGACCGCTGGGGGTGTATGAGGCACCGTTTGACAGTGGGAAAGGTGAATGCAAAGGATATGACTGCATCCCTCTATCACCCTTCCTGTGTTATGCTAGGTCCTCAGATGGACAGCTGCTGTAATACCCGTACTATGCTACTGTGCCCAAGGTACATCTAATAACAGTTGCCACCACATTGCCATTTTATGACAGTGCTATGGTTGTAGAAAAGACCATGCTGCCATGGTTGCTGGCTGCACATATTCTGGGGCACTGGTGAGGTGCTGTGCAGATGGAGGGGGCAACAGATGAAGCTGCAGAGGTGTACAGTGGGTGTCTAGGACCCCCCCAGTGATGAGGGATTTGCATGCCCTCTGCAGACCGATGTAGTGGATGGCCATTGTTTTGTCTCACACAACTGTGTCTGCCAGTGCAGGTGCTATAGGTACAATCATGTCTCACCACGCATATTACATTGCAGGAGAGCTCTACTAACCTGGTTGCTGCAAAGATCCGGAACTATTGGGAATGCCGACCCCAGCTGGTGCTTCCTCATCTAGGGTGCCCAAGACTTATTCCACTAGTTCCCTTAAAATGGGTGGCCTCCCATCTGACCCACATTCATCTGCTTTAGCCTTTTCCCTGTGCCTCATTTCTCTCCACTTTCTTTTTACAACCTCCACATCTCAGTAACAGTGGAAGATAACATTCAGCTGGGTACAGTTGGGATGCCAGAGCCGCTCCTTCTGATTCATGCCATAGTTAGAACAGTACTTGCATTGTCAAAGAGGATGTGGTGTTTTGCAAGGAGCTCACATATCAGCAACTCCACCTCCCCAGGACAGACGTTCTCCTTCCTGCTGGATACCTTGCCTTTTCTTGCTATGGAAAATGAACTATGGCATTGGCCTCAGTATGTCAGGTTCCCTCTCTGACCCTTTTCAAATCCACACTGAAAATTCACCTCTTCACTACCGCCTTTGGATCTTGACTCACCTGATCTCCTTTGTGTTTCCTTACCATTCCCCCTAGCTGTATCCCATGTCTACAGCTACTATGTTGTCTGTCTTGACTAGATTGCAAGCTCTGATGAGCAGGGACCGTCTTTTACATGAGCCCATGCAACGCTGTGTGCGTAAAGGCAATATTCAGCTTCTGTGATCAGCATTTTTAAAGCGCTTAACTGCCACGGCAAAAACTGAAACTGGATATTCAGCGCTGGCACCCAGATAGCCTCCATTGCTCAATATCTGGTTTTAGCACTGACCGTTATTTCTATCCAGATCACAGCAATATCCAGCTGTAATATGAATAGTGGAACCATGTAACCTTAAGATTTTTTTGTCAAGGCATAACTTTATGCGGGCACCAATCCACTTGGCAGACTAAAAAATGCTGCTAACTGGAGAAGTACTTGACCTCACCCAAGGACTGCCCTGGCACTGTCAGAGAGGACATTCAATGGCACTGTCCAATTTTTTTATTTTTTAGTGTCATCAAGTTAGTGTTGACTCATGGTGACCCAGCTACCTCTGGGTTTTCTTGGCAATGTATCACTGGAAGTAGATTGCTAGCCTTTCCTTCTGAGGCAATACAGGGTAAAGTGACTTGCCCAAAGTCACAAGGAGTACCAGTGGGAATCAAACCCTTGATCTTCTGGGTACTAGGCAGTTGCTCTAACCACTAGGCTACTCCTCCACTCCACTGTCCAATTAGTGCCACTGAATATCCATCTCAGGAAGTCCTACTAAACAGATAAACTCTTTTGAATATTGGCCCCTACTGTTTTAAGTGGAACCCACCAAACTCTGAGACAAGAAGCTGGAAAACCATGCTGATTAAAAAATGCCAAGTGCTATTGGCACTTACTTAACTCTTTCCCATGCTGTCCGCTTGACCATATGGAAAGCTGATGACCTCAGGAATGTGAGTGACAGGAAGTGCTTCACTGACCTGTACGAAGACCAGCAGCACCAAATATATGAAAACTGAAAAACGTACCCTATCATTTTTAACTCTGTTTACTGACATCCCAGCGACTAGAGATTTCAAGCATGGGGTACAGAGTCCCAATTTCCAAAAAGGCTGATATTCAAATGCCTTAAAGGTCAGCCACGGTGGGTACTGTGATTTCAGTCCGCACATATCCACATGGCAACTTAGCTCTGCTTTTCATGTGCCCAAAGTTATCCAGATAAGTGCTGACTGAGCTGTTTGGCATCTAGCAAAATATCTGTGTCTCTACTCTAACGTGTAGGTCAGTTTCGAGAGGGTAGCTTCTGCCAAATAAAGATATAATCACCCTCAATTATTTCATTGGGTATCACAGACGTATGTAGCTGTCATTAGTGAATACAGGTCTCAGACTTACAACAGCCACGTTGGGTGTTCTCACCCTAACCGTGCGCCTGATCGCATCAATGACCTTAAGGTATTCACTAAATTTTGTGTAGATTTAGCTTAATCTATACAGCTGATTCACCCATATTAATCCTTGTAAAATTTCAAATTTTATAGAGAAGGAATTGTGCTTAACTTAGCTGTGTTTCCACTGGTAATAAATCCCCGACGCCACCTGATAGGCACCTCTTTGCGTTTCTGTTGTTTCTTCAGGGGGAATTCACATAAACTAGCACACTCTATAAAGCAAGGAAATTTGACGTTAGTTATAATGCTTTCATTTCGATATCATCTGTGCAATTGCTCTTAAGAACATAGATTACATTGCTCACCTCCCAATTTGCGGCCAAAGTAAACTCATTTGTTACAGAGTCATTTTACCATACGCACTTTCTCTCTGTGTTCAGAAACGCCGCGCATGTGCAGAACCGCTGTTGGCATCCATTTATAGTGACAAAGTATCACTAAAACTATCCAATGGGGAGAGAAACCAATTAGTGAAGGTATCGCCCATTTCTCTATGGAACTTATAGACACGCTCGCCATTCAATACAGCTGTTAAGTCCCGTGTCCCCTACTCCTGGAGGCTGGTACACAACAGTATATAAAAAGCCTACTGACCGGAATACACTTTTGTATTATGGGAGTAACCATCCAAAACCATTAAAGGATTCATTGCCTTTTTCTCAATTTATAAGATACAGACGTAATTGTTCAACTACACAGGAGTACAAGTTACAAGCGAAAAAGTTAATGCAAGATTTTGAGGACCGAGGTTATCCTCGTTCGACTATTAGAGCAGCCTATAAACGTGCCCTATACAACAATAGGGGTTTATTGTTACAAACGAGATCTCGAGGTCCTCCAATAGATGATGACAGCATTAACTTTGTCACTAAATACTCACCTTACAGTGGGGAAATCAAACGGATCATAAAAAAACATCATAACGTGCTTAGCACTTTGCCTGGAGTGCAGAATAGGAGTGTTCGCTGTGTCTGGACCCGACATTTTAATTTGAGGGACAATCTGAGTCCAGCAAAATTACGCCCCGTGGGTAGCACTTTAGCATTAACATCAGGGGGACATAAAATGTGTGGTGAGTGCGACATCTGTAGCATCACTGAAGAACTGACACAGTTTGAATATCACGGTAGATCCTATCGATTAAAACAAATGACAACATGCACTACAGATCACGTGGTATATGCTCTTAAATGCCCCTGTGGGCTTCTTTATATTGGAAAAACTGAACGGCAACTTAAAATCCGCATTGGAGAACATCGAAGCAGGCTAAGATGTAAACAGATGGAGGCTCCAATAGTGGCCCACTGCATTGAAAACAATCATCAGTTCCAAAATTTACGATGTTTCGCTATTGAACAAGTTACAACTGGGAAGAATGGCAGATCTCGTGCTCAAACATTAACCATCCAGGAACAGAAATGGATCTTCCGATTAGAAACAGTAGGGGACACGGGACTTAACAGCTGTATTGAATGGCGAGCGTGTCTATAAGTTCCATAGAGAAATGGGCGATACCTTCACTAATTGGTTTCTCTCCCCATTGGATAGTTTTAGTGATACTTTGTCACTATAAATGGATGCCAACAGCGGTTCTGCACATGCGCGGCGTTTCTGAACACAGAGAGAAAGTGCGTATGGTAAAATGACTCTGTAACAAATGAGTTTACTTTGGCCGCAAATTGGGAGGTGAGCAATGTAATCTATGTTCTTAAGAGCAATTGCACAGATGATATCGAAATGAAAGCATTATAACTAACGTCAAATTTCCTTGCTTTATAGAGTGTGCTAGTTTATGTGAATTCCCCCTGAAGAAACAACAGAAACGCAAAGAGGTGCCTATCAGGTGGCGTCGGGGATTTATTACCAGTGGAAACACAGCTAAGTTAAGCACAATTCCTTCTCTATAAAATTTGAAATTTTACAAGGATTAATATGGGTGAATCAGCTGTATAGATTAAGCTAAATCTACACAAAATTTAGTGAATACCTTAAGGTCATTGATGCGATCAGGCGCACGGTTAGGGTGAGAACACCCAACGTGGCTGTTGTAAGTCTGAGACCTGTATTCACTAATGACAGCTACATACGTCTGTGATACCCAATGAAATAATTGAGGGTGATTATATCTTTATTTGGCATCTAGCAAAATATAGCAACATGGTATTTATTTTCAGTTATTCACTCTACGTCTGTAGTTAGTGGACATACTTTTTTGAGGGGCAATGTGTCTCTCTTTGTTTTTCCAAATTCTTGGCAGGTCATAGAAAGGGATTGGGCCATGGATTCTAGAGCCAAACTACAAATAAGCCTATATCTACCCAGTCACACCTTCAACCCTTTCCTCTTTCTTGATGGATTATATAGTAAAAGAAAATGAAGCAGCCCCTAACCTGTGGGTAGTGGTATATCCCAAACATATTGGACATCAGACTTGATTCCTCTGCTGAAAGGCCTTCAATGACAGCAGCCAGATTGCCAAATGTTTTGCATCTATAATTAGGGATCACCATGTCCATATCTGAAAATATACTCATGGCAGCCCAAAGCATTGAGAATGGATTCTGGTAGGATTCAAAAAGGTGGAACCCTAGTGTGATGTTGGGTAAGAGCTCCAAGCTGTTGTTAATCTCTTCCACGGCAGAAACAAAGGCCAAGTAATCATAGTACTTGAATAACGAAAACCTGTGAAGACAATAAACATATGACAACATTAAATAACCACTCACTAAATACTGAATAGAACAATAATCAATTCTAGTCTTGAGGTGTGAAATTTCACCTTTCAGAGATACCACAAACTAGATATCTATTACTTTCTCTCTTTCCAGTTCCTATCTTCCTATAGCAGATACCTATCCTGCTCTATGGCCAGTGGTTACATGGACACCCTCCCTATGTTCAAATGGAACTAAACTCAGGACTCTAACACCTCCGTCTTTCTGTCTATCTATTTGAATTTTCCCAGAATGGAGAAGTTTGCTTAGTGCTCATGTTTTTTTGATCCATAGACTTTGTTGAAATGTTCAAAACAAAAGTATGCCTTGTCACACCACCACCACTCGCCTCTAGGTTAGAGGGGCGTGGATTATTGAAGGAACTTTCTGCTGTATGCTTTTTCAGCTTTTTTTAAAACTATTTCCCTGCAATGCCCTCTGGGAAATGTAGTCCTTATTCAGCTGTATGAGTGCACCATGCAGAAAGCTGTAGTCAGGCTCAAGTAGGTAAGGCAAATGACAGAAATTTATTATTTTTATATACACAATGGTTCGATCATACCACACATAGGATTGTTGGTTCAGGACTCTTGGAAGCAAAAATTGTCCAAAACATATCCAACCACAAAATGCAGTTTTAAAGGTTCTCTCTATTGCAGGATACACAGTCTTTACCAGCATGCCTATTGTATTCCCTTCTTAGCCTTGCTGGCTAAAGCACCAAACAAAAAGCACATTTAAAGTCTGTGGTAAACTTCCCATTTATAAGCACAAGGGAAACACAGCCACCCTGCTTGTGATATAAGGGTACCTTTTTCCTAGGAGACCTTCTTTCAGGACTGGCTTGCTTTTTTCTATGTTCCCAGGTTTATAGCTTGGCACAGTCCATGGGAGTGTCCTCCTCAATCAGCTTCACCTCAGGCTCTCCCAGCTGTATAGGCTCTGACTCCCCGTCCTGCTCAGCATGCTCAGCTAACAGCCTCCCGGGGGATTTTGGAGTCTCTCTTGTTCCTGGCTACAAACTGTCCTGCAGCTGTGCTACGTGCCAAATAGCACTCTCTCCAGCTGGAAGGTCCGTTCCTCTGCTCTGCTCAGCCTGGCTTCCTGCTTCTCCTCTCCTCCTTTCCTGCCTTACTAAATCATACTCTGCTTTGGGTTTATACTTCCAGAGCTCTAGCTCCAACCCCACCCTACTCAGGTGACTGCAATCAGCCTGACTCTGGGCACCTGAGTGCTTGAAGCATTCACTGCCTAAAGGGTTCTGAGCCTTGTATCCTCTCCCCTTCCTTCCACTAGGGGGAGCCTGAAATGTTTTCCACGTGGAAGTTTTCTGATCCCTGGAGGTGTTTATGGCTTTCCTACCCTGTCTTGGTAAAAGGGGGCCCTTTACTAGGGTGAATTCTCTGTCTCTTTGTCCTCCCCTGGACTCTGGATAGGCTTCCTTGCCACAGCCTATACTCTTTCTTTGAAAACTGGGCCAGAAAAAAATACTTTATATGTGGTTATTTTTCCTGCCTAAAACACATGTGCTTTTGGAAATTCAAAGTTATATGTGTTGTTCAAAATTCCATCACAACCTGACCAAAAATACTGCTCCCACGTACAAGCAAACATGAGCTTTGTGTGGAACAATGCACATAATTATATCTGAAAACAGGATGAAATTGTTTTCATGCAATTTAAATGATTAAAGCATTGCTTTACCTGTGTATAGGGATAGATGGAAAGATGGTTAAAGGAAGGGATAAACTGGCATCAGTAGTGTACGAAGGGAGGGGCAGTGGGTGCAGTCCACCACGGGTGCCGGTATAGGAAGGGTATGCCAAATCCCAGGCCTACATGGCAGAGCCAGAGTTGCAAACCTACGTTAATGTGGGAGACTACACCCCAGCAGGGAACAGCTGCTGGGCTCGGAGCAGAGGCAGCATGGCAAGCCACCCACCACATTAAGGTAGGTTTGCTGCGCTGGCTCCGCTGTGTGGGTGTAGCGGGAGGAGGCACACATTCTGGGTGCACATGAACCTAGGAACACCATTGATTGGCATATTGAGGTCCAAAGTATGATAGGAGACTATGTTGACCCTAATACCCAAAAAGGGCAGAGATTTAGCATGTGAGGAATTTGGACCCATCTCTTCTCTTTCAACATTTGCAAAGATCGTAGAGAAGGAAATGGTGGAGCAGTTAGATTTATTTTTGGAAAGCGTGGCGGGTTTCAATTGGGAGCAAGCACGTTTTCATTGGGGTTCAGGAAAGATATCTTTCTTAGTGGCAGTAACTAATGTTATTTACAGTATCAAGCTCAGTCTGGTCATTACTCTTGCCTACGGTGTTTGGTTTGGTAGACTGAGATCTCATAGTGCAGAAATATGCTCGTCAGGGAATAACTGGAACAGCTGTAGCCTGGATTTCTTCCTTTCTTACATGGGTATAAGTTAAGGGTGATATTCTCTTTGAGAGGGTTATCTTGTGGTTGCACCAGAGTCAGTGCTTTCACCATTATTATTTTTGTTTATTAAGAGTTTTGATATATATTATACAAAGGAAGCAAAAGAAATACAATCATCCAATAAAAAGTATCAACAAAGAAGAAATATAACTAAAAAATTTTAGTCCACATCATGGGGAGTATAACAAGGAAAAAGGAAAAAAAACACCACTCAAGAAAACCAAACAAGGATTGACTTATAACAAATCAATCCCTGTCCACTCATAAGCCTAAATATTCAAAACTATCCATTAACAAGCCAACAGTAACCTACAAGCTCAAGTAACATCCTTCAATTCCTTTTCTTTATGAAGTAGAAATTTCTCTAAGTTAGAAGGTCACACAAATATATACCATTGCTGCCCTGAAGAAATTAAACATTTACATAGATATCGGAGGAAAAACGTAGCACCCAAAGCAAGTGCCCTAGTTTTCAAATCAAAAAAGGATTTCCTTCTGACTTGGAAAAATAGCTAGGGAATCTCCACAGAAAGGGGAATCTTTCTTTTTAAAGTACGCCTTCAAAATCACAATTTTGCTTCCCTCTGATATGAAAGAAACAAGAAGAGTAGCTCTGGTCGAGATGACATCCTGTGAATCATCAAGAAAACCTGTGAGGTTCAGAGATTGTTTCTCAGCCAGGACATCTCATTTTGAATTTAAAGGGTTCTCCTGCCTAACTTTAGTTTGGAACATAATAGCATTTAACAAAAACCATGGTATCAGTGCCAGGCAAGAGCAAAATGTCCTTCAAATATTTACAAAAAAGAATCAGAGAGGACAGTAGATGGATACAAGGAAAATTAATTATCCGTCAATTCTTATTGCTAGCCACATTTTCAGTGTCTCAATTTTCTGATGTAATAATATAGAATCCTTAATAGATAAGGCATGGACTGATTGAAGAATCTTAACCTGAGCATCTAGTGCTTCTGAACAAGTGTCCATTGTCTCGACCTTTACCTCTAAATCCTGAAGTTTTTTTGACAGTGCTCTTGTAAACTTGCATTGCCCAGTAACAGTGTCCAATAAAATGTACTAAGTATTTTTACAACCTGCTTAATATCTACCAAAGTCACTGATTCAACCTGAGTGTTCCGGAAAGATAAAGGAGGCTCCCTCCATGATACCACCTGTGGGAGGTCCATCTCAACCCGGGAACTGTGCTCCAAAGGAGGGGTTAAACTGGAAACAACTAAAGGCCCAGGAGGAGTGGGTGGTATACACTACGGGGAGCTAAGACTAGCTCCCTCTCCAGAGGGCAAGGGAGAAACAATACCTGGATCATGTAATGAGGTCTTCGGGAGCAGATGTTTATCCATAGGGCCAGCTGTAGATAAAGGTAATCTAGTCTTCTTCTTACGTTTCCATCCAGGCATACTTTATCATACACAGCTGCTTCTATGATAATCCTAAGGGGCTCCCAAGGGGCATACCCACTCTTTTGGATATGCCTCTTAGGAGATGCCCCAGCCATGCACCTATGGCCACGCACCTAAGGGAACAGCGTGGGACCTTATAGGTTTTACAGCTGACGTCAGCAGGCGGTGCCCAATCAGTCCTACAACTGCTAGCAACCGGCACTCCCGAAGCCCTCCATTGTGGGCAAGACTTGAAACAAACTCCCCCACCAGTATTATTTAACATTTTTATTCAGCACTTTGGAGGTGTTATAAGATGTTTTGGTTTTAGGGGGGAGGGCATATATGGTAGCAATATACAGATTGTGCAGTCTTTAGGGAAGAATGTTATGTCCACCATTAAAAAAAGTAAATATTGGATATCTGTTGTCGTCAAAGAAGAAGGCAAAGTTGCTGGAAAATATGAGCTTGGCAAGTGGCGACTGTACACATGAACTTCAACTACATCTGTGAAAGTCAACGATAGGAAATGTCAATAACATCAACAAAGACAAAATCTGAAGCTGACTGGTACTACTAGTATGCAAATTCAAATTAAGCTGAAAAAGAACAAACCCCTCATGAATGCAGCAAAAATGGTCTTAAAAATATACCATATGCAAAAAATGCCCTTAGAAAAAGACTTATAAAGTCAATTATTATAAAAGTTTTTTTTCATTTAAACAACAAAAAAATGCAAATGTAACCTCAGGATGGCTCAAACCCTACATATAGTGAAATTCATCACTATAGGGAATAGCTGACACTCACATCACAGGTCATGAGCCTTCTTTAATTTTTTAGGTTTTTAATCTCAAATTTTTACTTCATTTATCTTATTATATCCACAAAAGTAATTTTTAGGATTCTTAATACTTTCAAAAGCTCCACAAACAAGCCAATTTTATTAAAAGAAAGAGAAACAGCGTCTTTTTTTTTACTACCAAGTGAGCAACCACGGATAAACACCTTCTTCTCCTGTAAAACATACTGGTGGAAATTAGAGAGTGACATGGTGCAGACCACAGTAGGCATCAGCAGCTATAATGTTAAAAAAAGGTTTAAAAAGTTGGGCAGAGCACAACAAACAGTGGCTGACAGTTCAAGACACTAATAGTCCAGTGTGCATACCTTGGCATCAATGCTCACTCCTGACAACCAGCAGCCCCTGGGTGTTTTTGGCAAGGTATAATAGAAAGTAGATTGCCAAACCTGTCTTCTGAGGAAACAGGGGGTAAAGTGCCTTGCCCAAGGGATACTAGTGGAAATCAACACCAGTCTCTTATGCATCAGGTCATGGTCTAGCCACTAGGCTACTCCTCTGCTTCACCAAAATGCTAACACTAGAGGAAAAAATGCTATTTACTTTTCTTAATATAGGGAGTTATTTTAGAAACTTTATTCATGATTTATAGGTGGCCAATGGAGTGGAGGCGTAGCCTAATGGTTAGAGCAACTGCCTAGTACCCAGAAGATCAAGGGTTCAGTTCCCACTGGCACTCCTTGTGACTTTGGGTAAGTCACCTTACCCTCCATTGCCTTGGAAGAAAAGGCTGGCAATCTGCTTCCAGTGACACCTTGCCAAGAAAACCCAGAGGTAGCTCAGTCACTATGAGTCAACACTGACTTGATGGCACACACAAACAAAAAAAAAAGGTGGCCCATATGTATGGAAATGGCACTTACTAGTCATTCTAGATGGTGGAGAGAAAAGGAATTTCTAGGTTACCTTGACCAGGTCCAGTCAGACTGTGGCTTGGTAAGCAAAGTATCCCAAGAAGATGGCTGTCATAACTTTGATGAATTAGGCAAGGCTTCACCAAATAGAATTCAGGTGGGGGTCTCAACTGCAGAGGAATCATACCAGTCTCTTCTACTTAACACTTTGTCTAAGGCCTCTGTCATCAAAGAAGGTTCTGTGATATTTACAGAGAACTGGCAGATAAAGTTGGGGCACAGTAGTAGCTGACAAGGTTCTGCTCATTTTACCAGTACTACTTGATAGCAAGCCTACTCTTCCCCCTGCTACATCCTCACCATTGCCCTGTCTCTTCTAATCTCTTTCTTCCATCTTATACACCTGCATATTCTTCCGGTGTACCAGTGTGTTGTGCTTGAGCCCCCACCTTCATCACACTTCCTCTTCTATGCATCTGTGTAGTGCTGCGTAAGCCCCGTAGCACGTTAGAAATGATTAGTAAGAGCAGTAATCATAGATAACTCTATATCTGCTTCTACCTATTTGTGCTCCTTGAACTCCTTTTAGCTCTGAGTTATCCCATCTCTTTGACTCTGATACTGAGACAGTCAAATGCTGTCTTTCTTGCTCTTAGAACACTGTCTCTACAATTTCTCTGGCTCTCCAGTCTCTCTAACTCTGGAACCAGACGCTGAACTTGAAAGATTTTTAAAACTCACATTTTTTTACAGCATTGTGACTTCAGCAAAGAACTTCCTAAAGCCAACCCCTTTCTTCTCCCTACTCTTTCTGAATGCAAGAGGCACGTATGTATCTTTGTAGAAATACTAGGGGTAAATTAGCAGTGATTTTTGGTAGATTGAAGCTGCAAATATTTACAAGTCATACTCATTGCGTATCGTGCAAGTCTGAAATCCACCAGAACCTCAGCTTTCTATTTTCTACTTCCCACACTCTGGAATTCACTGCCCCCATCTCTCCACTCTGAAATGTCACACTAGAAGTTCACGAAGAAGATGCACTTAACTGTGCAATTTCAACTGGCATGAGCATGTCTGTCCCTGGCTTTTCATGCATCCATGTCTGTATCTGCTCCTGACCACAAATAGGGGCAAAACATGCTTATTTCATAGCAGCAACACATGAGGGGGGAAGAGCGAAATGTGCTCTTATCACCACAGCAAACTTTGCCATTTCAACAAAAACCTGCATGCAAATTTACAGCCTATTCATTTTACTGCTTCAGCGCCTCATGTCTGCTGATATGAAATGGTCGGCTGGGGCAAGCATGGCTCATAACATAGACATCCCCGTTTGGAAATACCCCAGGCAGCATGCCCGAGTCCTCATTTCTGTGGCCATGCACTTCAAGACATCCATAGTTCTAAAATGGGCTGGAACCATGCATGTATGTGGCCATGGGCAGGGTTGTGCATCTTTCAGGGTAGAAACGGAGTGATTTCAGAAGGCGCTTACACCTGCCTCCTTTCACTGCTAACACTTCCCTAGAATTTTGGACCTGGTGTCTTGGACGTCCTAATTTCCTCTTAGACGGCCTTTCTAAAATCCCATTTCAAGTGTTTAACACAAATGTTGCGGTATCTCAACCCTTTGTGGTGAAGCGCTATAATGAAGGAATGGGTGGAGTGGATCTCATGGACAGGCTCTTAGCAAGCTACAGGCCATCTGTGCATGGAAAGAAATGGTGGTGGCCATTATTCACAAATGTCCTCAACGTATCTGTCGTGGCTGCTTGGAAAGTACACTGTCACCTTCATGGAAGTGACAAGGATCATCTGACATTCAGACGTGACATCGCCTTGAATTGCACTGCCATTCAGGAAAATTCAATCAGATCAAATCACGCAGCCAACTTGCCAAAAGATGTCCGGCAGGCACAGGAGTTACTTCATAAACGCATCAGCTGCACGCAGGGACGCTGTCGCATGTGTTCAAAGAACACTACGGTCATCTGCAGGGTCTGCAAGGTCCGGCTTCACTCCGATAAGGGTAAAACTTGCTTTGTGGACTACCACAAGTGACAGACATGCATACTGTAGCATTAGTCACTAGTATCTGCTTGATTTATCTGTTATTTTTACATTCTAGTAGGATGTTCTCTTGCATGGGTTGAACATACAATTTCTTGGCAATGTTCCTGTATAGAAACATAGATAAAAAACTACAAAGACAAACTCTGAATCTATTGACACTATACTTATGTCTTGCAGTCATTACATGTAGTAAGAAAAAGAACACTGTTAAGAAATTAATAGTGTTTTTGTGGTAGTGCCGGGAAAAAAGGTTAAACACCCTAATGTAGCTAAAACCAAACGGACTGCAAAACAACAAATGGACAGATATGCACAATATACAGGAAAATTTTGGTAGCCCAATAAATCATCTTTTCTTCCAAAATGGAACATAAAAATTCTCTCCTAATATGCACTTGACAAAGAAAAAAGGATCTTGAATTCTGTGAAGGGAGGAAGAAGACGGCAGATAGAGAAGAAACAAGACAGCATAAATGCAAAGTACAAAGAGCATTTTCTAAAAAGGATTACCAGCTTGTAACTTCTTACACATGACTATTAAGAATCCAGCCAAAGCAGTTTTTCACTGGTTTATCGGGACAGTGTGAGGTGAATATTCAGTGGGGTGGTCTCCACACAAAGACAAGGGGATGAATTATCTGCTTATCGTTCTGTGGATTTTCATCCACACTATTCATTTAAGTAGGACTGTTAAATATAAGCTCTTAATCCGAATAAGATAAGTTTTGCATTACTTTTTAAAAGGATAAACTACTATCGTGTTAAATTTAAGTTAAGCTCCAGGAACGACTCTATTGTTACCTTGTTTAATACGGATGCATTTTATCTGTTCTTTGTCCCAAATTGCAATGATAATGACAACTCAGTTAATGACTAATCCAAACATCCTGCTGAAGAGTTACAGGCAAATGCAAACTCCTAAGAAGATCCCCTGCATCTAAAGAATCATAATAAAAGCACAAATTACACCTGCAGTCCACGTCAGTGACCATCCAAAATAACTAACAAATGTGCCTTAGATATTAGCTAGCCAAAATGTTACTTACGACATGCCTACTTCCCACCAGGGATAATCTGTAAAAGACAGTGGTTCTCTGAATTTCAGACTTCTCAAATTAACAATTCCTCCAATAATAATGTCCCCACCCCTTTGGTATTGTGTGTCTACTGTCCAAAACCTTACTAGCAAACATTGGCAGTCAACAGTCTTCCATGTGATGATGAAGAGTATCAACAGAATGAGAAACACTTGTGCTTTCATTTTTTTCAAGTTGTGAAAAGCTTCTTTGAACCACCTGCTCTTCTTCCACAGTGGTTAATCTTTGGCGTGATAGAGGAGGTTGCAGGAATTTTAATGTACCCATTCAAAAAATGTAATCTTATAACAGCATTTTCAGACGGCACAGTGGTCAATTTCCTGTTAGACACAAAGGACACTTAGGGAAGATTGCTTCAGTCTTCCTCTGAGTGTCACATGTATGATTTTCTCCCAGCTGGTGAGAGGTCTTACGTGTGCACTAGGTGCAAGGAGCTCTCTGCTCTCAGGGAACGAGTCCGTTCTCTAGAGGCTAGAGTAGCAGACTTGGAAAACATAAGACAGACAGAGAGGTACATAGACGAGACCTACAGGGATATAGTCCTGAAGTCCCACCTCCAGTCTGGCAGCATCCCTGTTGCCATGGAGGAGAGAGGTCACGTGACAGGAGAGCATCACCCTGGTGTGGCAGGAAGTGATCCTGTAACTAGGACCTGTCCTCCCGGTGATGTAAACCCCCCTCGCACCGAGGAGGTTTCTCCAGGGCCAAGTGCCCATGAGGGAAGGGTTAGGACAGCAGTTATAGTTGGTGATTCGATCATTAGGCATGTAGATAGCTGGGTGGCTGGTGGACGTGAGGATCGCCTGGTAACATGCCTGCCTGGTGCGAAGGTAGTGGACCTCACACGCCACCTAGATAAGGTCTTAGATAGTGCTGGGGAGGAGTCTGCTGTCTTGGTACATGTCGGTACCAATGACATAGGAAAATGTGGTAGGGAGGTTCTGGAAGCTAAATTTAGGCTTTTAGGTAGGAAGTTGAAATCCAGAGCTTCCAGGGTAGCGTTCTCCGAAATGCTTCCCGTTCCACGCGCAGGACCCAAAAGGCAGGCAGAGCTCCGGAGTCTCAATGCGTGGATGAGACAATGGTGCAGAGATGAGGGGTTTGGATTTGTTAGGAACTGGGGAACATTCTGGGGAAAGGAGGGGCTCTTCCGAAGGGATGGGCTTCACCTTAACCGGGATGGAACCAGGCTGCTGGCATTAACCTTTAAAAAGGAGATAGAGCAGCTTTTAAACTAGATAATAGGGGAAATCCGACAGTCGCCCAAGAGCGCATGGTTCGGAAGAATGTATCCTTGAAGGATACTACAAAAAGCAGAGAGGTTCCAAAAAAGAGTAAAGTAGCCCAAATGCCCTCGAGTATGGAGCAGACAGAGCTTAAAGATCCCAAATTACCCATGTCTACCAATAGCCAAATTAATATGAATAAAATACAGTCTCTAAAATGCTTGTATGCAAATGCTAGAAGTCTACAAAACAAGATGGGAGAGTTAGAATATATAGCACTAAACGAGAGGTTAGATATGATTGGAATATCAGAGACATGGTGGAAGGAGGACAACCAGTGGGACACTGTGATACCTGGGTACAAACTATATCATAATGATAGAGCTGATCAAATTGGTGGAGGGGTTGCGCTCTATGTTAGAGAGGGCATTGAGTCAGAAAGGATTAAAGTTTTGCAAGAAACAAAATTTGCTGTAGAATCTCTATGGATTGAAATTCCATGTAAAAAGGGGAAGGCGATGGCAGTGGGGTGTACTATCGTCCGCCTGGCCAGAATGAACAAATGGATGATGAAATGCTCAAAGAAATCAAGGAAGCTAGCAAAGGTTACAGTGCAGTAATAATAATGGGTGATTTCAATTACCCCGGCATCGACTGGGTCAGTGTCACAACAGGACATGCTAGGGAGATAAAGTTCCTAGATGAAATAAATGACTGCTTCTTGGAGCAGCTGGTTCATGAACCGACCAGAGGGGAAGCAATATTAGACCTAGTCCTTAGTGGAACACCAGATGTAGTGCAAGAGATAAGGGTGTTGGGGCCACTTGGCAATAGTGATCATAGCATGATCACCTTTGATTTAATTAGTGGAGGAGGGATAGTAAGGAAATCCACAGTACTACCCTTTAACTTTCGAAAGGGAGACTATGATAAAATGAGGAAAACAGTTAAGAAAAAACTAAAAGGAGCAGTTGCAAAGGTTAAAGACGTACATCAAACTTGGGTGTTGTTGAAAAATACTATCTTGGAAGCCCAGACCAGCTGTATTCCACGCTTTAAGAAAAGTGGAAGGAAGTCCAAAAAACTGCCAGCATGGTTTAAAGGTGAGGTCAGAGAGGCTGTTGTGCCAAAAAAGCATCTTTCAGGAAATGGAAAAGAGAGCCAAACGATGAAACCTGGAAACAGCAAAAGCACTGGCAAGTCAAATGCAAGGCATTGATAAGGCAGGCAAAGAGAGAATTTGAGCAGAAGCTTGCTGCGGAAGCAAAAACGCGAAATAAAGACCTTTTCAAGTACATTTGTAGCAAAAAACCTGTGAGAGAGTCAGTTGGTCCATTAGATGATAAAGGGGTTAAAGGAGCACTAAGAGGCGACAAGGCGATAGCGGAGAGACTGAATGAATTCTTTGCTTCGGTCTTTACTGAGGAAGATGTAGGGATGTTACCCATGACTGAAGTGGTATTTAAAGGTGTGGAAGAATTGAAGGAAGTATCGATACATCGGGAAGATGTCTTACAACTATTAGATAAACTGAAGAGTAGCAAATCACCTGGGCCGGATGGTATACATCCAAGGGTGTTGAAAGAACTGAAATTTGAGATTGCAGACCTGCTATCAGTAATCTGTGAACTATCATTAAAATCATCTCTAATACCTGAGGATTGGAGGATCGCCAATGTAACACCAATTTTTAAAAAGGGTTCCAGGGGTGATTCGGGAAACTACAGACCGGTGAGCCTGACATCAGTACCGGGAAAAATGGTAGAAACCATCATAAAGAATAAAATTACTCAGCATGTAGATAGTCACGACCTAATGGAAGACAGCCAACATGGCTTTAGACAAGGAAGATCTTGTCTTACTAATCTGTTGTGTTTTTTTGAAGGAGTGAATAAACAGGTGGACAAAGGTGAGTCGGTTGATATTGTGTATCTGGACTTTCAGAAAGCCTTTGACAAGGTCCCTCATGAGAGACTTTTGGCAAAACTAAAGAGTCATGGGATAGGAGGCAGTGTACTATTGTGGATCAGGAACTGGATAAAAGATAGAAAGCAGAGGGTAGAGCTAAATGGCCAATTTTCCCAATGGAGAAAGGTGAATAGTGGTGTACCCCAGGGATCTGTGCTGGGTCCGCTGCTTTTTGACATATTCATAAATGACCTGGAAAGTGGAATAACGAGTGAGGTTATCAAATTTGCAGATGACACAAAACTATTTAAAGTTGTTAAAACCCAGGAGGATTGTGGAAAATTGCAAGAGGATCTTGATAAATTGGAAGACTGGGCATCAAAATGGCAGATGAAATTTAATGTGGACAAGTGCAAGGTTATGCACCTAGGGAAGAACAACCCAAACTATGGTTACACGATGCAAGGTTCCACATTAGGAACCACCACCCAGGAAAAAGATTTAGGCGTCATTGTGGATACCATGTTAAAACCCTCGGCCCAGTGTGCAGCGGCGGCCAAGAGAGCAAATAGAATGCTAGGTATGATAAGGAAAGGAATGGAAAATAAAACAAAAGATATTATAATGCCTCTATATTGTTCCATGGTGAGACCGCACCTTGAATATTGTGTGCAATTCTGGTCGCCGTATCTTAAAAAGGATATAGCGATTTTAGAAAAGGTTCAGAGAAGAGCCACCAAAATGGTAAAGGGGATGGAAGGATACTCCTATGAAGAAAGGCTAAAAAGGTTGGGGCTCTTTAACCTGGAAAAGAGACGGCTGAGGGGAGATATGATAGAAGTCTATAAATTAATGAACGGAGTGGAACGGGTAAACGTAGATCGATTGTTTACCTTATCAGAATATAGAAAGACTAGGGGACATGCAATGAAGCTACAGGGTAAACTATTTAAGACTAATAAAAGAAAATATTTTTTCACTCAACGTGTAATCAAACTCTGGAATTTGTTACCGGAGGATGTAGTAAAGGCTGTTAGTGTAGCTGGGTTTAAAAAAGGTTTGGACAAGTTCCTGGAGGAAAGGTCCATAAACCATTATTAAGAAGGGACCCAGGATATCAATGCTTGAACCAATACAAGCATTGTGGAACCTGTGTCCCTTGGGGAAACTGCTAGGTACGTATGACCTAGATTGGCCACTGTTGGAAACAGAATACTGGGCTTGATGGACCTTGGTCTGACCCAGTATGGCATATCTTATGTTCTTATGTTCTTATGTAGAGGAGAACTCAGTATAATATGCAGGGATATAGTAGCTGGTGAGGACAGTGTAATCTTTATAGAGAATCTGCTCTTCAAGGGTTCAACCTCAGAGGGATATCATCTCTTCCTTTGTGTTTTTAACATTAAATATAGGTTGATTTTTTGTAATACTGGTTTGATAAACAGAGACATCAGTATTAATTAGATAGGAATGTTCGATAAGGAGTTAATAATGATAATCAGTGATATTGTGGTTTTGGTCTAAGGTCAATGGTACTTTTCCCTTTGCTGTACAATATTTCTCTTCCATCGCTTATTCCTTTCCTCGTTATTTAATTATCTAGTTTCTGAGCTTGATCTCACCTAATACATCGCATCTCAACAAAAGAGGAAGATAAGCAATGTGATGGATCCACACAATAACAGCAGCTATGGATGCCACTTTATCAAAAATTAGTTGCTAGACTGTAGATCAAACAGAAGTTAAAACAGCTATCCAAAGGATGGCCATGAGTTAACATCTATTTTATTAACAGGTTTTATATGCTGCTTTATCATTTCAGTCAAAGTGGTTTAGGAAACTTAAACTTGGCAATGTACATTAAACAGAAACATTGATAACTTGGATTTTTCTGAGGTAATGGAGGGTTAAGTGACTTGCCCAAGGCCACAAGAATTGCCAGTGCGAATTGAACTCTGGTCTCAAGTCAGTGTTCTTGCCATTAGGCTACTCCTCCACATAGAGTGGATGGCACTTAGTCACATTTAAAAAAGGCAGTTATTTTAGAAGCCTTATTCTTGATTTTCACATAAAATATCAGGGCTTTACACATTGAAAAAGCGTACACCTGTAAATAGCTATTTCAGAACGGGTGTGATTTACAGGTAAATATTCATAGTGCATTGAAGTTATGTGGAGCCTGTCGGGGACCTGATCTGGCCGTTGCCGGGGCGAACAACAATCTACACATTTATTCCCCATTTCATTATGGATTCATGCCTGTTTCCTGATATGTAAAGACATTTTAAAAAGTGCTCAATTAAGCCAGCTCTTTATAGGAGGGATTAAGGGGGATATTCCCCATAATCCTGCAAAATTTATTTCCTCCTTCAAATTGACATGTTGTATGGATTCCTCTGTAATCAACTGAGAACATCCGCAACTCTAGATTTGCAAACTGACCCAGATGCATGTCTTAGTGCTGATATTTACACAAGCTCGTTGTGGCATAATGGTTTATCCCGCTACATGTGGATTTGTATTTTATTTATTTATTTTATTTTTCTATACCACCCCTTCCAAAGATCAGGGGCGGTTTACAGATAACAGAACATTTTACATATAACAATGGTTTAATTTTTTACATAGTAACTTTTTGGGAGTAACAAAACAGTTGGCTATACATTTGGCTACAAACATAGCCTATTGCAGTACGATAATAAACTATGTACAAAATTTCAGTTTAGAAGGATCACATTGAGTTTGTGATTGTTGGAGGTGGGTGTATTTTAGAAATGGCTCCATATTGAGCAGAAAGCTTTCTAGAATACCATCAGAATTGGGAATCACCTTACCTCAACATCTCAATCCTATCTCAATCCTACTGATCGCCACATCCTATATAAAATGTGTGTTCATGCCACATTACTGTATATCAATAGCATGTGCTAAAGAGCAATAAAGACATAGGAAGGCCATATATTATGCATCAATTGTGCCTAACAAATGTAATTCACCAAAAAGCACAAACTTCCAACCCAATATATGTTAGAAAGGAGATGTTAAATGCAAAGCAGTATATTTTTATGTAGTACATACCTCAACCTAAATTAACTTTAACCTGTTCAAATGTCATTTTGAAAACACTGATCCTTAAATACTTGGTGAAAGATTTGTACTTCACCGAAGGGTATGGTGATATTGACTTTTTTAGGTGCATTTTGCTTATGTGATATCACCTGTTTGAGAGGGGTCAGCCATGTGTTTGTCTGTCTGTCCGTATGCATCTGTTTGTTGGTACATGCGTTCACCAGTGCAGATTCAAGGGATGTGACACCCTGAGGCAACTTTTCCTTTGCCCCCCTCCCCCACTCCCTTGGGACCAATCTTGTAGTATGAGTTGCACAAAAAGAACTATATCTTCAGATTCTTTTTGAAAACCTCCATGGTACTGGAGACTGCAACAGAGCATAGCCGTAGGACTGAAGGGAAACGCTCCCATTGCTGTTAATGACCATAAAGATAAATACTCACCATTCCTTTTTACTTTATAGAATCAGGGGCATGATTACTAAAGCATTGTTCCTTGTAAAACCAAACAGATTGTTGTCTTGGTCGTTTTGTTATATTGTAAACCGCGCTGATACCGAATAGTGCGGTATATAAGCAACTGTAATAAATAAATAGTAGCCGGCAGTGTAGGGTTTAGCATGGGGATGACGCACATTTTGACCATGGGATGACTAGGAGTATATCCCCAAAATGCAATTGCACAAAAAACATTGTGCTTCTCAAGCAGCACATGAATAGGAAGGGTTAGGGTGCAATTAGGACAGAGAGTGAGCAGTAGCAGTTGCGTGTGGCTGCCAAGGTCACACTAGTAGTGCTTCCGGTTATGAAAGATGCTGCTAGCAAGCAAGGAAATAACTGTCTCCAACCAGATGATTGTTGCACCCCACCAGCATGTGGTCCAGATGCAAATTTCACATGGCTGAAAGACCAGAACTAATCCACACATATGCCAGTATGGACAATGTTGGCTGCCAGTGTTCATAAATGATCCAAGAGCTTGTCTAGGGCACTGATATTAGAGAAGATGTATGATATGTCTTGCATAGCAGTGGAGCACTACAGCCTGACATCCAATACAGCCTGACGTCCAAAAAACCAGGGCCTGCAACACACGAGTGCACCCTGCTGGGAGAGTGGGCACAGATCTACATTCACGTCATCTTTTGTCTGGACAGTATGATGTTCGCTTTTGCATATGCATTGGATAGATGTGAGGAGAGCTGCTGATGCAATGCTTTGCAGCTGAGCTGCTGAGGAGTAGAGAGATAGTTCCTGTATCAGTGAAATAGCCAAAACTGGCCACATAGACAGGGTTGGAGGTGGCAGAGCACAGTTGGGAGCAAGGCAAGCAAATTCAACTAATCGTAGAATGAAGCTTTAACACCAAAATATGCTGTCAGGCTATCACCTCCCCTGTATAGAAGCTATGTAGCTGTACATAATGTGACGCTCGTGCCCCTACCAGGCGGCCGCCTAGTAGGGACGGGTGATCACCTCTTCTATTTCCTAGGGTTGTAGTTGTGCAAGGAATGATGAGGCCGAGTGGTTTATAAAGCGCACAGGAATTTATTCAGCTTCCTTTCAGGTAAGTGGATACAATTTCTCCCAAACACATGTACTCTCCAGACAAAAGAAAATAATGGATACTTCTCCAGTAACAAATGTCCCAAAACAAACAACAGTGAATTCAAATATCAAGTGTTTCTGGCTCACACTAATTTACCTTAGTGCAGGCATCGCATTCCATCTCTGAGACATTTGAATTTACCTCAGCCTCCTTGGCTTCAATGTCCATACTCTCCACTGAGCTGTAGCAGGGTTCTGCTAGGTACCGCTCAGGAACTTTCTGCTTTAGACTTTTTAACAGGTTAAACAACCTCTCCCACTTCCTTGCCTTCCCTGCTCTAGGCAAGTCTCCTATGGGTTGCTCTTGCTTATCCTTCCTGGTACAACATTTCTTTTTGTGCTGTGTTATCTGTGGTATATCAGTTTCATCAGAGTCAGAAGAATAAACATACTTAGAAGGCCTTGCTGCCACCCTTCTCCTACCTTGGGCTTCTTGTACAATATTCTCCTGGTTAGAGCTTTGTCCAGTCAGGACTCCCTCTGCCTCAGCGTAGGGCAGAGACCTGTGGTAACACTTTCCCACTCTCTTGCTAGGGTAGGTGGTTCTCCCCCTGGAACCTTCCCTATATCCTTGGTGGCTACTGCGCTGAGTATCGTGGCTTCCTTTGTACCTTCTCTGGCTGTCTTTATAGCGGTTCCTTTTTCTGCTGCTCCTTTTGGCTACAGGGCTGTTCCCTCTGTACCTTCTGGAACCAGGACTGGAACCTGAGCTGCAACTCCCACTTAAGCCTGGACTGCAACTCCGACAATAACTGCCACTGCAACTGGAACAGCATCTCCAATCATGCTTCTCACCATACTTCCAACCAGCACTTGAACCAACTCCTGAATCAGCTCTTGAACCAGCACACGAACCAGGCCTTGAACCAGGCCTCCAACCAGCACACTCTCTAGTGTTTGTTTGCTCCCTTTCAAACACTGAGCAGGGCAACTCCCTTCCTGGCTCCGCCCCTCTGTACCTCCCACTCCTGTCTGTGGCTGACCTGGAGTGTGGGCGTGACTTCCAGCTAGGTCTGCCCTCTAGGTTTCTCTCCAGATTCCTGCTGTGGACTATGTGATCCTGTGTGCCCATCCCCCGCAAAGAGGAAGAATTCTTCCTTTTTTCACTTTTCCCTGGCTGGGCTGCACTCTCCTTATCACAATAATTATACTTGGGGAACTATGCCCGCATCATGGGTCCTGTTCCCAGGCACATATGAGCCTTCATTCTGGCTCTCGGAGGAAAAATCTTTGACAGAGCAGATATCACATTTCCACCACTGAAGATGGAGATCCCTGATCAGTCCTTTGCCAAGAGGATGAGGCATTTAACAGTTGTAGAAACATAGAAACATGGTGACAGAAAAAGACCACATGGCCCATCTAGTCTGTCCTTCCATATCAACAACTACAACAGTATAGAAACATAGAAACATGATGACAGAAAAAGACCACATGGCCCATCTAGTCTGTCCTTCCATATCAACAACTACAACAGTCCACTTTTTATCTTTAGAGATCCTCTGTGTTGGTCCCAGAGAGCTGTTGTAGGTTCCTAAGGGCTTGTGGGCCTTCATTTCCATGAGAGCTGATGTGCTTTTGCAGGGAGCTACTTGGGGTAATCTTTTCCTATGGAGGTATGTAGGGATGTCGCTTTGGAGTCACTTTGGAGTTCTTCCCATGGTAAGATTGCCTTCCAACCCCTGGAAAAGGTTAGACCCCTGGGGGTGGACATTTGATATGATGCATCTAGCGGTTGCATATGGAGCCCATGTAGTGGGTGGAAGTGTGTCCAAACATTTTCCCCATATCTATGTGGCCACTGGGTCAGCCTGATGATCCACAGACTCTTGCACCGCCCCCCCCCCCCCATCTTCCCCATGAGGTCCACACTGTCCATTAGCAATGGTACTGTGCCAGATTTATAAGGGGAGTAACAGGCAGCAAGGCGGAGAAAAACGCAACCCATGAATAGTAGAAAGGCAGCTTTTATTGAACCACCTCTACACTGGCAATGTTTTAGTAGAACCATCTTCCTCAGGGGGTATAACCTCCAACAGATAAAAACATAAGAAACATTGAAAACAAATACATAAACATAAAATGAGAAATAAAATCAATAGAAATAATAATGATAATAATAATAAAGACAACCATGTTAATAACTCACATAAGATACAATTTATAACTCAAAATAAACTAAGACAATGAATAATATCATATACAGACAAAATAACTACCTTTGTGGGAGGATTACAGGAGGGTGTAGAGGAAATATTACGAATTAAAAAGTAGGGACATGTAGTGTCCCCTTCCCATACATCTAAAACAATTACTATAAAGAACCAAGGAAATGGACCAAGAAATATATTATTTTAAACAATAGATAAAACAATATGGCAGGTAGAAAGTATTATATTGTAGTATCTAAATAGATAAGAGTGATCAGGCAAAAATAGGCCATGGGATGGGCATGGGGGTACATAAGAACAATGCTTGTAATGTGGCAAGCAGTGGATTTCCCGGGTCCCCTTTAATAATGGCCCTTGTCCAAACCTTTTTTAAACCCTGCTACACTAACAGCTTTTACTACATCATCCAGTAACGAATTCCACAATTTGATTACATGTTGTGTGAAAAAATATTTTCTCTTATTTGTCTTAAATAGGTTACACTGTAACTTCATTGCATGTCCCCTAGTCTTTCTATATTTTGATGGTATAAACAATCGATCTGGTTTATCTGTTCCACTCGATTCATTAATTTATAGACTTCTATCATATCTCCCCTCAGCTGTCTCTTTTCCAAGTTGAAGAGCCCTAACCATTTTAAGCTCTCTTCCATCCCTTTTAAAATTTTGGTGGCTCTTCTCTGTACCTTTTCTAATAACGCTATATCCTTTTTTAAGATACAGCAACCAGAATTGCACACAATATTCAAGGTGTGGTCACACCATGGAACAATACAGGGGCATTATAATATCCTTTGTTTTATTCTCAATTCCTTTCCTTATGATTTCTAGCATTCTATTTGTTTCTTGTCTGCCACTGCACACTAGGTGGAGGGTTTCAACATGTTATCCACGATGATGCCTAAATCTTTTTCCTAGGTTATGGTTCCTAATGTGGAACCTTACATCGTGTAACCATAGTTTGGGTTGTTCTTTCCTAGGTGCATAACTTTGCACTTGTTCACATTAAAGTTCATCTGCCCATTTGGATGCCCAGTCTTCCATTTTATCAAGGCCCTTTTGCAATTTTTCACAATCCTCATGGTTTTTTTTTTTGCAACTTTGAATAATTTTGTATCATCTGCAAATTTGATTACCTCACTCGTTATTATCACTTCCAGATCATTTAGAAATATGTTAAAAAACAGTGGACCAAGCACAGATCCCTGGGGTAATTCACTATTCACCTTTCTCCATTGGGAAAATTGGCCATTTAACCTTACCCTCTGCTTTCTATCTTTTAAGCAGTTCCAGATCCACAATAGTTCACTGCCGCCTATCCCATGACTTTTTTAATTTCAACAAGAGTCTCTCATGAGGAACCTTGTCAAAGGCTTTCTGAAAATCAAGATACACTATATCAACTGACTCACCTTTGTCTACCTGTTTATTCACACCTCCAAAATGGAGTGGAGGAGTGGCCTAGTGGTTGGGGCAAGGTACTTCCAGCTGGAAGATGAGGGGTTCAAATCCCACTAGAGGACAGCAACCTTGGACTGCAAAGACTGGGGTTTCTAGTCCCATAGGTGCTCCTTGTGGTGTTGGGCAAGCCACTTAACCCTCAATAGCCAATGTTCCCTGTAAAATAGTTATCTCCAAGTCAGGGCCGGATTTAGCTAGAGTGAGGCCCTACGCCAAGAAAAATTGTGGGCCCCCCACCATGTCCCCGTGCAGTCCTGGGCCCCCCCTGTGCAGTCCTGGGCCCCCCCGTGTCCCCCCCATGCCTCCGTGCAGTCCTGGACCCGCCCCCGTGCAGTCCTGGGCCCCCCCGTGCAGTCCTGGGCCCCCCCGTGCCCCCGTGCAGTCCTGGCCCACCCTGTGCAGTCCTGGGCCCCCCCATGCAGTCCTGGCCCCCCGGACAGCATCGCGGCTGTCTGAGGGGCTTCAGAGGGAGCCGGGGAAGCCCGCGCGAGGCCCTGGCTCCCTCTGTACAGCCGCCAGCGTGAAGAGCCTTTTCCTTCACGCTGGCGGCTGTTTCTGTGAAGCCGGGAATGCTGGGAAAGGTTAAAGGGCAACCTTTAACCTTTCCAGCATTCGCGCTTCACAGAAACAGCCGCCAGCGTGAAGGAAAAGGCTCTTCACGCTGGCAGCTGTACAGAGGGAGCCGGGGCCTCGCGCGGGCTTCCCCGGCTCCCTCTAAAGCCCTCCGGTGGGCCCAGGGGCGGCCCAAGGGGGGTGCGGGGCCATGTGCGGAGACTCGGTGCGGGGCCTCATTTGCATAAGGTGTCTCATTTGCATAAATATTTGCATAATGTTACCATATACACTAACTTTTAGTAAACATGCCTCTTAATGAGTATATGGATAAAGAAAGACTAAAAGTTTTCTACATTACTATAATCCAGTACCAACCGCCAGGCACATTAGGAACTACTACAAACACTGCCCATTTAGAACCCATAGCAAACCCGCCATATCCTAACAGCACTACCAGGACTCACAAAGCACCATACCCTAACTATCAAAAGGCAACACTGCAAATATTAAACCAATACATTTCAGAGAACAACAATACATGACCTACTGGGGAAAGAAGAAGTGGCAATGTCAAATAGGAATTATATAAACAGAATACCTCAGCTCAGTTACACATGCACAACATAGACCATCACCAAACAAGGAATCACAATTTAGAAACAGGAAGACAATAATTAAACTGGGAACCCCAAAAGCCAAACTTGGAACATACAACAACACTGTAGAAATAAAACTATAAATTAATTTCCTCTTGTACTAAACAAAGCGCAAAAATTAATGATGCACATTTCCCAGAGCTGACATATTCCAGTTAATAAATTCAAAATAAAGAGATATTTTTCTACCTTTTGTGCATTTTTTTTCAGTTGCAATTGTTCCAGCCACTTTCTTCTGGTTTCTTCTTCGTGTCTTCTGCTAACTCTCCATCTGCTGTCCATTTGTCCTTTCTTCTGTCTTCTTGGTTTTTTTTTTCCATTCTCTCTCTACATCTGCTTTAACATACTAATCTTTCTCCTTTTGCTCTTTCCTCATTCCTATTTCATCTACTCAAAATTTACCCCTCCATCCTCAATCCCCACTTACTCTCCCAATACCCGGCCAATTGTAGATTTTTTATCCCTCCCACACAAAATATTTTTCCCCTCTCCATTTTACTCTCCCAGCCCCATCCCATTCTAATCCTCCCCCAACACCAGCTCCCTTCTAGTTCCAGCCTCACCCAGCATCCATTCCCTTCTAGTCCCTGCATCAGCCCATTTCCAGTCCTAGCCCCCCATTAGCCCATTTCCAGTCCTAGCCCCCCCCATCAACCCAATACCAGTCCTAGCCCCCCCATCAACCCACTTCCAGTCCTAACCCCCCATCACCCCATTTTCAGTTTAAGCCCCCCCTATAACCCATTACCAATCCTAACCCCCCATCAGCCCACTTCCAGTCCTAACCCCCATCAGCCCACTTCCAGTCCTAACCCCCATCAACCCATTTCCAGTCAGCCCCCATAGCCCATTGCCAGTCCTAACCCCCCCCCCCATCAGCCCACAGTCCATTACCAGTCCTAACCCCATCAGCCCACCTGAAGTCCTAACCCCTCCCCATCAGCCCATTTCCTGTCCTAGCCCCCCCCCCATAGTCCATTATCAGTCCTAACCCCCCATAGCCCATTACCAGACAGCCCCCATCAGCCAACAGCCCATTACCAGTCTTAACCCCCCCATAGCCCATTGCCAGTCCTCCCCCCCCCATCAGCCCACAGTCCATTACCAGTCCTACCCCCATAAGCCCTACTCAAGTCCTAACCACTTCACATCAGCCCATTTACTGTCCTAGCCCACCATAGCCCATTACCAGTCCTAAACCCCCCCCAACAGCCCACAGCCCATTACCAGTCCTAACTCCATCAGCCCACCTCCAGTCTTAATCCCCCAGCCCATTTCCAGTCCTAGCAACCCCCCCAACCCATTACCAGTCCTAGCCCCCCATAGCCCACTCCCAGTCCTAATCCCACCAGCCCATTTCCAGTCCTAATCCCCATCACCCAATTTTTAGTTTAAGCCCCCCCCATAGCCCATTACCAGTCCTAAGCCCCCATCAACCCACTTCCAGTCCTAATCCCATCAGCCCATATAGATTTAGCTCCCCCATAGCCCATAGCCCCCCCCATAGCCCATCACCAGTCCTAACCCCCCCAACAGCCCACAGCCATTACCACTCCTAACCCCCCCAGCCCATCACCAGTCCTAACCCCCCCAGCCCACCCCAGCCCAGCGAATTTTTTTTTACAAAACAAGCTGTCGCTGCCTCTGCCGGGCCGGGGCCGCCGCGGCAGAATCGAGTGTGCCGCGGGGCCCCCCTGCCCAGCAGAGCCTGCCCTCCCCGGTATCACCTCTCTCAGCTGCCTCCCTCCAGTCACACGCGCCGGCTTTCAGAGCGCGAGGGAAGAGTTTTTCCCTCGCTGCTCTGTTTAAGCCTGCGGGGGCTGATGGGACTTCCCATCAGCCCCCGCGGGCTTAACAGAGCAGCGAGGGAGAAACTCACCTCGCGCTCTGAAAGCCGGCGCGTGTGACTGGAGGGAGGCAGCTGAGAGAGGTGATACCGGGGAGGGCAGGCCAGGCTCTGCTGGGCAGGGGGGGCCCCGCGGCACACTCAATTCTGCCGCGGCGGCCCCGGCCCCGGCAGAGGCAGCGACAGCTTTTTTTTTTTTTTTTTTAAATTTTAATGATGGATCAGAATGTTTTTTGCTCGGGGCCCCCTGAAACGCGGGGCCCTGTGCAAAAAACATTCCCGGTGGGCCCTTGCCAGCTGTGGGCCCTACGCCACGGCGTACGTGGCGTATAGGCAAATCCGGCCCTGCTCCATGTTATAATGCCCTGTTCAATGCAATTTCAGTTTGTTCAATGTAAACTGCATTGATACAAACTAGTGCAGTATATAAGAGAATATAAAAAAAATAAAATAACATAACAGATTAGTAAGACAAAGCCTTCCTTGGCTAAAACCATGCTGTCTGTCTCCCATTAAGCCATGACTATCTACATGTTCAGTAACTTTGTTCTTTATAATGGTTTCTACCATTTCTCCCGGTACCGACATCAGACTCACCGGTCTGCATTTATTTATTTGTTTGGTTTTATACCGCACTATTCAAGATCAGCACGGTTTACAAAGTAACAACATTATACAAGGGACAGTTTACATTTAACATTTAACATATTACAAGGTACAGTATATACTGTTAACTATTTATATTGGTAGATCAAAAGATCATTCACGGTGTCTTATAATTGTGGAACTATATACATACTGATAGGATCTTGATCATGATGTTGGTGAGAAACTTTAAGTTATATGGTTGAAAGCAAGGTGGAATAGGTGAGTCTTAATTGTTTTGCGAAAGATGGCCATTTCTGATATGAGACGAATAGGAGGAGGTAGGGAGTTCCATAGTAGAGGGGCGTAGAGGGAAAAGGCTCTGTTAATGGCAAATTTAGAGCTTTTTCTTGCTTTGGATGGAATAGTAAGAGTGTTTATCATATTTGTTTGTCTCACTCTATTGTCAGGAGTCCAATGAAGAAGGTCTTCAAGTGAGGGTGCTGATAGGTGGTGGAGAATCTTGAATGTTATCAGGAGAGTTTTGTATTTGAGTCGACTGCTTATTGGGAGCCAGTAAAGTTGGATTAGGAGAGGAGATACATGCTCATATCTAGATGCTCCGTAGATAGTTCATGCCGCAGTATTCAATGCTAATTGTAAAGGATGGATGGAATATCCAGGAAGTCCTTGCAGGATGATATTTGTATAATTGAATAGCGGAGTGATCAGGGCTTGGAAGACAGTGCGGAAGTCAGTAGGTTCCAGTAAGGGTCGGAGATGACGGAGGGAATGTATTTTATGATAGACAGACTTTGTGATATTGCTTATATGGGGATCCATGTTTAGGGACTGGTCAAGCTTGACACCCAAATATCTAACCTCATGGCTAGATTTCAATTCAGCATTCTTAACGTGCAGAGTTGTTGGGGGTATGAATGTTAGGACTTTCGTGATAAAAAGGACTTTGATCTTTTTATAATTGACTTTCAGGTTGTGCACAGCTATTCAGTCAGAGACAGTATTGAAACAGTCGATGATTCTAGTGAAATTTGGATTTTCTTTTGAGAAAGGAGTGTAGAGGAGCATATCATCTGCATAGATGTGATACAGGATGCCAAAGGACTGTATGATTGTACAAATTGGTTGTATATATATGTTAAATAGCAAGGCGGATAGGGAAGAGCCTTGTGGTACACCTTGTGTTTGTAGATACATATTTGATATTTGATCGCCGATACAGACTTGTTGTTGCCAATCTGTTAGGTATGAGCAACACCAATCTAGAGCTGAGCTCTGAATGCCCTTATGTTTAAGCAGTTTAATTAATTGGATGTGGCAGACTATATCGAAGGCTGAAGCAATATCCATGAATATTAAGATAAAGCCCTGTTTAGGATTATTTAGGCCTAAGATCAGGTTGTTAAGTAAGGATGTAAATAGAGTCTCGACACCTTGATGTTGCCGGAACCCATGTTGTTGCGGATCAAGTGGTGCATGGCAATTAATATGGTCTTGTATTTGTTGCTGTACTATTTTCTCCATTATTTTAGACAAGAAAGGAAGGCTAGATATGGGACGATATGAGTTTGGGTTCTGGGGTCTAGTTTGGGATATTTTAGCAGCGGTTTGATTGTGGCAGTTTTCAGAGGTGCTGGTACAATACTCTTGTTGAAGGAAAGATGAATAATCTTGGCGATGTGTAAACTTAATTCAGGACAGGTAGATTTGATCCAATGCGAAGGGCATGGATCAGAGGGCGATGTGGTAGAATTAAGACCTTTTATTATATTTTCAATTTGTTTTGGGGAATAATGGTAAAAATGATATAGGGCAGGGATGTTGAAGTTTTCAGGTGATGGGGTGTCTATGTAGATGTCTTCCATATTGTTGAGGGTCATTTTGGTCTTATTGTGGAGGTGATTTGCAATGTCTTGAGGGTGGATTACATTCTTTGGTTGAGGCAGAGATGACTCATTTGTAAGGGACTGAATTAATCTAAAGAGCTCACGGGGCTTGTTGAGAAAGCGCATAAGGAGATTTGTATGATATTATTTTTTCCTTTGCATAATGGTATTGCAGTGTTCTTGTAAGTTTTTCATGTATAACTCTCGGTCATTGGGGAGCCTAGAGTTGCACCATTTTCACTCAAGCTTTCTGAGATTTTTAGGGATTTGTGCAGGTCAGCTGTATACCAGATAGCTGTATGTTTCTTTTTCTTTGTTTTTGTTGGGTTAGAAGTGCAGCTTTTCTTAGGGTAGCATACCAAGTGTGTATTATTCCAGATAAATCTGTGGATTAGAGTAGGAGTTAAGGTCAGGTAGAATTTCTGCAAGGAATAAGTCTCTGTTGAATGGCTTGAAGCGACGAGCAGGTCAGTATTAGTAGGAGCTTTTGATACTGGCATGTTTAATGGGATATGGAAAAGGATAGCTTTGTGGTCTGACCAGGGTACTGGGGAGACTTGTGGTTATATAGTGTTGACTGTGCCATCAGTATAGGGGGGCGCAAAGATAAGGTCCAATGTGTTACCTTTAGTGTGGGTAGGGGCATGTATCAGTTGTTGGTAGTTAAGAGCAGACATAGCATCTAGAAAAGCTGTGGAGTTCTTCTTCGATAGTGCTGGGAGGTTAAAGTCTCCTAGAATCCAGAGAGGTTTGGACTGTGGTGTGTGGTTACAGATTAGGTCTAATATTATGGAGAGGTCATCAGTACAGGTAGCAGGAGCACGATAGAATAGTGCTGTTGCTATTTGCTTATTTGCTATCGTGATGGCGTCTAGGTTACAAGTATTATGGGAAGAAGGGCACTGAAATTGCAGGTCAGATCTTGCCATTATGAGTGTGCCTGCACCTCTTTTGTTGGTCCTTGGGCAGCTGAAGACATTATAATTGGGAAGCTTGAGCTGATTAATAAGTATTGTATCAGAGTCTGTTAGCCATGATTCTGTGATGAAAATTATGTCTAGCTTCTGATTGTGTACATAGTCACCAATAATTGGCCATTTCTTCCGAATGGATCTTGCATTTACAAGCATGCATTTTAGAGTTTTTTGGTTTGTGGACTTCGGAGTGAGATCTTTTCCTGTTTGCTGACATGTGATATGGATAAAGTGTTGGGGTCTTATCAGGCGAAGTTGTCTCTTAGTAGTAAAGACATCTTCTTGTTTGTTTTGGGCAAAACATTGAATGGTGGAGATTTGGTTATGGTGGTGAGAAAATGAGTCAGCTGAAATGAAAAAGAGTGCAAGACCATATAGGCACAGGATGAAAATTGAGATAGGATAGTAGGGGTATTAGAGCATGGGACAAACAGA
This sequence comes from Ichthyophis bannanicus, assembly GCA_033557465.1. Taxonomy (NCBI): domain Eukaryota; kingdom Metazoa; phylum Chordata; class Amphibia; order Gymnophiona; family Ichthyophiidae; genus Ichthyophis; species Ichthyophis bannanicus. Next base: position 22,756,887 of record CM066051.1, on the reverse strand, counting down.
AACAGATCACCATTGGTATTAGAGCATGGGACAAACAGAAATGGATCACCATTGGAACCCTTTTAAAAATTGGCATTACATTAGCCATCCTCCAATCTTCAGGTATTACAAATTATTTTAATTATAGTTCACAGATTGCTAATAGCAGGTCTGCAATCTCATATTTCAGTTCTTTCAACCCCCTTGGATGTATACCATCTGGTCTAGATGATTTGCTACTCTCCAGTTTATCAAATAGTTGGAATACATCTTCCCGGTGTATCAATATTTCTTTCAATTCTTCCGCATTATCACTTTAAATACCACTTCATTCATGGATAACATCCCTATGTCTTCCTCAGTAAAGACCGAAGCAAAGAATTCATTCAGTCTCTCCTCTATGGCCTTGTCCCCTCTTAGTTCCCCTTTTACCCCTCTATCATCTAATGGTCCAATTGACTCTCTCACAGGTTTTTCGCTACAAATGTACTTGAAAAAGTCTTTATGACATGATTTTGCTTCCACAGCATGTTTCTTTTAAAAGTCTCTCTTTGCTTGCCTTATCAATGCCTTGCATTTAACTTGCCAGTGCTTGTGCTGTTTCCAGTTTTCATCATTTGGATCATTTTTCCATTTCCTGACAGATGTTTTTTTGTCCACAACAGCCTCTCTGACCTCACCTTTAAACCATATTGGTAGTATTTTGGACTTCCATTTTTCTTAAAGCCTGGAATACAGTTGGTATGGTCTTCCAAGATAGTATTTTTAAACAACACCCAAGCTTGATGTAAGTCTTTAACCTTTACAACTGCTCCTTTTAGTTCTTTTCTTAACTATTTTCCTCATTTTATTTATTTTATTTTATTTAGTATACATTTGTATACCGCTACTTCCAGTGATCAGCAGCGGTTTGATTACAGATTGGAAATTGTCAAATCATGACAGGAAATTTTTGAGGTATAAACACATTGATTAGACAGGAAAGCACAGCACACAGAGAACTATTTTACAGGGAACATGGGCTATGGAGGGTTAAGTGGCTTGCCCAAAACCACAAGGAGCACCTGTGGGACTAGAAACCCCAGTCCTTCCGGCCCAAGGTTGCTGTCCTCTAGTGGGATTTGAACCCCCGACCTTCCGGCCCAAAGTACCTTGCCCCAACCACTAGGCCACTCCTCCACTCATTTTTCATATGATGGGTGTGGACTGCACATAAATTTAGAACACAGTGCTATTCCATTCACTAATTATCAAGGCTGCAAATAGTGTGGATGCACAAAATGCCACTTTAAGAGGTGATGCTTAGTGATTTCATACTGTAAGTAGGCACTTAGCATGGCCCCAGTCTTATTTCTTGTGCAGCATTCCTACATACTCTGTATCCCCCACCCCTTGATGCACATCCACAGCTCCTGATTTATAGACCCAAACCAACCCATTAACATACTCCCACCCACAATCAGTATTCCTACCCAACTCTTATCCTTTATAGCCCCTTGGCACTTACCCCTTGATATCCCTGTTGGTATCCTGTTGGAGCAGCAGAGATCCCCAGTTGCTCTTGCCCAGTTACCACCTGGAATCAAAATGATAGCTATAACCCCTAGCAGTAGTTTTATGGTACTACCTATAAGGGTCATGCTGCCAAATAAGGGCAAATGATCTTTATTTGATAGTACCATGAGACTACCGCTCATGCAATAGCCGCAAATATGAACATGGATGATTAATTTGCTGCCCTTAAAATATCTCCTTTTGCTCTTGCTCACTGCTTATCTGCTTCCAAAGATGTTCCATTCAGCTAACAAATCCTTGAGGTATTTCCACAATTTGACAAATTTAATTTTCCTGAAGTCTAGGATTCTTGCTTTTCAATTAACCATTTTCACCTGTGTCTGGTCACTGAATGCCAGATGATCACGTGATTGACCTTAGTCCCCAGCCTTTTTTGGAAAGTTCTCTATAGTTGTGTTTCATAACTGAGAAAAAACAACAACATTTGAAGATCTTATTAGGAGTGTGCAGACAAAAAATGTTTTGTTTAGTTTCCTGTGTGGTTTGCAAGCTTTGTTTCATTATGTTTTAACCCTGGGAGTACCGATGGGGTCAAAAGTGACCCCATTGCAAGTTTCACAACGCGTATCTCGGAAACTAGTTGTTCAAGAATGCAATCTTTTTTTTTTTTTGTCATTTTTTATTTATTGAATTTTTGAAAAACATTCAAATATTGAAACATTGAATGAAGGAAATACGGTAATAAGGAGATAAGATTCCAAGGAATATACAATATTAACAAGAAATACAATACTTTACCCAAATCAGCCCACAATAATAGGAGGGAGGCAATAGGAAATTAAATGACAAAACTAAGAAAAAGGAACATACTAGCAGTGCAGACTTATGCGTCAGCCGTATGAGGAGATAAATTCACAATGGGTTCTTCTCTAGCAATAAGAAACTCCAGGAGCTAACAGGGCTAAAAAAAAACATATACAACTTTTCTTTATACGAAACACAACACCTCGCAGGAAATTTTAACAAAAACATCCCACCGAGGGAAAGAACCCTGGGTTTAAAACCCAGGAACTCCTTCCTCCTCAGCTGGGTAGCTCTGGCTAAATCAGGGAAAATACGCACACTTGAACCCATAAATTGCTCACTGAAATTTCTAAAATACATACGCATAATTAATGTTTTATCAGACTCAAGGGCCAGTGTAATAAGGAGGGTAGCTCGGGCAGTAACTAATTCCAGGGAACTCTCCAAGAAACCTGTAAGGTCTCCAGGGACCCCCGAAGGATCACTGACAACTCCCTGAACTCCCCTGCCCACAATTCAAATATTGAACTCTTGATTAATGGTGGGAGATTCTCCCCAGGGATCTTCAAGACCTCTTGGAAGTATCTCCGAACCGTTTCCAGAGGAGAACACACAGGAGACCTAGGAAAGTTCACCAGTCTTAAGTTGTTCTTCCGGACTTGGTTTTCAAGATATTCCAACTTTCTATTGGTCACATTCTGGTCCTTCATATGGGCAAGATGTACTTCTTGTAGTTGAACCAGCTCTCCACTCAGCCATGCCAGCTTCACCTCCTGTTCCTTCCGGACCATTAAAGCCTGATGGGAATCAACCTTCAATAATTTAATATCAGTACTCACAGATAACGCTATTCTTTCCAAAGAAGAATTCATTGTAGACATTGCCTCCCATAGCACTTCCAAAGTTACATTTGCGGGCTTCACCAATCCACCACCACCAGTGGTGTATCTCAGGGTCACTCTCTCCTGAAGAGGGCTGGACGATAACACCATTCCAGCCCCAGATCCTCCATCGACTCCAGGGGTCCCACAGATGACGACTATATCGGCACCAGAGGCCTCCACAGCCTCCTGATTCGGCGTGCTGGCTAGCATGCCACCCGGAGACTCACTCCTGCCGGAGAAACCACTTCCGGGACATGGCGGGGGGGGGGGGGCCCGCTGCTCTGGGGACAGGAAAATCCCGTATGTGCTCAGGTCGAGGGAAACCTCAGGACCTGCTGAAGACGCCGCTGGCTCCCTTACAACAGAGAATCCACAGCTTTGAAGCGTCTGTTGGCCTGCTCCGATGGCTCCAGCCTCAACCGGAGGAAGGTGAGCTTGTTTGCACTTTCTTCTGCCCATACTGGATAGTAGAAGCATGAACCGCCGACACGAAGATGCTCAAAAAAGCGGACCTCTGGCAGAGAGAATCACACTGCCGCCATCTTGCCTCCCCCAAAGCCTAAAGGATGTTCAAGAATGCAATCTTTTTATGACTTTTTACATGTCAATATTCTCTTTATATTGCGCCATGAGAGGAATAATTTTCATCTGCTAGGTGATGCTAGTGATGAATTGCAGCACAGAGTACCAGTGGGGTCATTTTTGAACCCAGTTGCTTACGTCCGGTTTGGATCGTGATACAATTTGCAGTTTTGTGAATTTTTTGATCTGACAAAGGTATTTATCATTAATTATGTATCATTTATTTTTTGTACTCTTATTTTATGAAAATTACACATTTTCTGTAATTGATATCATACGTTCTCTCATTATTTCCGATGAAATCTAAAGGCTTTCAGCTCGTTCATCATGATTATTGTACACCTATAGTAAAACTGCTTTGCGTTTTATTCAACTTTATCTTTGTTTATTTATTTTAGGTTATTGTTTATGATGTCAAAACGAAAGGATTCAGCTGCCCAAGTAAGAGAAATATTGCAACGAGATGCTGACAGTGACGGCTCTGAGTCGTCTGATGATGCAGCATATTCAGCAAGCAAAAAAGCATATCAGCCAAGTTCGGGCGATAAATCTGATGATGACAGTAATGATTTAGGTGGCGACAGCAGTTGGTCGCCAAGTGAATGTGAGACTGATGTTGAGCCGGTAACATCGCCTGCAGCAAAGAGTCAAGTTACAGGTCGAGGCAAAGGTCAAGGCTGTGCTGGACGGGGAAGAAGACAGGAGTCCTCGGTGTCAGTATCATCTGTGAGGAATCTTAGTTGTGGTCGTAGAGCTAAGAGGTCATCAACTATAAGCACAAATGTTGCCATTGAAGTCTGTGTATCTAAGGATGCCACATCATGGAACAGGAAACCTATAAAGCAAGCTGCTGGAAGATACACCAGAGCTAATGTCATGCCTGTACAACAAGGTCCTACAAGGTATGCTGTATGAAATGTTGATGGCCCTCTCGCAGCATTCCACTTGTTCATGAGGAAGAACTTATTGAATGAAATCATGATGTGGACGAGCAAACAAGGAAGACACATTTATGACGACACCTGGAAAGATTTGACAGATGGAGAATTTCAACGTTTTCTTGGACTTCTGATCCTCTCAGGCGAGTACAGGTCATGAAATGAATCCATAGTTCAGTTGTGAAACCTTGAAGATGGTTGTTCTGTTTTCGGCAAAAATATGGCCCGTAACCGTTTTCAGCAAATTTCTTGTGCTCTCAGATTTGATGATGCAACCAACAAACGTGAACAACGAGGCGTGGATAAGCTTGCTCCAATCAGACACATTTTTGATACCTGGGAAGCAACTCTAAGTGACGCCTTTGTTCCTGGTGAAAATGTTACCATGGATGAGCAACTGCTTACATTTCTTGGCTGTGTTCCGTTCAGACAATATATTCCCAGCAAACCTGGGAAATATGGCATAAAGCTATGGATGTTGTGTGACAGTGCAATGTCATATGTTCTGCTACTTCAAGTATATACAGGAAGGGAACTCGGACAAAACAGGGAACAGAATCAGGGTGAAAGGGTTGTGCTGCAACTCACTGAAGGATTGACGCGATCTGGCAGAAATGTTACTGTTGACAATTTCTTCTGCAGTTTATCCCTGTCATGGAAATTACTAGAAAAACAAATGACACTTTTGGGGACAATTCAAAGGAACAGAAAAGAATTACCTCCAGAATTTGTAACAGCAAAGGGCCGAGAGGTATTCACTTCACTGTTTGCCTTTTGTGATGACGCCACTCTGGTTTCCTATTGCTCGAAGAAAGGAAAAGTGGTTGTTCTTCTGAGCAGTTTGCATGATCAAGAAGAAGTAGATAACACATGTCCAGACAAAAAAAAACACGCATGATCTTGGACTATAATTCTAGTAAAGGTGGAGTAGATACGGCAGATCAAATGTTGCGCACGTATACCACAAAACGAATGACAAGACGCTGGCCAGTGACAATCTTCTACAACATGTTGGACATCAGTGCTTTGAACGCCTTCATTGTTTGGATGTCACTAAATCCAGAATACAATTCAAAAAAATATCGTTCATTTCACTGAGTAGGAACAAAATCAAACACAATATAGCACTGCAGGTCTCAGTTTAAAATAACACCGCTACACCGGGGTTGACACCCTATGGCAGCGTTTGTGTTGTATCACATCAATGACCGTGTGCTAATTTTTTTGAAAATACATCTTTATATAACTGTTCAATTTGAAGATATCATTCTGTCCTAAGATGTTATCTTAGTGTTTCACGACGAAATACTCAGCTTTAGAGGACCAGATGAAATCTTCCTGTCTTAATCCCAACGTGCAGTCCCGGTACCAGTAGACGTTTCAAAAGCTTTTCATCAGGGGACCTATGTATAACTCTGGTGCTGCCCGCGTTCATTCACAAACAATACACCGGCTATTACTAATCTCCTGCCAGTGGAAAAATGGGATTAAGACAGGAAGATTTCATCTGGTCCTCTAAAGCTGAGTATTTCGTCATGAAACACTAAGATAACATCTTAGGACAGAATGATATCTTCAAATTGAACAGTTATATAAAGATGTATTTTCAAAAAATTAGCACACGGTCATTGATGTGATACAACACAAACGCTGCCATAGGGTGTCAACCCCGGTGTAGCGGTGTTATTTTAAACTGAGACCTGCAGTGCTATATTGTGTTTGATTTTGTTCCTACTCAGTGAAATGAACGATATTTTTTTGAATTGTATTGCATACATTATCGTTCGGTGACTAAAACGATTTTTGTGTGAACTAAATCCAGAATGGCAGTCCAAGTCAAAGCACAGATGTTGTCTTTTCCTCATGGAATTAGGAAAGCAGCTGCTTCAGAGTAATTGCAGCGAGACTTCTTCCAGCATTGAAGAAGCCACTGATGCTGTTTGCAATGTCGGGATCCCAAAGAAAAGGGCAAGGTGTCACTGTTGTTCCAGAGAAAAAGACAAGAAAAGCAACATAGTTTGCACCTCCTGCAAGCGCAATGTTTGCAAAGAACATTCAGAAATTGTCTGTGTCTCATGCAAATGACTGTAGTACTTTACTGTGTTCATTAAGTGCATCCAAAAACTGCTTTCATGGCAACTCTTCTTCATGTAATTTTATGATAAAGCATTAAATTTCAAAACATTAAACCTTCATATAATAAATAATTAATTCTGAATAATATTTTGTCTGTTTAGTTTAAAATTTTCATGGTTAACAATTAAAATTCGTCATGGGGTCATTTATGACCCCAACAGTATTCAGTGTGTGCAAAAGATCTTGGTAATTCCAGGGTTAATATGTTGTCATTTTGTGTTGTTTTGTCTTTATAAATTTTCATTTCAGAGCAATTTGTTCATTTAAAAGGTGTCTGTGGCTGCAGCTGCTGTCCTAACCAAAAACATAGCTGCATGGTTACTAGAGGATTCAGGCAAATAGAAAAAAATAAAGGGATATTTTTTCTGAGATCAGATTCTGGCTTCAATACAGTAATGTGTGGGTTAAAAGGAAAGCAGCGTGCAGGAAGTGATATTACATTTCCATTGGCGATGACTCCAGCCAGCCTGCTCTTAGCAGTGTCTTGTATTGCTGGTGATCTTTGTCCTTGTTTTCTGGTTGGCCCATAGTTTTTCTGGGCAGAAGCTCCATATAAAATCCTTTCTGTACTTTTTATTTTATGAATCCATTGACTTCTGCTCTAGAGACTTCCTGGAGAAAGGCTCATGTGGTCCTTTTATAGAAAAGTGGAAGTAAGGAAGTAAGGATGAGGCTGAGTTTAAGCTCTGTGGTAAATTATTGATAACAAGGCTAAAAGGGAGAATAGTGAGGTTTCTAGAGTCCAATGGATTGCACGACCTGAGGCAGAATGGCTTTAGTAGAGACAGGTCTTGTCAGACAAATCTGATTGATTTGTTTGACTGAGTGACCAGAGAGATGGACCAAGGGAGAGTCCTATATGTGATGTACTTAGATTTCAGTAAAGACTTTGATACCGTTCTGCACTGGCAACTTATAAACAAATTGAGCGCCCTAGGGATGGACCCTAAAGTGACTGATTTGGTTAGGAATTGGTTGAGTGGAAAGCAACAAAGGGTGCAGGTAAATGGAGGAGAAGAAGGTTACCAGTGGTGGTCCGATTCTTTTTCACATCTTTGTTAGTGATATTGTGGAAGGACTATTGGGTAAGGCTATAAACAGGGTAGGTTGGTTTGTTTCCTCTTCCTATGCCCCATCGGAAGGAGAGCAGAAGGGAAGGGCTTCAAAGGGAGAGAATGTTATGCAGCTGATACGTGGAGGCACCTTTCTGCTGCCATCTTGCCTCCCCAAACACAAAAGATCTCTAAAGGAAAAAGGGGACTATTATAGTTGATACGGAAGGGCGTACTAGATAAGCCATGTGGTCTTTTTCTGCCATCATGTTTCTAAGTTTAACTTGTCCAAACCTATTTTAAACCTAGCTACACTAACAGCTTTTACTGCATCTTCCTGTAACAAATTCCAGAGTCTGATTACTTGTTGAGTGAAAAAATATTTTCTCTTATTAGTCTGAAATGGGTTACATTGTGGCTTCATTGTGTGCCCTCTAATCGTTCTACTTTTTTGAAGGCATAAACAACCTTGCAGTGAGGATGCTCTCACCAAGTAGAACACTTCCAAATGAGTGTAGATCATTCCTAAATAATTCCCACAAGATCACTAGGGATGATTCAAGGTAGGCTATAGGAGACCTTCGAGGGGTGGGGAGGTTCCCAGTGAATTGTTTTGAATTGTCTGGTGGATGTGGAATTTAAGGTGAGAAAATTTGATTTTGGCTTTGGATGGGATGGGGTCTGTGTCAGAGCAGGACCATTTTATCAATAATTTTGGGAGGGGATTTAAATTAAGTGGTGCACCCAAATCTGGATACGTAAGGTGGGGGAAGGAGGAAGAGAGTGGAATCCAAAGACATTCTGAAGAAGAGGGGATATCTAAGGTATTGAAAGATTTATCTCTAGTTGATATTTAGAGGATAATTAATCTAGGGGTTAAAGACTATGGGGGTCATTCTGAACCACGTTTAATGGGTCTGGACATGCGATCTGCACATCCAGACCCATTAAATGCATGGCATGCGTCCGGAAAACTGAGCTCCCCACATAGCTCAGATCTATGTTTATGGGCGACACATGGCAAGCTGCAGGAAGAGCGAGGGCTGGCAGTGGGTGGAAATCTGACCCTGGATATACAGGGTCAATTCTGAGGTCAGTCCTGTACATCTAGGGTTGGCGAATTGGATGGGGGTCTTATTCCACCTTGGAGGTAGAATAAGTCCCCCCTAAACGGAGCCAGATGACACAGCCAAACAGGGATGAAAAGTTGAGGAGGTGCAGGCGGATCCCTGCGGCCCAACCCTGGCGAAGGCATGTCTAGCTCCCGTGCGATCAGAATTGTTGCATCAGAGCACGTCCTGATTCTGACTGCCCAGACAAGCAGGGGACACCCAGAACTGAATTGCCCACATATGATTTGCTATTCACAATTCCATAACTTACAGAGGAGTATAGATATTTTTTTGGTCAGTCATCAGATACGGCCAGGGGTGAGAATTGTCAAATTGGTTAAATTGTATATCAGTTCATGCTCCATTAACTTTGAAATGGGGAAGGAGGGTGGTGTGAGAGTCCATTGGGCTGAGAAATATTGGATGATGACTGTATCACACCTGGCTCAATCTTCATTTGTGAAGGAGATGGGAAGGTTTCTTATGGAGTTTTATGAATGTAATGATACTGGGAGAATTTTCATACAATATAGTATGGGATATAATAAGAGTGGTAGTTAGGGGGGATGCAAGGAATACAGGGCATGGATGTGGAAAACCAAAAATACTATATTGGAGGTTTTGAAGTGAGAATTAGTAGTACTGTAAAAAGAACATGAAAATGGTCAAGCACAGCTAGAAATATATCAAATTCAGGCAGAGTGGAAATTAATAAATATTGATGGAGAAAGTGAATTTTTTATATAGAAAGACAGGCCAGCAATTTTATTCCTTTGAGAGTTTCACAAATCTAGATTAGCAGTTTTAAACTTGTCATTGATTTGTTTTTTGTTCTTTAATTTTTAACAATTATAAAATGAATAACATTTAATTAATGTAATTGAATTAAGAAAAGATAGCAAAAGAACAAAAAAAACACACTAAGGAAATAATATCTCATTTTGGATCACAAACTTTATCATCAATTCTAAAACTATTAATTTTTGTTTCTTGTTAGATATTTTCTGCTATTTATATCAGGCCTCAGTAGAATAATATAACACTTGGGAATAAAGATACATCCCAGTAGTTCAGCACTGGAAGCTTGGATAGCAAATATTTCTACTGCCACCATGTATTTTCCCTTCGTGTTCAGATACATTGGGATGAAAGACACCCAAACGTTGCAGAACATCAGCATGCTGAAGGTGATGTACTTGGCCTCTTTGAAACTGATGAAGCTGATAATAGCCAGAAATCCCAAGTAACCCAGAATACAGTAAAATGCAATAATTGACCCTTCATTACATTCAATCAGTATCGTTCCAGATTCTGATTTCATGTTAAAATATAGAAATGGGGGAGCAGTGCAAAACCAGACAAGACATAAAAGGGCTTGAAAAAAGGAACAGGATAGAACTATAGAGTATGAGACCCTGGAACCCATCCATTTCCGTAGCTTGCTTCCAGGCTTGGTGGCATGAAAGGTCATAACAATGAATCCTCTATATTAGTATGTCAAGATGTAAATAGTTACCCAATATATAAATAGTTACCCAGGTTTGACCCAAGTTCATGTTCCGGTTCATTGTAAACACAGCTACAGAAATGTGTAAATTTTGATGTTCTATGTAAACCGCACTGATGCGGAATAGCGCGGTATATAAGAGAATGTAAATAAAATGACCACAGTGATGGTTTTTGCCAATATACAGGAGAGAGAGATGGAGAAAGTGATCCCAAAGACAATGTGTCGTAGCATGCATGTCATATGCTCAGGATGGCCAAGGAACATCAAGGAGCAGAGAAAGTAGCTCATAAAGTACATGAGGAGGATATAGCTGATGCTCCGGTTGTTGGCTCTCCCAATTGGAGTGTCTTGATAGTTAATGACGATACCCAGAATGACAGCATTTATAAGAAAGAAGAAAATGCTGATGGATGACAAAGTTATCCCCAGAACTTCCTCATATAACAAGAAGATCATCATTTTTGGAATACAGGCGTCTCTCTTATTATTGGGCCATTGGTCCTCTCTGCACGTCAAGCAATTGTCCATATCTGAGGAAGATGAATATTGTCTCAGTATCTCATAAGCTTCGTAGATTTCAGAACAATAAATGAACAGAGTTGTCTTAGATCTAGACATATTAATTCGCTATAGTTCAGACTATACAAGAAAATACAGGATTAAAATATCCTAATGTTTACAATGGTGAAGTAGTTTGAAACATATCAACTAGTCACTCAGAAATCAGAATCATCGTGTTTGGTATAAAGGCACCTTGCCAAGAATAATCTCTGTTCATCTCACTTATCAATTCATTTTCCTATCTACTTTCTCAATGTGAACCAAAGTCACAGTTATAATCCCTCCTGTTTTGCATAAGCGTAGAACAATCAGGACTTAGCTGGCATCTTAAGAAACGATTTTGCTTACTTTTTAAAAATACAGGTATGGGGTAATAAAGCAGTTGATGTCAAAGATGTCTCATTGCTTGACCAAAGGCCGAGGGAATATTCCAACCTCATGACATTTTATTTATTTATTTTATTTATTTATTTATTTAACTGTATTTATATCCCGCTTTTCACCGGGTCAAAGTATCCGTAAGGAACAGGGACAATAGTCACCTAAAACTCAAAACTGGTAAAACAGAAGTAATGGATGAGATCTAGAGTAAACAGATGCAATAGGTAGGAGCTTCTTCGGAGAGTCTGATCTAGTTTCAGCTTCCAACTCTGGCTTATTGATATTTGCTATTCAAATATTGCACATTGTACCAAGGATCAGAGATGAGGTGAACGTTTTATTCTTGTATTTTTGAAAGGAAATACATACTGCATTTGTTTGGGGCTGATTACAGGTATTTTATTTATTAGGAAGCAGTGGGGACAATGGGTTGGGGGGGTTCTTTTTAACTTATATAATATATAGGGGGCAGGGGATGCTTTTAGACTAGCAGGTTCCATTTTCATAGCTGCCATGGGGTTAAAGTTATGGGTAATGAATTGGCCACTGAAGGATCTGCAGATTATAATCAGACACAAGTGAAACCTGCTTTTCTGCAGCCTTAAGGGAACTTTCTAAGAGCTTGGAGATGTCTAGTTTGATAGAAAACTGAAGAAGCAAAAGTATCCATGTGGGCAATTAAAAGAAAGTCAGTTAATTTTCAGAAACTGCTTTACACTGCTGAATTTTTGGCAGTCACTCCATCTTACGTAGATGGATTTTTTTTTTTTTTGGGGGGGGGGGGAGGTCTTTTACTAAAGAGCTCTATCTCTCAGTGTGTGTTCTGGTCCATGCTGTTGGCATGCTGGGACACACATTGACAGCTAACACGGGGCCATGATAGTTAGTGTGGGCCAATTTCCATGCTGTGAATGGCGCATTGGGGTGGTCAGGAGAAGGGTTAGGGGGAGAGTGGGCATGGTGAGCCATGGCATTTGCGCTATTGGCACATTGGGTGCACACTTTAGTACCCTTTAGTAGAGGACTTTCTTTAAAGGTATTTCCTTTTCTTCATTGGATTAGGAAAATGTTTTCATATTGAGCCACTGGCCAGTTAGCGACAAGCGGCTAAACTGAGGCACAGGAAAGTCTGACCTTACTTTAAATGAGGAAACTAACTGGGCAGTGGCTCAATATCATCGCTATCCGGTTATCTTCCGGGTTCTGCGGTGAATCCAGATATTCAATGCCTAAATGAAAGCCTGAAAAAAGACAAAACAAGAAGAAAGTTTTAAAACGTTTATCTGAAAACAAAACAATATAAACCTTTTTTGCCTGCACATCCGCAGTAAGGAGATCTTTCAGCTCTTAACTCCACGTTACAGTGGGATTTATTTCAATTCCTTTATCTTTTAGAGAAAACACAAACAAGCTACTGAAAGTCTGGCAGCAAAGAAACAGAGTCAGCAAACCAGAATCAAAAATCAGTTTTAAAAATGATTCACAGCTTTAATCTCTCTCTCACCAGCGCTCATACATCACAGTCTCTGACCAGGAAAACAATTCTAATATTTCCTCAAAGCTTTGGCCACAGTTAGTACAATGTATTATATTTCCAGAAATAGCTGTTTCCAATTCAAGTACTACAACTTTATCAAGGTTTACAACTCAATCTTATACACATCTCACGCAGCTGTCTTGCAGTAATATATTCTCTCAAATTAGTGCTCTTTCCCCAAGCAATCATCAAATAGCCCCATCAAACTCCCCTAACTTCCCAAACTCACACTAACAGAGCAACATATTCATTTTCAGGACCCCAGCAGACATGTACCCTTCCAAATAAGGTTTTCAAATAGTTTGGTGACAATAACCATCTCACACAAAGGCCAAATGCTAAACGTGTCATTATTTCCTTAGTTTTATTCTTTATTCTTACTGCCTTTCAGTATGGCATCAAAGTGGTTTACAAATCAAAGCAGAAGTCGACGGAAAGAATTATTTATTTATTTATTTAAACAAATTTCTATACCGCCTTATCCTGCAATCAAGATGGTCTGAACAGCAAACAATCAATAAGATACAGTGTATAGTGTGCACATGCAGTGAGTAGTGTATGCATGTGAGTGTGTCTGGACGTTGATTCTTGTGGTGCTATTTACAGCGTGCGCTATTTACAATGCTATGGGTATCAGTTCCTTGCTTAATTACAATTATAGTGACATGTGGGGGGAATTGAGGTGTCTGTTGCATGGTTTAAGTAATGTCACCGTAGTGTTCTATGAAGAGGGTTGTCTTCAGTGGTTTCCTGAACTCCTTAAGGTCTGTTGTTGAACGCAGTTCGTCGGGGAGGGCGTTCCAGATTGTTAGTGCCGCCTTTGATAAGACTCATTTTTCGGTGTCCTTGCGTACCCTGTTGATATATTTAGGTGTGTTGACACAGTTGGATGTGCCTCTTCTTCTTGGTCTTGTGCTGTTCTCTGGTTGTATGAGTGGGTGTAGGCTGAAAGCTGATGATTGATGTTTGATTTGAAATGAATAAGATAAAATGGCTACATTTAGATAATAAATTGGTACGCCTGAAATATTTTGAGAGTTTTGGAGGAGCTTTGCCATATATTCCTGAGTTTCAGCAATATAGAACTAATGATTGACACATATTCAGACAAACATAAGAAAGGCCTCATGTCACTGTTGTTGTGGCTATTGAGTCAATGGCAACTTCATAGATAGTTGCCCATGTTGTGAATATCGGAGGTAGGCTGTTAGTCCTTAAAAGTTCATTCCTACCCGATGCTATATGCTCATAGCACTGCTGGAATAAATGTGGTTTTAGGTCCTGCTTGAGAGGTCAGTGTTAGTTTGGATTGGGTGGGAGGGTGTTCCAGAGGGTTGGTATGTACAATGAGAACACTCGGTTACAAGACGTTTGGCTTCTCTTTATTCTTGCTGCAGGGGTCATGAGTGTATTAAACATGCTTTGCCTTCACATTCTGTTTTCTAGAGTCAAGTGTATGGCAGATGAGAGAGAGTCTGTAGATAGATTATGTATTGTTTTAAATATTGTGAGTAGTGCTTTATATTTCATGCAAATTTCTATTGGTAAACAGTGTAGGTGCCTTAAATTGGTGTGATGTATTCCAACCTGGAGAAAAACTCTTCAACAGGAGTCAGTACATTCAAATATGGAATTAACTTTTTATGTAATTATTATTTTAGTTGTATGTGTATAAACCACTCTGAATGATGACAAAGAGCAATGCAGCAAGAATAATAAACCATAAACAAGGCAAGAAATCCATGTAGCATTTTCCATGATGCTGCAACCAAACAAACGTTGGTACAATCTGGAAACAGAAAGGAAATTCACAGGCAATACAAGAGTTAAAAGCAGGCTGGCTAGAGGCATACCCATGGAAATGTGATTGGTCACTGGTTCTAGACCAACCTTGGACTGTGAGGACAAAAAGTCATTTGGGTTTTCTATTTGCCTGAAACCTCTAGTAAAGTTTAAGGTATCTTTTTAGTTTGGACAACAGCCACAACTACCTCTTTAATTAACAAAATTGCCAACAAACGAAAGTAAATAAAACCAAAACTAAAAAAATGAAAATTTATTAAAACAAAATGAAATAAAATAATGCAAATTATGAACAAAACAGGAAACAAAACAAAAACCGCAGAAGATGGAAATGTTTGGGTTCCATCAAGCAGATTGTTTGTTGCGTCAACCATCTGTGTCCTTTTTCTATCTTCATCTGTTGAAGAAGGTTAGACTGTTTTTTAATCAACACAATTTTGCTACTTTAATCCAATCTTTTGTACTTCTGGGTTGGATTACTGTAATTCTTTGTATTTGGGTCTTCTGGTTAATATCGTAAGTCTGCTGCAGAGAGTTGTGATAAGGAAGCTTATCACACTACGGATCCTTATCGAATTCACCCCTTCAACAAGAAAAAGGATAGTCCCAACAACCGACTTAACCCATCTCTGAAATGTTATAGATACTAAAAAACCCAAACCGATGTTGTTGAAAATGTATATACCTTGTACATAGTTATAATATAATCTGGTTCCTTGCACATAGTTCACAAATGTTAATTATTGTAAATTCATATTGTTATTTGTAAAAACAGCATTGTCCTGTTTACTGTTGTTCCATGTAAACCGCAACTGTTCAATGGAAGGTGCGGTATATAAAAACTTGCTAATTAAATTAAATTTAAAAAATTAAATTATCATAGTTCAGGAGGGAACTATAAAAGAGGTGAATTGGCTCTGAACAAGCAACCTGTCTTTGCTGGTAGAAATACTAAAAGAGAATGTTTTCATAAAAGACTACCAGTCCCAGAATGCACCAGGTTTCAAACAGCCTCTAGAAGGGCTGAAGTGGGGAAGCGTGTGTGCAATCAGGAGAGCTATGAGATAATCCCCAATCACTCATCTCCAAGGGCAGGGCTTGATTCAGCACACCTGGGCTGTGCTAGGGTGGAGTGTCCCTCTAAGCACGTTAAAAGTAAAGGATATTCTACACAGAGACAGAACGGTGAGAGCAGGAGAACCGTGAGAGCAGACAGAACCAGGAGAACAAGGAGAGACAGAAGCAGAAGCCATTGGAGAAAGAAGAGAGAGGACTACAACAGCAGAAGCAACGTGGAAGGAAGAAGAGAAAGACATCTTGGAGGTCTAAAGAAGGAGCCCACAGCAGTACGTGTGTTAGGAGTGATTCCAGAGGCAAGCATACTCCATTGGACTGGAGGAAGCCAGAGGAGTGGGGTTATAAAGCCAGGAATTCCCAGACGGCACCTTTGAAGGAGACGGCTGCATTTGGAAGGGGCCCTAAGACCGGTGCAAGAAGGTATGTGAAGAGAGACCCAGTGTCCAGGGATCTTGATTGGAAGGCTGGACATAAAAGCTGGATTACTTACTGGCCAGGAGACCTGGAGAGGAAACCTAACAGCAAAGGAAGCTCAGGTATGAACTTTGATCTATGCCCTAGCTCTTCTCCAGGAAGACAGCAGGGAAACAAATATTATCCTGAGAGTGATCAATTAAGGAATTCCTCTGAGCCAGACCATGATATTGATTCCATGATCTTTGAGGAAGAAGAAGGAGATATATCAAATGATCAGAATGAATACATGGATTGCTCTCTGTCTAGGCTGCTGTTTTAAAGTAGTTTCTCACTAATACAACAACCATCAAAAGGAACTGTAACTTGTTCTTTTATCTACCCAGAAAAGCCTCTGCAAGAAAGCTTTAGAGTAGGATTGAGCCACGTAGAGAGAGTGAACCAGCAAAGGGGTTTGCAGCTGGCTAATTATTGGTAATTGAGCCAGGCACAAGTGCACGTGAGCTCTGGAAGGAAACTTCTTTTTGTGTGTGTAAAAAGAAGAAAGTTATCCTTGATAAAGAACAGTTTTTTGTTACTTTTGGGTTTTGTTTTTGCTTTTGGAGCACTGCTAAGAAAGTCATTAGCAGGAGCCATCAAAAAGACCTTTTCTGTTTCCCATCAAGGTCTTTATTGATTTTTGCTTAAGAAGTTCAGTTACCTTATATCATGTTTTGTTTTTCCTGAGTACAATACTTGAAGCAAGTGTCCTTTTGTGTTACCAAGTAAATCTGTGTGGGAGAATTAACCCCATGAATAAAATCTGTTTTTCTTTGCTTACACTCAAGCATCACAACTCATTATTTTGTGAACGGCTGATTCTGGTATGAATGAACTACAACCCCAACACTCCTTTGCAAGTCATAAAAATATTTTTGCCTTTGCCAAGACTGTGGACATTCACTACCAGCGCCCCCGTTTACAGAGTTCAAAATTCAGCTACTCATTTATTGGTTGTAGTTGGGCCTTGGGACCATGTCATCTCTATTCTGCAAGTTTTGCATTGGTTACCGGTAGCTCAGTCAATTAAATTTAAGTTACTGATACCAGCTTTTAAAGTTTTTCATCAGATGAGTTGATTGTACCTTATCTCTTATTTGTCGGCTTATTCAGCTTTGCGGGTGACATGTTTTTAGGATGCAAGGCTTTATTCTTTAGCAAAGGTTCTCTGCTTCTCTTGGTCCAGCGTGGGGATAGGACCCATTTTTGTGGAATAGGTTTCTTCTTGGGCTTTGTTTTATTGATGAATTATTGGGTTTTAGAAAGACGCTTAAGACACAATTGTTTTAGCAAAATGGGCTAGTTTTATAAATTTGAAGACATGGCAATGACTCCCAGGGCACAACTCTCTGCTAATGCGGACACTGCTATATAAAACCTGTTAAATAAATAAATAAATATTGTATGTATGTTTTATATTGTGTATGTTTTATTGTACCCTACCCTGGGCTTCTTAAAAAGGACAGGTCAAATATCAAACACATTAAAAAAAATATCTCTCTCTCTCTCTCTCTCTCTATATATATATATATATATAGAGAGAGAGATATAGATATATATAGATATATATTTACCTGAATATCCCTAATAATGAATAACCCACAGTCATGGGCTTAGAATACTGCCATGTTATATGATATTACCCACCAGTTTGGTTGGAGATCTCTCCCTCTGAACAGGGAATACAGTCATAGCAGCAAGCAGGCTCTCCTTCCCTCAGTCGTTTCCTGAAGCCCGGGAGGCAGCTTTGGCTGCATTTAGCCCATGGAGGTGTCTAAACATTGAAAGAGAAATTGTGACTTTTTAATGAAAAACACGAGAAGTGGGGTCCTTTAGAAGCCCTGTCTGTGCTTTGGAGGTCCAAAGCAAAGAGCCTCTCTCCAGAACCATTTCAGAAGCTGGCTGTGGGAACATCTGCATCTGAACAGGATGATGGAGAAGGTGTGGCCAGAGGATTCCTAGGAACCTGAAGACATGGTTAGGGAATTCCCAGGGAACAGGACGTCCCCACTTGATTGCAGAAACATCATGGACGTCCGGCATCATGTCTAACTTTAGACCTTCTCCAAGGCACGCATAGCGATGAACAAACATCAAAAAAGTGCTCAATTAAGCTGAAAATTATGCAGAGGATATAGAGAAGAATGCACCCTATCATCCCCAGTACCCAGCACAGTTTAAACTATAGCAGCAGCAGGACTTGAACTCTGGTTGCCCTGTGCCTAATGCACTACTCAAACCAATATGCTATTCTAGATGTCTAGGCTCTGGTCTATAATTCTTGGGATGTCTAAGTAGAAGCCCCTGCAGATGTCCCTATCAGGCACATCTAGGTTTGTAAAATCATATCTGTACCTAGAGGGACTTTCTAAAAATTCCCTCAGTATGTGTGTTCTCTCTATTAACCTTAATATTTCCCCTCTGGGGTATGAGGCAGGGTATAAAATTTGTGCATTTTGGTGATGACTTTGTTACCATCTTTGTGACTTCAAGGGGACATATTCAAAGGGATTTATGTGGAGAGAGAAGGGAGAGATATAGGAGAGTCATGGACGGAAGGGTGGAGGAGGAGGACACAGGGGAGGGACTGGGGATGGAGACAGGAGCAAGAGAAAGAAGATGTGAGAAGTCTAGAGATAGGAGAGCAATAGTATACAGGAGCACAAAGGAAAGAAAAGACTAAGAAAGGAGAATATTGAGAGACAGGGTGTGCAAGGGAAACAGAGATTAAGGGCAGGAAGGAGTTAAATGGAAGGGATAGCTTAATGGGAATTCAGAATAAAAGGGAAAATGGCTGGATAGAGAGACAGAGAAAGGTAACATAGTAACATAGAATATAACGGCATATAAAGACCAGCATGGCCCATCTAGTCTGCCCAGCAAAGTGTTCCTTCCCCATGCCTTTCTTTAGGGGTGTACCCACCACTCCGTGCAAGTCACCCCTTTTTGTTGAGATAGCAAAGATGGTTAACTTTATTTTGACTTTATCCTTTTACTATAAAGCAGTGGTTCTCAACCTGTGGGTCGCGACCCCCACGGGGGTCGCCACAGGATTTAGCGGGGGTCGCCTCGTCTCCGGCAAGTTAAAAAAAATAATAAAACACGCACAAGTTGCTGCCTCTGCCGAGTCTGCTTCTCGGCAGCGGCAAACTCACCCCTTCCTTCTAATGCATCCGCCACTCCCTGCCTCTTAGGGAACCGCGGCTGTGACTGTAAAATCATTGCGAAGCCTCCCTGTCTCTCGACGGGCTCCGTGCAGCATTGTCCCGCCTCCAAAGGAAGTGGTAAAGAAATTTCATCTGCCCATTGGATGGCCAGTCTTCCAATTTATCAAGATCCTCTTGCAATTTTCCACAATCCTCATGGGTTTTAACAACTTTGAATAGTTTTGTGTCATCTGCAAATTTGATAACCTCACTCGCTATTCCCATTTCCAGATCATTTATGAATATGTTAAAAAGCAGCGGACCCAGCACAGATCCCTGATGGCCCGCACTCATTTGGGGCCCTTCAGCCTTAAGAGGAGGCGCCATCGGGCACTCCTCCACCATGCCGGACAGCCCGCTCTCATTTGGGGCCCTGCAGCCTTAAGAGGAGGTGCCATCGGGCACTCCTTCACCACGCCGGACGGCCCGCTCTCATTTGAGGCCCTGCAGCCTTAAGAGGAGGCGCCATCGGGCACTCCTCCACCACGCCGGATGGCCCGCTCTCATATGGGGCCCTGCAGCCTTAAGAGGAGGCGCCATCGAGCACTCCTCCACTATGCCGGACGGCCCGCTCTCATTTGGGGCCCTGCAGCCTTAAGAGGAAACGCCATCGGGCACTCTTCCACCATGCCGGATGGCCCGCTCTCATTTGGGGCCCTGCAGCCTTAACAGGAGGCACCATCGGGCATACCCACACCTGGTGGGCCTGCGCCAGAGGGCCTCACCAGAGGGCCCTTAGGTGTGGCCCTTCGGCGGGGACCAAGGTGCTTTAGCTTACTGCTCCTCTACAACCTGCCACCTGACCCTACCCAACTTCCTCACGAGGTAAGCACCCCTCTCCTAGTGCTACCCATAGCCATTAGACTCCACAGCTACTCATCGCTCCCTCATTACCTCCCCCCTGTACTGCAGCCAACCCTGCATTGCACCAATCAGGTCACCCTCTGCTTGCACTGATCTGGTCACCCACTGCTTGCACTGAACTGGTTACCCACTGCCTTGCACTGAACTGGTTACCCACTGCCTGCACTGAACTGACTCTCCACTGGTCTCCCACTGCTTGCACTGAACTGGATACCCGCTGCACTGAACTGACTATCCACTGGTAACCCGCTGCTAACCACTGCCTGCATAGAACTGCTACCCACTGCCTGTCTGTTTGCCCATTACTTGCTACCCATTGTGTGCCTAGAACTTGCTACCCATTGTGTGCCTGGAAATTACTACCCATTGCTGCCCACTACCATGGCCCCACATCTCATTGCCCTTCTCTTCTTCATTCTCCCCAACTGACTCCCCTCCTACCAATACCCTCCCTCCTCTTCCCCCTACCCTCCCCCTACCTTCCTCACTTCTCCCTCCATTCTGCCCCCTAGCCTAGCATGTTTTTGAGCTTTTTCACACCATCCCCCGCATTCAACCAGCCCCCCTCTCTTTAAGACAACCCCACCCTCGCTTCCGCCGTACTATCTCCACTTTACCTCACTCTCTAATACTCATTCTCCTTCTCTCATCAGGTAATATCAACCCCAACCCGGCCGCCTCCCCCCGATTCCTTTCCCACACCAAAAAAAGTTCCTCACGTACCCTATCTAATCTCATCCACATCCCGCTCCTCCCTCCTTCCACCCTCCCTCATTCATCCCACAATCTCTCATCCATAGATATCAACTCCAACCCTACCCCCAAAAATAACCCCTCACATAACCTACCTGATACCATCAATTTACCCCTCATTTCCCCTCCCTCATGTCCCTGCTGGAGAGCATTCACACCCAGACATACCCACCCACATCCTGCTCCCTCTAAATCTCTAGAAATAGACCCCCATGCTACTGTGATAAGAAATCCACACATAACTTATCCAACCTTATCCATATTCCTCTCCTCCCCCCCTCTGCTCTCCCGTTTTCATGTGCCCTATGGAACGCATGCACAGTCATAAAAAAAATCATTTTATTCACAATCTTTTTATCTCAAATGCCCTACACCTTCTTGCCTTGACTGAGATCTGGCTCCCCCCAGATGACACCGCATCCATTGCCTCTCTCTGCTATGGGGGCTACCAGTTCTCCCACACACCTCGATCCACTGGTCGCGGTGGTGGCATTGACCTCCTACTCTCTCCCTCCTGCCAATTCCAACCCCTCCTGCCTCCCCAATCACACTCTCCCCTCTCCTTCGAAGTCCACTCCATTCTCCTCCTCACACCACTTCCCCTCCGAGTAGCTGTTATTTATCGCCCACCCGACAAATCCAAATCAATCTTCCTCACCGACTTTGACTCCTGGCTTTCTGCCTTTATGAATCCCTCCTCCCCCACTCTTATTCTTGGTGATTTCAACATTCACATCGACAACCCCTCCGACCCCCATGCCTCAAAGTGCCTCCATCTTACCTCCTTGTTCAACCTCCAACTTTGCTCCACTGCCCCCATGCACCTACATGGTCACTGCCTTGACCTAATACTCTTCTCCAATTCCTCTCCCTCAAACTTCCGCAAATCAATCCTTCCCTCATCTGACCATCACCTCTTAACATTTACTCTTCAGCTTCCGCCATCCCAACCTCATCCTGTCTCCTCCGACCTATTTAGAAACCTTTATAATATTGATCCCCTGACTCTCTCCTCCACATTTCTCCATCTCTTTCCTCCATTTTATCCTCCAAGTCCATCGACAAGGCATTATCTTCATACAATGCCACACTATCCTCAGCCCTTGACACTCTTGCCCCTCCCACCCCACGTCCTGTCAAACGATCTACTCCCCAACCCTGGCTTTCACCCACAATACGTTACCTATGCATCTACGCCCATTCTGCCGAACGAGCTTGGACAAATCTCGCTCCCCAGAAGACCTTCTACATTTCAAATTCATGCTTGGCTCATTCCAGTTAGGCTTAGCACTTGCCAAACAAGATTATTACATCCATCTGACCAACTCCCTTGCCTCTGATCCTCGCCGTCTCTTTAACACCCTCAATTCTCTCCTCAAGGTCCCCCGCCCCTGATCCCGCCCTCCCTTTCTGCCCAAACCCTAGTCGACTACTTCTATGACAAAATCCACAAGATTGCCCTCCAATTCCCTACCCCCTCATCTGCCTCCCCTCCTCCCCAATTCTCCTCCCCCATCCATACTCCCCCTGCCACCCTCTCCTCCTTCCCTCTGATCTCTGAAGAAGAAACCACACTCCTTCTTTCCTCCTTCAAACCCACCACCTGTTCATTAAACCCTATCCCAACCCATCTCCTACATTCCAACTCCCTCACAATTGTCCCCTCCATCACTCATATCCTCAACCTTTTACTCTCCACTGCAACTGTCCCCATCGACTTCAAACATGCTGTTTTTAAACCTCTCCTCAAGAAACCCTCACTTGATCTCCCATGCCCTTCTAACTATCGACCCATCTCCCTCCTTCCCTTCATATCCAAACTATTAGAACAAGCAGTCCACCGTCACTGCCTCGACTTCCTCACCTCCCAGGCCCTCCTGGACCCACTACAATCCAGCTTCCGTCCCCTACACTCCACTGAAACGGCACTCACAAAAGTCACCAACGACCTGTTCCTGGCTAAATCTAAGGGCCTCTATTCTATCCTCATCCTTCTTGACCTTTCTGCTGCCTTTGACACCATTGACCACAACCTTCTCCTCACCACTCTCTCCTCACTTGGCTTCGGGACTCCGTACTATCCTGGTTCTCCTCCTACCTCTCCCATCGCTCATTCAGTGTATGCTCTGGTGGCTTCTCCTCCTCCCCTACTCCACTCCATGTAGGTGTACCCCAGGGATCTGTCTTGGGCCCCCTCCTCTTCTCTCTCTATACCCAAGGCCTTGGAGCGCTTATCTCCTCCCATGGCTTTCAGTACCATCTCTATGCCGATGACTCCCAAATCTACCTCTCTACACCTAATATTTCTCTGGTAACCCAGTCCAAGATCTCTGCCTGTCTTTCGGACATCGCTGCCTGGATGTCTCATAGCCGATTGAAACTGAACATGGCCAAGACTGAACTCCTTGTCTTCCCGCCCAACTCCTCCCCCCCACTTCCCCCCCTTTCAGTCCATGTGGATAGATCTACCATCCTTCCTGTTCCCTCGGCTTGCAATCTAGGGGTTATCTTCGACACCTCTCTCTCTCTTTCTCTGCTCATATCCATCTTGTAGCTAAGACCTGCCGCTTCTTTCTCTACAACATCAGCAAAATCTGCCCCTTCCTCTCTGAACACACTACCAAAATGCTTATCCACTCCTTAATCTCCTCCCGCCTCGATTACTACAGCCCACTCCTCGCTGGTCTCCCCGTGAGCCATCTCCTTCCCCTTCAGTCTATACAAAATCATTAATCTTCTGCAAGCCTCGCCATGCCCACATTACTCCTCTTCTCAGGTCGCTTCACTGGCTCCCTGTCCAATTCTGCATCCAATTCAAGCTTCTCTTACTGACCTATAAATGCATTCACTCTATGGCCCCTTATCTCTTATCTCTCCCTATGTCCCCTCTCGAAATTTGCGCTCCACTAACAAATTACTTCTATCAATGCCTTTCACCCACACCGCAAACTCATGACTGCGCTCCTTTCACCTTGCTGCACCATACGCCTGGAACAGCCTACCTGCATCTGTGCACCAGGCACCCTCCCTGGCCCTCTTCAAATTCAGGTTGAAGACCCACCTCTTCACCATTGCATTCAGATCCTGACTTCCATCCCCATCTTACCTTGACTTCCATCCTCATCTTACCTCATCCTTCCATCCTCATCTTACCCTAACCCCCATCGACGTTTATGACCAAACTTTAGACGAAACTGTACCACACCGTACTTTGCGCAAAACTGACTAATGCTCTGTACTGTTCTAACTAGATTATAAGCTCCAATGATCATGACTCTGACGGGCAGGGACTGTCTCTTATATGTTGACTACCTCTTGTAGGTTACCTGTGCAGCGCTGCGTGGTGAATAGTAGTAGTAGTAGTAATAGTTGTCTCAGTGAGTTCCATTTATCACCACCTTCTCTCATCTGTCAGTCAAACAATTTCTGGTTCACCACCTTGGGACATATCCCCCAGATTTTTCGGTTTATTGATGAATTAGGGGTTAATTAAATCTCAGTTTTATGAGAGAGAGAGATTCCTGTACAATTTTGTGAAAAACATTGTCTTCATTAACTGTTTTGATAGAACCCTGTGAAACCTCTGATAGGGAGTCTTAGTACAGAGATACAGTATACTGGTAAACATGATAAGAAGAACTTTGCACCTGGCAAATGTATACAAAATAAAGAGATCATCAATCGTGGAATTTTGAGCTTCTAAACCATGCAGTAGGAGAAGCCCTCCCTTGAGCATTCTCAGGCATCTGGCCAGCGTCTTGATTATGTTTAATGGATAGCTGATATATTCTATATGTGTGTCAACCGTTGGAAAATTACTGGTTGCTCTTGCAAGAGGATACAATGGATGCCTTTTTCAGCAAGGAGGGAGAAAAAGGGGTCCCATCTATGAAGTGAGCATGTGTGCTGCCTAGAAGTCTCTTGGCTGAGAAGTCTCTCTTGCCTGGCTGAATCGGGGACCCATTTAGTATGTCTGTACAACGCTGCATGCGTGGCGCTATATAAGTGTTTAATAGTAGTAGTAGTAAAGTGTGGCATGAGATGAAGTTCATGGCTAGGTCGGTGATGTATCATTTTCCTGTATCTTGCTGTTTGTAGTTAACTTGAAAGCAAGTGATTCACTTATCTTTTCTTTATTTTATAAATACACTGCTTATCTTTATTCCAAAGTGTATGATCCTTTAGTTTTGCACCCCATTCATTTAGCAAGACACCTCCCCCCTAGACTTTCAAACTTCTCCGAGGGACAATCCCTGCGGGTATCTTAAGCAATTTTGGGTAAGTAAACAGTGTCACCCTCTGAGAGGTAATGGAAGAAGAAATATGTGTGAGACCCTACTCCAGAGATAAGTCACAAAGGTTTTTTTATTAACAATCAGAACAATAGAAATAAGTTCAAGGAGGTGCTGAGCATCGGCATCTGAAATCAGCAGACTATTGAGAAACAGAATCCCGGAACACAGGAGGTTGCTTCCATCAAGTAGGACCAGTAGTATCCATAGCTTTAGCTTGCACATCTTCCAGATCTGCCTCAGATTGATGTCATGATCTGGGCACCTTGTGGCGTTTAGGGGTCGATACCTCCCACGCCCTCTGATCCCTTTGATGTCGTGACATATGATTATCTTTCACCTGAACCTGATCAAGAAATTCCAGGCAGTCCAGCAGCTCAGTAATTTTATGAGCAACATTGTTCCATTCAAAATTGATTGCAAAGGGAAATCCCCACCTGTATCAGATTGTTTTCTTCTATAAACATTGCGTGAGTAATTTAAAGTTACGACACCGTTCCATTCTATATGGAAACAAATCTTGGACGATCTGGATTTCCTTCTCCTGGATTGAAATTGTCCTCTTGGCATAAAGGCTTTGAAGTAAGGCCATCCCATCTTGTCTTCAAAAAAATCAGAAGCAGACTACAATTGGGCAAGGTCTTGCATATCCCCCTGATTGCTGCCCTGCTCCACAATGCGCTCGGTCTAACTTAACGGTACTTAATCCTCCCGGAATTCAGCACAGATAAATTTCTTGAACTAGCTGCATAGTATTCTCTTGAACCCCCCCCCTCCCCCCACCCTGGCCTCTTTGGCATGCCCAGGATTCTTACATTGTTGCGGTATTGATGGTTCTCTAACTCATCTTGGAACTCTTTAAGGTCTCTTGTAAGTTGGTCCAGCTTGTTCATTTCAGACTGAAAGATGGCTGTGGCATCAATCTGTTCCCTGATGTTTATTTCATTTTGTGCAATCTGATAACCCAGTGCTTTGACTTTGGATCAGAGATCTGAAACTTCTTTGGAGAAGTCAAGCCGAAAAGAAAAGGTCCTGAATCACCTCCATGAGGTACACCTTAGTAGCTGGTTGTAAAGCAACACTTTCATCACAAAGGGGGGCTTTCGGTGGAGTGATCTGAACTTTTGAAGAACTGTATCTCTGCCTTGTCTCCATTCCTGGAAAATTTGGAGAGTGCTTTAGTGTATGTGTTCTTAGAAGACATAGTGAGAGAGAAGGCAAAGTCCCACTATCAATCAAAAATCACTGAAGTTAGTGCTGCTTTCAGGATATTGCAAACAATGGTGATTCAAGAATCCACCACTAGATGGCGCTCCAGCTACACCAATGTGCACGACGCCTCAAGCTTCAATCTAAACTGAAACCGTTCAACGAGGTGAGAAGGCAGGCTTGTTTCCTTTTCATTGAGAAGTGAGCCTTGGCGCCAAAGTCTCCCCAATCCCCATCCTCTGCAGCAGTAGGGCCAAGAGACGGCACAGATCAAGTAGGAGCAGGGAGCAAGAGGGCACAGGATACAGTGCAGAAGATTGTGGCTGACAGCGGGACCCAGAGGCCGGATACAGTGCAAGAAGTCGAGGAGAGCCCGCTAACAGTGGAACGCAGTCTCCGTTTCACTGTTTATGCCAACTGTGCATGCAGTAGCATGTGGGAATGGGGTTGGCAGCGCTACACAGAGAGGACTACAGGGATCTCATGGGGAACATATCAGATCAGCGGGCAAGGCGGAGAGTTGCACCGAGCCACTCATCAGCACCGGACACGATGAGAAGCAGACAGCAGGCTGAGACAGTTCCCTCATGCGTTTCCGCAGGAATCCATATCGCTAGGCTGCTGTACATGGGCTGGCTAGATGTGCAGGAAGCGGATCGATCCAAGCAGGAGTGGAGTAAGGGCAATCGCACACACCGCAGTTCCATAACTCATCAGCAAGGGAACACAGACTGGGTCCAGTTGCCTCACTGCAATTGTGGGTCCCTTCCTGCTGGTTTCATCTTCCTCTCGGAGGAGCAGGTAAAGTGCAGCGGTTCAGTGAGTTTTTACTGGGAACCTCATGAAAAAAACCCTTCTTAGAATCTGACTGGGCAGGAGCTGGGCTAGGATGCTGCCATTTTACATCAAGTCACGATTGCTCCAGCATTTCAGCTTTAAAGACTGTTCTTCGGCCCTGATTGACCTCTGCAGGGGGAGGGGGAAGCGTTTGCCATTCCTGCTCCCTTCTGCAGACGCTGATTGGGGTCCCATATTTGAAGAGAGTGTCCAGAGGAAGCGTTGCAGCTATAAAGGCTATTCTTCAGCCCTGTTTGGCCTCAGGCAGGGGGGAGCGTGAGGCTCTTGCTATTCCTTCTCTTTTCTGCAGATGCCAATTGGGGTCCCAAATGTGAAGAGAGTATCCAGAGGAAGCATTTCAGCTTTAAAGGCTGTATTTTGGCTCTGATTGGCCTCGGCCGGGGGGAGCTGGAGGCACTTGCCATTCCCTCTCCTTTCTATAGATGTCAATAGGGGTCCCAAATACAAGGTAATTCTGTGAGGCTTTTACCTACAGTCTCTGTGCCTGAAAGCTCTTAAAGAGGTTTTTTGTTATCATCTGTAAAAGCCAATTGTTTTTGTTTGTTTTTTTATTATACTGCAAAGGGGGAATTTGTGTGTTGTTGGGCAAAAAGCTCTGTTATTGTTCATTGTTTTTTGTTCCATTCACAGCAAGCTCTTTGAAGCCGCTGACCTCATCAGGGGTTAGATCCCTCCCTCCCTACCCACCCCAGCTACCACTTACCCCATGTGAGCATTCCTGCTTTATAGGGCAATTCCCCAATTAGCTAAACATTTATAGGGAAATTCCCCAATTAGCTACACAGAGGATCTCCAAACAGCACTGTCAGAACACATTTAAAAGAGGTTAACTGCTTTTACTCTGAAAGGACAGCAGAGGAACAGGAAGGTGCTTTGGTAAGTTTCTCTCATTCTTTTATTTCAACAGGTACCAAAGCTCCACCAACTGGCACATAGCAGGGAAGAATCATATTGCCAGAGCTATTGCCCCCATTACAGCCTCTGTCTCTGTCCAGACAGAGATCCCTGTTGAAGGACAGATTCTATGTGCAGGATCCCTGTATGCTGAAGCTCTCAGAAAAGAAGTGGAGGAGTTGAGAGAAGAGGTGGCGAGGCTGAGAGGTCTTCAAGACAGTGAAAAGTACATTGATGAGATGCTTCTTGAAACATCCAAGCTTCCCAGCAGAGGTGTAGAGGGGAGCCTGCAGAATGACAAAAGCTGGACATGAGTCACCAGGGCCTGCAGAATCACCAATCCAACTCCTCCAGCCCTTGAATTGAAGAACCATTATGCAGCCCTAGAAGTGGAGGAGGTGAAAGCATCCCAGGAAAGGGAAGAAACAGAGCTCGAGCACTTCAAAGTTGCCGAATCAGTGACCACAAGGAAGCAAATGATAGTGGTGGTTGGTGACTCTCTTCTGAGGGGGATTGAGGAATCCATCTGCTGACCAGACTTGATGTCCAGAGAGGTGTGCTGTCTGCTTGGTGCCAAAATCCGAGATGTTATGGAGAGTTTGTCGAGACTCATCAAGCCTACTGACTATTACCCGATGTTGCTCATCCATGTCAGCACTAATGATACTGACAGGTATCCCTGTGAGCATATCAAGAGTGATATAGTGACATCAAGACTCTGGGACAGAAGGTGAAGCAGATAGGTGTGCAGGTGGTGTTCTCTTCAACCCTCCCTATTAGGGGAAAGGCAGAGAAGCTTGCATTCTGGAGATGAATACGTGGTTGCTTCGATGGTGTCATCAAGAGTGTTTTGGTTTCCTGAACCATGGGATAATGTTCCAAGGGCAGCAGAACAGAGATGGTGTCCATCTGTCCAAGAAGGGTCGACATGTCTTCATTAGCAGACTGACTAACCTACTGAAGAGTGCTTTAAACTAGATTTGTTGGGGATGTGTGAACAAAGCACCCAGGTATGCGAAAGCCCCCAGGTAAGTGAAACATTAAATACCTCTATAGACATTGATAAAAGAGGCAACATAAGAAAAGCCATACTGGGTCAGACCGAGTTCCATCAAACCTAGTATCCTGTTTCCAACAGTGGCCAATGCAGATCACAAGTACCTGGCAGGTACCCAAAGTCCACTGCTTCCACAATTCATGGGATTTCCTGGGTCCTCTTTAATAATTGTTTGTGGACCTTCCTCCAGCTTTAATACATCCTCCGGTAACGAATTCCAGAGTTTGATTACACGTTGACTGAAAAAATATTTTCTCTTATTAGCCTTAAATGGGTTACATTGCAGCTTCATTGTGTGTCCTCTAGTCTTTCTACTTTTTGAGGGCATAGATAACCGATCAACATTAACCTGTTCCACTCCATTCATTAATTTATAGACATACCATATCTTCAATCAGCCTTCTCTTTTCCAAGTTGAAGAGCCCTAACCTTTTAAGCCTTTCCTCATAAGGGTATCCTTCCACCCCCTTTACCATTTTGCTGGCTCTTATCTATACCTTTTCTATCTAACATCTGGAAAGTGATGTGTAGAAATGCCCACAGCATGGAAAATATGATCCCAGATGTTGAGACTTTAATTAAAGAGGCCAACTTGGATTTAGTGGCAGTTACAGAGACATGGACAACCATGAATGGGATGTAATTATACCAGGTTATACCTTATTCAGGAAGGATAGGATAGGAGGAAGGGGAGGAGGAGTGGCACTATATGTGAAAAATAACATTAATGCTATAGAATTACAAGGCTTAAAATGGAGAGAGGAGGTACTGTGGGTTAAACTAGAAAGAGGGAAAGAGAAATCAATTTGCATTGGCGTGATATACAGACCACTCTCACAGGGAGAAGAAGTAGAAAGAGATTTAATAGAAGACAAACACAGTATTGTTAAGGAAGGGACATGCTATTGATATGTGATTTCAATATGCTGGATGTTGATTGGAACATCCCTGCTGTGGTGTCATCTAGAAGTAAGGAGATCCTGGATTCTCTACAGGGAGAACTATTCAGGCAACTGGTAACAGAACCCACATGTGAAGGGGGTCATACTGGACTTGGTACTTACCAATGGTGAAAGTGGTTCTGATGTTATAGTGGGAGATCATCTTGCATCCAGTGATCAACGGTGTGGTTTAGCATAAGGACTAGGGCTGATTAACTCCATTCATAGGTGAGGGTCTTAGATTTTAGGCAAACTAACTTTGCCAAGATGGGCCAATATCTCAAGGAGTCGTTACTGGGATGGAAGCAACTGGGGGAAATAGAAAAACAGTGGTCAAAATTGAAAGGGGATATTTTAAGGGCAACCAATCTTTTTGATAAAAAGGTAAATAAAGGTAAAAGGCAAAAGAGGCTGCTAAGGTTTTCAAAGAAGGTGAAAAAGAAGAAGGAGGCCTTCATGAAATACAAGAGATCACAGAGAGTGGAACACAGGATAGCATCTATTTGGTTTCTGGAATCCAGTGGATTACAGAATCGGAAGCAGCATGGAATCACCAGAGGCAGATCTTGTCAGACAAATCTGATTGATTTCTTTGACTGGGTAACCAGGCAGTTGGACCAAGGGACAGTCCTAGTTGTGGTGTACTTAGATTTCAGTAACACCTTTGACACTGTTCCACACAGGTCACTTATCAACAAACTGAGCACCCTAAGGATGGACCCTAAAGTAAGAGGTAAGAAGTTGGTTGAGGGGGAGGTAACGAAGAGTACACGTAAAGGGAGCTCACTCGGAAGAGAGGGAGGTTACAAGTGGTGTGCCCTAGGGATCTGTTCTTGGTCCGATTCTTTTTAGCATCTTTGTTAATGATATTGCGGAAGAGCTGTTAGGTAAGGTTTGCCTCTTTGCGGCTGATACCAAAATCTGCAATAGAGTAAACACCCAGGAAGGAGTAGATAACATGAGGAGAGATCTAGCTAAGCCTGAAGAATGGTCAAGAATTTGGCAGCAGGGGGGAGAAGTACTTCTGTCCACAAAAGAAAAGCAGGATGTGGGCATGTTTGTGTCTGATGTTCTTGAAGTAGCTAAACAGGTAGAAAAGGCGATGGCAAAAGCTAGAAGGATGCTTGGGTGCATAGGGAGAAGACTGGCCAGCAGGAAAAGGGAGGTGATAGTGCCTCTGTATAGATCTTTGTTGTGACCTCATTTGGAGTACTGTGTGCAATTCTGGAAACCACACCTTGAAAAGTATATAAACGGGTTGGAGTCTGTACAGAGGTTGGCTACTAAAATGGTTAGTGGTCTTCATTATAAAACATATGAGAAAAGGATCTTAATATGAACCACAAACTTGCAAAAGATCCAATGCCCCATGATATTCACAAGAAATAAGAGTTGCAAAGTGCACACTAAGAAGAATAGAACGAAAATGGAGATGGAACAAGTCACACAACTTCCTAACACGATATAGAGACAAACAATGGGAATCTAATAAATGAATGCAAACAACACCATACCAACCTAATCATGAATTCTACCAATAGACCAAGAGAACATTTTTTCATTATCCAAAAGCTCACTAAGGATGACATGCAACAAAGAACCAACCATCTTGACCCACAAAAATATGCAGACTACATAGGCCTCCCTAGATTCCACCCACGCCCTTCACCCCCGCCAATCTGGCTTCCGAAACCGTCCTCACAGCCTTGCTCTCCGACCTCCACCGTTCTCACGACCGTGGTGACATCTCTCTCGTGGTTTCCCTGGATCTGTCTTCTGCATTTGATGTGGTCGATCACCGCACTCTTCTGTCTCGTTTGTCCAACTTTGGTGTCCATGGCACTGTCCTTCGGTGGTTCCGTTCTTTTCTATCCTGTCGTACTTTTTCAGTCCACTTTGGTACTTCAGCCTCTCCCCCTTCCCCCTCCTTCTGTGGCGTTCCTCAGGGCTCTATTCTCGCTCCCTTACTTTTCAATGCCTTTTTCGCCCCTTTGGCCCTGCTCATTCAACAGTCTGCTCTCTCCTTCTACATATACGCCGATGACATCCTCCTGGTCCACCACACCTCTCCCTCTGCCCCAGATCTTGGTCCTCTGTCTTTCCTCTATCGCCTCTTGGTTCGAATCTAATTTTCTGCATGCCAATCCTGCCAAATCCTCACCACTCTGGGTTTCCTTTGGTCTTCCGCCCCCCAGCTGCTACCTGTCATGGGCCCTCACTCTATCCCCCTGGTACCTTCCCTCCACTACTTGGGCATTACCCTGGACCCATCCCTTTCTTTTCATGAACACATCTCCTCCGTCGTTCGTTCTTCTTTTTTCCACCTACGTCGTGTCAAGGCCGTTTGTTCCATTCTTCCCCCGTCCTCAGTCGTCACTCTTGTTCTGTCCTTGGTTATCTCTTGTCTCAATTACTGTAATGTTATCTATGCTGGCCTTCCTTCTTTTCAACTTCGTCGTCTCCAACTCGTTCAAAATGCCGCCGCCCGTCTTGTCACCCTGTCTTCTATTTGCTCTCACGTGTCCCCGTGTCTTCTCTCTGTGCACTGGCTCCCAATTAAGTTCCGGTTTATTTTCAAATTACTAATCCTCACCCACAGGGCTCTCCACGCTGATACCCCCCAGTATCTAGCCAACATTATTCGTTTTCAGCCTTCCCCCCGTCTTCTTCGTTCGTCTCTCGGTAATCTCCTTTTCCTCCCCTCTCCTACACAGGCCCACCTGGAGTCCACCCGACGTTCCACCTTCTTTTTCTTAGGTCCCGCCCTCTGGAACTCTCTTTCTCTCCCACTTCGCACCGAACTGTCCTATACTCGTTTCAAAGCCCTCCTCAAGACACATCTCTTCTGTCAGGCCTTTGATCTTCCTCCCCCTGCTGATGGTGCTTCATCCCTTAGTCGTACCCCCCATTCCCCTTGATTTCCACATGTTTCTCCCCCCTCTCCCTTTCCCCTCCCACCTGCCCCTCTACAGGCCTCCTCTGTCCTCTATCTGTTTTGCTGTCCCTCTCTGTCCTATTGTTTTTGGCGTTCCTTTCTTTATTTATTTCCAGTAGCTGTCATTTTTGTCATTGTACACCGCCCTGATGCTTCAGCCTGGGCAGTTTATCAAGTGCCTAAATAAAGATAAAGATAAAGTCAAAAAACACAAGCCAAACAAACTCTGCCTCACAACAAACAAATGATCACGCGATAAAAAAGAAACATCAAACATGGGAGAGCTTCAACATATCAACAAAACATCAAGTAGAAGACATTATAACTGGTGTAAACACAACAACTTCACCATCAGACCCATGCCCAGTGTCATGGATCAAAGCCACAAAAAGCCAGCTCTCTCATCACATTCAAAAAATCGTCAAGGATTCAATCTAACAAGGATAAACGCCACAATCCCTAAATCATGCAATGATACGACTGAAAGCATGTATATTGGTACAGGGTACCATACACAATTAGACTGAATAAACCTGAGAAAGAGTTAATTCTGTTCAGAACCTTGCTTAGAAATAAAACTTCATATATTAGCTTACTAGGTGAAGGTTTACATAAATAAAGAAAAGGGCAGGTTGTACTTCTAGCCTCTCTGTCTCAGGGTTATTAGCTAAAATACTCTCAGGGTTAGTAATTAGTAGATATCAAGAAGTATTAGCAGTAAACAATTATGTCAATTAGGTCATTTTATATCTTGGAATCCTGTATGTCTCCTCATAATGGCCATGTAACAGTAAACAATTATGTCTTGGACTCCATTTATGGCTCCACACTGACCCACACTGAATAAGTTGACCTACGATATGATAAACATACATGACGTATAATGATAAAGTAAAATTATGCTGTATCATCTAAAAAAACCTTATAAATAAAGAGAACCATGGCTAGTAAGTTAGAGTAAACAGGGAGAACGTGCTTCTCTCAGTTTCTCTCCACTAAAGCTTTGGTGTATTTTCTATAGAACTGTGTGTATTTATTGAGTATTTGACAACCTTACCATTGTTTGTGAATGTAGTTTTCTGTAGCTTCAAGAACCCAGTGAGGTTACTGGTGAGGAGAGGGTTAAGTAAGCTCTTCAGTTGGTGCCATGACTCATCTACGGATTTCAACATTCCTGACAAGGAGGGAAGGTGTTTGTGAGTATTATCTGGTGCCAGCAATGAGCAATCTGTTAGGTGAACAGGTGTGGTCTCAATTGTGTGAATGGCATGTTGAAGCTATGGGTTTAGCTCTTCAGAAAGGTAGCCCTTCTTATTGTATGCATGAAAAATATGGAAATAGGGCTACTAATTATGTTGTGTACTGGCATGCACTGACTAATAATAATGTGCTTTTACAAGTTTCCTTTGGAGGGAACATTTTCTGTAGATAAGCTTTGTTATCTGAAATGTGCTTTGCAGGCTAAACACAGAATATGCAATGCTTGTGAAGGGCTAGTGTTTGGTTGATGGCAGCGAATGGTACATAAATTGAAGGATGAATTGGTTGGATTAGTGAATGTTGATACAACGAGTGAACCACAGGAGAAAAAGGTTGGTAATGTCTGGGCAGGGAAAGTCCCAGTCATTTTCTCTCCAGAGTATGATGCAGAGGTGTCTGCAATGATAAATGGAGCTAGAAGAGTTCCGAGTGTATTTCCGTCATCTTCCCTTGTTTGTTCTGAGAATTATGTAGTTTCTGAAGGGAAGATAGTCACTCGTTCAGCGAAATTAAGATATGAGATAAGAGATAAGCAAAAAAATATTGGGAAATACACAGATCACGAATTTTGGGACTTGCAATGTGTCCCAGCTCAGAGAAATGAATGACCTTCTTAGTCATGAAACGGAATGTACCGTACGTATCATAGATTCCTTAGAGGAAACAGTAAGAAATAATATTTCTGCTACAAAGGAATTAGGTATTTCTAGTAAACTTGTTGATGATATTGAAAAGGGTCTGAATAAGCATTTTATGACCTATAGAGAGAAATGTATTCAACTACATAGTGCTATAAGTTTTTTTCAAACTGTGTTGCGTCAGTATAATAGTTCATGTCCTACTTGGGCTGCTTTAGATAATTTGCTTAGAACTGCGTTCTATAACCCAGCTGATTTTTATTCAGTTTGTGACATACCTTGTGATAGATTTCCAAGAGAAAACTCGAAGAGATAATTTTGTTTTAGTGGTTAAAAAAAATGATTTTCTGTTAAAATCACTTACAGTAGTAGTACACTTATAGCAAACCTGTGAAAAGGACTGGTTGAGGCGGAGCCTGATGTCCAGCGGGATGGTCGCATAACGCTGAGGCTCCCGAGAGGCCTACTCAGAATCCTGAATTAACACCGTACATACTTGGAACTTCTACTCTGATCTTGCCGGGGCACATTGGTGAGATGGCGGGGACCAAACCCACGCGCCTGGAATTTGGATCTCCAGCGGCTTCTCACGGCAAACGTTCCAAAACTGAACCTCCGTCCCCGCAGAAGGGGCTGGCCTTGCGCGAGGGCCCCGAAATGCAGCAGGAAATCCTCGCAGAGATTAGAGGGGTCAAAAACCTCGTGCAGTCAAACGGTGAAGCACTCCGAGCGCTGCGGGAAGATCTTGGTGTGCTGCAAAGTAAGCTAGAAGGGCTTTCTTCGCGTCAGGACAAAATGGAGAGCATGTTGGACTCCCATGCGGCCCGGTTGTCCAAACTCGACAAAGTTGAACTTCAGGTGCGGGCCTTGCAGAAAGAAGTGGAAGATGGCAATAATAGAGCGCGCCGCAACAACATACGACTCGTGGGCATACCGGAGGGAGTGGAATCGGGAGACATGAAAGAGTTTTTATGCAAAATCCTCCCTTCCCTGCTCCAAATCACCTTTACCAAAGATTTGGAGATCGATCGCGCTCATCGAGTACCCACAAGCATAACGCTCAACCGGAAGACCCCGCGGCCTATCATTTTTCGACTTTTGAGATATCAACACGTTGAGCAAATTCTAAGTGCCTCTCGGGCAAAGGGCCATATGGAGTTTGAGAGCCACAAGATCTCCTTCTATCCCGACTTGGCTAAACCCACGGTCGACCGCCGAAAGCGCTTTCTGGAATTCCGGCCGAGGCTTCAACAACTACAAGCACGCTATGGCCTGTTGTACCCGGCCAAGCTCCGAGTCACGCTTCACAAGCAGACAAGAACATTTGAGGACCCTGATCTACTAGCGGAGTTTTTGGATTCCAAAGAAGCCGACTTGATGCGCTGACTTCCAGAATATTCCTGCAAGTATTCTCATATCCGCTGT
Source organism: Ichthyophis bannanicus (assembly GCA_033557465.1). Classification (NCBI taxonomy): domain Eukaryota; kingdom Metazoa; phylum Chordata; class Amphibia; order Gymnophiona; family Ichthyophiidae; genus Ichthyophis; species Ichthyophis bannanicus. The sequence continues at coordinate 22,720,231 of CM066051.1, read as the reverse complement.
ACCCGCCATATTGGATCTGCCGCAGCCCAGCAAAGAGTCTGGCGAGGGCAGTTTGTTGCCTTACTTTTGATGATATATGTGACCCGACTCCATCTACCCACAGTAGCCTTGATGAGTATCAGAGACAGTGTTAATTATGGACTCTGGTGTTTCTTTTCTTTTTTTTCATGTCTTTCTATTTCCTCTCTAGGGCCTCCTCCCGCAGACATCTGGTCGCCATATTCTTTGGGGGTTTTGCTTCTTCTCTAAGATACTTTGGTACATACTTTTCAATATGGGGTGTATTAGCCAGAATACTCGGTGATTATGTCATTGTTGCATAGATTCTGATTATGTAGTATGTTTTCAAGCGCCCTTACCTCAAATGTCTATTACCGATTGATGGCACCATGTAAGATTTTCTCATTGAACGTAAAAGGAATCAATAATCCGATAAAACGGAAGAAAATCCTAAGATACCTAAGTCAGGAAGCAGCGGATCTGATTTTTCTCCAAGAAACGCATTTAAATTCGAAGGAAACTCTTAAACTCAATATTAAACCTTACATGGTGGCCGCCTATTCCCCAGCCGTTTCTAAGAAATGTGGGGTCGCCATACTGGTTAGGAAATCTTTGCATGCTACTATTATTGCGACTAGCTCAGATACAGAAGGTAGATGGTCCAGAGTTCACCTCCTGATAGGTAGCCTTGAAGTTAAGGAAAGAGGGGGTACCAGATTTCCAGATTTTCTTAGATTTCATCAAGCCTTCCTTCTTAAGCAAGGTACCCGATGGCTAGATGCCTCAACAGCCAGCAGACCAGTTTGGCTTGACATAGCAGAGGAGCTTAGTAGCCCAATTCCGTTGACCCATCTCCCCGGTATGTCCTATCCAGTAGACACCCGCCATCCACCAATGATTGTCGATACTCTTGCGGCCCTTAACACTCTCATTCTATCACTGGGCCCAAACGTATGTCCTCAGGGCGGACTCCCGCTATGGAATAACCCCAGAATTCAAGTCCTAAATAGAACGATAGCATGGAAACCCTGGTACTCAAGGGGGATCTGGACACCCCAACAGCTTTTCTCTGTAGCTCGTTGGAAAACCTTTTCTGATTTACAAAAGGAATTAGCGTTACCAGCGAAACACTACTTTCAATTGATGCAGCTTCAACACTGCCTCAAAAGTGCTCGAATCATGCCGCCCTCTGCCCCTACTGAGGACGGGCTATTAGAGATAGTTCACTCTATCAGTAGTACACATGGGGTAGCCTCTAACTTTTATAAAATTTTATGTCAGGGTACAGACACGGCCACTTTTGGAGCCCAACAAGCCTGGGAGCGCGAACTGCAAACCACTTTAACCCCTGTGCAATGGAGCGTTTCTGGAGCAAAGTAGTGCGGGTTTCCCGGTCTGCCTCTGTTACCCAAACTCTCTTCTTCTTTGCACACAGATGCTTTTATACCCCAGAAAAAATAGCCAAATGGAACACAAATGCTAGGGACCAGTGTTGGTCTTGCCATACTGCTGTGGGAACCCTCGCTCATGTTATTTATGAATGTCCTCAACTACAGGTTTATTGGGGGCGGGTCTGGGGTTGTATTCAATTTATCTTACACCTTCACGAACCTCTCTCTTGGAAGATCGTGGGACTCCGCTCTGTGGCGGAGATCCCCTCTCTTCCTAAGAAGGGTCACTTTCTCCTTGATTTCATGCTGGGTATAGCCATATGCTTAATCACGAGGAATTGGAAGGATAGCTCTCGACTTACTGTCAATGAATGGTGGAACTTATATAGTAAATATGAGCAGATACCTCGGAGAGCTATTCCTCATGCCCAACCTCACTCTCGCTTGTCTAAATGGCAGATGCTTAATGATTATGTACAATCTGCTCATTGCTCCAACATGCCTGTATAATGTGCACTCATCATGTTTCAGATCACCGTTAGGTTTTGTAACACAATAATGTAAGTACACGCCCGCTTCGGGAATGATTAGTTTTCTAGAGAAGAAGCAGGGGGGAGGGGGGTGGCAGGGGTTTACTTTGGTGTATGTATTACACTTATGTATCTGTCTTTTAGCTGTATGTCTTCCTTTTCCTTTGTTGTTATAAAACGAAAATAAAGAATTTAAAAAAAAAAAAAAAAAGAAAAGGACTGGTTGAAATTAAACATCTTTAAGGCAGGATTCATTAATTGTTTTTGTAAATGTTTAATCCCGTGAGTAAAGGTATTTTTTACAACTTTAATAATAGGTTGACCAGCTAAAACAGCTACTGTAAGTCTGAAAAAATGCTTATGTAAGTCTGAAAAGTGCCTGGTGCAGTGAGCTGACATTTGATGTGAAATGACTGAGTCGCTCAAGCTGACGATTGCTCAACCTCCCAGGAGTAAGGGGAGGGGTAGGATCAGAGAGAAGGGCATAGGAATCTTCAGCGAGACAGTTCAGATAAGCTTGTCATTGAGCTTTGGAAGCAAAAACTGTCTCTGGAATCAGAGCAGGGGGATGGTCAGAAGAGATGCTTTCCCTGCTACTGTTCAGCTGTATTCTTTGCAGATGTCACAACTATTTACCCTGATCCTGGAAGACTTCTATCTGCTCTGTGGGCTGCACTAGGATCAAATGTCGCACATTATCAGTTGTGTTTCTTTCTCTGAAGTGCTGTTTTCTTGCAGATGCAAGCATCGTTATCTTGGAAAACTTTCATCTACAGTGCTGGGATCAGATATCGGATGCCTTTTGTCCCGCCTGTACGGGTCACCGTGAGACCTGAAGTTTCGTTTCTTAGACTGTCAGCTGTGTCCATTGCCAGCAGTCGCTGGTGAAGAAGTTGTTATCTCCAGCCATACAGTGTCACTTCAGTATGTGTCACTTCAACTCTTTCTGTGTCAAAAGCGAGACTGTCTGTGAAAGTACGGTAAGACATAGACTTGTGCAGTACATAATGTGATTTTGCCAATTTCTCCCTGGACTTTTGTTGTGGATTTGCGATTTGCTTATGACTTGGCAAAGAAAAATGCAGTTTTGTTTTTATCTGCTCTTTTTGAAGGTTAGTCTTGCATATTTGCAAAGGCCCTAGAAACTGCATTATCTGATGAGAAACTCAACCATTCCTTTTTAATTTCTTATGCGAATGATTTGTTTATAATGTAGACTAAATTACATATATTACTGTTCAGATTTCTTATATTATATTGCTAAGTTAGGTTTGAGGGTTAATTCTGTTTAAACTGCGATTTGTATTTTAAAAATGTTACTTTTTGGGGATTGTCCTAACACTCTCTGGTCTGCTAGAGTGAAACCTATTTTGAAAGCACCTGTGTTACTGTGCAAGTTTTCAGATTCATTAATTTCCTGTAAATATTTGCTAGCAAATTGCTGTTGCTCAGAGGGATCAGAAAGTCTCTCTGTCCCTCCGTTATCGCAGTAGAAGGTTTGTTTTTGAATGCTACAATGTACTGGGAAATGCGCCATGTTTTAAATGTAAACATGTACTGGGAAGAGTGCCATGATTATTGTAAACTATTCAAATGGTTTGTAGCTATTTCTGATGTTTCTGTTATCTGTGTGCTTTGTAAGTCTTCACGACTGGTTGTAAACCAGAGCAAACTAATGAAATAACTTTGGGACTCCCGTAATGTCTACATTGTTTAATAGCAATATTTTTTTTACAATTGAAACTTCCTGGTTTCTGGTTCTGCAGCGACGGCTAGCAGACAAACTTGCAAATGGACAACCGTTTTGCAGACACATGAAAAGAAAACCGGCGAGCTGTTTTTCAAGCATCAGTGTTACTGACTTGCAGTATTTAGCACTGGTTAAGATAACTTTATTTTCTCTTTTATCTCTTTTTGAAGATACTTCTTTTGAAACCCAGTTTTTGGACTTCGTGAAGTTCGCCAGGGCAGCTGGGAAACGAATCATCTGTTTCTTTGCCCTGACCGTCTCTACTTGCCTTGTTTTTGCAGTAGAAGTTTTACTGCGGTGGTTATGCATTTTGTCTTTTTGAAACTGTTTCAGGATTGACATTGTAGGGCTAGTGTAGGGAGAGTGTATATATGCCTGCCTATTGGATTCATTCTATTTTTGATTTTGCAACTTGTTTTGGTATCTGTTCTGTATCAGAGGAGGGAGGTGATATTTCTTATACAGCCTACGATTAAATAAAGCTTTTTCCTTTTATCCCAGACACCAGGTGTTGCGCAGCACTATCTTAACTTATTGTGCATGGTTGCACTCAGCCCTGTTTGTTTTCCTTTTATTGCAAGTGACTCCTTAACGAGATGGCAAGTTCTTCATATTCGGGATCCGCAGAATTATTTTAGCAGAAGTGAAGTCACAAGACAGGGTCCTGATTAAGACTGCATCCGAAGACACTCCCAGCTCCGGAGTTCTTGGTCCATGTCGTGTGTTCCTGGTGGGATATTCAGCTTGTAAAGTGAGAAGACATTCTCAACGAATGCATCTTATATGGTGGCCCCCTCACAAGTCCAGAAAGTGGCTTCCTGTGTCGGTGAATCAAGAGTTTGCAACACAGAGACTTATTGAACCATAGTGATTGAAGAAAAGGACTTTTATGATTCAAAGTATTTTCTGAAAGAACAGTGACATTACAGAGAGATTATTGTATTAAGTAAATTCTAAATGGACTATTCAAGTAAAATGCATTTATCTAGCATTTATAGTAAGACCTAGAGGGATGAGGATAGTTTAGATTAGTATTTTCCTTAATACAATAATCTCTCTGTAATGTCACTGTTCTTTCAGAAAAATAGTAATCTGAGCCCATCCAAACTGAAATCATACCGTCCCATCTCTAGCCTGCCATTGCTTGCTAAAGTCGTGGAAAAAGCAGTCCAAAGGCAACTTCAGGACCATATAGATATCAATGCCCCTCTGGACATACATCAGCACAGGTTCAAGACCCAACATGGTGTGGAAACACTACTCACCTCCCTCTTTGACAATCTCCTAAGAGGCATGGACAACATAAAAAATGGCTTCCTCCTAGTGTTCATGGATATCTCAGCGGCCTTTGATACCGTGTCACACCCTAAGCTACTGCAATGCCTACAACAGATAGGACTATGTAAGAATATCCTAAAGTGGTTTACATCATACCTGGAAGGGTGAATGCAACAAGTCAAATATGATCAAAAGAAATCCCTACAATTCCCCGTCACGCAGGGAATACCTCAAGGCTCAGCCCTATCTTCAATGCTCTTTAACATCTACATACAGCCCATATGCAACATCATCAAGAACCATAATCTATGCTACCACATTTATGCTGACGACATCTTGGTGTACGCTCCAGTCAACTAACTGGCACTAAGCACTACACCAATAACAAAATGCCTCGAAGACATGAATGACTGGCTCATAGCCAACAACTTAACAGTCAACTACGACAAAACAGAGGCAATGTTCATCACCAGGAACCCCACATTCACACCCCCACAAACTATAAGCATCCTAGACAAACACATAGTAGTCAAAAAAGAAGTTAAGTATCTGGGCATAACACTAGACAGAGCTCTGTTTTGCATTAATACCTACAAAGTTTAAATTCATTGTTCAATGTAAATAGTTGATTTCTATTGTTCTATGTAAAATGTATACAAATGTGTACAAGACTGTTAATCTGTTATATGTAAACCGCCCTTGATCTCTGGAAGGGGCGGTATAAAAGAAATAGTTAAATAAATAAATAAATAAAATAAAATAAAATCTCACATCAACAAAACTGCAAACAAGGCATATCATCAATTGAAAACAGTCAGACAAATCAAACCAATGCTCTGTCAAGACCACTTCCGCACAGTATGTCAAGCACTCATCACACCACTGCTTGATTATGGAAACTCACTATATCAAGGCCTTCCTCAACAGACACTATACCCACTACAGATGGTACAAAACACCACAGCAGGCATCATTACAGACACCCCAAGGACCGAGCACATCACTCCCATCCTACAACAACTACACTGGCTCCCAATGGTGGCAAGAGCTAAATACAAAACAATCATGATAATCTTCAAAGTCATTCACCATCTCTCAGCGGACATACTCCAAAGCATTATAACAAGAGACATCAACAATAGACCAAGAAGAACCAATAATAACAACATGATCAGCACCCCTGCAGGCTATCACAAAACCAAACAAACAACCTCAAAATGAGCACCATCACTACTGGCATCCTCGATATGGAACTCCCTACCAATGAGCCTGAGAGCTTTAGAAGACCTCACAGACTTCCGCAAAGACCTCAAAACATGGTTATTTATAGAAACCTATGAGCATTCAAGCAACATCCCTTACCCAAAACAGCAATACTAACATCACCACCAACTAAACACACACCCACCCCATTCACACAAACAAATTCATCACACCACGTTAGTAAATACCTTTATGTTATATGTTACCTCAACTGTACTGTCTACTGTCACATAACTGTACTGTCTAAATGTTTACACGTACCCTAATGTTAAATGTAACCCTCCAATTGTGTTGTGACATGACCACCTTGATTGAAGGAAAAGGTGGCATACAAATCTGTCTAAATTAATAAATAAAATAATATGCATACTTTAGAGGAAAGATAAGATAGAGGAGATACGATAGAGACATTTAAATATCTCCGTGGCATAAACACACAGCAGGAGAGCCTCTTTCGCTTGAAAGCAAGCTCTGCTAAGAGGGGAAATAGGAAGTGATTGAAAGGGGATAGACTCAGGAATAATATGCGGAAATAATTCTTTACGGAAAGAGTGGCAATTGCATTGTATAGTCTCCCAGTAGACGTGGTAGAGAAGGGCAGATTAGATAGGTCATGTGTTTTTTTAAAAGATAGTATTGTGGATTTCCTTACCATCCCTCCTCTACTAATTAAATCAAACATGATCATGCTATGATCACTATTGCCAAGTGGCCCCAACACCCTTATCTACCCCCTCCTCTAAGAAGCTGCCGTCCTTGATGACTGCCTAGTTTGCCTGCTGGTTAGGATGCCCTGTACCAAGGTTAACTGAGTCTGGGGGTGTGGGAGAAGCTGTGTTCAGAGCCCCTGTAGGGATAAGGGAGTTGTGACTCTCATTCAAGGATGACATCTTGTGGCCGGATTTTAGAGCCTGTGTCTGCAGGGTACTGGAAGGTGCCCTTACACATAGTCCCCACACAAAGATCTTCCCTGCAATTTCCAAACAAGGTATGCAGGGGAGGGGAGGAGGTTACATAAAATAGAAAAGAAAATCCCAAACTAATTGCAATGGAAGGCTCGTGGCACTAAGCACCCATTTCAGTTTCTGTCTAAGGTGAGAGACCAAAGGAGCAGGTAGACACTGTCCAGCCACAAAAGAAAGCACACTCACCTTTCATCTATTTGGCAGATGGGTAGGCAGAAAAACTGCAGGTATGTATGGTTTATTTTTTCCTCCCCCAACTTAAACCTGCGCACAGGAACACCTCTTTTCAGGGTGACTAAAAGCACATGCACGGCGGACCTTCTGATCTAACCAAAACAATTTAATTTTGCCCTCATGATATTGCTGGAGTTCCCCGAGGTCCTCTTTATAATTCATAAGAGGGAGGGATGGGCTGCGAGCTCACATTCTTTGATGTTGTACTAAACCCTGCTTATAGCCTTAGTCCAAATGGCATCTGCCATAGTTACCAATCTCATAAATTGCCCAAATCCACCTCAATGCAATGCAATGTGTGCCTTCGAGTCAGTCCTGGCTCCTCAGTACAGGGTAAAAAGACAGCAATCGAAAACACAAAAAATACTTCTGTCGTAAAACAAAACTACTCAAATGACATTTTTTTTGTCAAACTTAGCAAAACACACGGGCAGTATTGTATCATGACAAATCCATCACTTCCCAATATACACCCCAGGAAAACTCAAAAAAAATTTCTTTTTTTAAATTTTTTACATTTGTAAATAAAATGACAATACCATATTCATAAAAGCTTATAAACTGAAGTAACCACACTTATCTTGCTAGCAGCTGAACCACTCCAGACTGAACCTGTTTTAGCTCTGATGACGTCCACAGCATCAGTCATGCTTTGAACATCTAAACCATCTGCCTCAGGGTAATTCCAGTAGGTTCAAACTCTTTTAATTACAGTCTCAAACTTCCAAAGCCCACACTCCCTTCAACATTTTAAACTGCTTCAGAAGCTAATCCACAATGGTGAATAGCTCCTGCCCCTTTTTAAAAATGTTTATTTATATCATTTTCAAACATAACAAAAAAGAAATGAATATATAAACCATAAAAGGATAGAAATATAATAATCACAATAAACTGAAGGAGTACAATCACATATCAAAAGAAAACCATGCAGTATGTTCCACGCCTATCAGAATCCACCAAGGAAATAAAGGGGGAGATCAAATAGTAAGAAAATTTAAGGAAAATAAAACGTTACAAATTTCCAAAAACTTGGCAAATATACTTTACAAGCTCTCATATAACCCCCAATCTCACACAGCAATGTTGATATCCGCAGCTTTCCCAGTAATGTCATTTTCCCGGACACTAATAAGCACTTCCAATTGTTTAAGTTCGAAGAAAACGTAATCCTGTCCCTTATACTTAATGAAACAGCTTTTACTACGTTCTCCAGAAATGAATTCCAGAGTTTGATTAAGCGTGAGTGAAAAAATATTTTCTCTATTATTCTTAAATGGGTTACATTGTAGCTTCATTGCGTGTCCCCAACTCTTTCTAATTTTTGATGGTGTAAACAATCGATCTACATTTACCTGTTCTACTCCGTTCATTAATTTATTGACCTCTATCATATCTCCCCTCAGCCGTCTCTTTTCCAGGTTGAAGAGCCCTATCCTTTTAAGTCTTTCCTCATAGGGGTATCCTTCCATCCCCTTTACCATTTTGGTGGCTCTTCTCTGTACCTTTTGTAATTCTGCTATATCCTTGCACATAATATCATACAATATTGCACATAATATGGAATGACAGAGAAGCATTATTATCAGTGTTGTACCTAGCCCTGTGTGAGCGATGCAGCCACACAGGGTGCAAAACAATAGGGGTGCATTTGGGGCTGCTGGCCTTCTCTCCACCCCCCCCCCCCATGCTGCCTGCGTTTGCCCCACCGCTGCTTTTCGTGTTCCCTTGGAGGCAGTGGTGGCAGCAGCAGAGTGGACCTTCAATTGAAGAAAAAAACACACGGGTCTTTCAACTCCGCGCCTGCATGCTGGCCTAATCTCCCCTCCTCTGACATATGCTTGCATCAGAGGAGGGAAGGACCAGACCAGCTATTCAAATGAGGGTCTTTGCAACTCTGCATTTGAAAGCTGGTAAGCTTCCTCCCTCCTCTGGATGCATAACTGTACTGTCTAAATATTTACACGTACCCTAATGTTAAATGTAACCCTCCAATTGTGTTGTGACGTGACCACCTTGATTGAAGGAAATGGTGGCATCAAATCTGTCTAAATAAATAAATAAATAAAATAATATGTATACTTTAGAGGAAAGATAAGATAGAGGAGATACGATAGAGACATTTAAATATCTCGGTGGCATAAATACACAGGAGGAGAGCCTCTTTCGATTGAAAGCAAGCTCTGCTATGATGGGATATAGGATGAGATTGAAAGGGGATAGACTCAGGAATAATATGCGGAAATAATTCTTTATGGAAAGAGTGGTAATTGCATTGTATAGTCTCCCAGTAGAGGTGGTAGAGAAGAGGACAGTATCTGAATTCAAAAAAGCATGGGACAAACACAGAGGATCTCTAAAGGAAAAGAGGGGACTATTGTAGTAGTCGACATGGAAGGGCAGATTAGATAGGTCATGTGGTCTTTTTCTGCTGTCATGTTTCTATTTTTCTACGTAAAGGCTGTTCTTTAGCCCTGATTTTCCTCCGTGTGGGGGGAGCAGGAGATGCTTGTTATTCCCATTCCCTTCTGTAGATGACGATTGGGGTCCCAGATATGAAGAGAGTGTCCTGAGGAAGCACTGCAGCTTTAAAGGATTTTCTTTGGCCCTGATTGGCCAAGGCAAGGGGGTGGGGGGGAGAAGGATGGAGCGGGAGGCACTTGCCTTTCCTGCTCCCTTCTGCATACACTGATTGTGATCACAAATGTGAAGAGAATGTCCAGAAGAAGCATTGCAGTTTAAAGGCTGTTCTTTGGCCATGATTGACCTTGGCAGAGGGAGTGGGAGGCACTTCCTGTTCCCACTTCCAGCTCAGGAAGGGGCTATAGAAAAGGTGAAGTGTCTCTGAACAAGCAACCTGTCAGTGCTGGTAGAAATGAGAAAACAGAATTTTGCCATAAAAGACTACCAGTCCCAGAATGCACCAGGTTTCCAACAGCCATGAGAGGAGCTGAAGTGAGAAAACGTGTGTTCAATCAAAAGGGCTATGAGGTAATCCCCAAGCACTCATTGCAAAGGGCAGGGCTTGATTCAGCACAGCTGTGCTGTGCTAGGATGGAACACTCATCTCAAAGGGCAAGGCCTGATTCAGCACAGCTGCGCTGTGCTAAGGTGGAGCACTCATCAAGGCAGAATAAAAATAGAGTCTATTCTACAGAGAATCGTCCAGAGCTGGGATGTCATGATCCTTGATATCTTGATCAGCTTGGAGATCCTGATCTTCATTCTCATCAGAAGCAGAGGTCAGAACGGACGGACAGAGAGAGCAAGAAGCCCTTTAAAAGAAGGAAGAGAAAAGCCTCTGGGAAGTCTACAGGAGTCCAGCACAGTACGTATACTGGGAGACAGACAAGAGGTCAGCATACACCATTGGACTGGGGGAAACCAGAGGAGTGGTATTGCAGAGCCAGGAATCTCCAGACAGCACCTGTGAGGGAAAGAGCTGCACGTGGAAGGGACCCTGAGACCCATGCCAGAAGGTATGTGAAGAGAGATCCAGTGTCCAGGGATCTAGATTGGAAGGCTGGACACAGAAACTGGACTACATATTGGCCAGGCTATTTAAAGGGGAACTCTAACAGCAATGGAAGCTCAGGTATGAACACTGATCTATGCCCTAGCTATAACTTTGAAAGGAAGCAGGGAAATGATTATTCTCCTGGTAGTGCTCCATTGAGAAATTCCTTTGTGCCAAGCCAAGATATTGAACCTATGATTATTGAAGAAAGGGGAGAGGTCTTAGAGCCAGAATGTGAATATATGGACTGCTCTCTGTCCAAACTCAAATGGTAGTTTTATGTTACAAAGTGCAACAACCCTCACAAAGAAATACCAACTTGTTCTTTAATCTACTCAGAAAACTTCTGAGTACGATTTTGAGCTACACAGTGAAAGCAAGCCAGCTAAGGGGTTTCAGCTGGGTGATTGCTAGCAATTGAGCTTACCTAATTGCTTGTGTGCTCTGAAGGGAATCACTTCTGAATTTATATGTAAAGATATAAGAAGTTAACCTGAAGAAAAGAACATTTTTCCTACTTTGTGGGTTTATTTGGTTGCTTACTGCATTGCTAAGACATTATTTGCTAAAGCCTACAAGAAAGACCAGTTTGTTGCCAACCAGGTCTTTAATCCTTTGCTTTAATTACCTGACAAGTTCAGATGTTGTTTTTTTCCTGATTTTGTTTTCCTAACTTTAAAACTGCAAGCAAGTATCCTGAGTTCTGTGCTACCAAGCATTATCTGTGTTGGGAGAACTCCTCATAAATAAAATCTTATTTGCTTTACCCTTGAGCAAGTATAATTAATTATTGGTCATGGCTGTGTCTGGAATGAATGGACTACATTACCCACAAATCCTTGCAAATCATATAGAGGTATGCTTTTGCCAAGACTGTGAACATTCTCACCCAGGCGGCCGTCTGACAGTACCTAGCAGTTTCCCCAAGGGACACAGGTTCCACAATGCTTGTATTGGTTCAAGCATTGATATCCTGGGTCCCTTCTTAATAATGGTTTATGGATCTTTCCTCCAGGAACTTGTCCAAACCTTTTTTAAACCCAGCTACGGTAACAAATTCCAGAGTTTGATTACACGTTGAGTGAAAAAATATTTTCTTTTATTAGTCTTAAATAGTTTACCCTGTAGCTTCATTGCATGTCCCCTAGTCTTTCTATATTCTGATAAGGTAAACAATCGATCTACGTTTACTCGTTCCACTCCATTCATTAATTTATAGACTTCTATCATATCTCCCCTCAGCCGTTTCTTTTCCAGGTTAAAGAGCCCTAACCTTTTTAGCCTTTCTTCATAGGAGTATCCTTCCATCCCCTTTACCATTTTGGTGGCTCTTCTCTGAACCTTTTCTAAAATCGCTATATACTTTTTAAGATACGGCGACCAGAATTGCACACAATATTCAAGGTGCGGTCTCACCATGGAACGATATAGAGGCATTATAATATCTTTTGTTTTATTTTCCATTCCTTTCCTTATCATACCTAGCATTCTATTTGCTCTCTTGGCCGCTGCTGCACACTGGGCCGAGGGTTTTAACTGGGTATCCACAATGACGCCTAAATCTTTTTCCTGGGTGGTAGTTCCTAATGTGGAACCTTGCATCGTGTAACCATAGTTTGGGTTGTTCTTCACTAGGTGCATAACCTTGCACTTGTCCACATTAAATTTCATCTGCCATTTTGATGCCCAGTCTTCCAATTTATCAAGATCCTCTTGCAATTTTCCACAATCCTCTTGGGTTTTAACAACTTTAAATAGTTTTGTGTCATCTGCAAATTTGATAACCTCACTCATTATTCCACTTTCCAGGTGATTTATGAATATGTCAAAAAGCAGCGGACCCAGCACAGATCCCTGGGGTACACCACTGTTCACCTTTCTCCATTGGGAAAATTGGCCATTTAGCCCTACCCTCTGCTTTCTATCTTTTAACCAGTTCCTGATCCACAATAGTACACTGCCTCCTATCCCATGACTCTTTAATTTTGCCAAAAGTCTCTCATGAGGGACCTTGTCAAAAGCTTTCTGAAAGTCCAGATACACAATATCAACCGACTCACCTTTGTCCACCTGATTATTCACTCCTTCAAAAAAACATAACAGATTAGTAAGACAAGATCTTCCTTGTCTAAAGCCATGTTGGCTGTCTCCCATTAGGTCATGACTATCTACATGCTGAGTAATTTTATTCTTTATGATGGTTTCTACCATTTTTCCCAGTACTGACGTCAGGCTCACCGGTCTGTAGTTTCCCGGATCACCCCTGTTCAAGTCATGTTCGAGGAGTAGTTTCCCGGATCAGTCATGTTCAAGGAGAGTTTCAGGATTGTTCTCCCTGGAATTCTACTTGCTGGAATTCTTTCATTTTTGCAGAAGGCCTGGTCCTTGTAGCATGGAAATCCAGACCCCATGGCCTCTGGATGCTCCTGGGCACAGTCTCTTATAGGACAAGCTAAGAGTGGAAGCCCTGTTCAATTATCTTTGGTTAAGCATTCCCAGCAAGGGGCTCCCCTTTGGAGATTGGGAACAGCGGGAGCTGTCCAAAATTTTGACTATGACTCTGATTCAGATGGCTCGGTACTGGACTCTGATATGGATGAAGATGTACTCTAGCCTTCAGAAGAATGTGCAGAGGCCGGTCTGATCCACCTATTCCAGAAGGATGAGCTGGTGGTATTGATTGATTGGGTCTCATCCATCTTGATCTTGATGGATGCTCCTGGTACAGAGCAGGAGCCGAAGGTGCACCCGCTTCTTCAAGGGGTGCAGGAATCCACTACTGTCTTTCCATTCCTGGATGTAATCAAGGATATTGTCCAGTCAGAGTGGGATTTTCCCGACTTCCCAGCTAAGGAACTAAGAATGTATAAGAAGATGTACGCTCTCCTGGAGAAGGAATTCATTGTGTAATTTGATATCCCCAAGGTGGATGTGCAGGTTACAGCTATTACCAGACAGACCACCATTCCTGTGGAAGGTGGATTGGCCTTAAAGAATTCTCTGGACAGTAAGGTGTATTCATCACTGAGGAGCCATTTCACTATGGCGGCTACCATTCTGCAGCTGATGGTAGGTAACAGTCTGATGTCTCAAGCCCTGCTCCAGTGGATTTCATCTGCTATGCAGAATGATACTTGCCCTCTTTTGGAGTCTGCTACGGTCTTCCTTTCTGATGCCATGTATGATCTGATATGCTTGGCGACCAGGGAGGTGCCCTGATGACAGTGTCAAGCATTGGATTAGCTCCAGCACTGGGCAATGGACACCTCTTCCAAAGCCCAGTTGGCCCAACTGGCTCTTAACAGGAAGCTTCTGTTTAGAGTCGATTTGGAGAAGATTGTGAAGGACGAGGAAAGACAAAATATTACTGACATCCAGAAAACAGGTCTATGGAGCCTGTAAAATGAGCAGGTGTCCCTTTCTCGGCAGCCTCCACCTGTCTACCAAAGGTGCGCTGGCCGGATTCCCAAAGGTTTTTAGACTATTGTCGTTACCGACCTGGAAAACTTTCCCCTTTGCTTCTGGGCCTTGGGGTTGATCTCAGTCCTTTTGTGGAGCACATGGGCCCAGGAACTCATTTTCTTCTAGAGAAGGACCCCCCTGGGTTGCACAATGAAGATTTGGAGGCCTGTTCCCTGGTTCTTCCAGTTGGAGGCCCGCTTTGCCTTTTCTTTCAGGAATGGGCCCGGGTTACCAATGATCACTAGGTGTAGATGACATTCAGCTCAGCTATGTCCTGGAATGCACAGAGGCGATTCCGGATGCTTTTGTCATTTCCTCTTGTGGGTTTGCGATCAAAAGTACTGATGTGCGGATCACCATGGACAAGTTCCTGTACCTGAAGATGGTAGTGCTCAACACCCCCCCCTGATAAGTGGGACAAGGGTAGATACTGCATCTATTTTGTGGAGCCCAAAAAAAAAAGACGGTTCTTCTGGCCTATTCTAATCCTCAAGGGGGCCAACAAGCACTTGGATGGAAACCTTACACTTCATGACTCAATCAGTGCGCTGAAGGTAGTTCTTGGCTTCTCTGGTCCTGCCAAGGTGTATTTTGTATCCTGAGCCATGCTGGACTGTCACTATCAGTTTGCCTCCATCCCTTTCAGACTATATACTTTCCCAAGGATGTTCTCAAAATGCATAATAGTTCATCAAGGCAAATCCTATATTTTTCTAGATTCTCTTCAACTAGAGACCTTTTTGAAGGGGGTGGCGCTTGAGTAAATAGATATACTTTTTGGGTCCCTTTGCTAAGTTAAAAGGAGTCTATTATATTTTCCAATCAATGTTGGGATATTTCTTTACATAATTATTTAAGGACGTCACACTCCATATTGTGGGCTGAGAGTTGTTATTTTGTTATGTAATATTGTTTGTATTGTGTTAATTTCTTGTATTACCTTTTTGAATACCTTAATAAAGAGGTTTTGAAAATTTAAAAAAAAAAAAAAAAAAAAAAAAAGATCATGGTGGTGGTGGTGGCTGCGGTGCCAAGGGATCTGTGTCCATCCCTATCTGGATCATAGGGATTATTAGCAGCAAAACTAAATAAGATATGCTCTGTTATCTCTAGGTGGAAACTTGCTGCTTCCCTGCCCTGGGTTTGGTAAGACTTTCTGGCAAATGAGCCTCGAAAGAGCCAACTCTGTGTGTTATTATGGATAAATAAATAGAAGATATGCATACTTATGAGGTAGCAAGTTGTAGCAGCACTATGATTACACTTATGCAAAGGTAACAAATCCAAATGAGGCAGCTAAGCTAGATAATGCTGACTCCAGCCATCCAAAGGCAAGCAGCATGAGAACACAGAACCTGAGGTATCTGTGGAGGTCTTACTTTGTCCCAGGGTTGGTGGAATAGGGTAGCACGCACATAGTGTGTGTCTTACTTTTCAGGAGTAGCAAGGAAGGCAGAAGGCACAAAATGGCATGCAAGATCTTCTGTGCATACTGTATTATTCTTTGTGATGTATTCTTGTCACATTTGTTGATTGGTTGGCATGAGATACTATCAGCCGTCTCGACAAATCAGGAGGTAGTCATCAGGTGGTCATCCTGCAGTCAAAGGGTCCATGGTGAGAGATGAAATGCAGAAGATGATGGTATGAAGTCTCATACATTGTTGCAATGTCCAAGGCCAGTAGAGCAGTCTGTGGATGAGAAAGGCCTGAGATGCAGATTCTCTTGAACATAGTCATGGCTGGGAACAATAGTCTTCTGTATGCACACAGATAAACACTTGCAAGGTATTTGCTTGTAGGTCAGCAGGTTTGAGGCCTGGAACACAGCAGAAGTTTCTTGTAGTAGGAATCCATCTTGCTTGGTTCAGGCTTTGATTCAGAACAGGTCAAATGGTACCAGACCTACAGGACGACTGGCTCATCTGAGCCAGTTCCTTTCAAAAGCATCTCGGGTGGCATCTCAAGTGGGGTCTTTGTTTGGAAAGCCTCATCTGGAGGATCAATCAGGAAAAAAAAAAACCCAACTACTGCCTTCCCAGTTCCTGGAGTTTCTAGGAGTCTGTTTTGACACTCGAATGGGCAGAGTTTTCTGCCAGTGGAGAAAATCAAAAGACTGTTGCCTGACACTGTTCTGTGTGCAGCAGGCTCCCAGAGCCTGGGATTATCTAGGAGTGGTCTAGTGGGTGGGGCACGGTACTTCAGACTGGAGGGTCAGGGGTTCAAATCCCACTAGAGGACAGCAAACGTGGGCCAGAAGGACTGGGGTTTCCAGTCCCACAGGTGCTCCTTGTGGTCTTGGGCAAGCCACTTAACCCTCCATAGCCCATGTTCCCTGTAAAATAGTTATCTCCACGTTATAATGCCCTGTTCAATGTAATTTCAGTTTGTTCAATGTAAACTGCCTTGATATCATGAAAGGCGGTATATAAGAAATGTTAAATAAATAAATCTTCAGCTCCACAGACTGATGGCATATGCTCAGATGTGACCGCTCCAGTGGTCCTTGAGTTCTCTGGAGTATGAGCACAGACATTCGCTCCAGTTACTGATGAAGGCCAGCCTGCAGTGTTGGCAGCAGCCCTAAGATCTGAGGAAACATAAAAGCATAAGATATGCCATACTGGGTCAGACCAATGTCCATAAAGCCCAGTATCCTGTTTCCAACAGTGACCAATCTAGGTCATACGTACCTAGCAGTTTTCCCAAAAGACACAGGTTCCACAATGCTTGTATTGGGTCAAGCAGTGGATATTCTGAGCCCAGTTTAATAATGGTTTATGGACCTTTCCTCCAGGAATATGTCCAAATCTTTTTTTAAACCCTGCTACACTAACAGTTTTTTCACATTGAGTCAAAAGAAATATTTTCTCTTATTAGTCTGAAATAGGCTACCCTGTAGCTTCATTGCATGCCCCCTAGTCTTTTTATATTTTGATGGCATAAACAAATCGATCTACGTTTATTTGTTCCATTCCATTCATTAATTTATAGACCTCTATCATATCTCCCCTCAGCTGTTTCTTTTCCAGATTGAAGAGCCCTAACCTTTTTAGCCTCTCTTCATAGAGGTATCCTTCCATCCCCTTTACAATTTTGGTGGCTTTTCTCTGTATTTTTTCTAATAACACTATATCCTTTTTAAGATACGGCAACCAGCACTGCACACAATATTCAAGGTGCATTCGCACCATAGAATGATACAGAGGCATTATAATATCTTTTGTTTTATTTTCCATTCCTTTCCTTATCATACCTAGCATTCTATTTGCTCTCTTGGCCACCACTGCACACTGGGCGGAGGGTTTTAACATGCTATCCATGATGACTCCTAAATCTATTTCCTGGGTGGTGGCTCCTAATGTGGAACCTTCCATCGTGTAACCATAGTTTGGGTTGTTCTTCCCTAGGTGCATAACCTTGCACTTGTCCACATTAAATTTCATCTGCCATTTTGATGCCCAGTCTTCCAATTTATCAAGATCCTCTTGCAATTTTCCACAATCCTCATGGGTTTTAACAACTTTGAATAGTTTTGTGTCATCTGTAAATTTGATAACCTCACTTGCTATTCCCATTTCAAGATTGTTTATGAATATGTTAAAAAGCAGCAGACCCAGCACAGATCCCTGAGTACTCCACTATTCACCTTTCTCCATTGGCAAAATTGGCCATTTAGCCCTACCCTCTGCTTTCTATCTTTTAACCAGTTCCTGATCCACAATAGTACACTGCCTCCTATCCCATGACTTTTTAATTTTGCCAAAGGTTTTTCATGAGGGACCTTGTCAAAGGCTTTCTGAAAGTTCAGATATCAACCGACTCACCTTTGTCTACCTGTTTATTCACACCTTCAAAAAAACATAACAGATTAGTAAGACAAGACCTTCCTTGGTCAAAGCCATGTTGGCTGTCTCCCAATAAACATAACTAGCTACATGTTCAGTAATTGTTTCTTTATGATGGTTTCTACCATTTTTCCCAGTATTGACATCAGGCTCACCCCTGGAACCCTTTTTAAAAATTGGTGTTACATTGGCCATTCAGCAGTCTTCAGGTATTACAGATGATTTTAATGATAGTTCACAGATTACTAATAGTAGGTCTGCAATCTCATATTTCAGTTCTTTCAACACCCTTGGATGTATGCTATATGGTCCAGGTGATTTGCTACTCTTCAGTTTATGAAATGGTTGTAATACGTCTTCCAGGTTTATCGAAAGACGTACCATTGGACGATTTCTCCTGGATCCTGGTGATGACAGATGCCAGTCTCTCGGGCTGGGAAGCCCATTGCCAAGACCAGTTGATTCTGTGCCACTGGGGGTCACCCTGAAATGGATCTGATGGTGACCCACCTCAATGCCAATGTTTGCTGCTTCTTTAGTTGTCACACAGAGACAGGGTTTGAGGACACCAACACTCTAACCCACCCTTGGCCAAGTCAGCGGCTGCTGTACATGTTTCCACCATGGCCCCTGGTGGGGCATGTGTTTTGGCGTATAGAATGCCACCCAGGCAGAATTGTTCTAGTGGTGCCAGATTGGCCAAGGAGAGCATGGTTTGGAGACCTGATGCAACTCATGCAGGTGCCTCCTCTTCATTTTTGCTCCACCTCAGGGCCTATTGTGATCATCCTGGAGCATCTGGTTTCCTTCTCGCTTATGGTATGGCTCTTGAAAGGAGGCAGCTAGTATGTGAGGGTTACTCTCCAGCAATGGACTCTACTCTTCTCAGTACCCAGAGGAGGTCTAACAAGCTAGCATATGTACAGATATGGCACCTCTTTGAGCACTGGTGCGGCATGTGGCAATTGACTCCTGAGGCAGCCAAGGTGGCCTTCCTACAGGATGGCCTAGAGAAGGGCCTTTTCCTTAGTTCCCTGAACATTCAGGTGGCAGTTTCCAGGCTCCAGTGGCAGGCAAGTCTCTGGCCTTGCACCTGGACATCTCACATTTTCTCCATGAGGTTTGGCATCTACATTCTCCGTCTCATCTGCAATCCATTTCTGGAACCTGTGTCTGGTGCTCAGGGGCCTGATAGTGGCTCCTTTTGAGCTGTTGCAGCATGCTACCTTAAAGGATTTCACCCTCAAAAAGATTTTCTTTGTCGTGATTTGTTCTGCCAGGCAGATTTCTGAGCTGCAGGCTCTGCCTTGCTAAGATCCTTATCTGTCTTTTGCAAAGGATGCTGTTTCCATTTGGCCTGTGCCTTCCTTCATGCCTAAGGTGTTTTCTTCCTTTCATGTGAACCAGATGGTCTGCTTGCCCCCCTCCTCTAAGGAGCAGTGTCAGGGGAAGAATAAGAATCTTCGCCTGGTGGATGTCTGGATAAAACTCCTCTGGTATCTGGAGGTTGCAAATTCCTTTTGTAAGTCCAACCGGTTTTTTTGTGCTATTTGCTAGCCTGTGCAAGGGCAAAGTGGCACCCAAGTCAACTTTGGGACGCCGGATTAAGGAGGCCATTGCCTCCGTGCATCTGTTGCGGAACTGGCCGGCTCCAGAATATTTGCTTACCCATTCTACCCGAGCAGCAGCGTCCTCTTGGACAGAGTGGAACTCAATAGCTCCTGCAGATATTGGTCAGGCAACAATGTGGGCATCACTTTCCACTTCTGTCAAGAATTACCACTTGGATGTCCACGTGTAGGTGGAAATGGCCTTGGTTCAAGAGTTTTTGTGAGCTGTTGTGTCTTCTCCCTTCCCAATTATGTTGTAGTTTTGGTACATCCCACTTTTCTGGACTGGTCTAGCAGGACGATATGGAAAGTGACATTTCACTTACCATTTAATGTCCTTTCCTTGAATCCTGCTAGACCAGTCCAGAGCCCACCCCTTAAACTGTATTTGCTCTGCTCTTTTGCTTCTTGATCTGCTATGATTTTTTTTTCCACTTGACTCTGCAGATTCATCTTCTTCTTCTGACAGCTTTCTGATTATGCTTTCCTGTACTGTTGATTACTCATTGCTGTCCATGATTGAGGTTGTATGAGGCTTATTTGGTATCTCCCATATGCTTTGGGATGAATACTGAAGAGAGACCTCTGGTGGAGGAGGCTGAAAGAGGCATAGGAGTGATGGCATTGAAATGTGAGCTTTTCGTTGGTTCTTTGTCTCCACTAATCTGCTTGTAGGGGAACACAACTCACTTGTGTGAACGGGTCTAGAAGGACTTAACGAAAGGACATTAATTGGTAAGTAAAATGTCACCATATGGGGCTTGATAGTCAAAGCAATTAACACGCCTAAATCTATTTCCTGGGTGGTGGCTCCCAATGTGGACCCTTGCATCGTGTAACCATAGTTTGGGTTGTTCTTTCCTAGGTGCATAACTTTGCACTTGTCCACATTAAATTTCATCTGCCATTTGGATGCCCAGTCTTCCAGTTTATCAAGATCTTCCTGCAATTTTCCACAATCCTCTTTGGTTTTAACAACTTTAAATAGTTTTGTGTCATTTGCAAATTTGATAACCTCACTCGTTATTCCCTTTGTCAAAGAGCAGTGGACCCAGCACAGATCCCTGGGGTACTCCACTATTCACCTTTTTCCATTGGGAAAATTGGCCATTTAGCCTTACCCTCTGCTTTCTATTTTTTAACCAGTTCCTGATCCACAATAGTACACTGCCTCCTATCCCATGACTTTTTAATTTTGCCAAGAGTCTCTGATGAGGGACCTTGTCAAAGGCTTTCTGAAAGTCCAGGTACACTATATCAACTGACTCACCTTTGTCTACCTGTTTATTCACACCTTCAAAAAAACATAACGGATTAGGAAGACAAGATCTTCCTTGTCTAAAGCCATGTTGGTTGTCTCCCATTAGGACATGACTATCTACATGTTGAGTAATTTTGTTCTTTATGATGGTTTCTACCATTTTTCCCGGTACTGACATCAAGATCACCGGTCTGTAGTTTCCCGGATCACCCCTGGAACCCTTTTAAAAAATTGGCGTTATATTGGCGATCCTCCAATCTTCAGATATTACAGATGATTTTAATGAAAGTTCACAGATTACTAATAGCAGGTCTGCAAGCTCATATTTCAGTTCTTTCCACACCCTTGGATGTATATCATCCAGTCCAGGTGATATGCTACTCTTCAGTTTTTCAAATGGTTGTAATACATCTTCCTGGTATAGCGATATTTCTCTCCATTCCTCTGCAATATCACCTTTAAATACCACTTCAGTCATGGGTAAAATCCCTACAGCTTCCTCAGTAAAGACGAAACAAAGAATTCATTCAGTCTTTCTGCTATAGCCTTGTCCTCTCTTACTGCTCCTTTTACCCCCTATCATATAACGGTCCAACTGACTCTCTCACAGGGTTTTTGCTATGAATGTACTTGAAAAAGTTTTTATTTTGCATTTTTGCTTCTGTAGCAAGTTTCTTCTCAAATTCTCACTTTGCCTGCCTTATCAATGCTTTGCATTTAAATTGCCAGTGCTTGTGTTGTTTCCAGTTTTCATCATTTGGCTCTTTTTTCCATTTCCTGAAAGATGCTTTTTTGGCAACAACAGCCTCTCTGACCTCACCTTTAAACCATGCTGGCATTTTTTTAGACTTCCTTCCACTTTTCTTAATGCGTGGAATACAGCTGGTCTGGGCTTCCAAGATAGTATTTTTAAACACCCAAGCTTGATGTAAGTCTTTAACCTTTGCAACTGCTCCTTATAGTTTTTTTTTTAAACTATTTTCCTCATTTTATCATAGTCTCCCTTTCAAAGGTTAAAAGGTAGTACTGTGGATTTCCTTACCACCCCTCCTCTACTAATTAAATCAAAAATTATCATGCTATGATCACTATTGCCAAGTGGCCCCAACACTCTTATCTACCCCCTCCTCTAAGAAGCTGCCATCCTTGGTGACTGCCTAGTTTGCCTGCTGGTTAGGATGCCCTGTACCCAGGTTAGCTGAATCTGGGGGTGTGGGAGAATCAGTGTTCACAGCCCCTGTAGGGATAAGGAGTTGTGACTCTCATTCAAGGATGACATCTTGTGGCCAGATTTTAGAGCCTGTGTCTGCAGGGTACTGGAAGGTGCCCTTACACATAGTCCCCACACAAAGATCATAAGAGGGAGGGATGGGCTGTGAGCTCACATTCTTTCATGTTGTAGTAAACCCTGCTTATAGCCTTAGTCCAAATGGAATCTGCCATAGTTACCAATCTCATAAATTGCCCAAATCCACCACAGTACAGGGTAAAAAGACAGCAATCGAAAACACAAAAAATACTTCTGTCATAAAACAAAACTACTCAAACAACATTTTTTTTGTCATACTTAGCAAAACACACGGGCAGTATTGTATCATGACAAATGCATCATTTCCCAATATACACCCCAGGAAAACTAAAAAATGTTATTTTTTTATATTTTTTACGTTTGTAAATAAAATGACAATACCATATTCATAAAAGCTTATAAACTGAAGTAACCACACTTATCTTGCTAGCAGCTGAACCACTCCAGACTGAACCTGTTTTAGCTCTGATGACGTCCACAGCATCAGTCATGCTTTGAACATCTAAACCATCTGCCTCAGGGTAATTCCAGTAGGTTCAAACTCTTTTAATTACAGTCTCAAACTTCCAAGGCCCACACTCCCTTCAACATTTTAAACTGCTTCAGAACCTAATCCACAATGGTGAATAGCTCCTCCCCCTTTTTAAAAAATGTTTATTTATAGCATTTTCAAATATAACAAAAAAGAAATAAATATATAAACCATAAAAGGATAGAACTACAATAATCACAATAAACTGAAGGAGTACAATCACATATCAAAAGAAAACCATGCAGTACATTCCACGCCTATCAGAATCCACCAAGGAACTAAAGGGGGAGATCAAATAGTAAGAAATTTTAAGGAAAATAAAACTTTACAAATTTCCAAAAACCTGGCAAATATACTTTACAAGCTCTCATATAACCCCCAATCTCACACAGCAATGTTGATATCCGCAGCTTTCCCAGTAATGTCATTTTCCCGGACTCTAATAAGCACTTCCAATTGTTTAGGTTCGAAGAAAACGTAATCCTGTCCCTTATACTTAATGAAACACTTCCTAAGAAATTTAAAAAAGAAACAAAACCCTGGGATGAAGAAAAAGAAAGTCTTTCCTGATTCTCTGTGTCCTATCAGAGAGATGAGAAATATATAGACCCTATGTGCATGAAAGGTCTGCAACCTAGCTGCATAAAACAGTCACAAGACCCTAACCCTCTCCAAGGCTATAACAAAAGAGGCAATCAAAGTTGCCCTAATGTAAGTCTCTTCGAGGGAAGTCTCTAATTGTTTGGTCAAACTCAGGGAATCTTGGTCCATTCCTCGCCCCCTACCCTCCAACCTCCTATTGGAGCCCATAACATGATAGGACCTAGAGACAGATGGGTGGGAGGGGAGTTCCAGGCCAAGGATATCCCAAAAATACTGATTCAACATCTCAAAAGGAAAAATCAGTCTTGTATAAGGGAAATTCAGGAAACACAAGTTGTTATAGCAAATAGAATTCTCTAACCTATCAAGCTTATTGTTGAGGATATTATTACCTCTAACAAGGGCTGCAATCATCCACTGAACTGATCCTAAACGCTGATCCAGAGATTGAATCTGGGATTTAACCTGTTCTAACTGCAGATCTACTTTCTTAAATCTTTCCACAGTCTCTCCTGTAAAGCAGCATAACTGTGTCAGACAGGTTGATAAAGTAGACTCTAACGCCATAATTCCATATTCATAATCTATCTAGGAGGTGACATTTTGAAAAGGCCGTTACACATGACAACTCCCAGCAAATGTAATAGGTCTCATAAGACGTTTATCCACTTTCCCATTGTCAGATTGCACCATATCCCCCCCCCCCAACACCAACTCTAATCCAGACAAAGTAGATATCTGAGAGCCTGCTTGCTCAGTTTTACTATCTTCAACTATGCTCACATTAATCTCCATCAAAAGATGTATCTACTTCCTCAGAAGGGAGAGAGCCTCGACTGGATCTCCCATCCCTGGGATACATCCTGAATTGAGACTGGAGGTGGGGCGGGAGGCAGAGGACTGGACTGAGGACCACTTCCACAGAAGATGATTCTACTTGATCTTTAACAGAATTATGGGTAGAATAAGAACCTGATCTTTCAAATTACCTCCCATTAATACACAATTATCCATAGACCCTTCTATTACCACCTCTTCAACCATATTCACAGCTTTCTTCTTCCCTTTCCTCTTCCCCATGCTAAATCTACTCACCAGTTGACAAAAAGACCAATATATAGTATTTGCAAAAACATTCAACTAGCTCTGCCTGGGCTCCGAAGGGGTGTACCCCTTCAGTTACATGGGCATGTGACCATTGGCCGCATACTACAGCCAATGATGTTACTTCTAGTTGAGTGATTTTCAGGACAGGCAAGGGGAAAGGTGCAAACCGATGGGCAGAAACACCCCTTTCTGGCTCCTCCAAACACCAAATTCAGCCAGGAATCAAGGCTCCCCTGAATATCCCCCTTTTTAACAAGGTTTCCGGCACAGTCAGGTGATCAACAGAATCCAACCAATGTTCAGGACAGAGTTTAAAAAAAGATTCACAACCAATCAACATGGAGAAGGCAGCCATACCAATGTCATTCATTCAATCTTCATATTAAGTACATTAGGAGAAATACAGTCAAGATGCTCTCACTTGGTTTGCAGCTTGTCGTGCTGTGAGGGCTTGCGTGCATCAGTGATGCTGAGAGCTAAACTATCGGTAGTTTAACTACTGGCAGGGTCTCCCAAGATGGACAGGTCTCAGCTGAGGTGCCAGACGAAGACAAACCACCCATCTGGGCAGCAGCAGAATGGGATAGTGTTGACGGCGGAGGATCACATTTCTGTGACAACGGCAACAACACCAAACTTAAACTGCGCAGAAGGAAGGCCCGGCAATCTACTTCTGTATCTTGCCATGAAAACCCAATGGATAGTTACAACAAAACAAATTGTGCTATGGTGCTGGAAGATGAGACTCCCAGGTCGGAAGGCACTCAACTAGCTACTGGGGAAGAGCTGAAGACTTTTCAGAGTAAAGCCAGCATTTATGATGTGGTTGGATCAAAGCCCTCGGGAAGTCTGACTGCTGATGTAGCTGCGCATGAAATGAGAGTCAGAAGCTGTAAAGATGTCTTACACATTGGAACATGGAACGTACGAAGCATGAACCAAGGGAAGTTGGAGGTGGTCAAGAATGAAATGGAACGTGTACAACTTGATCTGTTGGGTGTCAGCGAACTGAAATGGACTGGCATGGGGCACTTTGCATCAGATGATCACATGGTCTACTATGCTGGAAATGAAAGACAAAGAAGAAATGGTGTTGCACATATAATAAAGAAGAAACTTGCAAGAACTGTAATGAAATACAATGCA
Organism: Ichthyophis bannanicus; assembly: GCA_033557465.1. Classification (NCBI taxonomy): domain Eukaryota; kingdom Metazoa; phylum Chordata; class Amphibia; order Gymnophiona; family Ichthyophiidae; genus Ichthyophis; species Ichthyophis bannanicus. The sequence goes on along the minus strand of CM066051.1, from coordinate 22,694,425 downwards.
GTCAGCGAACGCTTAATCTCTATTCGTCTGCGAGGATTGCCTATCAACACAACTATAATTCAAGTATATGCCCCAACAACAGCTGCAGAAGAGAATGAAATTGAAGAGTTCTATGAACAAGTACAAGCTGAAATTGACAGAACATGCAAACAGGATATCCTGATAGTCATGGGTGACTGGAACGCAAAAGTTGGCAACAAAGAAGAAGGCAAAGTAGTTGGAAAATATGGACTTGGCAACAGAAATGAAGCTGGAGAAAGATTGATAGAATTCTGCAAGACCAATGATCTATTCATCTCAAACACCTTCTTCCAGCAACACAAGCGGCGACTGTACACATGGACTTCACCCAATGGATTGTATAAAAATCAAATTGACTACATCTGTGGAAGTCAACGATGGAAAAGCTCTGTAACATCAACAAAGACAAAACCTGGAGCTGACTGTGGTACAGATCATCAACTACTAGTATGCAAACTCAAGCTAAAGTTGAAAAAGAGCAAACCACTCATGAATGCAGCAAAATATGACCTTGAGAATATACCACTGGAATTTAAAGACTGCCTGCAAAATCGATTTGCTGCTTTAGATACAAATGACAGAACTCCGGAAGGGTTATGGAATGACATCAAGAAGGTTGTGCTGGAAGAAAGCGAGAAGTCTCTACAAAAGGTAAAAAAACAAAAACGGCCAAAATGGATGACGGAAGAAACTCTGAAAATTGCCCAGAAACGCAGAGAAGCTAAAGCCAAAGGAGAAAGAAAGACAATCGCAGAACTCAACAGAGATTTCCAACGTGCAGCTAGACAGGACAAGGAAAAGTACTACAATGACACTTGCAAGGAAATAGAAGCAGAAACTATTAGAGGAAGAACAAGATCAGCTTTCCTAAAGCTGCGAGAGTTAAAGAAAAAGTTCCAGCCTCGAATTGGAATGTTACAAGATGCTCAAGGTTCTATGTTGAATGATGCTGAGAAGATCAAGAAAAGGTGGAAGGAATATACAGAGTTTTTATATGATAAAGATCAAGTGGACCAACAGCCGTTTCAACCGATACCTTATGATCAGGAACCATTGGTGATGAAAGAAGAAGTTGAAGCAGCATTGAAAGACTTATCAAAGAACAAAGCACCAGGCATTGATAGCATTCCCATAGAAGTATTGCAGCAATCTGATGCAGCTGTTACCGTACTTACAAGGCTCTGCCAAGAAATATGGATGACAACATCATGGCCAACTGACTGGAAAAGATCTGTGTTTATACCAATACTAAAGAAAGGTGATCCAACTGACTGTGGAAATTATCGCACAATCGCTCTGATCCCACATGCCAGCAAGATTCTACTGAAGATTATTCAAAAGAGACTACAGCCATACCTAGAACAAGAACTACCTGAAGTGCAAGCAGGGTTCAGGAAAGGGCGAGGAACGAGAGACATCATTGCGGATGTGAGATGGATCCTTGAAAAGACTAAAGAATACCAAAAGGATATCTATTTGTGCTTTATCGACTATAGCAAGGCTTTTGACTGTGTAAACCATGAGAAACTCTGGGCCACGTTAAGAAGCATGGGTATACCAGAACACCTGATCGTTCTCTTGCGCAATCTGTACATTGATCAAGAAGCAACAGTTCGAACAGAACAAGGAGAAACAGAATGGTTTAAAATAAGCAAAGGTGTAAGACAAGGCTGCATACTTTCCCCCTACCTGTTTAATTTATATGCAGAACAAATCATCAGAGAAGCAGGATTGTATGAAGACAACAGAGGTGTGAAGATTGGTGGAAGACTCATCAACAACCTTCGCTATGCTGATGATACCACACTACTGGCAGAAAGTGAAGATGATCTGAAACATTTGCTTCTCACAATCAAAGAACATAGTCTCAAAATGGGCCTGCACCTTAATGTAAAGAAGACAAAGATCATGACAACTGGCATAATCAACAGGTTCATCGTTGAAGGAGAAGAAATTGAAATCGTGAACAACTTTAACCTACTTGGATCAACTATCAATAAAGAAGCAACAAGCAGTCAAGAAATCAGACGACGCATTGCTCTTGGCAGAATGGCTATGAAAGACCTAGATAAGATTCTCAAGAGCAGAGATGTCTCTCTCCATACAAAGATTCGACTTGTTCATGCCATGGTATTTTCAATAACATCATATGGATGTGAAAGCTGGACAGTGAAAAAGACAGACAGGAAGAAAATTGATGCCTTTGAATTATGGTGCTGGCGGCGAATACTGTGTATACCATGGACTGCCCGAAAAACAAACCAGTCGGTACTAGAGGAGATCAAACCTAAGCTTTCTTTAGAAGCTCAGATGACAAGACTTCGACTTTCATACTTCGGACACATCATGCGAAGAGAGAGATCATTAGAGAAAGACATCATGCTTGGAAAGATAGAAGGTCAACGCAAAAGAGGAAGGCCAGCAATGAGATGGATCGCTACAATAACAGCAGCTACGGGTACCAGTCTGTCAACAATGAGCCGCCTGACTGAAGACCGAACACAATTTAGGATAGCTATCCAGAGGGTCGCCATGAGTCGACTCCGACTCGACGGCACTTAACAACAACAAAAGTGCTTCGCGGGCCGCACAAGATGCTCTCGCAGGCCGCATGCGGCCCGCGGGCCGCGTGTTTGAGACCCCTGTTATAGACCATCTACAATTTCTTGCTTCTTTCCAGATGTGCAGAAGGAGTAATCCAATCCACATCAGGTAAATTAAAGTCACCCAAAATGATCACTTCCCCCTTTGTGGCTATCTTGGCAATATCTATAATCAATTCATTATCTATCTCTTCAATTTGAGTCGGAGGTCTGTAGACTACAGCAGTATGGATGACAGTGCCTTCTCCTCTTTCCAACGCAATCCAGAGCGCTTCTTGTTTTCCCCATATCCTCTGCATTTCAGAAGCTTTAATATTGCTTTTGACATACAAGGCTACTCCTCCTCCTTTTCCATTTTCTCTGTCTCTTCTGAATAGATTATAGCCAGCTATGGCTATATCGCAATCATGCGATTCATTAAACCATGTTTCTGTAAAGGCGACAATGTCCAACTCCATTTCCACCATTAGGGATTCCATGTCCGGAGGTTTGTTGGCTAAGCTTCGAGCATTTGTGCTCATTGCTTTCCAGCATTTACCTGGCTTGTGTGTATTTTGCATTGATTTTGTTCTGCCCACATCTTCCCACTTGTTTTTGATGAGTGGTTTATAAGTGTGGCTGTTTCTGATGTTATTCTGCTTTTGCAGGTCTTGACCTTCCACAACTGTCACCCCCTTTTCCTAGTTTAAATGTATATCCACATACTGCCTGAATTTTTCACTTAAGATTCTTTTCCCTGTGACAGAGAAATGTAGTCCATCAGCACAGTATTGTCTCTTGTTGGTCCATCTGTTTCCCCAGTCACCAGTAAATCTGAATCCTTCTTGTTTGCACCAGGTCTGGAGCCATGTTTTAAAGCTGATAATGTGAAGCAGCCTTTTTGTCCCCTTATCAAGAACAGGCAGAAACTCTGAGAATGCAACAGTGTTGACAATGGGCTTGAATTTCTCTCCCAGAGATTGGAAGTCCTTTTGGACTATAGAGGCAATGTTGCTAGCCAGGTCATTTGTGCCCAAGTGGATAACAACATCAAGTTTGGAGTGTTCACTTTTTGCGCTAAGTACTTCAACAACTTGGTTTGTATTCTTCCTGGCTGTTGAGCCTGGAAGGCACATGACTATCTTCTCTCCTTTGAACTGCGTTCCCAAGTTGGTGCTTCTGATGATGGAATCTCCAGGTAGTAGTAGTTTTCTGTTTGGTGAGGATTTCTTCATATTTGGTGCTTTAGCAGGAGATTGGGCATTGTCTGACTCATTTAAGGGCCCTTCAGTTTCATTGGATTGAGCATCCACAATAGCCAAGGCAGAGAAGGCATTATGCAGGGATATCTCTTGATGTATAGGATGTCTCTGCGTTACAGGTCACAATCTTCCGGAACCCACTGTGATCCATTTGTTCCTGGGGTGTTTGATTCTTTGTGGGAGCGGTGATGGACTTTGTTCACTTTGTATCCTAGAAGAGATGCTTTTCATTGCAGCCATTTACTCCCTCAGTAGAGTCACTCCTTTATGCATGGCAGCTAGGTCTTTCCTTAGTAGAGTCAGTTTGTCATGCATGGCAGCTGACCTGAGGCACATAGCACAAGCTCTTAGGCTCCAACTGATTTGTCTTAGAATGAAAGTACCGCAGTTATTGCACTGAATACACGACATGATGGTTAAGCAGTCCCAGAAGAGGAAGAGGAAGAAGAAAGGATAGATGGCACATATGAGACCACTATAAAGGCAATGTAGCCCCTGGGGTGGGTGGGGTAAGGGGAAGGGTGGGGGGAGGGAGCCAAGGTGTCTCTGGCAAGTAGGCTGTTCTGCACCGTGGGCACACACCGATACCTGATGTATGTCTATACAAGGAAAGCAGTCTAAATGCCCCCAAGCCTAGGCTAAAACCACTGAGATCCATTTTTTCCTGGTGTGTTTTATTCTTTGTGGGAGCAGTGATGGACTTTGTTCACTTTGTATCCTAGAAGAGGTGTGTTTCATTGCAGCCATTTCCTCCCTCAGTAGAGTCACTCCTTTATGCATGGCAGCTAGGTCTTTCCTTACTAGAGTCAGTTTGTCATGCATGGCAGCTGACCAGAGGCACATAGGACAAGCTCTTAGTCTCCAACTGATTCATCTTGGAATGAAAGTACCACAGTTATTGCACTGAATACACGACATGTTGGTTAAGCAGTCCCAGAAGAGGAAGAGGAAGAAGAAAGATGATGAAGATGTGGACATTTAACACAAGTAAGAAAGGATAGATGGCACGTATGTGACCACTATAAAGGCAATGTAGCCCCTGGGGTGGGTGGGGTGAGGGGTAGGGTGCGTGGGAACCCAGGTGTCTCTGGCGAGTAGGCTGTTCCGAACTGTGGGCACACACCAATATATGATGTAAGTCTATACAAGGAAAGCAGTCTAAATGCCCCCAAGCTAAGGCTAAAACCACAGTTGAAAGCTATAATAGTAATCCCCCCAAAAATCAACAGTTAGAATTTATAGTTTTAAGACAGCAGAGAAGATAGAAAGGTTTGTTCTTAGCTTAGTGGATGCTTCTCAGCTTCTGTAAAACTGGCTCAGACCGGTGTCAGGCCAGGTGTACAATGCTCCAAATCAGTTCCTCCCTGGGAATAGGGTTTCACCAACCAGTGCAGCAGGGGTAAAAACCTAGTTCGTTATAACTCTCTATCTGCCACACACACATATATCTCTCAAGACTCACCTCTTCTGTACCGCCTTTGATATCCCTTCCCTCCCTGCCCACAGTTGATTGGTCTGTTTCTCTGATTTCCTTATTCTATCCTTTGCTGTCTCTTTTATGAATAATTGGCGTTCCTTTCTGTTTCTTCAGTAGCCTTTGTTTTATTGTACACCGCTGTATGCCTTTTTGGTTTAGGCGGTATAAAAAGTTTTATAATAAAGATAAAGATATATAATGAAAGCAGGCTAAATGCCCCCAAGCTTAGGCTAAAACCACAGTTGAAAGCTATAATAGTAATCGCCCCAAAAATCAACAGTTAGAATTTATAGTTTTAAGCTAGCAGAGAAGATAGAAAGGTTTGGTCTTAGCTTAGTGGATGCTTCTCAGCTTCTGTAAAACTGGCTCAGACCGGTGTCAGGCCAGGTGTACAATGCTCCAAATCAGCTCCTCCCTGGGAATAGGGTTTCACCAACCAGTGCAGCAGGGGTAAAAACCTAGTTCGTTATAACTCTCTATCTGCCACACACATATATCTCTCAAGACTCACCTCTTCTGTACCGCCTTTGATATCCCTTCCCTCCCTGCCCACAGTTGATTGGTCTGTTTCTCTGATTTCCTTATTCTATCCTTTGCTGTCTCTTTTATGAATAATTGGCGTTCCTTTCTGTTTCTTCAGTAGCCTTTGTTTTATTGTACACCGCTGTATGCCTTTTTGGTTTAGGCGGTATAAAAAGTTTTATAATAAAGATAAAGATATACAAGGAAAGCAGGCTAAATGCCCCCAAGCTTAGGCTAAAACCACAGTTGAAAGCTATAATAGTAATCGCCCCAAAAATCAACAGTTAGAATTTATAGTTTTAAGCCAGCAGAGAAGATAGAAAGGTTTGGTCTTAGCTTAGTGGATGCTTCTCAGCTTCTGCAAAACTGGCTCAGACCAGTGTCAGGCCAGGTGTACAATGCTCCATATCAGCTCCTCCCTGGGAATGGGGTTTCCCTGCCTCTAGGCTACGGACCAATCGTTTCTTAAAGGGTCGAATTGTGTGGCCAACATAATTCACACCATAAGGGCAGAGAGATAAGTAAACCACCTATTCTGAATCACAGGTAGTATGATATTTAAGAATAAGACTAATAAGCAAGCTGTATAGGGGCAAAAGCAATAGTGTTCAAATAAGTTGCTCCTAAACCAAAAAATATCTCATAAAAAAACTACACAAAACAAATCACTTATTACAGGGTGTCACTACTATCTGTGTAATTTAAGCTTTTCCTGCGTCCTGCTATCTTTTGTGGAGGTCCTTGTGATCCTTTGTGAATCAACGTTGCTGCAGATGTCTTCGTGATCCCGTGCGATCTGATGTTGCTGCGGAGTATTGGCGGTCCCGAGGCTATGCTACTTTCTTTAAGTTAAGTGATTGGGATTACTTTCATATTGTGGAGATATACCGCTGTTATAGTTTACTTTCCTCTTCTTTCAGGTCTTGCGTTGTGGCCTCGGGTAGCTTCTGCCCTCCCCTGCATCTTTAGGCTCTTTTGAGTCTGGTATTTAAGACGTGACTTCTGTTATTGTATGTATGAGTGTAAGTGTTGTTAGGAGTTGTTGTATGTATGAGTATGGATGTGTGTTAGATAGTTAGTATTGTTTTTGGAATTGGTTAAGAGCTTTTCCCATTGTTATTGGGTGTTATTGAATGTTGTGCATGTTCTTTAAGGGTGGTTGTGTGGTGGCATTAAGACCGGTGATGTAAACGTCTTTACTCCCTATAGCGCTTGTGGGCGCTAGTTGTGGGGTGTGAGAAATTCTGAGGTCTTTGCCATTCTGTAATAAGTGATTTGTTTTGTGTAGTTTTTTTATGAGATAATTTTTGGTTTAAGAGCAACTTATTTGAACACAAATGATATTTAAGAAACCATCGTCGATCAGAAACAATATCAATCCATGACTCCCTCACTATCATCCCTGGGCAGAATGAACACCTCCCGCAAGGAAAGTGTCCCGCCTGTTCCTGGGATACCTGGTAGCTGGTGACTGTTTTTTACCAATCGGTCCTGACGGTTTCTGCCTCTCATGTAAGCTATACATAAAGGCTTCTGAAATCGGGTATGTATGCTGAGAACATGCCAAAACCTCCGTAAAATATGGATTACTTAAGCAGATCGATAGCTAAATGGCAAAATGACAGCAATCGTCTCCTGGGCTCCTCAGGCAGAACAGAAGAACCTGAAGATGGTAGCAGCCAATTCCCGTGGTTATTCAATGCTCTTTTAAAAGTAGCCTGAATGATTAAAGGGCCAGCCACACTGTAGGCCTGCAGGGATTTTGACATTTTGGCATACCTCAAATGAAGCACTCGGTGAATTGCTGGATGTTCTGCTGGACCATATGGATGCCCTGAGAGTGTGTAAAGCCAGGGAGTCTGATTCACCTTTCTAGTTACCAGAAAGTAATCACATAGACAACACCGGAGCATCGTTCATCCATGCATCCTCAAAGCGCCATCTTGGCTCCTCCCCTTCAATTATTTTCTAAAGTGCTCAACTCACCACATATAGTTTTAGCTGTGAAAGTGGAGTCAAAAGTAAGATTAGTATGGCTCTGTGCCATCAGGGAAGGTTAAGCCTGTCCTGGTATTGCCCCACTGTATGATGGGACTTGTAGCTGCTATTTTTCAATTGATGTCCTTAAAGTCCAGGCTGGGATTTAGGCATAGGCAAGGTAAGTAGCTTCCTAGTTCATTAAAATTTGAAGGTAGCCAATACCTGGACTAAACAGGAGCCTGAATCCTCTTGCTTTAGAAACACACCTTTTGATTTTTGGGGAATAAACCTCCCTGCTCCATCACTCTCTGGTCCTGCCAATGGGCATCAAAGTCTTAAGAGAAAGTCAACACTATAAATTCTTGCAGTGAGACAAAACCAGGACTGGGCCATCTGCTGATCTACACTATCAGCTGAGTTTTCTGAAATCTTTGACCTGTAACAAAAACAGCTGTAGAGTTTGAAAATGTCTAAGGGAGGCTATTTTAGGGAGAAGCACACCCTCCTCTGACACATAAGTACAGAAAATGAAAATGAAATTAAAGGCTATGCTCCATTTCTCAGAATCGTGGCTGCAAGGAGCACTGCTGAGAGTCTGCAGGAGGAAGTTTTTTGCCCCATCTGGATTATTTTACAGACCCGTGTTTATAGACTGTGGACACAGCTTCAGCCGCTCCTGTATCACTTGGACGTGGGAGGGGATAGAGACAAACTTTCCCTGTCCCCAGTGCAGAGAGATATCTCAGCAGAGGAACGTGAGGCTTAGCAAGCATCTGGCAAATATCACAGAAATCATGAAAAATCAGGCGGAGAGGAAACAAGAGGAGAGTCTGTGTGAGAAGCATGAACAGAAACTGCTGCTGTTCTGTGAAGAGGATAAGAAACCAATCTGCGTTATCTGTAAGGAAGGCAAAAATCACAGATCTCACCCCGTGATCCCCATAGAGGAGGCTGTGCAGGACTACAAGGTGTGTGTCTGTATCTTTATTATCACAGGGTGTCTCGGGGTCACAGATCTCAGCCCCTGATCCCCTTAGAAGGGACTGCACAGGACTACAAGGTGTGTGTCGGTATCTTTATTACCAAAGGGTGTCTCGGGGTCACAGATCTCAGCCCCTGATCCCCTTAGAAGGGACTGCACAGGACTACAAGGTGTGTGTCGGTATCTTTATTACCAAAGGGTGTCTCGGGGTCACAGATCTCAGCCCCTGATCCCCTTAGAAGGGACTGCACAGGACTACAAGGTGCGTGTCAGTATCTTTATTATCACAGGGTGTCTCGGGGTCACAGATCTCAGCACCTGATCCCCTTAGAGGAGGCTGTGCAGGAATACAAGGTGCGTGTCAGTATCTTTATTATCACAGGGTGTCTCAGGGTCACAGATCTCACCCTGTGATCCCCATAGAGGGGGCTGTGCAGGAATACAAGGTGTGTGTCAATATCTTTATTATCACATTGTGTCCCGGGGTTACAGATCTCAGCCCTTGATCTCCTCAGAGGGGACTGTACGGAACTACAAAGTGTGTGTCAGTATCGTTATAATGAAGTTGTCAGCTAAATGTAACTCCCGGGGGGGGGGGGGGGTAGGTATGTATCCCGATGTTCACAGAAAATATCTGCTACAGGTAAGTAACTTGGTTGTCTCTGATGACAGGCAGGATAGCAAGTCCTCACAGATGGGAGCTGCCTTCAACAGAAAAAGAGGAAAATAATTACCCTGAAAGGCGCTGCAACTAGCAAACAGCAACAATTTTTTATGACAATTAGCCATTTATAATTTTCTATTTTTTTTAGAAGGCAGCCTATGGAGTAAGATTTTAATCCACAAAAAGATTCAGGATGATGCACTGGTCAAGCCTGCAGTCACACTGGGAGTCTCTTTCTAGACAGTAGTGAGATTGAATGTAAGGACAGAACTCCAAACATTTCCTCCACAGAGGCTGATCTCAGGTGGGCTACTGCCGCGGCCATAGCTCGCATATCATAAGCCATCTCAAGAGTCAGATCAGCCCAGGCATAAGAGAAGGAAAAGCCGTCTGCTACGTAGCCATCTGCACAGAGCGTATTTGCTAATGACAGCCTGTTTGTGGCAAAGGAAACAGAAGGCTTTCTAAGGGCTTTAGTCCACCCCATATAGAAGGCTAAGAATCTCTTGCAATCCGATGTATGAGGACTATGGAAAAATATTGGCAGGATGATCAATTGATTAAGGTAGAAATCTGACACACCTTTAGGAAGAAAGTCTGGATGAGTGCACAGAACCATTCTGTTGTAAAATTTATTGTAACGTAGATCAGTTACTGGAGTCTGGATCTCACTTACTATACACATTGAAGTCACTGCCACCAAAAACAGGACCTTTCAGGTCAAGTATTTCAGATTCAGGTATTATGTGGCTCAGGAAGAGCATTCCTTAGTTGGGTTACAACAACGATGGGCTCCCATGACACTGTGGGTGGCTAGATTGGAGGCTTTAAAAAAAAGCAAGCTCCACATGCATAATTAAAGGATGAACAGAAATGGATTTGTTGTGGGACGAGCATCTAGCAGGGTCCCAGTCCAGTCCAGATGATACCTGGTAAGGAGAGAACAACAGAAAGCTTTCCAGGCAGATTCCTTTCTTTATTCACTGCTGTAGCAGGGCTGGCTCATAGTAAGCTATCAAGGAGTCCAGCACTCACACAGGATTCAAACTGGATTTTTATACAGTCTTAGCATAGCAGTTTGTCACGTGGGTTAGAGCAGAACAGCAATTTGGAAGAATTCTCTGGGCCCCTTGCTTCTTCTTTCTACAGAATTATCTAGGTGGCATATCTGGAGCATACCAAACGACTAGGATTCCCTGATTGGTCAGTTGAGGGGTGGCTACCTTATCTCTCCCTGCATTCTAAGGCATTTGTGGTCAACGCCCTACTCCTTTGTGTGTGTGCTTGAGAAGACAACTCTAGCAAAGGCATCTCTCTACCTCCCCCTCCCATTCTTTTGTCAGTTTGGTTGTAAAGATAGTTTAGCTGTTTAGCCTGTAGGTGTTCTTGTGCTGCTAATGTCTGTTTTTGTTTCAGCATGCCATCTATTTTATTCTCAAAAAAAATCGGTCTTCTCGGAGTGTTTTATATGTGCAAAGTATTTCAGGATTACTCCATAAAAACACTAAATCAATGGCTTGTAAAATGCAAACCTAGAGATTAATAACTATGGTGAAAAAACTATGAAACACTTCTTCTATTAATATCACAGATAATTTGTTTTATTGCTCCCACTGTTTTGTCTCAGACTGAATAGCGCTCAAAACCAGTGATGTGTTCTATATGGAAACAGAACATCAGCGCTTAATTGCACCAATGACTCAGTGGGAGACTCTTTTTTCTTTTTCTGTATTAGTTTAAATCCTTCTTTCCTCCATCACCATGTGTCAAAAGTACTATTAAATTATATAATTATTCATTTTATCCTCTTTGAAATATATAAATCGCTTATCTTGATTTTTATCCTCTACGCCTCCCTCGGCACCGTCCAAGCGTTTCACTCCTTGCTGGAGTTTATTCAGGAGGGTCTGAAAGTATAAAATGAATTAATAGTACTAACTATCCCTTCTGAAAACGTTTCCACATTGATTAAAATAAAATGTTCAAAAACAGATAAAAACCACGTCGTTGATTTATAAAGAGTAAAGAAATTACACTGTATTCCATCAACTCACTTGAAGATATTGCTGCCCGCGCTCAGTAGTATCTCTATCGTAGTTTCCAAAAAATGCCGCGCATGCGGATTAGGCTACTGAGTTCGACTTTTATAACAAAGGGGTGGCCTTAATGGAAACAACTTAAAGGCATCCTGTAAAATCCCAGTGCATCGAGGTTTATCACCCATTCAAGAACATGCATGCCATTCTATCGAGGCATTCAAACCATACGGCTGTACTGTGTTTACTTTGAATATCCAACGTTGTTCATGGTAAATCAAAGTTTCATCGAGAGTTTTACCACTCTTTGCTGTTTGAATGTGGGCTATGCAAAAGCAACGTAAATGATCAAACTCATGTCGGAGATTTATGCAATGTTCAACTATTGGTGCAGTCAAAACTTGGCAATGAAGGCGACTTTTATGTTCCAACATTCGAGTTTTAAAAAGGTGACTAGTCTTCCCAATATAAAGTTTATTACAAGGACATTTATTTATTTTATTTATTTAATTTATTTATTTATCTGTATTTATATCCCGCTTTTCACCGGGTCAAAGCGGTGGGACATATAACAGGGGGTGGGGAATCAAAAAAAGGGGGGGGGGGCCCACATCTGATTGCATAGACTACCAACGAGGTATTACAAGAGGTCGCTTGTTTTAAAACATACTTTTTTCCCAAATATTCAAACTCTGTCAAATTTTCAGTGACATCACAGATCAAGCAATGCCCACAGGCATGTTGTCCCAACTTATTACCAATGTCTGCCTCGGGCACTAAAGAACGTAGAATAGTGGGACTCAAATGTTCTTTAAGGTTGGCATTTCGTTGCCACACACATCTAATGTTTTTATCCTGTAGACCCGGCAGCGTCTTCACTATAGTCATATGCTTATTAATTATTTTCTGGATCTTAAAACTTATTGGTGAGAACCAAGTAATTAAATTCACACAAGTGTCCTCTGTTTCTGAATGACGTTTTTCAGTATACAATAACCAGGAGCGATCATTATAAAGTGCCCATTGATATGCTCTTTTGGAAATACGCCGGGGATAACCCCTGTCAGAAAAATCTTCCATCAACTGTTGGGATTGTATTTATGTAGAATTTTTCTAAAAAATGGGATGTATCTCGGATGTAAATTAGAACAACAGGCTAAGTAGGCATCGGATGTGGATATATTAATGATCACACTAGACATTACCGCGCTTTACACTAATATACCCCAGGATGCCGCATGCACTACAGTGGAGACATGGTTGCGGTATAGGGGAGATCTTACAGAATTGATGATATTTTTTCTCATGGAATTGACACATCTAACTATCTCTCAGAATTATTTCATGTTTGAGAACGTTCTATATAAACAAAAGTCTGGAGTAGCGATGGGTGCATCTTGTGCTCCATCTATTGCCAATCTTTTTATGGGAGATTTTGAGAAAAAGTGGTTAGAGTCCTCTCCATTTATAAAACAAATTCTCATGTGGACGTGCTTTATAGATGATATTTTTCTGTTATGGAAAGGATCAGAAGGAGATGCTCAGTTATTTGTTCAATGGCTCAATGGTTGCGATCAGGCTAAACAATTCACACATACTATAAACTCGAGTACGATTAATTTTCTGGATTTCACAATAACCAGAGGGGCCCAAAACTGGATATCCACCATTTATAAAAAACCAATAGCCCGCAACACATTTTTGCATTACACGAGTGGACATCCAGCTCGATTGAAAAACAGCCTGCTGTTCTCTCAATTTTTGAGGTTTAGACGGAATTGTTCAGAACTGACAGATTTTAAAATACAATCCCAACAGTTGATGGAAGATTTTTCTGACAGGGGTTATCCCCGGTGTATTTCCAAAAGAGCATATCAATGGGCACTTTATAATGATCGCTCCTGGTTATTGCATACTGAAAAACGTCATTCAGAAACAGAGGACACTTGTGTGAATTTAATTACTTGGTTCTCACCAATAAGTTTTAAGATCCAGAAAATAATTAATAAGCATATGACTATAGTGAAGACGCTGCCGGGTCTACAGGATAAAAACATTAGATGTGTGTGGCAACGAAATGCCAACCTTAAAGAACATTTGAGTCCCACTATTCTACGTTCTTTAGTGCCCGAGGCAGACATTGGTAATAAGTTGGGACATCATGCCTGTGGGCATTGCTTGATCTGTGATGTCACTGAAAATTTGACAGAGTTTGAATATTTGGGAAAAAAGTATGTTTTAAAACAAGCGACCTCTTGTAATACCTCGTTGGTAGTCTATGCAATCAGATGTCCTTGTAATAAACTTTATATTGGGAAGATTAGTCGCCTTTTTAAAACTCAAATTTTGGAACATAAAAGTCGCCTTCATTGCCAAGTTTTGACTGCACCAATAGTTGAACATTGCATAAATCTCCGACATGAGTTTGATCATCTACGTTGCTTTTGCATAGCCCACATTCAAACAGCAAAGAGTGGTAAAACTCTCGATGAAACTTTGATTTACCATGAACAACGTTGGATATTCAAAGTAAACACAGTACAGCCTTATGGTTTGAATGCCTCGATAGAATGGCATGCATGTTCTTGAATGGGTGATAAACCTCGATGCACTGGGATTTTGCAGGATGCCTTTAAGTTGTTTCCATTAAGGCCACCCCTTTGTTATAAAAGTCGAACTCAGTAGCCTAATCCGCATGCGCGGCGTTTTTTGGAAACTACGATAGAGATACTACTGAGCGCGGGCAGCAATATCTTCAAGTGAGTTGATGGAATACAGTGTAATTTCTTTACTCTTTATAAATCAACGACGTGGTTTTTATCTGTTTTTGAACATTTTATTTTAATCAATGTGGAAACGTTTTCAGAAGGGATAGTTAGTACTATTAATTCATTTTATACTTTCAGACCCTCCTGAATAAACTCCAGCAAGGAGTGAAACGCTTGGACGGTGCCGAGGGAGGCGTAGAGGATAAAAATCAAGATAAGCGATTTATATATTTCAAAGAGGATAAAATGAATAATTATATAATTTAATAGTACTTTTGACACATGGTGATGGAGGAAAGAAGGATTTAAACTAATACAGAAAAAGAAAAAAGAGTCTCCCACTGAGTCATTGGTGCAATTAAGCGCTGATGTTCTGTTTCCATATAGAACACATCACTGGTTTTGAGCGCTATTCAGTCTGAGACAAAACAGTGGGAGCAATAAAACAAATTATCTGTGATATTAATAGAAGAAGTGTTTCATAGTTTTTTCACCATAGTTATTAATCTCTAGGTTTGCATTTTACAAGCCATTGATTTAGTGTTTTTATGGAGTAATCCTTAAATCTATTTTATTCTGGCATGCTATCCCCTTTTTCCCATCTCAGATTTACCTTCTACATCATCATGATATGTGCCAAGTGCACTTATGTCCACCCTAACAGAGATGGTTTTATACCTGACTCCGACAGATGCAGAAGGCATTAAAGTAGTTTTTGTGTGGAACAGGTAAAAGGATTTGGGGCCTTTCCATGACATCCAATGGCAAACCTCTTCCATTTAAAGCTTTATAACTTTCTAGTGGAATCTCTTCTGGAAGCCAGAATAACTTGTGAGACACTGTACAACAATTCAGGGAAAACGAGGTCCTTGATCCCGCATGATCAGTGTTGGAGAATTGACCAGTTTATAGGGACTTCCTATGGAAAGCTCTAGAAGAAGAAACCATACTTGTCTCAGCAAAACAGGTGCTATGAGAATCATTGTTCCCTGGTCTTTTATGAGTTTCAGGAGAGATTTCATAATCAGTAGAATCAGAGGATATGCCTATAGAAGACCCTTTCCCTAATCTAGGAGAAAGGCATCAAAGGCTAGTCTGTCATGTGTCCCTATGCTGGAATAAACCGAGCTACTTTCCTGTTCTGTGGAGTAGCTAACAGGTCTATTGAAGGGGTGCCACACTCTTGCAAAATCCTCTCAGCCACTTCCACATCCAGGAGCCACTTGCACGCCTGAAGTTTGCAACTCATTTTGTCTGCCAGGGCATTGCTTTCTCCTGCTAGACATATAGCCATGAGAGTCATCTCATGAGAAATGGCTCAGTTCCACATTCTTATAGCTTCCCTACATGGGAGATAGGATCTTGTTCCTCTTTGCTTTTTGACGTAGTACATTGGTACTCGATTGTCCATTTATATCAGAATGACTAGCTTGGCCAACCCATCTTGGAAAGCCTTTATAGTGTTCAAAACTGCCCTCAATTCCAGGAAACATATCTGATAATTTATTCCTGGTCAGACCAAAACCCTTGACCTAATACCATGAGACCAGCCCTAGAGGATACCCACACTTTTTCATGAGGTGTTAGAGCTGGAGCAGGCATGGAGGAAGCCTGCTGCTTCTTGGGTGATGCTCCCTGATGCCCCACTAGGACTACCAAGGAGCCCCAGGTAATTCCAGGGAGGGAAATGGATAGAGTCCCAGTTGGGTATCTCCTTCTAGGAGAACACAGCAGAGGTGAGGGGTCTGGGGAGGGGCTATAGATTGGGTTGCTTTCTGTGGCAGAAGGATGCTGAAGAGGGGGCACCAATTAAAGAGGTGGCGATCTGGACCTGGGGGGGGGGGCTACACTTACTGCTACCTCTTCAAGTAATTGCAGCTGCAGAATTGGCAGTCATGATGATTAGTGCATGGCAACCTCTTGTGCGTTAGCTGTCACTAGCTAGCATGCTCACTCTCTGCCTCGCCCCTTCCCAGACCCTGAAGCTCCAAAAGCAGGTAACGTGGGATTTACCTTCCACTGTCTGCTCTTGGTATGCAGTAAACCTATCTGTGTATGAGGTGCGGAGGTGGGAGTACTTGTGTGTGTGTGTGTGTGTGTGTGTGTGTGTGTGTGCGTGCGTATGCGTTTGTGTGGTGCAGAGGTGGGATTGCTTGCATGTGTGTGTGATCGCATGCATGAGGGGTGCCTACCTGTGTGTCTGTTGTACAGAGCTAGACTGCCTATTTGTGTGTTCACATGTGTCGCTTGTTTGTGTTTTGGTTGGGGTGGGAGGGATGCACCATTTGGCATATACAGATTGTGTTCTTTTGTTCCCATACATTTCATTCCTATAACTTCCAACCTTTGCAATCTTCTCTCTCCCCTTCAACCCCTTCCCACTCTCCTACCTCCTCCCTAGCAGTCCCACCCCCCTGCCCTCCATTCCACCTCCATCCTCCTCCATTTTTTTTCAGCCTATTGCCTCATTCAACACCCCCCCTCCAATCCAATCTTTTTTGTTTTCTGTAGGCCCCATCACTGCTGTCCTTCCTGTCCCAGCCTTCCCATCCTGTTCTGCTCATGGGGATCTGGTCTCCTGCAGGCAGACAGAAGGGGTCTTCTGCTCCATAGTTTTAAGGGGGGGGGGGAGAACATTCCAGGTGCCAGGTATAAATTTCTTGTCACCATAGCGACCTGGGTTTTGTCGAGTCCTGATATAAAATGTGTTTGAAGAAGAGAAAAATATAGTAGTATTCGTTTTCTAAATTAGGCATGTCAATTTCACAGGAAAAATATAAAATTCACCTGGAGCCTTTGAGGAAGGAGCTGAAAGAGATTCTGGAATTTAAATCCGGAGAACAGCGAAAAGTCGAGGAGCTGGCGGTAAGTGTCTGTGTCTCCCTCCGAGTTGCTTTCTGCAGGGTCCTGGTTCTACCAAGCTATAAATGACCTGAGTAAGATGAGGCTTATGTGTTGGGCAGTTTTCATAGGGTTTTATGTGCAGAAATGGGGCTTTAAAGAATTGTCCAACACATATGAAAATAAACACCTGTATAAATCTGCATGGAAGAGAATTTGTGTATCAGGGTCATATTCCTGGGGGCTGGGAATAGGGCAGAGAGTCAAGTTAGTCACATCTTTCTACATTTCCAAAAGTAAGGAAGATTTCAGAGGAAATACCCACATGAATAACTGATAAAAATCTCTAAAAGTCAAAATTTTAAAGAAAAACTTTTACCTCTTCAAAACTGATATAAAGTCTGTGGAAAAAACAATAGCTGCACACCTAACAAATAGGTGCACTTTTGGAAGGTTTCTAATTAGTTACATTCAGTATGGTCCAAGAAATAGATATTGAGCATTTTTCTTCCAGACATGAAATGGAAGATAATATTTGTACATCTGCCCACTTGTTTGTGTAGCTGTTGGGCAAGAGCACTTCCAATTGCTGTGCCCACATACTGAGGTATCATTTTTATTTTTGTTATAATTTCATTATAGGTTTCCTCATCTTGGTCAGGGGGACAGTAGTGTACACCCAATGCTATACCTTTCCTCATCACACATGGAATTTCTAGCCATAAAGGGCTTGATATACAATTGTGCAGGCTATGTGCCGCATCAGTGCATAGCTCTGCCCACCAACCCCTAATCCAGATATTGAATGCCGAGGAGACAGCGTTGAATATCCGAGGTTGCCACACAAGTCCCATAGCCGCCGAGACTAACCAGGTAGCAGCGATATTGGACCACTACCTGGTTAGCATCCACAGCTAAGACTAGGTGCTCCACCCTGGAACGCCCCCAACATGCCTCAATACTTACCAGATAGCATCGTGACACATAGGGGACATAGATGGGAATATTCAATGGCAATAAAATGTAGGTGCCATTGAATATTGCCGTTAAAGGCATTTATATGGTTTACAGGGCTGTAAACCATGTAAATACCTTTTGAATATTGGGCCCAAAGATTCTATATTGCATTCTGTTTCCTGCAGGACTTTTATCGCATTTGACTGTTCTATCCTTAACATATAGGGAGTAGTTTCATAAGAAACTGCTTTTGTTAGATGCCAACAATGCACCTAAATATTGGTATTTTAATCATTTATGCAAAAGCCACCTCTTATAACATATCGACTAGTATTAAAGTATATTGTTTGCATCATGTGCACTTCATTATGGGTGTGCACAAGGGGGGGGTTTCACTGGAGTGTATATGGAGCGCACAAATAGGCACATTGATTATGGAATACAATAACTTACGTGTGTGCTTGTAAAAAGTAGGTGTGATCATTAGGCTGGCGTAAGTTTTCACGCCTTAACATATGGCAGGTTCTCTGTCACGTACGCTAATATTTTATAAATGTCAAGAATGTGCATCTTGACTTTATAAAATATGCATAAGATACACATGCAAAAACACACAAAAACTAAGAAAGATTCTAAAATTATCCTAGTGCCACCCATCAACCAATTTAATATGCCTTACCAATGGATTAATATTTTTACTCTGGAATCATAGCATTCATTGATTATCCTCTTTCCACTATGGGCCTGATGCAGAGATGCAGGATGCGCAAGCCATCTGGGCCCGATTCCCCCTCCAGATCTCTCCGCATTTCCAGAGCAGCAGGTGGTGGGATCTGGACGGAGCGGAGGTGGGCCAGCTCGACAGGAGATAGAGGACCGATTCAGGTCACACAGCCCTATATGTCCTGCTGGGTCTAAGTAGATATGCTGCTTATTCCACCACAAAGGTGGAATAAGCAGCACTGACTTGGTGATCAGGCCCAGGGATCCCTCCCTGGGGCCAGGTGTGAAGGGGGGGGGGGTCCCTGCTGCCCGACCCAGGCCCTGGCTGGCCAGCTGTGGGTCAGGTGACGGGGAAGAGGGGGAGGCCTATCCGCGGCCGCCAAGAAAGCCTGCGGGGAAGACGTCCTTGCAGGCAGGCAGGGGCACACCGGGCCATCCTCAGGCCCAATTCCATATACTGTAGGAATAGTTTATTCCCACAGTTCAGAATCGAGTCTTAACAGGCCCATCCTGCATGGAGATGTGTGGACACGCCCCTTTCAGAATCGGGCTCCATATCTCTGAAATGTTCTAGCTATGGAGAATGTCTATTAAATTGAGCTAAGGGTTTACACGTAATATGTGTTTGGAGCTGAAAATAACATGCAGGAAGTCAAATTGCCATGCAACAACTGTTGGGGCTCTTCTTGTCCTGTTAGAAGAAAATAGTTCATGGGGCCAAGAGGAGCCCATTCCCAGGCAGCTGGAGAAAAGAGGGTCAAAGCAGATCAGGGGAAACCTTTCTGCCTATCCAGATTTGACTCCAGATCTCTCCTTCTACCTCTTTCTCACACCCAATCCCAAGATTTATTTATTTATATTCTCTTATATACCGTGCTATTCTGCATCAGTGCGGTTTACATTGAACAAACTGAAATTACATTGAACAGGGCATTATAACTTGGAGATAACTATTTTACAGGGATCATGGGCTATGGAGGATTAAGTGGCTTGCCCAAGACCAGAAGGAGCACCTGTGGGACTAGAAACCCCAGTCCTTCTGGCCCAAGGTTGCTGTCCTCTAGTGGGATTTGAACCCCTGACCTTCTAGCCTGAAGCACCTTGCCCCAACCACTAGGCCAGTCCTCCACTTATTTTACCTTATCTTCTCTGAAGCCTGACCCCAGAACATACTTAGTTGCTTACTTAAAATATATATTCTGCTAATCTTAAATTTAAAAAAAAAAATAATCTGACGTAACAGACATAAGACAGAGACTGACAACTTCAAACACCTTCCAAAATGAACAAATAAAACAGTGAAACAGGCATCTCATAGTCAGTTAAGAAAGTAATGAAAAGCCTGATTAAATAAGTCAGCTTTTAACCATTTTTAGAGTCCAATAAATATGTCATTGAGCATAGTATAGCTGGTTATTGGTTCTACAACAAGAACCAGGAAGATCCAATGGGGTATGCACCATCAAAAAAGCCATATCTTGGGATCTCAAGACATAGATGGGGGTACCAAATTCAATCAGGAAAAAGGTACCCACAACCTCAGTCCAAACCTAAAGCTAACCTCTTTACCACTCCTACCAAAGCCCAACTGCTGTTTCAAGCCCTTTCCCCCTTCACAAAGATGATCAGGCACACAACCCTTCCATGGTAAGATGATGCATGACACTAGAGCTTTCCCCAAGCCCAACACAGGACTGTTCTTCTTCCCCACACTACAGACCTTCCATATTGTTCTTCGTATCTCCTTCTTGACCAATTCCAGAAGCAATTCTGACTTCCTCCAGTCTACGTAGGCCATTGCTCCTTCTGGCTGGATGGGTTGATCCTTCCACTCCCTACTGCCCCCTGCAGCACTGTCTCTGCCACCTCCTTTCAAAATGGTTGAGACGTCCACAACCAATTCACCTTCTTTTATCATTTCTTATATTTCTCTGGGTCCTGAGAGATCCAAAAGACACTGGAGAATAATTTTAGGAAGACTTTCTTCTTGTATAACTTGTATAACGTTTTGTATATGTTCCCTGTAAAATAGTTATCTCCAAGTTATAATGCCCTGTGCAATGTAATTTCAGTTTGTTCAATGTAAACCACCTTGATATCATGAAAGGTGGTATATAAGAAATGTCAAATACATAAATAAATAACTGAGCTTTATACATAGCAAGAGGACTATGCAAAATTTGCTACCATATACCCATATGAAAGTATTTGTAGGAAACGATCCGGCGTATACTTGTAGAGCAGGGGGTGCACAAAATCTATCCTCAAGAGCTGCAGCCTGGTTGAGGTTTCAAGATCCTGACAATGAATATGCATGAGATTGTTTGCAAGCACTGCCTCCATTGTATGAAATAGATCTCATGTGTATTCATTATGGGAATCCTAAAAGCTTGACTGAGTTGCGGCCCTTGAGGATGAAGTTGTGCGCCCTCGGTGTAGGGTTTGCCCCTATACTTTGTAAAATGCATAATATATGTGCGTAACCTGGCAGACATTCGCGCCTACTCTGGAGCAGACATAAGTATACACCCGTGCCTGCCATCACCAGTTATACATATAAGCAGCAGTGTTTAGAAGGGGAAAGCATGGGTGTATGTTCTAAACATCACTGCTTTGTTTTACACGCATACCGGCTGCATTCATTTATGTGACCATTTCTAAAGTTGCCTCCTATATCGTGATTTCCAACCTCTCATGTCATAAAGTTCAGAATAATGAATGAAATGGTTCAGACTCTGTTCTTATGTACTACAGGTAAAAGCTCCACTCTTACAGGCAATAAAAATATTGACAGTGCCTCTGATATTTCTTCTCTTTGATCTGTTTAATGTAGCGTAAGACCGAGACCAAAAGAAAGCAAACCCTGGCTGAGTTTGAGGAGCTGCACCAGGTCCTGAATGAGGAGCTGTGGATTCATCTCTCAAGACTGGAAGAGGAAGAGAAGGAGATTCTAAAGAAAATCAAGGATAATGTGACCCGGCTAGAAGATCAAAGCTTCTCCCTCCAGAAGCTGATCTCAGAGATAGAGGAGAAGTGTCGGCAGTCAGCGATTGAGTTACTGAAGGTGAGACTGGGATTATAAATCACAGACTCCACTATGGACTGGGCTCTCAGTTTGCTTGATTTTGAATAATGCTGGAGAATTCTGCATTTAGCATGAGAAGTTGAATCAACTTGTGCCTTCTGCTTTGTTCACCTGTCTCCTCTACTTTATCACGATTCTCTCCATTTTCCCTTGTGTTCTGTCCTCTTTTCCTGCCTTTTCTCTGGAGATGCTACTGT
Organism: Ichthyophis bannanicus; assembly: GCA_033557465.1. Taxonomy (NCBI): domain Eukaryota; kingdom Metazoa; phylum Chordata; class Amphibia; order Gymnophiona; family Ichthyophiidae; genus Ichthyophis; species Ichthyophis bannanicus. The sequence continues at coordinate 22,672,328 of CM066051.1, read as the reverse complement.
CTCCCTCACCAATCTCTCAAGTGTCTATATTTTCTCCTTTCTCCATCTCTCAGCAGATTGTGCTCTCTCCCATCTCACTGAACCATTGATTTTCCTCCTGGATATCTTTCCGATTGATAGAGCTATTAGAAGGAATGAGTGAGAATCCACAGGCACACACACAGGGAAATAAGCAACAGAATTGTCAAAACAAGAGAAAAACTTCAAATATTAAATCAGCAGTGGGGTGCTTGTGAGCCTGACAATAATAGCAGCAGATTATCACGGCTCCTGCCCTGAAGATCCTTGAAGATGAGAAAAGTCTTGGTTGTGATCCCATTTTCCGTCATCTAACACCCCCCCCCCCTGTAGTTAGCTACTTACCTGAACAGCGTTATTTTTGGGGCGAGAACCGAGCGAATGCTACATGGTCCGTAAACTTTAGATCTTGGCTCTTCTCAGCATGCTCTGTATAAGGACGGCTATGGCTGTGTGATGTCCCGGTAAGGCTTCCCATGTCCAAACAAATACTCCACCTGCACCTGGGTTCGTGCTAACAATGACTCACTACGGGGAAAAAGGAAAAAAAAAAGAGAACCAAAAAAATAGAAAATAGAGGAAAGCCCCTCCCCCGCCATCTCTGTTCATTCCACGTATGGTACCTCATCACCTCAGAGCAGTGAACATCCGCCACAGAGTATTCTGATCCAAAGGCCAGTACCACATCTCCACTACTGTAATATTTGCAGGGCATACCTTGTGGGTTGAAGACTCACCTGTCAGTAGGGTTTTATGTGCCTCCAAGAAACTATGCCGCTGCTCTCTCTAAGTATGCTAGGAAAGCAGACAACACTGTAGCAGACAGTTCTTCTAAAGACACATTGTAGTCTTCTGGTCGACCTCCTAGTTCCAACAGCTTGACATCGTTGCCTGCTACTAAAGCTGATCTTCTGGAAGTCCTTCAGGAGTTGAGATCATTCTGCTTAGATTTCTCCAAAGCAATCTCCAACCTTTGTTCTAATATGAAGACTCTAGATGATCATGTCACTCAGAATGAAATAAATATTGAAGAACAAATGAATGCTACTGCCTTATTTCAGTCTAAAATTCAGAAGCTTGATCATCTCACCCGTGAACTTAAAGACTGCTATGATGATCTTGAAAATAGGCAGTACAGAAACAACATCCATATCATAGGTGCTCCAGAATTGCCCAGTGTGCTAGAAAACACAAAGCAGCTGGTACAAGAAATATTTTCCTTCTGTGTTCCGGGGCGACCCAATCCGGTAAAGCTGGAGTGAATGCATCGAGGTGGAGGTCCTCGTTCGGGAGGAGATGCTAGACCCCAAGCAATAATAGCATGCTTCTGTTATTTTGAAGATAAAGTATCTCTCCTTTGAAATATCCAAAGCCAAAGGGTGATTCAATTTAATAATCAGGAGATACAGATCTATCAAGATATTTCTCAGTATACTGTAGAAAGAAGATGAAGTTTCAAGTCCCTCATACAATTCCTTCAAAAGAAATCTGTCAAGTATCGGTGGGGTTTCCATTTGCCTTACTTTTCAAGTGCAACAATACAGCTCTTAAAATATCAACTGTATCTGATTGCATGGCTTTCCTGGACTTTGTACAGAATGATGATAATCGAGGGCTGAGACCACGAAGTGTGAAATCAGAATGGGAGGTGTCCACCCTGAAGCGTTGAAAGATGCTAACATCATGACGACAGTCGAAGGATGATACAGAGGATCTACAAAATAAGTCTATGGATACTACTGCTCCTGCCTGATAAACTCTGAAGTTTGAACTTGCTGATTAGTTCTTTCTCTCTTCATAAGCTTGCTAGCCTGTGGGGAATTCTCTTGAATATACCGATGGGTGGAGAGAGGTTCTATATGGTGGGACTGTTGGATGGTTTAGGAGCTAATGTGTTTGTTCAGTTTGGGATAACCATAAGAGGGGAGATATGATAGAGGTCTATAAATTAATGAATGGAGTGGAACGGGTAAATGTAGATCGATTGTTTACATCATCAGAATATAAAAAGACTAGGGGGGCATGCAATGAAGCTATAGGATAACCTATTTAAGACTAATAAGAGAAAATATTTTTTCACTCAACGTGTAATCAAACTCTGGAATTTGTTACTGGAGGATGTAGTAAAAGCTGTTAGCGTTGCTGGGTTTAAAAAAGGTTTGGACAAGTTTCTGGAGGAAAGGTCCATAAACCATTATTAAAAGGTATCCAGGATATCACTGCTTGACCCAATACAAGCAATGAGGAACCTGTGTCTTTTGGGGAAACTGCTAAGTACTTATGACCTAGATTGGCCATGTTGGAAACAGGATACTGGGCTTGATGGACCTTGGTCTGACCCAGTATGGCATATCTTATGTTCTTATGTTCTTAAGATATATGGGGCACTGCTTTCTGTGGGAAAGAGAGATCATCTCCTACATGGGCTATCTGTGTGGTAATCCCTGCGAGTGAACAATGAAAGCAGATTAGCTATAGAGGATGGGGACAAGTAAAGACTGTGAGATTCTCCTAACACTTCCCTAACTTTCTTTAGGGTGTGAATGCCCTACTGTTGTCATCTACATTAACTATGGATGCTTTCGTCCTTAAGGCATAGGACTAAGGGGATGGGGGGATAGGGAAGTTGGGGGAGGTTGGGGGAGAACAGAACAGGACACAAATGGGGGGAACTTTTCCACAAGTGTCGAGAGAATGGAAGAGGAAGAAAATGGGAAAACTCTGGCCTTTTTCTTTATAGGTAAAGATGTAGTGGGTCTTGGTGCTGCAGAGAGGTCTTCAGTATGCTTTAATCTACTGGACTTATGCTTAAAATAATATCGTGGAATGTTTGTGGAATGCGTCATCCAATTAAGAGGCGGCGGGTACTAGATCAGCTCTGTAGGACATGTGCTGAGATGATTTTCCTTCAAGAGATGCATCTTACTTCATAAGAACACTTGTAATATGTTTCCAAGAAATTCCCTCATGTTTATACCTCCAGTTAGTCCTCACACAAAAGGGGAGTACTTATTATGTTTTTTCAAGATCGCTCTTTCAAGGTAATAATGCAGTATTGTGATTCCTATTGCCACTTCTTGATTTTGGTGGGCTCTCTACGTGACTCTTTAGTTACATTAGTAAACATTTACTCACCTCCTTTAGAGACTGCAGACACTCTTGATGATTTATCGGGGATTTTTAAGACCCACTCAAAAGGAGAATCCTTTGCGGGTGGTGATTTTAGCTGAGTTTTTTCTGACATTGACAGAAACAGTCATGGAAATGCCGGCACTATGAGGCCTATTCAGTTAGCAGAACTGACTGTGGACCTGGATCTATGTGACACCTGGAGAGAGTCACATCCAGGAGAGAGAGATTTTACCTTTTACTCTCCGTCTCACCAATCCCACTTAGGTATTGATATGTGGCTGATCTCCTGCTCACTTTTACCGGTACCATTTGCACAATTATATAAGGATCTTTATATCTCTCAGTTGTTGAAGGGCAATGAGGTTATCCATTGTTGGTTGAAGGAGGCAAAATTGCCTCGTCTTACTTCGGAAGTGTGGGAGGCTCTGGAGGGCCCCATCACCTTATCTGAGGTACAGCTCGCGATTCGTTCATTGAAAAATGCCAAGGCTGCTGGCCTGGTCTTGTTCCTGGCTGAGCTCTAAAAGGCCCTCCCAGCCATTTTTGCCCCAGTGCTTTCCCGGGTTTTCAATGAGCTCCTGCTCCGGTGCACACTTCCTGGTTCTTTCTACCACGTCACAATCACTGTGACACCCAAGGAGGATAAAGATCCTCCTCTTTGCAGCAGTTACCGTCCGATTTCACTCCGGAATATTGATTATAAAATCTTTACAAAGATATTGTCTTCCCGCCTTCATTCCAGAAAACAAGATGTAGTGCATCCGGATCAAACTGGTTTCATTCAGCATAGATATAGTTTTGAGCATGTCCGCCACCTAGTTAATGTTTTGTCAGGGCTAGAACATGTTCATGGGGAGTTTGTGGTATTATCTCTTGACGTTGAAAAGACCCTCGATAAAGTTGAGTGGAAATATCTATTAGCTGTCTTAGAGCATTTCGATTTTGGCCCTGTCTTCTGGGGTTGGATCAAAGCATTGTTCACTGCTCCCAAAGCTTTAGTTTTGGTTAATGGATTTCTCTCCCCGTACCTTGATTTGGGCCAAGGTACCCGACAGGGCTGCCCGCTCCCTACACTTCTATTCGCACTGGCCATTGAGCCTTTAGCGGCACATCTCCAACAACATGTTTCTAAGATAAGAATCGGACTGGGAGGACAATATCACATAGTCTCTCTTTACGCAGATGATGTTCTCATTTTCCTTCGAAACCCGAGCTCCTCCTTACCTTTGTGAAAGTTTGCAAATATTTCCCTTGGTCTCAGAGGTTACGATAAATAAAGATAAGTCGACACTCTTGTCATGCCTATCCAACAAAGTTTGATCTAACTTCCCTTTGACAAGTGATTTTATGATAGTTGAGCATTTCCATTATCAGGGAATTGTAATTCCCCAAGATCTTTAGCGTGTGATGTTAATTCCTGGTAAATGTTAGTGGTATCGTGGCTGGGTAGCATTAACACTATCAAAATGCTACTTCTGCCTCATTTTCTCTTTATGTTCACATAGCTATCTATCTGGGTCCCTTGTTCCTTTTTTCTTGCAGTACAGCGTATATTAACAAAATTCCTCTGGCAGGGACGCCGCCTGCGGATTAGCTGTTCCACATTGATTCACCCTAAAGAATATGATGACCTTGGACTACCGACCATGGAGTTCTATTGTCAATGCTCTTGCCTGCGTGTGTTGCACCTGTGGATGGCAGATTCAGCTTCTTCTTGGGTGGCTTTGGAGGCAGACTGGGTGGCTCCGATACCTCTTAGGGCTTTACCGTTTGTACATGAGCCTAATGATCAGCTGCGGGCCCTTTCACACGTGTTTATTAGACTGGTCTGGAAGGTGTGGTGCTCTGTTTGAAGTTGCTACCGGTTGCCACAACAATACTCTCCATATACTGTGCTCGCTGCTTATCCTTTTGCCAGAGATTTTGGAAAGTGACTTGTGTCTTCTGGAGGTCTAGTTAGATATCAAAATGTGTTTGTCATAGACAGCTGCTAATCTAAGGAGCACTTTGAACAGTAGGGGGGAACTAAACTCTCTATCTTTCAGTATTTACAGTTGTGTCATTGCTTGGGGTCCACCCTCTGCACTCAAAGATGTGGGTGCTCACCAAAACTCTGGGAAAGATTGAGGTGTGCAGATGACTTTTTATGCTGGCCACTTTGCAGACACAAAGGAGATTTTCACCACATGTAGTGGACATATCCTGTCATCCAGCACTTTTGGTCCTTAGCATATAACCGCATAGTCCAGGTAGTAAGAGTTAATTTTCCTTTCCAGTTAGAATCCTGTGTTCTGAGTTACTTTACTCCAGACTCCCTGGTTCAATGCTTACTATTAGCTGCTTGTTCGGTGATAAGTAGATATTGGAAAAGATCTTGTGTGCCGTCTCTGAATGAATGGATGATTAAAGTGTGGGATATATATAGGATGGAAAACCTCACAGTGGATCTACGTGGGCATCCTGAGAAAGTAAAGGGCCTTTGGTCTGTCTTTCTTCCGCTGGATGACTCAGACTCTCTGCAGGGGTGACCTTCAAACTGAGCAGGGTCACTTCCCTCGCCGATTAATTCTGGACTCTTGACCTTACTTGACAATATATGTTTCCTTCCCTTGACCATTAGCACTGTTTGAATAACTTAAGGAGGGGGGGATTAGGGATGGGTGGGGAGATGGAAGGGTGAGGGGCAGGAGGGGGTAGGGGTAGTTATCCGGGGGGGGTCCAGACAAAGGGAATCTCTCCAGCATCTGAGTTTGGTCTGTGTGGAGGGGCAGATTTACCCTTACTTGTATTAAACCTGCATCAATATGATACTTCCTCGAGAGCGTATCCTTACTTTGTGCTCTACACATTTTTCTTTCTGATTGTGACTACGTGCCGATTTTGGGCTTTTCTCTGGGTATGAGGAGATGAGAAGTATGAGGTATTGCTTTGAAAATTCCATGTCCCTATTCTTTACTTATGTTTCTAAAATTACCCTGTTTGAATATTCTTGTATTGATAAGTTTTTGATCTGTTCTGGTCCTTAACACTTGTTTGGGGGCAACCAAAGTAAAACAAGTGGCAAATGCATAAATACAGCAGGAAATACATGATGTTACTCCAGAAACCCTTCGTCAATCAAGACCAGACGTATCTATGGTTAAGGAGAGATGAACTAAAACCAAAGGATGAGAGATTGATAGTTGTAGCCCAGGACAGCCCAGTGAGCATTAATAAAACTGGCAAAGCAGACATATGTAGATCCTGTAAGAAAGAGGTGGAAACAGTGACTCACCTCATAGCTGGCTGCAGAGTTCTGATCGCAGACAATTTCTATACAGAAAGGCAGAATAATGGAGCACATCACATCATAAGAACATAAGATATGCCATACTGGGTCAGACCAAAGTCCATCAAACCCAGTACCTGTTTCTAACAGTGGCCAATCTAGATCACAAGTACCTAGCAGTTTCCCCAAAAGACACACAGGTTCCTCAATTTTATTTATTTATTTATTTATTTATTTTATTCTCTTATATACCGCGCTATTCTGCATCAGTGCGGTTTACATTGAAAAAACTGAAATTACATTGAACAGGGCATTATAACTTGGAGATAACTATTTTACAGGGAACATGGGCTATGGAGGGTTAAGTGGCTTGCCCAAGACCACAAGGAGCACCTGTGGGACTAGAAACCTCAGTCCTTCCGGCCCAAGGTTGCTGTTCTCTAGTGGGATTTGAACCCCCGACCTGAAGTACCTTGCCCCAACCACTAGGCCACTCCTCCACTCCAATGCTTGTAATGGGGCAAGCAGTGGATTTCCCGGATCCCCATCCACTGTAAACTGTAAACACTACAACATCACTGTACCAGAAAAGTACTGGGTCACCCACCCTAAGAGAGTTATGGAGAATAATGAGGTTATGATCACCTGGGATACTCCCATTCTGACTGATAAAAAGCCGCATGCAAGAAAGTCGGACATAGTGGTTAAGGAGAACACCAGAACGACGTTGATTATAGAGATGTCTTTCCTAAGTGACTGTTCTGCGAATCGTGTTGGGAGAGAGAAGATCTTCAAGTACAAAGAAATATAGGCACAGACCAAGAAAAATGTGACAGAAAGACACAGCGATGGTTTCCTGCACCTTGGAGCTGAATAGACTGTCCTCCTGACAGGGCGCCTCCGCTAATCAGTCATGGAGGTCCTCTTGAAGGTCAGAGTCCCACAACCAGGCATGCCATGGCTGTGGGACTCTTGCTGCCATGGCTGTGACTGTGACCTGGGTGACTGTCACATGCATTGTAGGTGGTGCAGATGATGTGATACAAGAACTTGTATAAGTTATCTTGAAGCTGCCCATTATGCAACTGCAGAGCTTCTGGGATTATCCTGCTGTAGCAGGAAATGATGAACGGCCGTGCTGTCCCCCTTCCTAACTGCTGCCGATTCCATCATGGGTGGGTGGCAGGCTGGCAGTAGCAGTATTTAAGAAGGCAGCGGTTTACTTCCCTTCGGCAGGCCATGTCCTTCAGCACACATGGCCTGCCACTTCTGATCCACTTCTGCAGAATGGGATTAGAAGCCTGCCGCAGGGAAGACATTTCCTGCTGCAGGGAAGAAAATGGTGGCAGAAGCTGCTGCCTTCTGAAATACTGCTACTGCCGGTCTGCTGTGCCCCCCCCCCCCCCATCTGCGGCGGAATCGGCGGAAGCTGGGGGGGGGCTGGTGGCAGTAGAGGGGGCAGCAACATGACTTGGTGGGGGCGGCACAGCTGGGGTTTCTGGCTAGGGCGGCAGAGACCCTTGGGCCGGCTCTGTATCTAGGATCCTCTGTTCCTTGCCACGCTACTGAGAAGGATGGCAGAGGGATCTGTCCTTGGTCCGGTTCTTGACATCTTTGTCGGTGATATTGCAGAAGGGCCGTCGGGTAAGGTTTGACTCTTTGTGGATGATACCAAAATCTGCAATAGAATAGACACCCAGGAGGAGTAAATAACATGAGGAGGGATTTAGCTAAGCTTGAAGAATGATCAAGAATTTGGCAGCTGAGATTTAATGCTAAATAATGCAGGGCTGCAAAAAACCAAGGGGGTGGTACAGTATAAGGGGTGAAGTACTTCTTTCCATGACAGAAGAGCAGGACCTGGGCATAATGCTTTCTGATGATTTTAAAGTGACTAAACAGGTAGAAAAGGCGACGGCAAAAGCCAGGATGCTTGGGTGCATAGGGAGAGGAATGGCTTTTCCCCCCTTCCATGCGCACTGCCTCTAGCTTCTTTTTCTTCTTTGTAGAGATGGGAGCAGAGAATCTCAATCCAATTAGTCACGTATGGTCCTTTTCCAGGATTTTCTTTTGTGGATACAGAATAGAAGTATTTGTTTAGCCTGACAGGGAGGTTTCAATAAAGGTAAATGTGTCCAGGTTCCTTTAAGTAAAAAGCAGACAGAGTTGAAAGATTCTAAAATAACCCTGTCATCAAATAGCCAGACTCTTAATATTAGCAAAAAACAAACTTTGAGATATCTGTTTGCAAATTCTAGAAGTCTAAATACTAAGATGGGAGAGTTAAAACATATAGCAATGATTGAAAGGTTAGATTTAATTGGCATTTCAGAGACCTGGTGGAAGGAGGACCACCAATGGGTCAAATGGGACACTGATACCAGGCTACAAACTATATCGCAAGGATAGGGTGGATCACATTGGTGAAGGGGTGACTCTATATGTTAAAGAGGCATTGAGTCAAACAGGATAAAGGTTCTGCAGGAAACAACATGCACTGTGGAATCTCTCTCTGGATAGAAATTCCATGTAAAAAGGAGACGGGAAATGCAGTGGGGGTGCACTACCCTCTGCCTGGACAGCAGGAACAGACAGATGATGAAATGCTAACAGAAATTAGGGAAGCTTGCAAAGTTTACAACACAGTAATAATAGGACATTTCAATTACCCCCCAGTGCTGACTCAGTTAATGTCACATCAGGACATGCTGGGGGCAACGGAGCTGTGCTTGTTAGCAGCTGCCCTTTTCAGAGAATAATTTGGTTTACTTTATCTTTTTTCTTTTGATTGAGTTGGTGCAGCAGTTAGGCAGCTGCACTGGCGGCCACTGTAAGAGAGACCAGGTGCCGCTGCAGAGATTTTCTTAAAATCACCAGTGATTCATTTTTTCTGCATTTAAGGTGACAATGTTTCTCCTTTGTCCAGTTGTCAGTGAAACAAAAACTAAGGCACTGAGGTCTGGAATGAGGAGAGAGCTGTGCAGCAGGCTGGCACAGTCAGACAAAACTAAAGGCACCGAGCGGAAACGGCAAGGTGGGAGAAGGTACGCATGCTCAGAGAAGTTCAAAAGACTTCTCTGGTCTAGGGTAGAGCCTGGCACTTACGGCTCCGTCGCAGTCGTCACCATTACAGTGTACCTGCATCCCCCTGCTTGTCTCCAGAGATAAACGTTAAGTTGTGCAAACAAGCCGCCCAATCACTGCAGAATCTGAAACCCAGTGTCAGAGTTATCTAATCTTTCCTTCATAACCTCTCTCTGATCTGCTGTAGGAAACTGGAGATGTTTACTGTAGAGAGCTAAAGATCACAGATCAGAATTAGTGGAACTGTACAATCTGTAGGATATAAGTGGTAATAAACTCTTTCTCATTCCCCCTTTAGGATGCGGAGACCACCCTGAGCAGGTACGACTCTGTTCTGATTTCCCTCTTTCTGTATGAAATAGCAGCCCATTAATGTTGCTGTGGGACTTGCAGCTCTCCAGTGACTGAGGGGTGATGGGATAGAGACCTTACCAGTATAACACACTCCCACATTCCTTGTACTAGGGGTCTCACACCATTTTCTATTCACTTCACACAGTTTTATCACACTCCATAATTTTGGAAATGTAAAAACGTGTGGAGAATAGACATAAAAATCTAATTTTTTACCAGCACTAAAAAATTCAGCTTTATTTGAGAATATTTTATTTCTCTTGGAAGGTTCTGTGTGTAGATCTGTGAGGCGGTATCTCTCTTTGCTGTCGCCTGGACTGGTGCAAGGATATTGGGGGGACTAGGCCAACCTTCAGCCTTACGCCCACTCAGACATAATGAAACTTATCAATCATGTTCATCATGATTCCATCCCTCCCAGAAGAATTCTATAAAAATGTAGAACTGGACATCATCTTTTTAAATCTTAAACTTTGCTTTGTATGGGTGTGTGTGTGCCCACTCTCCCTGCTAGTAAAAGAATGGGCCAATGACTGACTTTGTATGGCTGTCTGGATCTATTGTTTTCCTTTTACTGTTGCTGATTTATGCCAGCCTTCAGAGGTTGCTTTCCTAGGTGACTATCTAGTTTGCCTAATGGTTGGGTCAGCCCTGCCTCTCCCTGTCCCATCTCTATCCCTAGGAACTCTGAAAGCCCGGGGTGAACATCTCCCAGAATGCTTCCAGTTTCTCTCTTACTCGCAGGTGTCAGACAACGAAGTTTCCAAGACCAGAGGCTCTGTCTGCTGAAGAGGGTGAAGTTTCTCACCTGAACTTCCTTTGCAGATTTTTTATTCTGAAGAAAGAGTTAACACAATACCGAGGTAAACTATTCCAATGCTTAAAAGCTGCAGTTCATTAGAAGAAATATTAATAAAATATGGACATACTGTACATGGGGATATTTTAGAAGACCTATTTGTGAGTTGCATGTCTGAAATCGGGTGATTGGACGTGTGAAGAATGGAGACATCACTAGAGCCATTTTAGAAGTTGGGTAAATAGAAAGCCCCAGCACAAGAATGTCTATATAGCATAGAGGTCATAATGGGAGTGTAGCCTGGGCGGAACACAAGAGAAGCATGTTGCTGTACGATTCTGAGAATGGTACAAGATGTCCTGCCCTAGTTGCTAAGGCATCCATCCCTAAACCTGCTCCTGACCATGAGCAAGGTGGAAAAAAGTCTTTGTTTCATGGATGTCACTCTTCCAGAGGAAAGCACATAGTACACTTACATCACCACAGTCATTGTTTCTTGCCCAAAGAGACCTGAGCATAAATACAAGCTCCAAATGCATTATTGGCTCATCCCTGCACGTCCGAGTATCTGAAATGGCAGACCAGGACGTGCAAGTCTCATAACACAGTCACCCCTGTTCTGAAATATTCCTGCCAACATGCCCAAGTACCCTGTTCTGAGGCCATGCAAGTCGGGAGCATCCACCTTTGTGAAATGGCCAACACCCGTGCACATATCTAGCCTTGCAACCTGCACAGGGTCCTCCTCTAGAGCCGGTTACAGGGATGCTCATTTTTCAGCGTGGATACAAAATGATTTCAGAAGGCACTTCTACCACTCCCATGGTTTTCGGACGTTCTGCTCTGGACACCCCGGATTTTTCCTAGACGTTCTTTCTAAAATCCCACTTTCTGTCTCTATCTACTGATAAATTAATTAATTGCTTCTGGGGTTTTTTTGTCATTTCTCAGCTGAATTTTATTTCATTATATTTTCTTTTAGGAAATCTTTATGCAGAGCTGAGGAAGATTTTATCAGCTTATTCTTTAACATTTAAAAATCCTATTCAAGGTGTAGCCCTGCTTTGGATAGAACACCTGCTTCTTTTATTTATTTATTAGTATTTAGATCACATCAGTCGCCTAATGGTTAGAACACTGGTTTGGGAACCAAGAAACCATGGTTTGATTCCCACTAGCACTCCTTGTGGCCTGGGGCAAACCACTTAATCCTGCATCACTTCTAAAGAAAGGCCTGGCAATCTACTTCTGGTCACATTGCAAGAAAACACAGGAGTCAGCATTTTCTCAAAGGCACACATTTGCAAATCACATCCTTACTAGTTCAAGGTGAGTTACATTCAGGGATAGTGGGCATTTCCCTGTCCCCAGAGAACTCACAATCTAAGCAGAACAGCAATATCAGCTAAGCGTATGGCATAACTGTGTGTTTCGAGCCTCAGGGAGGATTTCCACGACCATCTTGCTGATGCTCCCTGCCAGTGTGCCAAAGAGACTCCAAAGTGCAGGAGACCATCTCAGAAGTGAAGGATTGCTCTTCCACAGTCAGAGTTAGTCGCACAGTCAGCCGAGCCCTCACCATCCATTCGTTGTTTGCCCCTGCCTGAGTACTGATGGCCTACCAGTACTAATACTTCCAACAGTTCTTCCCACGCCGGCAGTACCAGCCTTATTTCAGGCCGGCACAACAATGCAGCCAGACTCAGATGTACAGTCAACGCTCGCAGCAACATGAAAGGAAGGCTCAACTCCCTTCCTCAGCCCAACATTCCCAAGCCCGATCTGGGTTTTTGACTATCTGCCAGTGGGTGGACACATCCAATTCTTCCAGGAGGCCTTGCAGTCCATCACTGTGAACTGCTGTGTCCTCGCCATAATCTGCAATGGCTACAAATTCAACTTCTCCAAATTCTCTCTCCTTATCCCCACCCCCAGTGTCAGTTGGATGCCGGGACACCACGTCTCACAACTGACTCTGGTGAATCAGCAGCAATTCCTCAACAATGCTATAGAGCCAGTCCCCCCTCATTAAATTCATCAGGACATCTACTTGACAATCTTCCTCATCCCCAAAAGTCGGGGGGACTTTAACCCTTCCTCGACCTCCGACACCTAAAACGTTTCCTCAAGAAAGAGAACTTCAAGCTGCACTACCTCAGTTTCAACCTCCCTCTGCTCAGTTGACACAACTGACTGGCCTCCCTGGTCCTCAAGAATGTTTACACTCACATCCCCATCCACCTGCAGCACTGGAAATATCTTCAGTTCCAGTTTTGAGTGACCACTACCAGTATAAAGTCCTCCCCTTTGGACTGTCATCTGCCCCTCGGGTCTTTACCAAATACATAGCATTTGTAGTCGGCTTGCTATGTAATTGGGGGCACTGCATATACCCTTACCTCAATAACTGGCTGATCTCAGGGGTGTCGCTGGATGAGACCCACCATTCTGTTTAGGTGACTTCAACCATCCTCAGAGTGTTAGGATTCCTAATCAATATCCAGAAACCCAGGGCCAGTCCAACCATTAGGCAAACTAGGTGGTCGTCTGGGGCAGCAACCTCTGGAGTGCAGCAAAAGCAGGCCATTCAAAGCTAAATAATAGATTTTGACAACCAGAGGAGGTGTAAAGATTGAGGTTCAACTAGGGCTCCAACACTTTGGATCAATTCTTCGGCCAGTCTTACAGAAATCGGAGTCATAAGAACATAACATAAGATATGCCATACTGAGTCAGACCAAGGTCCATCAAGCCCAGTATCCTGTTTCCAACAGTGGCCAATCTAGGTCATACATACTGTGACAAGGCAGAGGCTGCAGAACCTAAAAATAGGGGTTTAAAACACTTTTTGTCCTCAGAAGCGGTCAGTAAAACAGGTCAGGAAAGGGTTAAGGATCCAGCCCTGAAAGCTTCTCTGCACAAGAAAGCAGAAAGAGAGCCACACCCGAGCTTCAGACAAACTCAGGGAGCTGACGTGGGAGGAAAAGGGGCGGAGTCACACCTGATAGGGCAGCCCTGTTCACATAACCAGGAAGCAACTGTTAGTCGAGGAGAAGGAGAAGGAGGAGAAGGAGCCCTCAAGGGAGAAAAGGCAGCCAAGAGAGAGCAAGCAGCCAAGGGAGAACTGGCATCCAAGGGTGGAGGAGAATCCGGAAGAGACTCAGCATTGGAGTTGGATTCAGCCTTGGAGGGAGAGCAATTCCAGGAAGGTCCAAGAGAGTCAGATCCAGGGAGAGATCTGGGGACCAGGAGAAGCAAAGCCAAGAGCAACCGGTATCCGGTTAGCACAAGGGGCTTGGGGAGTTGCTGGCCAGACTGCAGAGAGACAGACAGGTCTCAGGAGAGGTGTCTGAAAAAGCTTCCAGGAAGGAACTACCTTGAGCCGCACAGCAAACAGAAACAGGTCAGAAACTATTTCAAATCTCAGGGGAAAAGGTTAGATACCTTGCCTAGAAGGGACAGGAGTAGTTCTCTGGAACCTTCTCTTGAAGCCATAATTACAGAGGAGAGGTTGGGCAGAGAGAAAGTCCCAGTCAAAAGACTGCAAAAGTTTTCCCACTACAGAGAACGTGACAGGAGTTCTAGCTCAGAGTATAGCCCAGGTGCCACTAAGCAAATTACTAATTGCAGGCATCACAGCCAAGGGCTAGAGTCAGACCCTGAAGAGCACGCTGTTTTAAGGGAGCTGGTAAAGCAGTATCAAGAGAAATATTTGCCTCTCAACCAGAAAGCATATACTAGGCAGACCAGAAGGAAGGTGAGCCCTTTTTATGATGTTTTAAAAGGTGCTGGTGATTTGGAATCCTTGCAAGTGCCTAGGAGTTTTAAGGATAACAAACAGAAGCAGCTTAGAGCACTGATTAAGCAGTGGCAATCTGTAGACTCCATTAAACCTGGTCATAAGGACGTATCAGATCCTGAGCTGGAGGAAATGCAAACTGAAGCACCTCTAAGTGATAGCAGTGGTTCAGATATGGACTGTGGGTTTTGTCAAAGGGAGTGAAAGCTGTATAAATGTATCCTGTAGAAGTGCTGAGAAAGCCTAACTGTTCTAACCTGAGTTTTGCACGGAGAAAGGCAGCGTTCTGCCTGGGTGGAAACTCAAGCCTAATTAAGCAGCTGTGAAGAGGAGTACAACGCTGTGAAGTTTTCCTTTGTTTAGAGCATGTACCTGAAAGCAATGCCTATGTGGGGAAACAGCTGTTGTAATTGGAAGCTGGAAGAAGTTTGAAAAGCTGTATGTTTTGCTTTAATCTAGTACCTGAGAAGTATCAGGAGATCCTTGGACTTTTATTTGACACAATCTAGTAGCCACATCTTATGTCTGTGTTTGGGGAAGTAGTTCACTAAAAACTCCTGTGCAACAATAAAAGTTATTGTTACCCCATTCAAGCCTTCGCTGTACTTACTTGGTCCACAACTACAACGGATACCAGGCTGCAGCACTTATAAGGTTAAAAATATGTATTCTTCTCCTGTCTCGCCTGCCAACCCCTCCTAGGCAACCGCCTACATATACCGGAGGGTGGTGAAGTGTGACAGTACCTAGCAGTTTCCCCAAAAGACACAGGTTCCGCAATGCTTGTACTGGGTCAAGCATTAATATCCTGGGTCCCTTCTTAATAATGGTTTATGGACCTTTCCTCCAGGAACTTGTCCAAACCTTTTTTAACCCAGCTACACTAACAGCCTTTACTACATCCTCCGGTAATAAATTCCAGAGTTTGATTACACGTTGAGTGAAAAAATATTTTCTTTTATTAGTCTTAAATAGTTTACCCTGTAGCTTCATTGCATGTCCCTTAGTCTTTCTATATTCTGATAACGTAAACAATCGATCTACGTTTACCCATTCCACTCCATTCATTAATTTATAGATTTCTATCATATCTCCCCTCAGCCATCTCTTTTCCACGTTAAAGAGTCCTAACCTTTTTAGCCTTTCTTCTAGGAGTATCCTTCCATCCCCTTTACCATTTTGGTGGCTCTTCTCTGAACCTTTTCTAATAACGCTATATCCTTTTTAAGATACGGCGACCAGAATTGCACACAATATTCAAGGTGCGGTCTCACCATGGAACGATATAGAGGCATTATAATATCTTTTGTTTTATTTTCCATTCCTTTCCTTATGATACTTAGCATTCTATTTGCTCTATTGGCCGCCGCTGCACACTGGGCCGAGGGTTTTAACATGTTATCCACAATGACGCCTAAATCTTTTTCCTGGGTGGTGGTTCCTAATGTGGAACCTTGCATCATGTAACCATAGTTTGGGTTGTTCTTCCCTAGGTGCATAACTTTGCACTTGTCCACATTAAATTTCATCTGCCATTTTGATGCCCAGTCTTCCAATTTATCAACATCGTCTTGCAATTTTCCACAATCCTCTTGGGTTTTAACAACTTTAAATAGTTTTGTGTCATCTGCAAATTTGATAACCTCACTCGTTATTCCACTTTCCAGGTCATTTATGAATATGTCAGAAAGTAGCGGACCCAGCACAGATCCCTGGGGTACACCACTATTCACCTTTCTCCATTGGGAAAATTGGCCGTTTAGCCCAACCCTCTGCTTTCTATCTTTTAACCAGTTCCTGATCCACAGTAGTACACTGCCTCCTATCCCATGACCCTTTAGTTTTGCCAAAGGTCTCTGATGAGGGACCTTGTCAAAGGCTTTCTGAAAGTCCAGATACACTATATCAACCGACTCACCTTTGTCCACCTGTTTATTCACACCTTCAAAAAAACAACAGATTAGTAAGACAAGATCTTCCTTGTCTAAAGCAATGTTGGCTGTCTCCCATTAGGCCATGACTATCTACATGCTGAGTAATTTTATTCTGTATGATGGTTTCTACCATTTTTCCTGGTACTGACGTGAGGTTCACCAGTCTGTAGTTTCCCAGATCACCCCTGGAACCCTTTTTAAAAATTGGTTTTACATTGGCGATCCTCCAATCTTCAGATATTAGAGATGATTTTAATGATAGTTCACGGATTACTAATAGCAGGTCTGCAATCTCATATTTCAGTTCTTTCAACACCCTTGGATGTATACCATCCAGCCCCGGTGATTTGCTACTCTTCAGTTTATCTAATAGTTGCAATACATCTTCCCGATGTATCGATATTTTCTTCAATTCTTCCGCACCTCTAAATACCACTTCAGTCATGGGTAACATCCCTACATCTTCCTCAGTAAATACCGAAGCAAAGAATTCATTCAGTCTCTCTGCTATCGCCTTGTCGCCTCTTAGTGCCCTTTTAACTCCTCTTTTATCTAATGTACCAATTGACTCTCACACAGGTTTTTTGCTACGAATGTACTTGAAAAAATCTTTATTTCGTGTTTTTGCTTCCGCAGCAAGCTTCTTCTCAAATTCTCCCTTTGCCTGCATTTGACTTGCCAGTGCTTGTGCTGTTTCCAGGTTTCATCGTTTGGCTCTTTTTTCCATTTCCTGAAAGATGCTTTTTTGGCAACAACAGCCTCTCTGATCTCACCTTTAAACCATGCTGGCAGTTTTTTGGACTTTCTTCCACTTTTCTTAAAGCGTGGAATAAAGCTGGTTTGGGCTTCCAAGATAGTATTTTTCAACAACACCCAAGCTTCATGTAAGTCTTTAACATTTGCAACTGCTCCTTTTAGTTTTTTATTAACTATTTTCCTCATTTTGTCATAGTCTCCCTTTCAAAAGTTAAAAGGTAGTACTGTGGATTTCCTTACTATCCCTCCTCCACTAATTAAATCAAAGGCGATCATGCTATGATTACTATTGCCAAGTGGCCCCCAACACCCTTATCTCTTGCACTAGATCTGGTGTTTCACTAAGGACTAGGTCTAATATTGCTTCCCCTCTGGTCAATTCATGAACCAACTGCTCCAAGAAGCAGTCATTTATTTCATCTAGGAACTTTATCTCCCTAGCATGTCCTGCCGTGATACTGACCCAGTCGATACCTGGGTAATTGAAATCACCCATTATTATTGCTGTGCTGTAACGTTTGTTAGCTTCATTGATTTCTTTGAGCATTTCATCATCCATTTGTTCATTCTGGCCAGGCGGTTGATAGTACACCCCCACTGCCATCGCCTTCCCCTTTTTACATGGAATTTCAATCCATAGAGATTCTACAGCAAATTTAGTTTCCTGCAAAACTTTAATCCTTTCTGACTCAATGCCCTCTCTAACATAGAGCGCAACCCCTCCACCAATTTGATCAGCTCTATCATTACGATATAGTTTGTATCCGAGTATCACAGTGTCCCACTGGTTGTCCTCCTTCCACCATGTCTCTGATATTCCAGTCATATCTAACCTCTCATTTAGTGCTATATATTCTAACTCTCCCATCTTATTTTTTAGACTTCTAGCATTTGCATACAAGCATTTTAGAAACTGTGTTTTATTCATATTAATTTGGCTATTGGTAGACATGGATAATTTGGGATCTTTAAGCTCTGTCTGCTCCATACTCGAGGGCATTTGGGCTACTTTACTCTTTTTTGGAACCTCTCTGCTTTTGGTAGTATCCTTCAAGTATACATTCTTCCGAACCATCTGCTCTTGGTGACTGTAGGCTTTCCCCTATTATCTAGTTTAAAAGCTGCTCTATCTCCTTTTTAAAGGTTAATGCCAGCAGCCTGGTTCCATCCCGGGTAAGGTGAAGCCCATCCCCTCTGAAGAGCCCCTGCTTTCCCCAGAATGTTCCCCAGCTCCTAACAAATCCAAAACCCTCATCTCTGCACCATTGTCTCATCCACGCATTGAGACTCCAGAGCTCTGCCTGCCTTTTGGGTCCTGCACGTGGAACGGGAAGCATTTCAGAGAATGCTACCCTGGAAGTTCTGGATTTCAACTTCCTACCTAAAAGCCTAAATTTAGCCTCCAGAATGTCCCTACCACATTTTCTTATGTCATTGGTATCAACATGTACCAAGACAGCAGACTCCTCCCCAGCACTATCTAAGACCTTATCTAGGTGGCACGTGAGGTCCGCTGCCTTTGCACCAGGCAGGCATGTTACCAGGCGATCCTCACATCCACCAGCCACCCAGCTATCTACATGCCAAATGATCGAATCACCAACTATAACGGCTGTCCTAACCCTTCCCTCATGGGCACATGGCCCTGGAGAAACTTCCTTGGTGCGAGAAGGTTTTACATCACCTGGAGGACATGTCCTAGTTACAGGATCACTTCCTGCCACACCAGGGTGATGCTCTCCTGTCACGTGACCTCTCTCCTCCATGGCAACAGGGATGCTGCCAGACTGGAGGTGGGACTTCAGGACTATATCCCTGTAGGTCTCGTCTATGTACCTCTCTGTCTTTCTTATGTTTTCCAAGTCTGCTACTCTATCCTCTAGAGAACGGACTCGTTCCCTGAGAGCAAAGAGCTCCTTGCACCTAGTGCACATGTAAGACCTCTCACCAACTGAGAGAAAATCATACATGTGACTCTCAATGCAAAAGACTGGAAAGCCCCCATCTCACTGCTGGACTGCTGTCTGCATATTAGTTTTAAGTTTTTGTTTAGATCTTTAAGTTCTTTACTTACTAAAGTTTGCTATGGATATTTATACCAATAAAATTGTACCTAATACGTTTAATATACCTTGTTCACCTTGTGCCTGTTTTGGCAACCAGAGGGGGTGTAAAGATTGAGGTTCACCTAGGGCTCCAACACTTTGGATCAATTCTTGGGCCAGTCTTGCAGAAATCTGAGTCCCTACTGCAGTAACAACTGACTTTCATAGGAGCACACATAGATACCTGCCAGGGCAAGGCCTTCCTGCCCACAGAGAGGGTGCAAGTCCTTTGTCTTCTCAACACTACTCTGTCTATCCACCGGAAAGCATCAGCCTGCATGCTCCTGAAACTCCTGGGGCACATGGTCGCCTGCATTCCCGTTGTTCTTCTTGCACAACTGTACATGCGCCCATTTCAGTGGTTGAATTGGTGCCAGCATTCCCAAACTCTGAACTGCCTCCTTCTGATGCAGGGTCAGAGCAAGGCCACATCCTGAGTACACTACGGTGGTGGGCCAAGCCATCCAACCTCGCAGAGGGCTGCCCCTTCCAGCAACCCCCATATCACCTCATCCTCATGACGGATGCTTCTGTGCACGGCTGACAAGCACACCTTCAGCAACTGCCAACAAAGGGACAATGGTCCCCTTAAAAAAGATCCCTGTACATCAACAGTTTAGAACTCCGGGATGTCTGCTACGCCCTCACTGGGTCCGGTGCAGGATTGTCCTAGTATGCACAGACAATCAGGTCTCCGTGTTTTACGTCATCAAACAAGGCGGTGTAGGTTCTCTCCATCTTTGCTGCGAAGCGACACACCTCTGGGCCTTGTTTATCTCCATTGGAACAACTCTATGAGCAACTTACCTTCCAGGATTCCAAAATATCCTGGTGAACAGGCTCAGAAGTCAGCTGGACCCGTACGAATGGTCCCTCAACTGCAGGATTCTCCAGACCATCTTTGATGCCTGGGGTGAACCTGACGTCGATCACTTCACTTCATCCAAGAATGCAAAGTGTGAAACTTTATACTCCTTATGCCCCTTTCCATGACACAGGGAGGACAACACCTTTGCTATGGGCTATAGGAGTCTCAGGGACAACTCTATGCCTTTCCACCGTTCCCTCTGATTACCTGAGTCCTTCTGACGACAAAGAAGGACCGAGCTTCACCCATTTTTATAGCCCACAGTGGTCTCGTGAACTCTGGTTTCCTCACTTCCTTGTCCAGTTGCAGACACCTCCGGTGTCCAGCTGGGCCTCTTCACACAGAGTCAAGGCCGCTTACTGCATCCCAACCTCAAGAATCTCTCACAGCATAGAGACTCCAGGGGACCATGCATTATGGAAACTGGCCATGTAGGATTCTTATCACCCCATGTAGTCACGGTTTTCCAAATGGCCGACATCACAGGCTCTTGAACCAGTATGCTGTTCTCTCCCACATGTCCTCACCTACAGTACATACTTCATCTATCAAACATCGGGCTGAAGACCAACTCCGTCTGGTACCACTGTTCAGAGATTGCAGCTTTGCGTGCACCCCTCAACAGGAAACACATCTTGATGCACCCTCTCATATTCAGATTCATGAAAGGACTTCTGAAACTCAAATTTCCGGTTCGCCCTCTGGTAGGAGCCTGGGACCTCAATGTCATCCTCTTGGGGTTAATGTGACCCTCTTTTGAGCCTGTGGCATCTACCTTCCTCAAGTTTCTTACTTGGAAAATGGCATTCCTAGTAGCAATCATGTTGGCCAGACAAATAGGTGAACTGCAAGCACTGGTCCACTATCCACAATACACGCAGTTCCTCAATGACAAAGCCATCCTCTGAACTCACCCCAAATTTCTCCCTAAGACGGTGTCAGTCTTCCACCTCAATCAGCCTCTCATATTCCCTGCCTTCCTTCCGGGTCCATCAAGAGGTTCCTTGGAGGAGGTGCTTCACACATTTCACACACTGGATTGCAGAAGGAGCACCGTACAAAGGAGCACCAACATTCTTCACAACTTTTCCTTACATTTAATCCCTATAACCCAAATTGACTGGCCTCCAAGCAGACGTGGATAGCAGACTGCATCATCTGCTTCTACAAGCAAGCTGCCTTGTCATCACCAGGACAGTAGGCCTACACAGTCTTCACGTCACTGCTACCTCCATCACAAGCCTGGCAGCATTCTTCTCACAGGACATCTGCAGAGTCTCAATCTGGACATCGCTCCACCTGTTCATCAAACACAATAGCCTCAACTGCTCCTCCACCCAGGACTTTGCTTTTGGTCAAGCAGTTCTTCACAATCATTTTGCTCACTAATCCATCTCCTCCACCTGACTCCCGCTCAGGCCGCACAAAAAAAGAAAGAAAGAAAGAAAGAAGAAAACAAGAACTACTTACCTCATGCATGTCAGTTCACTGTGTCCCTCAGCTCTGGACTCTCCTTCAGAATGTGCCTGCATCCCCCTGCTTGTCTCCGGAGAAAGCATAATTGCTTACCTTTAATATGGGTTCTTCATAGACAGCAGGGGTATGCAGCCACACTTACCCACCTGCCACCCCCTCAACGACCACACCGACGTGATTTTCGGTGCTCATTGGACTCTCTCCTACCCGTTCAAAACGACTCCATGGTGATCCACAAATGAATACATTTACTGTCTTTCTTTTCTTCTGCTACAATATGAATTGATTCTCTGGAGCCAAGCAAGTGGGAAGCAAGCACGCATGCTTAGAGAAGTTTAAAAATATTCTCTTAGTTATGGAAAATCTGAGAAACTCAGGCTTGATCAGTGACTTCACCTTTAGAATGCTGCTGCATATCCCTGCTGTCTACAGAGAACCCCTGTTACAGGTAAGCAACTACGTTTTCTTATGCAGTCAAAATGTCATACAACGCTAAGCTGATGTTATCATATAATGGGAGAATTAATGTTCAATGACTTTAGTAGTCAGATAACATCAGTTGTAAAAAGACATGTTTCTTTTATTGTAGGTCCCCAAAGCATAGTAGTAGTGCCTTGTGCTTTCTGTGATTAGAAAAGGTTTTTACAAATTTAACTTGTTCAAGTTTTCTGCCTATGGAAGTGTTTTTATTCGCAGATGAAATAATCTTTAATTGTTGAGCTAAGTTTTCTTTCTAGAATGAGTAAAGGAAGTAGAGTGGATGAATAGCCTAATTGTTAGAGCACTGGCTTGGGAACCAAGGGACCAGGGTTTGATTCTCACTAGCACTCCTTGTGGTCCTGAGCAAGTCACTTACACCTTCAATGCCTCAGAAGAATCCAAGTTACCAATGTCCCTGTTTAATGTATTACCATGTTTAAGTTACAATGTAAATGGCTTTGAATAAAACAAAAAGTGGTATAAAAAAGGAGTTAAATAAAATAAAGTGGCCTACAATGTTAAGGATATTTGTATAATAGTTTATATAATCCTGATTGTGGAAAGTCATTATTTGATTAATGTTAATCTTTAATAATAGATTGATCACAAGTCATGTGCCTTCATACCTGATCAGATGAGCACTGGAAATAAGAAACCACTATCTGATCCTTGGATCCAGACCAGTGGCCAGGCTCTGCTCCCAGCAGCCTTGAGGTTCTTAAATGTGCAGGAGCTCCTTTCTAAGCATATGGATAATGCCACAGGCCTCCTGGATCCAGCGTGAGCCCCAGAGGGTGGGAATTAATAGGCAGCATGTAGGGCACAGATAGCTGGACCCTGCTTGGTGCAGCACACACATTGTACACAGCCCCTCCTCTTTCTCCCATTCCTGAGTCTCAGGTGGGGCTCTCGCTGCCTCCCTAGCTATGCTTTTGGTGATGTGAGTGCTCCCTCTTCCAAGTCCGCACTTCCTGCTCTGCAGAGGATGGAGAGCCACAGAATACTTATGAAAGTGCAGGTGCACCTTGGGAAATGCTGCTCTAGAGTATCACATCCTGAGCTTTGTAGTCTATTGACACTGGGCAGTAACTGAGGGATAGATTTATTGAAGGCTGCTGCATACCATAAAGTGTGTTATTTATTTTATTTAGCCAGTTTGGTATACCACCTTATCCTTCAATCAAGTGGTTAAAGTGTTATTTGCCATATGTCCTACTTAGTACACTGGGATTCATTTACTAATAATATGAGTTATTGTAGCACTTTGAAAAATCTCGTCCTCACTGTGTATAATGGATCTGTCTCTTGTCTTTTAGGGGCTCTAGTAATACAGAAACTGATCAATACGCCTGTGGGAAAGGATAAACCAGGCTTATAAATCCCACAGTGGAGCCGGTTACTAATTACTGATCAGTTCTGGGAGCTCTAAGACCCGGCACTTGGACCCTAAAGGATCAAGAAGAGCTGAGGGAGCTGATCTTACTGCACCGTGTTATGGGGACATATGAGGGGCCAATGAGGAGGCTTGTTTTATGCAGCCTGTCAGTGAGGGGGCCAGTTGGAATCTTTATTGCTTCATTCCCTCAGCAGAGCAAACCGATAGGGTGAATTAAAGATCCATTAGCAAATAGGACTGATCTTCTGCAAGTCTGTTAGCGTGTTATAACCAATGGTAGAGCTTCTCTCCTTAACTAACTGACTGACTGGTGAACTTGCCAATGGGGATTAGAGGTGGGAGTGTGAGGAGCCAATGAGAAGTGTCAGCTCATGTTTATTGTCTCTCTCTCTCCTCCCTGCAGTGGATGTGACTCTGGATCCCGAAACTGCTCATCCTGAACTTATCCTGTCTGAGGATCGGAAAAGTGTCAGACATGGAGACACAAGACAGAAGCTGCCGGACACTCCCCAGAGATTCGATCCTTGTCCCTGTGTGCTGGGGTGTGAGAGCTTCACCGCGGGGAGACATTACTGGGAGGTGCAGGTGGGAGATAAGACTGGCTGGACATTGGGGGTCTGTAAAGATTCTGTGAGCAGGAAGGGGGAGATCACACTGTCACCTGAGAATGGATACTGGGCAGTGCTACTGAGGGAGGGAGATAAATACCGGCCCTGCACCTCCTCCTGGTCCCTGCTCCCCCTGAGCGTGAGCCCCCGGGCAGTGGGGATTCTCTTGGACTATGAGGCAGGAAAAGTCTCATTTTACAATGCAGATAATAAATCTCATTTCTACACCTTCACCGACACCTTCACCGAGAAACTCCGGCCGTACTTCTGTCCTTGTAGCAACGCAGGAGGGAAAAATGCCGGAGCTCTGAGAATCCGACCAGTGCCAGACTGGGAGTGAGGGAGCCAGGCTCGGGGGTGTGATATATGAAAGTAAGCTTGTTTGTACAGGGCGGTGTACACTATCAGACTGTCAAAGAAAACCTGAGAAAGAGTTAATCTTGTTCAGAGCTTTGCTTAGAAATAAACTTCATATATTTGCTTACTAAGTAGGTGAAGAGGCACAAGTCCTGTAAATAAAGAAAAGGGGCAGGTTATCCTCTAGCCTTTCAGTCTCAGGGTTCTTAGATATCAAGCAGTCAGCGGTAAACAGTTATGTCTTGGAATATATGTATGTCTCCTCATACTGACCTATGTAGATTAGAAATTGACCTATGATGTGATGAATACGTAATACCTGACTTGTAATAATATAGTGAAATTATGCTGTAACCTCCAAAAGAGCCTTATAAATAAAGTAAACCATGGCTGATAGTTAGAGTAAACAAAGAGAACTCGTTTCTATTTATTTCTCTCCACAAAGCTTTGGTGTATCTATATAGAAGTGTGTGGTATTTTATTGCTGTCTTTGGATCCCTTTCGTATTGCTTTGAATGTCGTTTTCTGTGATTCCAAGAGCCCTGCAGGTTGCTGGTGAGGGGGGCAAAGAAAGCCCACAGTTTGTGCCATGACTCGGTCTGCAGATTTCTCCATTCCTGGCAAGGACGGAAGGTGTCTGTGAGTATTGTGTGGTGACAGCAATGGGTAATCTGTTAGGTAAACGAGAGTTATCTCAGTTGTGTGAATGGCATGACAAAGCTAAGGTTTTAGCTGTCCAGAAAGGTAGCCCTTCTTATTGTATGCATGCGAAATATGGGGATCTGGCTACTGATTATATTGTACACTGGCATGCAGTGACTAATGATAATGTGCTTTTACAGTTTCCTTTGGAGGGAACTTTCTCTATAGATAAACTTTGTTATCTGAAATGTGCCTTGCAGGCTAAACATAAATTATGTGATGCCCGTGAAGGGCTAGTGTTTAATTGGTGGCAACGAATGGCACATGATATGAAAAATGGTTTGTTTGTGTTACTAATGCTGATAAAGCGAGTGAACCACAGGAGAAAGAAGAAGATAGCGAACGGGCAGGGAAGTTCCCAGCCGTTCTTTCTCCAGAATATGATGCAGATGTGGCTGCATTGGTAATTGGAGCTGGAATAGTCCCATGTGCATCCCCAACGTCTCCCCCTGTTTCTTATGAGAGTCATGTAGTTTCTGGAAGGGGGAGGCTCACTCGTGCAGCTGAATTAAGGGAAGAGATAAGAAATAAACAGAAGATATTGGGAGATGCAAAGATTGGAGATTATAATAATTGTAATATTTCTCAACTTAGAGAAGTGGATGCACTTCTTAGCCGTGAAATAGAAAGTATTGTACATATGATAGATTCCTTAAAAAGAATAGTAAGGAATAATATTTCTACTACAAAGGAATTGGGAATTTCTAGTAAGCTTATTGATGCTATTGAAAAATATGTGAATAAGCATTTTTTTACTTATAAGCAGAAATGTGATCAATTATATAGTGATATAAGTTTTCTTCAGACTGTTTTACATCAGCATAATGATTCATGTTCTGTAACTGCAAAATCTGAAGGTGAGGATACAGTACCTACATATCCTTTTCGTGTATATCCAACAGGACCTACAGGTGCAATGATTGTACCTGCAAATTGGAGTCCTAAAGAAGTATTTGATTTGGCTAAAACCTTTCCTGATTACAGGGAAAATTCAGGTAGATTTGTGTCCTTGTGGTCTCAAATAATTAATAGTTATAATCCTACTTGGGCAGATCTAGATAATCTACTTAGAGCTGTTTTTATTAATCCAGCTGATTTTCATAAGGTAACTCATCCAATCAGAGATGATAATTGGGTATGGCCACAGACAGACCCTGTAACAAATCTTCAAGACCAGATACAAAGAGATGGTTTTGTTCTGTGTAGAGAGAAATTGTTAGAATCTCTTAAAGTAGC
This sequence comes from Ichthyophis bannanicus, assembly GCA_033557465.1. Taxonomy (NCBI): domain Eukaryota; kingdom Metazoa; phylum Chordata; class Amphibia; order Gymnophiona; family Ichthyophiidae; genus Ichthyophis; species Ichthyophis bannanicus. The sequence goes on along the minus strand of CM066051.1, from coordinate 22,645,956 downwards.
ATGTAAGTCTGTGAGAGATTGGTCAAAGATTACTTCTTTAACACAGGAAAAGAGTGAGAAAGTTACAGCTTTCCACACTAGGTGTATGTTAGCATTTAAAGATTATTCTGGCGAGACAGAGGATACACCTTCAGGATTTACTAGTATTTTTGTAAATGGTTTGATTCCAAGAATAAAAGAAATTTTGGAAACTTCAATAATAGATTGGCCTGCTAGATCAGCTGATGCAATTTTGGAGGGTGCACGGTACAGTGAATTAAAATATCTCAAAGAATTGCAGGAACAACAAGCCAGATTAGATGTAAAGAAGACTAAACTGCTTAATTTACAAATTGCTTCTATGCATCCAGCCCTGGGAAAGGGGCAGGGGAGAGGCAGGTTCAGAGGAAACTATGGCAATTATCAGCAAGGCGCTTCTCAACGAGGGCGTGGACAAGCCAGAGGAATGCGAGCTTGTTATACGTGTGGTGAGTATGACCATTTACAGAGAGACTGTCCACAGAATCGGAATTTAGATGGCCAGAGAGCTGCATGCCTTCCTCCCCCACCTGCTGAGTTCACTCCTGTATATCAATGTTTTTCTAACCCAGAAGACTGTGATTCTTGGGATGCATGACTATTATTGAGTCTGAATGTAACTTCTCAGGGTGAGTTAGAAGCTTAATTGGGCGGTTCTATTGTGAAATTCATTATTGATTCGGGAGCCACGACATCTGCGCTGCGGTTACAGGATCTGCCAGCTGTTTATCAAACTCTTTTAACACATGCTCCGATAGTGCATTGTGAAGGGATCGAAGGTAAGATAATTCCTCACCGTAAACTTGAAGCTTTGCCTTTGCAAATTGGAGAGACTGTATACCCTACTAACTTTCTGGTAGGAGACACACTACCAGTGAATCTTTTGGGTCGTGATTTTCTGGCTTTACATCATGCAACGTTATCCTGGATGAGTGGAAAGTTACATTTTCAGTTGTATTCTCTTTCTGAAGTGCAGTCTCCTGCGGACGTCACAGCTATTCACCCTGATCTCGAACAGCTTCCATCTACTCTGTGGGCAGTCCCTGGATCAAATGTTGGATGTCTCTCAATTCCTCCTGTGAAGATTACCGTAAAACCTGGTGTACAACTTCCTAGACTCAAACAGTATCCACTGTCAGCAGCTGCTATAGATGGAATTCGACCGGTTATTGAAGATTTACAGATGCAAGGTGTCATCTATCCTACTACATCGCCGTGTAATACCCCAATTCTTCCTGTACTGAAAGCGGACGGAAAGACTTATCGATTTGTGCAAGATCTGCGAGCTGTCAATAAGGTAATTTTGCCAATCTTTCCCTTGGTGCCGAATCCGCATGATATCTGGACACAAGTACCTCCAAATTCTACGTGGTTTTCTGTTGTAGATTTGAGTTCTGCTTATTTTTCAGTGCAAATTAGCAAAGAAAATCAATTTTTATTTGCTTTTCATTTTGACAATCAGCAGTACACATGGACTAGACTATGTCAGGGCTATACAGACAGTCCTGCGTATTTCTCGCAGGCCCTAAGAACTGCGTTATTAGATGTGAGGCTTGACCAATCCTCTTTAATTCAATATGTGGATGATTTGCTTTTATGTTCACCAAGTTATAAGATCTCTTTAGCAGACTCATTATCCCTGTTAGCTCATATTGCCAAATTAGGATTGAAAGTCAATTTGTTTAAATTGCACTTTGTATCTCAAAATGTTACTTTTCTGGGTGTTGTTTTAACTCCAGCTGGACGTGAAATTACTTCTGCCAGATTGAAACCAATCTTGTTATTATCTTTCCCAGCCACACCAGCATTGTTACGTAGATTTCTGGGATTATTGATTTTCTGTAAATAGTGTATAGCTAATTTCTCAGACCTTACAGCTCCGCTTTATGCGTTGATTGGGAAAGAGGGTCCACAGGGTCTCATTGTACCTACATTATCACAGTGGGAAGCTTTTGTAAATTTAAAGACTGCACTAAACTCTGCTCCATGTTTGTGTTTTCCCGACTATTCTTTAACATTTAAATTGTATGTGGCTAGTTCAGATATATCTGCTACGTGTGTGTCTTTGCAAGCATTTCCAACTGGTCGCAAGCCAATAGGATATTTTTCAAAGCGGTTTGATTCAGTGACTTTGGGACTCCCGCCCTGCTTGCGCAGTTTGATTTCAGTGGCATTTGCAATTGAAATTACAGATTTTTTAGTGTTACAGCACCCTCTTGAGGTATATGTGGCACATTCCATTTCTAGGTTGCTCCATTTAACTAAAACACAACCTTTATCTTCCACATGTTTATTGACTCTGGAATTGATAATTTCTCAGTCTCATGTAAAAATATATACTACATCCATATGCAATCCATCTACGCTCCTGGTTCCTTTGGCAGATCTGGTGGAAGTGGATGGGTCCCATGATTGTTTTCAAAGTATTTTAACTTCTTCTCGTGCTAGACCTGATCTCTCACCTGTGCCCCTGCCAGCCCCAGATGTAACCTTATTTGTGGATGGTTCAGCTTTCAGAGATGAAATGGGAAAGCTTTGTGTGGGCTATGCAGTAACCACAATTGATGACGTGGTTGAATCAGCTTCCCTGCCATTTTCTAGTGCTCAGTTAGCAGAGGTTTTTGCATTGACATGTGCTCTTGAACTCTCTAGATATCTTCTAGCAAATATATATTCAGATAGCTCCTATGCAATGAGTGTGCTATGGGATTTTGGTAATATTTGGTTGCAACGAGGATTTTTAACTTCTGCTAATAAACCAATTAAACATGCTGAACACATCCACCGCTTGTTACAAGCTGTTCTTTTGCCATCACAGGTTGCAGTTTTGAAATGTAAAGGACATTCCTCTGCTGGTGATTTTGTTTCTAAGGGCAATCGTTTTGCAGATGAAGAAGCACGGAAGGCTGCTCGTCAGGCATAGTGTCACCGACGCTGCTGTATTTGAAGCCTTCTAACATGACTTTGTTCTCCCTGTCCTCTCTTTTGCAGCAGTATAAAGACACTTCCCTTGAAACCAAAACTCTATGGACTTCCTGGGGTGCATCCTGTGATACTCAGGGCTACTGGAAGAAGGAGCACCTACTCATTTGCCCTGACTCTTTGTTGTTTCCACTTGCTCTGTTCCTACATCATAAACTTCACTTATCCGCTGCAGCCATGACTCATGCTTTTGCGGTATTGTGGTATCACCCAAAGTTTGTTTCTTTGGCACAGGCCGTGTATGCTGCTTGCTTGGAGTGCTTACAGGCTGGCAAGGTGGGGCCCCTTTTGAAGGTTGCTGCTGCCCTTCCCAAGCCCTCTGGCCCATTCCTGATTTTACAGCTTGATTTTACTGATTTGCCCTGTGCCAGAGGAGGGAGGCGGTATTTGTTGGTGATCACTTCTCTTTTCTCTGGTTGGGTGGAGGCTTATCCCACTACCAGTATGACAGCTGGGGTTGTCATAAAATTGTTGCTCACTCAGTTTATTCCTGTCTGGGGTGTACCTTTTGTTCTTTCTTCTGATCAGGGTCCATCCTTCATTGCACGTGTCTGGGAGGATATTGAAAATTGGTTTGGTGTGAAAAGACAGTTCCACACTCCCTATCATCCGCAAAGCTCTGGCCAAGTGGCGCGGATGAATAGGACTCTCAAAGGTTTATTGCGCACTATGACACAGGATTGGGCTACGGATTGGACAGAAGCCCTTCCTTTTGCCCTTATGGCAGTGCGTAACTCCCCCCAGCGCACTCGAGGAGGTCTGACACCATATGAAATAGTCACTGGACGTCCAGTTACTTCTCCACATGCCTTGGCAGTTATCCCAGACCCCCAGTTGTTGCGCAGCGATATCTTGACTTATTGTGCACGATTGCACTCAGCCCTATCTGTTTCCCCTTTATTGAAGGTGAATCCTCAACAAGATGCTCCTCCAGAATCATCCCATCCGGACATGAAACCAGGGGATTGGGTCTTGATTAAGAATTTGCATCCAAAGACGCTTCTGGCTCCGAAATTCCTAGGTCCATTTCGTGTTCTTCTGGTGGGATATTCAGCCTGTAAGGTGGAAGGACATTCTCGTTGGATACATCTTACACAGTGTAAGAAGGCTCCCTCACAAGATGCAGAAGATTCCCCGCATCCATGATTCAAGAGATACAACGCAGATTTCTCGGACAACAGTGATACTGCAGTGATATTGCAGAAAAGACTTCTTATGATTTAATGTACTTTCAGTGAAAAGAATGGTGACATCACAGAAAAAGATTATTGTATCAAGTAGATTCTGAATGGACCATTCATGCAAAATGCTCTTGTTTGGCATTTATAGTATTGCTTAGAGGGATGAGATCATTTTAGATTAGTATTTTTCCTGCTATATATGTAATGACCTTTACGTACTTAACCTCTACTTCATAAATTTATTGAGCTTTAGAGGCTAATCATTGCTACAGTATATATCCTCATTATATAAAGGAGAGTATTAAGAAGAGTAGGTATAATTTCAGTTTTGATTTAGTATATTTTGAGCCGTATATAGAAAACTTTATTGCTCCAATACCCAGAACTTTAAGCTACTACTCATTCCCAGTGCTTAAACACAATATATAGATTGTAAAATATTATTGAAAGCAACAGGTCTCAGACTTCAAAGAGCTTCGGTCTTTATCTGGTATCGACCTAATGCTCTGCTTTGCATTAATGACCCTTATGTTGCTTTATCATCTGTATTTAACTTGTAAGATGTTATCAACTTTTAATCTCTAAGGCAATTTCAAAAAATGGAACTTATACAAAGAGAGCAAATGAGTGCTTATCTTTAAAAAATGCCCAACTCCAGTTTCAGCGCTGCTGCGTTTCACTGCCAAGCTGTTTCATCAGGGGCTGAGATTTTTCAACTCGTCCTCACTTCATTTGTTCCAAAAAATGAATTCTTTCCATTCCTTCACATAAATCAAGCGTTCGTTGCGCTCTAAACAGGGAGTCATAAGTTAGTGCTACATACTCCAAACATCAATTATATATCACTGTTCCCACATCGGTTTATGCAATACTACAACAGAAGAACATACCATAAATGTCTTTGCTGATCTCTTGTCTCTTTCCAAACCGTTTGTTTCCAACAACGCCGCACATGCGGACCCCTCTCTGGGCGGGTTATATGGCTGATTGCGTCCTACCTATCCTAATTTAAACACACAGGTTCCAGTCAATTTGTGAATTAAGCCCTCCTGGTTGCACCGACTGCAGCGTGAAAATCCATCTCTGTTCGGTCACTATTAATGCTTGATCTCTAGATCTACCTTCAGATCCCGTTACAGTCCTATCAATGCAAAAGCATTGTAGTTCTTCAAATTTGTGATGTTCCTGAAGACAGTGTTCAACTATTGGTGCAGCCAGCGTCTTACATTTTATCCTACTGCGGTGTTCCGCTAATCTAGTTTTAAATGGTCTAGATGTCTTTCCAATGTATAATTGTCTACACGGGCATTCTATAGCATATACTACATAAGCTGTATTACATGTTGTGTGATGCCGCAACTTATACGTTTTGCCATGGTATTCAAACAAAGTAGTTTCCTTAGTCACATCACACATTGGACACGACCCACAACGGAAATGGCCCACCGGTTGATTCAATGTGCTATCATCCATAATACGTAACTTAGTAGGGCTTAAAACTTCTTTGAAATTGAGGTGCCTCTGCCAGATGCAAAGTATTCTCATATCCTTAAACGTGGAAACACTTTGGAGCACATTCATATGTTTATTTAATATTTTTTGAATGCTGCTGTTAAACGGAGAGTACTTCGTCACTAAATTCATTACTGTCTCATCCGAGCGGGAACACCGCAGTAGGATAAAATGTAAGACGCTGGCTGCATCAATAGTTGAACACTATCAACAAACAGGGAGAGATGGGGTCCCTATTACTCTGCCGAGAGACTTCCCATCTTTGGCTCCTAGCCCAATCCATGCACACTTCCCTCAGAGCAGTGTATCTCCCAGGGACCCAATCTCCCTGGCAGACACCCTCAGCCATCTCCTGGATCCACACAAATGGTACCTAAATCCCAAAATGATGCTCAGATTCTTTGAAAAATGGGGCACTAAAAAGGTGGATCTCTTTGTCACCGCTAAGAATACAAAATGCTCCCTCTTCTGCTCTCTACGGCCCACGATACATTTTCTGTCAGTTGGAGCCACCACCAGCTCTATGCCTTCCCTCCATTTCCCCTTATCAGCTGGGTCCTTGTCAAAGCTTGTGAAGACAATGTGGACCTCATCCTCATAGCTCCGCAGTGGCCTTGCCAGATCTAGTACCCCCATCTCCTGGCCTTAAATATAGGACAATCCATATCCACTCGAGATGGACCCCTTTCTCCTTATGCAGTATCAGAGAATCTTGCTGCACTCCAACCTCACCAGCCTCTCTTTGACAATCTGGAAATTGGGGCCCCCCTAATAGTTGAAGTCCCTCTCAGATGAGGTCCATGACATCATTGCAGCTTCCAGGAAACCTTAAACAAGGCTTTCTTACCATCAGAAGTTGTCCACTTCACTGCCTGGGGGAAAGAACGACACCTGGATCCCTTCCACTGCCCTCTAGGGCAACTTCTCACCTATTTGCTACATCTCTCTAATTAACATAGTGTGGGGGCATAGTAAGAAAAGGCTCTATTGCTTGTTGATTGATTGGGCCGTCTGAATTCAGTTGGGATGGCCAGGGAGTTTTGAGTAATTTCTCTTCTTTGTCTGTTATTTGGGATCGTGTTAATTAGAGTTCCGAGGAGTGATAGGGCTATGTCATGGATTAGTTTGAAAGTGATGATCAGGTTTTGTACTGGATTTGTCTGTATATGGGGAGCCAGTGTAGTTGTCTCAGAATGGGAGTGATGTGTTCAGCTCTGTGTGCCCTTTGGATTACACGGGCTGCCTTGTGCTGTGCCATCTGCCGAGGCATCAGTGCGGGCTTAGGGAGTCTCTGTAATATACTATTGCAGAAGTCGCTATGTGGGTAGATCATGGCTTGTAGGACCGAACGGAAGCCATATGGTTCTAGTAAAGGCCTCAGATGATATAACATTCTTATTTTTCTGTAGATGGCTTGGGTTGTGTTGCTAATGTGGGATGTTAGGCTTAGGTTGTGGTCTAGTGTGATACCTTGATACTTTACTTCATTTTTTACTTGAAGGCTGGTGTCTTTTACTTGAATTTTAGGTGGGTGGTTTGAATTCTTTGTTTTTGGTGATAAAGAGAACTCCCTTTAATGTTACTTGCATATGTCCACAGGCGAGTGAAAAGTTGACCATTCTGAGTATGTATGGTGCCATTTCTGTCCGGGTCATTTTTAACCAGTTGACAGGGCATGGGTTGGTTGGTGATGTGGTGGTGTTAATGGCCATAATGATTTTATCAAGGTGTTCTAAATTGATTTGAGAAAACGAGTGCCATGGAGTGATGGTACTGTCAGTTGGGAGGGAGATGGTCAGTATAGTTTTTAATTGAGACCGCAGTTTGCTCATGTAGTGGTTAGACAACATTTGGGGATTGATTATGGGATCACATCAGGGATCTCACAATCCCAAAGAGTTCCCTTGGACGATTCAGGGATTTTAGTAATAATTTGGCGCGGTTCTCTTTCTTGTGTTTGTTTATGTTTTCTCAGTAGGCATGGAGGGTGTTAATGTAGCTATTCCTGTCTTCCGGAAGTTTTGTCCTTCTCCATTTTCATTCCAAGCTTCTTAGTTTTCTCTTTATTATTCTAAGTTCCTGTGTGTACCATGTATTTGAGCGGGTATGACAATTGTTGGTCTGAAGTGTGTGTGGGGGGGGGGGGCAGATGCTGCCTTGTTCATAACAGAATTCCAGTTATCTAGCAGTTCATCCAGGTCATTTTAATCAGAGTTAAGTTGTAGCAGTGTTTCCTTTAAGAATGTGTCTTTGCTGAACTGCTTAAAGCCAGGGCCGTGTGATGGCATTATTGTGTTGCCTATTGTGAGTTGTTTTGGGATTGTGAATTTGAGGATACAATGATCTGAGATTGTGATGAGGTCATAGGGTTAGTTACGCTGATTAAATCGTTGGGTAGGAATGTTAAGTTAGTATATTGCCTTTTTTGTGTGTGGGCGTGTGAACTATCTGTTGAAAATCCATGTCTTGCATGGCTTTAAGAAAAGAGTCTGCATGACGGCAAGGAATGGATGCTAGATTGTGGGTTGGGGTGCTTCAGCATACAGTTTCCAAGATTAGAGAAGATAACGGGAGACCCAGGTTCTCTCAGGAGCTTGTACATTAGTTTACCTTTTACTTCTTTTTCCATGATTCTGCAAGCAGGAGAATGACACCCAGAGCTTCTACGCCCCTTGCTGTAGAATCAGATAATTCTCTAGCTCCTAAAATTTAGGTAGTTTTTCCATCACTTGCATTTCCTCTCTTTCCACCCCAGGAAGAACACAGCTCTTTTATAGAATATTGGGAGGTATTTTCAGTGGCAAGAGCTCGCACTGCCAAACCCGTATATTCAATGCCAGGGCACATCTAGCGACAGGCTCCGAATATCCAGTTTCATTGGATTGTTGTTTTGCAATCCAGTTGGCAGCAATATTCAGCCACATCCTGAACTGCAAAACTGCATAAAGGTAGGACATCCTCTCACCTGCGGTTTAGCTTTGGTTAGTGGCTGAATACTGCCTTTTACTGGCTACCTAATGATTTATTTATTTATTTATTTATTTAACAATTCTTTTATACCGCGCTATTATAATCAGTGCGGTGTACAATAGAACAAGAACATACTACAATGCATACAGGTAACATTGAGTTTTACATTGAACGCTGGTGTTAACTCAGGGGTGGATGTTCAGCAGCAGTAACTGGATTAATGCCACTGAATCTCCCAGTCAGCATAAACTCTTTGAATATTCCCCTCAACCCATTGTTTATAACACAGTGCAGTGTCATCATGATGCCACCATGTGGTCATATTGTAGCTTGCAGCTTAGTTAATTTGGTGATTTAAGTTTATTATCTGCCTCTGTACATCTTATCTTTCAAACCATCTTTTTTTATGTAGTTCCTGCCTTTCCAGTAGAGGTTCAAGGTGAGCTACATTCAGGTACAGGGGGCTTACAATCTAAGGGCCCCTTTTACTAAAATGCATCACTTTTGCCCCAAATGCATGTTTTGGGTCAAACTCAAGGCACGTTATATGCAGCCTGCAGCACATTAATGGATGGGAGTATGGCCAGAATGTACACAAGAGATGCTGTGCACACAAACTCCTTAGTGTGCATTCCAGCCCTTGGTGCATGTAAGTGCGCCTCTCGCCACCTACTGAAGTGGCAGGTGAATTCACACTAACTGGGCATTTAGTGTGCCCTACCGATACCCACCCTCAGTGCCAGTACTCACATACTCGTAAATTCCAATCCTCCTATTGTCCAAAACTTTCAGAATGAAAAAAAAAGAGATCAGTCCACTACATACACTTCATTCTACTTTAAACATTTTTAGGAGGTACAACATTTATTTATTTTATACACATTTATATACTGCATCTTCCAATGTTCAGTTGCGGTTTACAGTGAACAATAGTTAACAAAGCAAGTTTGTTTTACAGGGAACTTCATATTATAACAGAACATATTTACAAGGAACATCATATTATATATAGAATATACAGTCTAAACAATGTGGGATAATACAGAACAGAATAAACTATATACAGTTTTATATATGTATTTATATACATGGAAGTGAAAGGACATAAGCTGTGAAGTCATCATGATTGTGTGTCAATTGTGTGGGTTAAGGGTTTTTGCTTGATGCAGATAGATACCTGTTTAACCTTTGTCTAAAGCAGGTTGTGAGTTATCTATGTTATAGTGTTTGGTGAACAAATAAGTTTTTAATTTAATTAACATAACCCATTCCTTCCTTTAAAGGGGGAAAAGGATCTCAGAACCTTTGACCAGCATGTCCAGACATATCAATCTTGGCCATGGACCTGGCTCCTGAACATCAAGGATCCTCAAAAACCTCCCATAAAACAAGTCTATGTATTTCACCATAAGCTCGTATTTGTGCAATGGGATTCTCATACAATAATGTGCAACCACATCATACATAATGAACACTGAATAGCACCAGCAACATATATAAGAGCAGCAACATCATACAAACAGCAACATATATAACAGCAGCAACATCATACAAACAGCAACATATATAACAGCAGCAACATCATACAAACAGCAGCCTATACAACAGCAGCAACATCATACAAACAGCAACATATACAACAGCAGCAACATCATACAAACAGCAACATATATAACAGCAGCAACATCATACAAACAGCAGCCTATATAACAGCAGCAACATCATACAAACAGCAGTATATATAACAGCAGCAACATCATACAAACAGCAACATATATAACAGCAGCAACATCATACAAACAGCAGCCTATATAACAGCAGCAACATCATACAAACAGCAGTATATATAACAGCAGCAACATCATACAAACAGCAGTATATACAACAGCAGCAACATCATACAAACAGCAACATATATAACAGCAGCAACATCATACAAACAGCAGCCTATACAACAGCAGTAACATCATACAAACAGCAACATATATAACAGCAGCAACATCATACAAACAGCAACATATATAACAGCAGCAACATCATACAAACAGCAACATATATAACAGCAGCAACATCATACAAACAGCAACATATACAACAGCAGCAACATCATACAAACAGAAACATATATAACAGCAGCAACATCATACAAACAGCAGCCTATACAACAGCAGCAACATCATACAAACAGCAACATATATAACAGCAGCAACATCATACAAACAGCAGCATATATAACAGCAGCAACATCATACAAACAGCAGTATATATAACAGCAGCAACATCATACAAACAGCAACATATATAACAGCAGCAACATCATACAAACAGCAACATATATAACAGCAGCAACATCATACAAACAGCAGCCTATATAACAGCAGCAACATCATACAAACAGCAGTATATATAAAAGCAGCAACATCATACAAACAGAAACATAGATAAGAGCAACAACATCATACAAACAGCAGTATATATAACAGCAGCAACATCATACAAACAGCAACATATATAACAGCAGCAACATCATACAAACAGCAGTATATATAACAGCAGCAACATCATACAAACAGCAACATATATAACAGCAATAATATCATACAAACAGCAACATATATAACAGCAGCAACATCATACAAACAACAACATATATAACAGCAGCAACATCATACAAACAGCAACATATATAACAGCAGCAACATCATACAAACAGCAACATATATAACAGCAGCAACATCATACAAACAGCAACATATATAACAGCAGCAACATCATACAAACAGCAGCCTATATAACAGCAGCAACATCATACAAACAGCAGTATATATAACAGCAGCAACATCATACAAACAGAAACATAGATAAGAGCAACAACATCATACAAACAGCAGTATATAACAGCAGCAACATCATACAAACAGCAACATATATAACAGCAGCAACATCATACAAACAGCAGTATATATAACAGCAGCAACATCATACAAACAGCAACATATATAACAGCAATAATATCATACAAACAGCAACATATATAACAGCAGCAACATCATACAAACAGCAACATATATAACAGCAGCAACATCATACAAACAGCAACATATATAACAGCAATAATATCATACAAACAGCAACATATACAACAGCAGCAACATCATACAAACAGCAACATATATAACAGCAGCAACATCATACAAACAGCAACATATATAACAGCAGCAACATCATACAAACAGCAACATATATAACAGCAGCAACATCATACAAACAGCAATATATATAACAGCAGCAACATCATACAAACAGCAACATATATAACAGCAGCAACATCATACAAACAGCAACATATATAACAGCAGCAACATCATGCAAACAGCAACATATATAACAGCAGCAACATCATACAAACAGCAGCCTATATAACAGCAGCAACATCATACAAACAGCAACATATATAACAGCAGCAACATCATACAAACAGCAACATATATAACAGCAGCAACATCATACAAACAGCAGCCTATATAACAGCAGCAACATCATACAAACAGCAGTATATATAACAGCAGCAACATCATACAAACAGAAACATAGATAAGAGCAACAACATCATACAAACAGCAACATATATAACAGCAGCAACATCATACAAACAGCAACATATATAACAGCAATAATATCATACAAACAGCAACATATATAACAGCAGCAACATCATACAAACAGCAACATATATAACAGCAGCAACATCATACAAACAGCAACATATATAACAGCAATAATATCATACAAACAGCAACATATATAACAGCAGCAACATCATACAAACAGCAACATATATAACAGCAGCAACATCATACAAACAGCAGTATATTACAGCAGCAACATCATACAAACAGCAACATATATAACAGCAGCAACATCATACAAACAGCAGTATATATAACAGCAGCAACATCATACAAACAGCAACATATATAACAGCAGCAACATCATACAAACAGCAGTATATACAACAGCAGCAACATCATACAAACAGCAACATATCTAACAGCAGCAACATCATACAAACAGCAGTATATATAACAGCAGCAACATCATACAAACAGAAACATATATAACAGCAGCAACATCATACAAACAGCAACATATATAACAGCAGCAACATCATACAAACAGCAACATATATAACAGCAGCAATATCATACAAACAGCAACATATATAACAGCAGCAACATCATACAAACAGCAACATATACAACAGCAGCAACATCATACAAACAGCAACATATATAACAGCAGCAACATCATATAAACAGCAACATATATAACAGCAGCAACATCATACAAACAGCAACATATATAACAGCAATAATATCATACAAACAGCAACATATACAACAGCAGCAACATCATACAAACAGCAACATATATAACAGCAGCAACTTCATACAAACAGCAACATATATAACAGCAGCAACATCATGCAAACAGCAACATATATAACAGCAGCAACATCATACAAACAGCAGCCTATATAACAGCAGCAACATCATACAAACAGCAACATATATAACAGCAGCAACATCATACAAACAGCAACATATATAACAGCAGCAACATCATACAAACAGCAGCCTATATAACAGCAGCAACATCATACAAACAGCAGTATATAACAGCAGCAACATCATACAAACAGAAACATAGATAAGAGCAACAACATCATACAAACAGCAGTATATATAACAGCAGCAACATCATACAAACAGCAACATATATAACAGCAGCAACATCATACAAACAGCAGTATATATAACAGCAGCAACATCATACAAACAGCAACATATATAACAGCAATAATATCATACAAACAGCAACATATATAACAGCAGCAACATCATACAAACAGCAACATATATAACAGCAATAATATCATACAAACAGCAACATATATAACAGCAGCAACATCATACAAACAGCAACATATATAACAGCAGCAACATCATACAAACAGCAGTATATATAACAGCAGCAACATCATACAAACAGCAACATATATAACAGCAGCAACATCATACAAACAGCAGTATATATAACAGCAGCAACATCATACAAACAGCAACATATATAACAGCAGCAACATCATACAAACAGCAGTATATACAACAGCAGCAACATCATACAAACAGCAACATATCTAACAGCAGCAACATCATACAAACAGCAGTATATATAACAGCAGCAACATCATACAAACAGAAACATATATAACAGCAGCAACATCATACAAACAGCAACATATATAACAGCAGCAACATCATACAAACAGCAGTATATACAACAGCAGCAACATCATACAAACAGCAACATATCTAACAGCAGCAACATCATACAAACAGCAGTATATATAACAGCAGCAACATCATACAAACAGAAACATATATAACAGCAGCAACATCATACAAACAGCAACATATATAACAGCAGCAACATCATACAAACAGCAGTATATATAACAGCAGCAACATCATACAAACAGCAACATATATAACAGCAGCAATATCATACAAACAGCAACATATATAACAGCAGCAACATCATACAAACAGCAACATATACAACAGCAGCAACATCATACAAACAGCAACATATATAACAGCAGCAACATCATACAAACAGCAACATATATAACAGCAGCAATATCATACAAACAGCAATATATATAACAGCAGCAACATCATACAAACAGCAACATATATAACAGCAGCAACATCATACAAACAGCAGCCTATACAACAGCAGCAACATCATACAAACAGCAACATATACAACAGCAGCAACATCATACAAACAGCAACATATATAACAGCAGCAACATCATACAAACAGCAGCCTATATAACAGCAGCAACATCATACAAACAGCAGTATATATAACAGCAGCAACATCATACAAACAGCAACATATATAACAGCAGCAACATCATACAAACAGCAGCCTATATAACAGCAGCAACATCATACAAACAGCAGTATATATAACAGCAGCAACATCATACAAACAGCAGTATATACAACAGCAGCAACATCATACAAACAGCAGTATATACAACAGCAGCATATATAAACAGCAACATCATACAAACAGAAACATAGATAAGAGCAACAACATCATACAAACAGCAGCAACATCATACAAACAGCAGTAGTAGGTATTGCAGCAACAACATATAAATCAAATGGACAGCAGATACAAGTATGTGAGGAGAAAACAAAGGAAAGTGGAAGAGAGAGACTTGGGCCAACGCAACTGAAAAAATATAATGCCCCAACAAAAGAGGTAGTAAAAATATTTTATTTTGAATTTATTAATTGGAATTTGACATCTTTGAGAAATGTGCATCTCTTACATATTTGAATTTTGCACAATGCAAGAAGAATTACATTTGTTTCTATTCTTCCAGTGTTGCACTGGAGTCCTACTTCTTAAGGTTTTCAGTAACATTTTTGCCTGCCTATGTCTGTTTCCAACTTGTGGTCCTTTAGCAGCAGAGTGCAGACAACCCAATAATACCAGGAGTCAGTTCAGAAGGTCCAAATCATTTATTTGTGCACAAGACTCAAGCAGAATCAAATTCAAAATGGCTGAGCCCTGGCTTCTAGTAAAACAACAACTTTTATAGACTTCTTCTCCATTCTAGACATAGGCAAACTTTTCATTGGTCCCGGTAACCCTTCTCACCCATCTATTGCTTCCGGTACCGTTACGTAGTTGTCCAATGAGGACCTTTGACTGGGCTCAGCACCTGCTTTCCCCCCCCCCCCTTCAGTCCCAATTACAATGGTCAGTTCACCAACTTTGTTACTTTTCTCCTCCAAGGTCACTTTCCAGCTGGAATATGTGGGAAAGCAGGGCACTGTAACCTTTCTTTCAACAGAGTTAATTAATTCCATAGAAGCTTCACTCTCTTATCAATACCAATTAGAACTTGTTTTTCTATATTTTCTAAGTTTCGATTCTGCTTTGCTATGCTTAATTGTGTTCAGTTAAGTTTCTATTCTATGGTAGCAGCATTTAGGGGATTGTGTAATTCCTTTGGGCCTCTCCACAGGCTTCGTTTACAGGTCAAGCTGTTTAGGCCTGTCTGCTCATTTCAGACACCATGGATCATAGGCCTTTGCCTACCACATTCCCCCCTTTGATTAATCTCACCCTATTACTAATAAGGTGTGAGAGTTAAATCACTCAATTACACTGGGGTCGGGTTACGACCATGTGCAATAGGATTAGGGTGCCATAAGGCCAAAATCTTAGTAGCAGTTTTACGTTCTACAGTACTTTCAATCACACTATTAATAGAACGCATACAGCAAGGGATTATACAGGGTAACAATAGAAACAAACCTACAATCACTAAAATTATCATAAAGAAAGTAGTAAATCCCCCTAATCCGGAAAAGATAGATTCAAACCAGTTAGGTATTCTAAGACCATGCCAAGTCTGTACTGGCACATAAGTTTGTTTACGCATATTTTCAGCAATATCTTCAACTACTTGACCTTTATCATCTATTTTTAAACAACAATTGGTTAAATTCAATTTGCCGCATACTCCTCCTTCAGCTGCTAGTAAATAATCTAGTGCCAGGCGATTCTGATATATTGCAGTGCGCATCCTAAATCTCATATATAGATCTCCTTCTTCACCACCAGAAGACCTATCTAGTATAATAGAGCTTGCATGCAACCCAGAAAGCCCACACAAATCCAACTGGCTAATGGGTGACTTTAACCTCACCTCACTTCACCATAGTCACTCGTCCACATTCCTTGATGCCATGGCTGATCTTAACTACTCTCAACTAGTCAGCTCCCCTACGCACCTCAAGGGTAACACCCTTGACCTCATTTTTGCGCCCCATCCTACAACTACCAACTTTAACCTTTTACTTACCCCTGTTCCATGGTCTGACCATAACTTGATATCCTTTCAAGTCCCATATCTGCAAAACAGTATCCCAACAACACAGACAAATACAGTCTCATCAGGATCAACAACCCGCTTCAAAACGCTCGATAAGGATGACTTCATCAGCCGTACCCTTCCAGCTCTTCGTCTACCAACCAACAACCTTGATGAGCTGATCAACAACTGGTACACCACCCTAAACTCCTCTTCACAGTTACCCTCCTTGAGTAGACCACCAGCATCCAGCACATCACCAAAAATTAGAAGCCCAAAACCTTGGTTCTCGGCTGATTTACGACTGTCCCTCCAGAATCTAAGAAAACAAGAGAGAAAATGGCGCAGATCAAGATCTCCATCCGACCAAATGGATTACGAAAATACCCTAAAGAAGCACCGGGAAAAAATAGCTGAAAAGATGAGAGAACACCATACAGAAACCCTTCTCAGATCATTAAACAAACCACGAGACCTCTTTAACATTGCCAAATCCCTAACTAATATACTTTTTCCACGGGGGTTTTTTGGTGATTGTTTTTGATAAATCCCTAACTAAGGCACCATCTTCCAACCAAACAATTTCAATTCAGCCTCAGTCTTTTGCAGACTACCTTCAATCCAAAACCATTAACACAAAATCAACACTAAGTTTTATACCCAACCCTGTTTCAATTACACAGCCTCTAAAACGTTTTGTCGCCCCTACAGTGAAATACATCACTGCCCTTATTGCTACCTTGAATACCACCACAGCCCCAAATGATCCATGCCCTGCCTACTGGATCAGAGCTTTGCGTGCTGAACTGAGCCCCACACTTACCCTTATCATGCAACTCTCCTTCACAACTGGATTTTTCCCAACATCTCTCAAGCAAACTTCAATACGCCCTCTCCTGAAAAACAATAAACTCGACCCAGCAAAAACGGACTCATATCATCCCATTTCAAGTATACCCCTTCTAGCCAAAATCATAGAAAAGGTGGTACAAATACAATTGCAGCAGCACATTGATATTTCAGCCCCTCTTGACCCCTGCCAACATGGATTCCGTGAGTCCCACGGCATAGAGACCCTACTAACATTACTTATCAACATCTTAACAAGAGGGATTGACAAAATTGAAAACGGATTCATACTCATCTTCCTGGATATCTCGGCAGCTTTCGACTCGGTTAACCATGTTCAACTCCTACACCGTCTTCAAGAAAAAGGAGTTCAAGGATCAGCTTTGGAATGGTGCAGATCATACCTAACTAACCGATGGCAACAGGTCCGGATAGGATCCTCAACATCCGATCCCTCCCATCAACAACAGGGTGTTCCCCAAGGATCCTCCTTATCAGTTTTACTATTCAACATATATATGCAACCAATCTGTGAAATCATCAGAGCATTCAACGCCTCCAGTTTGATCTACGCAGACGACGTTCTCATATTCACTCCGATAAAAATCAATGCCCCTGACTTCTCCCCAATAGTTTCATGCTTCAACGCGATTACAGACTGGCTCTTATCCCAGAACCTACGAATAAACTTCAAGAAAACCGAAGTCCTATTCGTAACCAGGAATAAGAATTTCTCACCCCCCACTACATTAAAGGTGAGGGATGCGGAACTTCCGTGTAAATCATCGATCCGCTACCTGGGAGTCATCATAGATCAAGAACTGACCTTCAAAGATCATATAAAGCAGACCGTCAAATCCATTTACAACAAAATAAGAACTCTGAAACCACTAAGACCTCTACTCTCCCCGAATGACTTCAGAACAATCTTCCAATCCCTTGTAACACCACATTTTGACTATGCCAACGTCATCCTGCATGGTCTGCCCAAGAGCACCCTCAACCCACTACAATTGGCAATAAACTCAGCAGCCCGCATCCTCTGCGGTACCTCCAGAAGAGATCACATCACCCCCATACTAACAGATCTTCACTGGTTACCCCTACAAGCCAGGATAATTTACAAAGCGCTATTACTGTCCTTTAAAGCAATCAATCAAATAGCCCCACCCTCCCTCTCCTCACTTCTTATCAACACCCCCACAAACAGGCTGAGAAGATCCGCAGCCGCTAATACCCTCGTTGTACCAAAAGAGTACACTAAATGTAACCAAGCAACCAGAGACAGGGCCTTCACCTTCTTCGCTCCAACCTGCTGGAACAATCTCCCTCCACATATCCGTGCAATAAAAGACCTCTCTCAATTTAGAAAGACCCTTAAACACTACCCTTTCTGTCTTCACCTTTTAGGCCCTAACACTACACCCCTTCCCCCCATCTCTCAAATCACCCACACAGCCTCAGACATTCCAACAACACAGCCCTGACAGAACACGAACCAAACTTTCTGCATTCCCAAAGTCATGATCCCAATATGTAACCTGAACTGTAAATTCAGACACTGATAATACTCTGTTTGTATATAATTTGTATATAGTTTCCCCTGTTATCTCCAAGTTACCAACCCTGTTATAATGTAAGCAAAGGATTGTCCCAATGCAAAATTTGTTAACTGTAAACCGCGCTGGTACCAAAGTGCGCGGTATATAAGAACTGTAAATAAATAAAATAAATAAATAAATTTGTGTGCTTTGCCTAGCTAAAAGTGTAAGTGCTTGACTAGTTTCATTAGTGATTAATTCAACTACTGCTTGTAAGCATATGATACGGTTTATCATATACACAGGGGTCCGATATCCCCAGGTGCCATCCTCCTCCCAAGTGGCAGGTCCATAATAGGTGATAATTTTTTCAGGTGGCCAATCATCTCCCTCCCATTTCTGCCATTTGCCTATCTGTAGTGCTGCTCTTTTCCGTCTCTGTCTCTTAGTGTATACTGGGTATCCTAATTGTTCACCATGCTCTGTGGGTAACAAGAAGAAAGAAGGCCGGATGGTTCCTAAGACACACGCTCCTCCCCAATGTATAGGGAGTCGGGCATATGCTCGGGTTCCACAGATCCAGTATAAGCCAGGTGGGGCTTGCCAAGCGTGGGGTTGGGCAAGATTTGTCCATAGATCAGCAAGTTCAGGGAATTTTGCTAATGGATTGGTGGGTTCAGATTTGTTAATTCCTGACCACCAGGACGTCTGCTTAGTAGTATCATTATAAAACCTCTGACTGAGACAGACCAGCTGTCCCACCTGCAAAGTGAACTGGGGTCCAGTTCGAGCATAACACAGACGTCCAACTATTGGGTGTGCTAAGACCCATTCACTGGTGGTCTTATGCAATTCAGTATGATTGTAAGCTATGGAGTAATTCAATTCTTGGGCCTCCCAGGGCCACTGATCACCCATCCTTGTTCCCCCGCAGAAGTAGCAATCTGAGATGTGGAGGCTAGATACTACTGCTCCAGCTAATTCAAGGAATAGGTTCTGGGAAGGGTGAGGGATATCAAACTTATTCACATGCATAGTCTCATAAAAGGTGTTATGTATATGGTATCGTGATGATCTATGGGCCTGGGTGTTCAATCTAATATACACAATGGTTCCGGGATCTGACACGGAGCCTGCAATTCTGAGTCCAAATTTGTACCCTTGCTTCCAAGCACTGGGATTTACTACAATAAACTCTAATGGATTACAAGCTCCTTTCTTGCAATGTTTTTCTATATCCTTTACATATGGCTTTTGCAAGATTGCCATTCGATTGTCTCTGGTATTCTCTACCATACCAGTTTTCCATGTGGCATAGAAAACACATTCCCACTTTGGGCAATAATAATCTGCAACCGGGGCTGTGCTATATTCATTGGCTAAAGCTCGTTTACCTGTACATTCTCCCCATCCAGTCGTTCCTTCTGGACACATATACTTATCATTAAGAGCATAGGTTCTCTCCCAGTTGGCACATTTGGAACGACTATCTCTGTTAATGGCATCACAAGCATCAAAATATAACACAGCATACTTCGTAGGATCGATAAGTGGAGAGGTAGCATTAAGTAAATCTCCATCTGCATCATTCCATCGTATTTCTAAAGTATAATAAGATGGATTGTGATGTGGGTTAAAACGAACTTTAGTATTTCCCTTAGTGCAAACATTCAGTTCAGTGGTGTTATAGATACACCGGCTTACCGTACCGGTACAGGTATAGTAAGAATGGTAAAGCAGAGTCTGAGTTACTTTCATTCCAGTCCGAGTGGAAGTAATGCAGGCAGTACATGGGGGTAAGGCAAGAGTAAGTTCAAAACTCCCCAGGCAAGCAACCAAAACAAAGTAGAAACAAAGATGCATGTTGATTGTAGTTCTTCTGGATCTCCACTGGAAAATCTTGACCACGACGTCTTCTTCTTCTTGGCACAGTGCTGACCCGTTCGCTAATGAAGCAATTTAACGGGTGTCGATGTTGATTGAAGATCCTCAATGTCCTTCTGTGGTGCCAACTTGTCAATTGTAGTTGGCCTGACGAAAGTCTATGGAAGCACAGTTAGTCAATGAAGAAAACAAATGTCTTTGCTGTATTAGAATAACAGCAATCCTCTTCGAAAGACTTGGCTGCTGCAGGACACTGCAATTTCTGAGTGTCCTGAGAGGTTCTAGGTTGCTGGTTGCCTCCGTAGGGTAAGACGCAAAGGGACGTCAGGATGCTGCTCTGCTGTCCACTGGTCCTGATCTGGAACTGCTGCTGGCTTGACTCTGCTGTGGTGGATCCAGGAATCGATCTCTGCTACCTTTACTGCAGTCGGGGTAGACAGGATGACGATATAAGGCCCCTTCCAATGCGGTTCCAATGGTGTCTTCTTCCAATCTTTGACCCACACAGAGGTACCAGGCTTGTAGGGGTGTAATGGTTCCGTCAAGTTGATGGGCACCTGGTCCTGTACCCACGTATGGAGAGTCTGCAGAACAGAACTAAGAGCTAGAAGTTCTTGTCTGGTTATTTCTGAACCAATCTGTGACAAACTTCCTTTCACACCCTGGATTATTGGTGGAGGTCTGCCATACATAACTTCAAAAGGGGAAAACCCTAATGACTTCACTGGAGCTGAGCGTATTCTAAGTAGGGCTATGGGGAGAACCTGGGGCCACTTCAGGTGGGTCTCCTGACATAGCTTGGATATCTGGGATTTCAATGTTCGGTTCATGCGCTCAACTTTTCCTGAACTCTGAGGTCTGTATGCTGTGTGTAACTTCCATTGTATCTGTAAAGCACTTGCTAACTGTTGGGTAATCTGAGATACAAATGAGGGCCCATTGTCACCCTATTACTGCTGGAATTCCAAATCTGGGGATAATTTCTCTCAGCAACACTTTAGTAACTTCTCGGGCTTTCTCAGTCCTGGTGGGGAGAGCTTCCACCCACATGGAGAAGGTACAAACTAAAACTAACAAGTATCGGTATCCGCCAGCTTTTGGCATGTCGGTAAAATCTACTTGCAGGTGGTGCATGGGGGTAACACCTCTTGACTGAACTCGAGGGGGTGGCGTGGGACCCTGTTTGGCATTATTTTTGGCACAAATTAGACACTGGCGAGCCACTGAGGCTGACAGGGCTCCCAATAGAGCAATACAAAAATGTGGTCTGAGTGCTTTTTCCATAGCACTTTTCCCATAATGCGTAGCTTGGTGAAAGGCTTTGACAAAGGCTGGTCCCAGTAGTTCAGGAATCACTATTCGTCCTGGAGGTTGACTGCCCTCTGGTGGTGGCAGTTCAATCCATCCATCTTTCAACACTCCTTCCTCTTTGTTACAGTAGTAATCCAATTCGTTGGTGGTATATCGTGGTGTCCATAGGTTGAGAGGTACTGGAAACAATGCTGCTTGTATTGGTGTGGCCTGCGGTGAAATTTGGCCTGTCATGGCTGCTTTGTGTGCTGAAGCATCAACAAATCTGTTTCCTTGGGCGACCTCTCCTTTTCCTGCTTGGTGTCCCCTACAATGTATGACGGCCACACGCGTAGGGGCCCATACTGCATCTAGTAACATCAATATTTCTGGGCCGTATTTGACTGATTTGCCTCCCGACGTGATGAGCCCTCGTTCTTTGTAGAGAGCTCCGTGTGCATGCAAAGTGGTGAAGGCATATTTCGAGTCTGTGTATACATTCAGCAAGAGTTCCGCACCCAATACTAGGGCTCTGGTGAGTGCTATCAACTCTGCTTTCTGTGCTGATGTGCCTGATGCAAGGGCTGATGATTCAACAACTTCCTCTCGGGTAACTACTGCATACCCAGCACAGCGTCGTCCATTGATGATGAGGCTGCTTCCATCCACAGAATAAGTCTGATCAGGATTCTCTAGGGGCACATCTGTCAGATCAGGTCGACTCGAGAATACAGTATTCATAACTTCTATACAGTCATGTTCCGGAGGGTCTTCGCTGATTGGTATCAGTGTAGCTGGGTTCAGGGCATGGCTCACTTCAAGTTGTATTTGTGGATTTTCACATAGCATGCTTTGGTATTTCAGCATTCGAGAATTGGTGAGCCAATGATTTGCTTTCTGTTCCATAAGGGCAAGTACCGCATGTGGTACTGTAACACGTAGATTTTGTCCCGAAGTGAGTTTGTCCGCTTCACTCACTAATAATGCTGTGACTGCCACTGCTCTCAAACATGGTGGCCATCCCTTGGCCACAGTGTCCAATTGTTTCGATAGGTATGCTACGGGTCGTTCCCAGTGTCCCAATTTCTGAGTCAACATGCCTAGAGCATTTCCTTGCATCTCATGCACAAATAGATGGAACGGCTTGTGGACATCTGGCAACCCAAGTGCTGGTGACGACATCAATTCTTCCTTCAAGGTTTTGAAAGCGGTATCTTGTTCAGGTCCCCACTCGAGTGGTGACCTTTCTTCTCCCTTGGTGGCTTCATATAGTGGTTTGGCAATCTGAGCAAAGTTGGGTATCCATATCCGGCAGTATCCTGCTGCTCCCAGAAAGGCTCTAACTTGTTTTCTGGTAGTTGGGGTTGGGATACTGCACACGGCTTCTTTTCTCTCGCGTCCCAATTGTCGGCTTCCCTTGATCAGACGGAAGCCCAAGTATTTTACTTCTTTTTGGCATAATTGTGCTTTTGCTCTGGAAACCTTGTATCCAGCTTCATCCAATAGTTGCAAAAGGTCAGTAGTGGCTTGTATGCATTCACTTTCCAATGTGGCAGCTACCAGTAGGTCATCTACATATTGGAGGAGTACTCTTCTCTCAGGGTCCACTGGGTAGTGTGATGCAGCAGACCAGCAGGGCTTAGGAAAAAATGTTTTAAACCTGAAAAAAGACATGCACAAGCTGCATTATTCGCAGGAGCCTGATAGGGGGAGCAAGAGGGACCTCTGGAAGACTGAGGATCCACGCCCTACAGGGTGTAACCGAAAGCCAGCCAGCCTCCAATCCAGGAAGAGAGGAACTCCTTTTAAAGGAAGTCAGGAAGACTGGAGAGGGGCAGAGGTACCGCAAGGAACACAGACACCTCAGGACCGGAAAGCACAGGCACAGCCGGACTGGAAGACACAGCCGGACTGGAAGGCACAGCAGGACTGGAAAGGCAGAAGTAGCGGTAAAGCCAGGAGCAGCAAGGAAGGCAGCAGAGAGGTTGCAGAGCCTTCAGAAGCCGGAGGAGCGGCAGGAGCTGCCAGAGTGGCAGAAACTGCAAAAGCTGGAGAAACTGCAAAAGCTACAGACACTGCTGGAGTGCAGGAAAGAGGTACAGGCCAAAGGAACCTGAAAGGCCAAAGAATCCAGAAGGGTCCAGGAGATTCAGGTACACGGAAGCTGCATTGTGAATGCTGTAGGCAGAACCCAAGCCATATTGCTGAATCAAGGCAGAATATTACCAGGAGTAGGCCACAAGCCTCGTCTCAGAGGAAGAAGCAGGAGTTACAAGGTAACCCATACTGTATTGAAGATAGCCCACAGAGGGTTAGCACATGGAAAGGACAAGAAACAGAAGCTCCCTGTACATGTCCCACTTCGCAAGAGAAAAGGTATGAAAAGTTTTTATTGAATAAGAAACTTTTAAGTAAACCTGCTTTGCATGAAGTGCATGGAAGTCCTTGGAAGAAAGAAAGATGTGCACATTGTAAAAATGCTCATGGCCGACGCCCCACGCTAAACTCTAGACACTGGGAGGTCATTCAGCATTTGAGGGAGAAACCTGACTATAGCTTGCCAGGAACTGTTGACTCTAGCTCAGATACATTGTAGGAGGAGCCGATGCAAGTGGAAGAGGTAGAGTCCTTGTCAGAAGAAGAAATGGATTGCAGCTATTGTATTACGGGCAGCGTGGAATGCTTGTACAACTAGTGAGCTTTAAAACCGGTGTAAATAGGAATGCTTGTTTGGTAACCTTTTTCTGTGAAGAGAACAGTTTTTCTTTTGAACATGAGTTGTTATTTTTCTACCCTGATGTAAGGATATTTCTGTTTGTGTTTGAAGCCGATCCTTTGAACCTTTGTGCAAACGAGGGAAATAAAGCCTTATTTTTCCCTACACTCGATGACCTTTTTGTTCTTTGGGTATTTTTGGTATTCTTGAATCCTTGAGGTAATCGTGTCCAAGTAAGTTGGCCCCGTCTCCCGGAGACAGGGTCCTGCCACTCGAAGGCAAACAGCAATTGGCTAATTGGGGCTAATCTTATGCAGAAAAATGCATCTTTTAAATCCAAAACAGTAAAATGAGTGGCTTCAGCAGGAATCAATCCTAGGAGTGTGTAGGGATTTGGCACGACTGGATGTATGGTCTCAACTGCTTCATTCACTCTCCTCAAATCCTGCACTGGGCGGTAATCACCTGTCAAAGGCTTCTTCACTGGCAGGAGAGGAGTGATCCATGGCGACTGACAAACTTTAAGTAGGCCATACTCCAGTAGCCTTAACAAATGGCGATGGATGCCTTCAATTGCTGCTCTTGGAAGTGGGTATTGCTTGACATGCACTGGCTGTGCACTAGGCTTGAGATTCACAATTATTGGAGCTATGTGTTTGGCCAGGCCTAGTGGATTGCCCTCTGCCCATACTCCAGGATGGGCATCAATGCTCTTCAAAGTAGGTTCAAAATAAGTATCAATGATTGGCTCAGCACTTGACTCAGTACTGTAATATCTCCATTCTTCTTCTCTAGGAACAGTAAGCAACATCAGTCCTGCAGGTTTTGACTGGGAATTCACTGTCATTTGCATCTCTCCTTTCTCAGTAAAGGATATTTGGGCCTGCAACTTGGCTAGCATATCTCGTCCCAGTAATGGCACTGGGCACTCAGGCATGTAAAGGAACTGGTGCGTTATTTGCTGTCCTCCTAAATTACATATACGATTTTGAAGAAAAGACTTTGTGGCTTTAGCGCCAGTTGCTCCTACAATGGTGACTGCTTTTGTAGAAAAAGGAGCTATTTGTTTATCTACTAGAGAATGTTCTGCTCCAGTATCGACCATAAAGTCCATGAATTGGTCTCCTATTTGTATACTGACCATAGGCTCCTGGAGACCTAAAGTGAATTCGGAGCCCGGTCTGTCCTAATCTGTTTCATCCAGATTATAGGCCGTGGCAGCTGCCACTCCCTGGATGGCCTCCGTTCGTTCACGTTGAAATTGTTCTCGATTGGTTCCTCTACGATTTTGGGGCTGGCCTCTCTCTGTCTCTCCAAGGGGCGTGTTCCCCTTCATCCTGAGAGGCTTCTTCGAGTCGCGGGCATGCACTTCTCCAATGTCCTTCCTCTCTGCAATAAGCGCATTGGTTCGCGCCTAATGGGGGCCGGTTGTCTCCTCGGCCCCGCCCTCTTCCTCTGCTCCTTCGACTAGGGACACCTCCCCTTTTCTATTCCACTATGGCCGCAGCCAAAAAATCTGCTTTCTTCTTCATCCTTCGATCACTTTCTCTCTGTCTTTCATTATCACGATTCACATACACTTTATGAGCGACTTCTATTAACTGTGTTGCATTCATGCCCGCAAACCCATCTAATTTCTGTAGCTTGCGTCTAATATCTGGTTGTGACTGGTTTACAAAAGCAGAATTCACCATGCATAAGCTTCCTGGTGCATCTGGGTCATAGGGAGTGTACATCCTATATGCTTCAGTCAATCTTTCATAAAATACTGCAGGGCTCTCATCTATGCCCTGATTAACTTCGGTCACTTTAGAGAGATTCATGGCCTTCTGACCCCCCTTTCTCAGACCTTGCATAAGGCCTTGGCGGAACCGTGACAGAGCTCTGGATCCTAATTCAGTATTGGGATCCCACTTGGGGTCTTCGTTGGGAAATTCTTTCTGAGCTGCTTCGCGATTGTCTATTCCTGCTCTCTCAGCTCCCTCTGCTACGGGATTATCTGCTAACCAGTCGATAGCTGCTCGCTTAATTCGTGTCCGCTCCTCAGTGGTAAATAAAGTGGACAGGAGCTGACGGCAATCTGCCCAAGTGGGTTGGTGGGTTTCCATAATTGTATGCATCAATTCTGTTAACTCTTGGGGCTTATTAGTATAGGAAGCATAGTGCATTTTCCAATTTAACAAATCAGCAGTGGAGAAAGGCACATATACTAGACTCAGGGGTCCCGCTACTATTTGGTCATGCTCATCTTGCACGGGCAGCCCCGGGACTTGCCGTAGCGGCATCATTTTCTTAACAGAAGTTTTCTGTAGCCTCACAGAAACTTTCTTAGCAACAGGTTTATTGTGCACAGCACG
Source organism: Ichthyophis bannanicus (assembly GCA_033557465.1). Classification (NCBI taxonomy): domain Eukaryota; kingdom Metazoa; phylum Chordata; class Amphibia; order Gymnophiona; family Ichthyophiidae; genus Ichthyophis; species Ichthyophis bannanicus. Next base: position 22,618,690 of record CM066051.1, on the reverse strand, counting down.
TTTGGCCTGGGGCGCTCTGCCCGCTACAGGTGAGCTTACACTGGCCACTGATACTACGCTATCTGTGTCGCCTTGAGAGGACTCTTCCTCTTCTTCTTCTTCTTCTTCTTCGGACTCGGCCTTGTCCGGATCCTCAGGCGTACCTGAGTCCTCATCAAGAGGGGGATCATCTACTTGCTCTGCCGGATGTGGCTCCGGAGTTGGGTCTCGTCGTCGCTGCGGGACTGCCGCAGAACGCGGGGGCACTTTTACTGGATGCTGGGCTTGGGGCTGTCTAGTTACAACTTCCGGGGACTCAGGGTCTACTAGAATAGGTTTCTGACTAGATTTCCCAGCTGTCCCTACCATCGGGGTCTGATCTGTTAAGGCTAACAATATTCTGCACTGCTCTTCAAAGCAGCGTTTCGCCCAAGGGGGCGGATTCTCACAAATACTCAACCAAGAGTCTATATAGGGGTACTGATCAAGGTGCGCTGCTCGCACCTTCTGATGAACTGATTGAATAATCCCTAAACTAAATGTTCCATCTCGGGGCCACATGGGGTCTATGATGGGCCACTCCCTCGTACACAAAAGCTGTAATCGTGAAACAGTCATTTTCACTCCATAATCCCCTGAATATCCTTTATTAAAATACTTGATCATGCATTCTAATGGAGTGTGCCTGGTAGACCCCGCCCCTCCCATTTTGATGTGTGCGCGCAACAACAAACAGAAGGGAAAAGGAGGGCGGACCGTGGGTAAGGGGTCCTCACGGCCCTAGAAACAGTTAAGGGAAACGAATAACAAGACAAGACGACAGTCGCTTCCTCCTTTTTACGACCTGGACGCGGTCGCCCGGCCAGGAAATGCATTACTCAGGAGTCCGCCTTCGCTTGGTCCATGCTGCCAGACCTCTCATTCACACTTCGTTCACACAATCATGCTAGCAACGTATCCCAAAAAACAGCCCAATCCTGTCTCTTCTGACTAGGCTATATCAAATTCCAAAATCTGTTTCAAAAAAACAATGGTTTCGCCCCGCGCATACTCATGCGGGGTTAATCGGATCGTCTTGAGAGTTGATCATGCTCTCTTACCAAATAACAAATTCCAAAGTTTCAAAGTTCAACAGTTCTGCTCTGACTCAGCTGTCTAGTCAAATCAAAACTATACTCACCGGATCCGGTCCCTGTTCCCAAACAAGCGCATGAGTTGGACCTCGGACTTCCCCACGGGTTCGAGGTGTTGGCTCCAACCGGGTCCGGCACCCGCCGAGGCCTGGCCCAACTCCCTCCGATGCAACTGGACCGGTGGCGCCTGGGAGCCGAGCCCACGTCGGGAGGGCACGATCCCAGCAGGACCAAACCTGTAGAGGCGGAAAGTCGTGGTATATTGCCCTGTATACCCTCTATTACCACACCTTTCCCGGCCAACGCACCAAGAATATGTAGCAGCAGAGCGCAGACAACCCAATAATACCAGGAGTCAGTTCAGAAGGTCCAAATCATTTATTTGTGCACAAGACTCAAGCAGAATCAAATTCAAAATGGCTGAGCCCTGGTTTCTAGTAAAACAACAACTTTTATAGACTTCTTCTCCATTCTAGACATAGGCAAACTTTTCATTGGTCCCGGTAACCCTTCTCACCCATCTATTGGTTCCGGTACCGTTACGTAGTTGTCCAATGAGGACCTTTGACTGGGCTCAGCACCTGCTTTCCCCCCCTTCAGTCCCAATTACAATGGTCAGTTCACCAACTTCGTTACTTTTCTCCTCCAAGGTCACTTTCCAGCTGGAATATGTGGGAAAGCAGGGCACTGTAACCTTTCTTTCAACAGAGTTAATTAATTCCATAGAAGCTTCACTCTCTTATCAATACCAATTAGAACTTGTTTTTCTATATTTTCTAAGTTTTGATTCTGCTTTGCTATGCTTAATTGTGTTCAGTTAAGTTTCTATTCTATGGTAGCAGCATTTAGGGGATTGTGTAATTCCTTTGGGCCTCTCCACAGGCTTCATTTACAGGTCAAGCTGGTTAGGCCTGTCTGCTCATTTCAGACACCATGAATCATAGGCTTTTGCCTACCACAGTCCCTTGTTCTGTATCTGCTTCTGTGTTTTGCTTATGTGACGAAGGTATGGTTTTCTGATAGCTTGTAGTTTGCCGCAGGCTTTTTGCAAGATTTTCAAGTACTTTATCATGTACCTGGCAGTTGGCACTGGAGGGAAGTTGTGTAAAGATCTGGTGCCCTTTCTCTAACCCCAATGCACGTGCAAGTGGTGTTCAGACACTTAAGTTATTGCTGGGGCAAAAGCAAAACTTGTGAAGGGATCCATTAGAATTTGTGGGTGTGGGGGCAGCACAGTAATCATTTGCACAGAGCAGCAAAAAAGGTTGCACCCGCCCTGGGATGAAAGGAAGATGGTGGACACTTTTGAAGGTTGGAGGGCATTTGCAGGAATGAGCCTTGGTTGTGGATGAGAGAGGATGAGTCTGGGGAGTTGAGCCAGAAGAAGTGGGAGAGGAAATGAGCCTGGGAAAGATCAGAATGAGGAGACATGCCTGGAGTGTGAGAGTGTGAGCTGGGGAGGAGTGGATGAGTGGCAAAGTCTGGGTGTGGGGTGTGTGCTTATCAGCAGGGGCGACTCTATAATGAGGTGGAATGAGGCGGCCGCCTCAGGTGGCAAACCTTTGGGGGTGGCAAAGTATGCCCACAAAACAGAATATACCGCCTCATCTTCCCTCCCACCCCGTGTCGTCTTACCTTCCCTCCCACCCCGTCTCGGCTCCCTTCCTGTCCTCTCCTTCCCCTTAGAGAACTGTGGCTGTGATAGTGCTTGAAATTTAAATAAAAGCAAAACCGGTGCAGAGCCTTCTCGGCTCTGCAATGCAACCCCTGCTGCTGCATTCTGCTCCCTCTAGCATAAGCGGGACACAGCAGCAGGGGTTTTATAGCAGAGGCAGGAAGGGTCCACACTGGTTTTGCTTTTATTTTAAATTACTAGTGCTATCACATCTGCGGCTGCCAGGGGAAGGGGGGTGCAGGAAAGGAGCTGACATAAGGGGAGGTTGGGGCAGGAAGGGAACTGACATGACTGGGGGAGGTTGTGGAAGGAAGGCAGCTGACATAAGGGGGAAGGTGGGGCTGGAAGGTAGTTGATAAGGAGGGAAGGTGGGGGCTGCAAGGTAGTTGATATGGGAGGAAGATGGGGCAGAATGGGAGCTGACACAAGGGGGGAAGGTGGGGGCTGGAAGGGAGCAGCCAAGGGGGGGGGCTGGAAGGGAGCAGACAAGGGGGGTGGAGGCTGGAAGGAAGCTGATGGGGGAGGGCTGAAAGTGAGCTGACAGGAGGGGAAGGAGGGGGCTGGAAAGGAGCTGACAAGGGGAAAAGATGGGGATTGGAAGTGAGCTAATGGGGGAAGGTGGGGGATGGAAGGGAGCTGATACCTGAGGATGGTACTGGAGGGGAACTGGAAGGGCGATGATACTATTGAAGGGAGGAGGGGGAAGGAAGGGAGCTGGCACCTGAGGGTGGGACTGAAGAAAGCTGACACTTGAGGATGGGACTGGTAGGTGACTAGGTAATGGGGATGAAGCTGGAAGGGAGGGGCACAGGGATTGGAAAGGAGGGGCCACTGGGATTGAAAGGAAGCTGATATATGGGGATGGCACTGGAAGGGGGATGAAGAGAGAGTCGGGTGACTGCAAGGGAGCTGACACAGAGTAGTGGCACTGTAAGAGAGGAAGTGAGCTGATACCTGTGAAAGTATTTGGACTAGAATGGGCTAGACAGTGGGGAAGGAGGGGAACTGGAAGGGAATGGACACCAGTGGCAGTCCTGGGAATACAAGGGGGTTAACATTGGAAGGTACTGGGAGGGGAGGACTGGAAAGGGGGCTGATACTAGGGAGAGTTATTGGGACTGGAAATAGGCTGATGGAAGGAAGTGAAGAAAACAAAAGAAGAGACAAGAAATGGCAGATGGATTATAGACCATAGAAAGAGAGCTAAGAGAAAGTAGAAGCCTCCGATTGGGACCAGCATGATCAAAGAATAAAATGATCAGACAAGTAAGGTAGAAAAAATAATTTTATTTTCAATTTAGTGATTGGACTTTGCGCTATTTTTACATTTTACACAGTATGGGGAACTACATCTCTTATTTATCTGATGTTTCACTGTATGCGGAGTCTGGCTTCTTGGGGTTTCAGTTTAATTTTTGTGTGCATATTTTTATTTTTATTTTAGTTTGTAGGCACTTATTCTGTACTTGGTGAGGATCATTGTTCTGAGTATGTGACTGAGGCCATGTGTTCTGTTAACAAGGTGTTTGTACATAGGGATCTATAGAGTACTGCAGTAATTTAACTTGTTCAGCTTTCCGAATAGATGTATGGATGTTCTAGAGTCCACTGAACTATTTATAGTGCTGCTTTTTTCTGGGTAGGCCCCTTGTATGAATTGTGGAAGTTTATGCTGGTACAGTACAGTGGATTTGGCCTTGTAGATCTTAGGTGACGTTTGAAAGGTTTTATATTAGTTTCCAATATGCCTCATACTGGAGAATGTTTGTTAGTGAGATAATCAGAATCAGATTTTTTTAAATATATTGAGTTCTGTGGGTAAATGTCTTATTTCTTATCGGCACCCACTATCGATGGAGAGGTTTCTGTGGATGCAGAATATATATTCAAAAAGGAAAAGTGAGAACCATAATGCAGTCTATAACAGAATAAAATGAGTTATAATTTAGTCTTATAAACTGTGCTGTGGTTCTCACTTTTTCTTTTAGTTCCTAGGTGTGTGAGCATTTTGCATTTCCTTTGTTTTTTATGGAATATATATTTACATGAGCACCATGCTGGTCCAATGCGCAGTTTCAGGAGTTATATTGTGGTTGCCAAGGTTTTCTTGGTGTTTATGTTGCAGTGGGAGGTGATGCTTTTGGGTCACAAAGTCCCTCTTTTTTTTCAGAGAGTTGGAAGTGGAGGAAATATTGTCAATAGTAGATAAATACACAAGTATAAATACTCGGTATATCTAGGGAAAACTGCTACTCTCCATTTTCCCAGGATTCCATAGGACTATCTGGCAAACAAACCACGTGATAAAACAAGAACCAACCCGGGGGGCGGAGCATGATGTCCAGCGGGACGGTCGCATAGCGTGGAGGCTCCAGAGAGGCCTGTCAAGAATCCTGATTAAAATCAGCAGCAAACTACTGGAACATCTTTTTAAGTCTGCCACGGTGGATCCGAGCGATGGCGGGGCCCAAACCAGTTCGATTGGAATATCCGAACTTGATGAGTAATCATGGCAAACGATCGAAAACGGAACCTCTCTCCCCTTAGAAAATGGCCGCTGCTCGTGAAGGGCCCGAAGGACTGCAAGAGATACTTGCCGAGATCCGAGGGGTGAAAGACCTAGTACAAACCAACGGTGAGTCACTGCGGGCCGTACGTGAAGACATAGCTGCGCTGCAAAGTAAGATTGAAGGGATTTCCCTGCGGCAAGATAAAATGGAGGGAATTCTCGATTCACATAGCGCTCGATTAGCAAAGTTGGACAAAGTTGAGCGGTAGCTCCGTGCGCTTCAGCGAGAGGTGGAGGAAGGAAATAATCGGGCCCGCCGGAATAACGTGAGGATTGTCGGAATCCCCGAGGGAGCAGAGGGTAATGATATGAAGGCCTTTTTGTGCAAGCTGCTTCCCTCGGTACTGAAAATCACTTTTGAGAGGGATCTTGAAATAGATCGGGCGCATCGAGTTCCCACAAGCCTAGCACTCAATCGTAAGGCCCCGAGGCCCATCATCTTTCGGCTCCTTCGCTACTATCACGTGGAGCAGATTATGATGGTGGCGCGTGTGAGAGGTCCCACAGAATTTGAGAGCCACAGGATATCTTTCTACCCGGACCTGGCCAAGCCTACGGTGGAGCGGAGGAAGCGCTTTTTGGAATTTCGGCCACGTCTACAGCAATTGCAAGCTCGCTATGGCCTCATGTATCCAGCGAAGCTGCGGGTAACGTTGCACAACCAGACCAGAACCTTTGATGATCCAGAAGCCCTAGCAACGTACCTTGAAGCTAAAGAGGCAGACCAGATGCGCTGAGGTTCAGAGGGACAGAACATAATAAGACTACGCTTTATGCGCTTTGGTAACGATTGCTATTTGCATTAGCAAGTGCAGCCAGGGTAACAGCAACCTAAAGACCGGCATGTGTGTTTCGAACCGGGCTGATTGCATATAGTTGTATGTCATTAACGGGCCGCTGCGTTATGGGTGGCAGCGCAGAAACTTACTGTTGGAAAGAAGGCCCTCTCTGGCCTACCCTGCTGGCACAAGCTCACAATATTGCACTGTTCTGCTATATTGTTGTTTAAGTTCCTTGTTTTTGCTCAACTAATGTTTAATGTAATTCAATATTGCAATGTTCTGCTATATTGTTGTTTAAGTTCCTTGTAAACCGCCCCTGATCTCTGGAAGGGGCGGTATAAAAAGCACTGAAATAAAAAATAAAAATAGTCTGTTGGGGCATTGCTTCTCCTCTAGGGCACACTGGGGACATACGGATAGGATTGGATGCATGATCTATCATACAGTTTTGGGGCAGTATGTATGTGTTACAGGGATCTCTTGCTGCCCAGCACTATAGATGGGTATTTAGAATCTACACTGTCTACTTACTTGAATGTTAAACTCTATGTGAATGGCCCTATGTAAGGTTTTATCATTAAATGTGAAGGGGATAAATAACCCGATCAAAAGGAAAAAAATCATTAGCTACCTGCGGCATGAAAAGGCTGATCAGGTGTTGTTACAAGAAACCCATTTAAACAAGAAGGAAACATTAAAACTTAATATTAAACCTTACATGGTGGCCGCCTATTCCCCAGCCGTCTCAAAAAAATGTGGGGTGGCTATTATGGATACATGCTCTGATGTGGGGGGCAGATGGTCAAGAGTGTTGCTTAGGCTTGGGAACCTAGAAGTGACTTGCATATGTCTTTATGCTCCCAATGTTGATAACCCTGCATTCTTTGCAACCATAGCCCAGGAAGCCCAAGCTGCTGCCCGAACCCCCCTGATCATAGGGGGTGACTTTAATCAGGTTAATGATCCCTTGATTGATAGGCGACCTCCCAGGACCTCTGGCCCGTCCAAAGGCCATCTCATGTTAGCTTCTATGATTAAAGAGCTAGCCTTAGTGGATATTTGGAGGCTGTTGCATCCTTCTGAGCTCGAGTTTACATTTTTCTCACCTCCTCACCAGTCTCAGTCGAGAATAGATTTTTTCCTCGTGTCCAAAACGCTGGTCTCTAGTGTGGAGGAGGTGTTGATACATCCTTTACACATATCAGACCATGCTGCCATCTCCTTTACACTGCGAGATGATCAATCAGGAGAGAAATCGGGGGAATGGTTTTTTGATAGAACTTTACTAGACAATCAGGAATTTCGGGCAGAGGTTCGGCTAGCCATCCATGAATACTTCCAATTTAACTTACTTCAAGCCACTGCGGGGTGGGCCTGGTGGGAAGGCTTTAAAGCTGCCATGAGAGCGGTTATCACTAGTTTTCAGATCTGGCTAGGAAGACAACGAAAGCAACAGTTGCTAATATTGGAACATCAAATCAAAGCCGGGGAGCGGGTACTAACTAATAGAACGGACCCGTGCATTCTGCTACACTTACAACGGTTACGATTTCAGTTCAATTCGATCCTAACTACAGCAGCCACGCAGAGTATTAAGGCACAACGGGGGACTTACTATCGTGAAAGCAACAGAGCTCGTAAATTGCTCGCCAATGCCCTTAAGGGCAGAAGGGAGGCCAAAAGGGTAGCGGCTCTCCGGGACCCGCAGGGGCAAAGGACGATAACGAAAGATACAGAGATTGTGGAACTCTTTCGCATCTTCTATGCCCAGTTATATCAGTCGGAGAGCGCTTTCGCACAGGAAAGATTTGAGCAATTGACCCTTGGCATACAGCGGCCGACACTATCTGCCGAAGATAGGGAGGATATGGATAGATCCTTCTCTGATGATGAGATTCATTATGCGATTACTCGTGTGGCTGCCGGGAGGGCCGCAGGTCCAGACAGCCTTCCGGCTGAATTTTATAAAACTTTTATTAAAGACCTAGCCCCTCAATTACGCCAGTATTTTGCCGCCTTGGTTGCGGCCAACTCTCGGGTCGGAGCCTTTTCAGCGGCGAATGTAGTGGTATTTGAAAAAGATGGGAGGGATCCAATGTTAACAGCTAACTACCACCCCATATCTCTCTTAATTGTGGACTATAAGATTTTTGCAACCATATTAGCCACTCGTCTATCAGAGAAAATGTCCATATTGATCCATCCAGACCAGTGTGGCTTTATAGCTGGCAGATCTACAGCTGATAATGCTAGAACTTTATGTCATGTTTTGGCGGGCTCAGCAAATTTAGAGCAACCTTTAGTTGGCCTTTCCCTCGACGCTGAGAAGGCTTTCGATCGCCTAGAATGGCCCTATTTGTTTGCGACTCTTAAGTGGTTTGGCTTTGGTGCTGGTTTTCTTCGACATTTAGAGGTAATGTATGCTGAACCCACTGCTAGTGTCTGTGTCAATGCCATCAAGTCCCGTCAGTTTAGCCTCCATCGTGGAATGCGACAGGGGTGTCCACTATCTCCCATGCTATTTAATTTAGCGCTTGAACCATTAGCCCTTCTTATCTGGCAATGTGTGGTAAAACTGAGTAATTATTCCTCAGAGACTGTGAGCTTCTCACCCAACCATTCCCTTTGGCTTCTGGCTTAGCTCTCTCTCTTCTGGAGTCAGGAATACTGGAAGAACAGGGCATGGCACAGCCTCTAACCTCAGAGCTGGCTCTCACAAACCTCCTTGGGAGAGCTGCACAATCAGCCTGGCCCTTCTGGATTTTACCCTTGTAAACCCTGTACCTGTGGGCTTGCTCCTCTAGGATTTCTTCACTGTTCCTTCTCAGGTCCTTCTCTTTCTCTTCTTTCTCTTTCCTTGGTGAAGCCGTGCTTCTCTTCTCTGATGCAGCCGTGTACCTCTTCCTTATGGCAGCTGGACACCCCTGTGTAACCGTGCCTCCATGGCACAATGCTGCTGGACACCTCTGTGTACTCGTGCCCCTCTGGCACAATGCTGCTGGACTTCCTTTTCCTAAGGCAGCTGGAGCTCCTTGTATAGCGGTGCACCTCTTGCTCCTGCTCCTCTTGCAAGCATTCAGCTCTGGCTTATAAGGAAATCCTTCTTGCCTTACTTCCATGGTCACTTCCAGGTGCAAATCATTAGGCTTCTCAAGCTCATTAGCTCCTGAACATTCTTTCCTGCTCCCTCTAGCTGTGCCTGGAGGTAATTGCACATCTAGCTTCTTAAAAACAGGATTTCTTTTCAAACTTTCAACTTTATCAACACGCACATCATGACAGTACATATGACCTAGATTGGCCACTGTTGGAAACAGGATACTGGGCTTGATGGACCTTGGTCTGATCCAGTATGGCATATCTTATGTACTTATTCGGGGGGTGAAGATTGTCAACCGGGAGGTCAAACTGTCGGCATATGCAGACGATTTGATGCTATTCGTCTCACCGACATCGGTCCCAACGGTATTAGACAAGATCGACTGCTACTCGCGGCTTTCAGGCTACAAAATCAACTGGACGAAATCTGTCGCTTTCCCACTTAACCATTGGGTTCACAGGAAGGATATGAAGGCTTTTCCTTTTGTTTGGCAACCCCTGATGGTGAAGTATTTAGGAGTCCATTATTGCTACCCTTTGGAAGATACAATTCGATTTAATGCTAAGGAAATAGTGTCTAAAGTGCAAGTATTGACCAATAGATGGTCCCCCCCTTGCAATATCCTGGTGGGGACGGGTAGAGACCGTGAAAATGATGATTGCTCCTAAAGTGAACTACATCCTAGAAATGATACCGTGTTTATTACCCCCACATACTTATCAAGAGATAGAAGGTATACTAAGTCGGTTCTTATGGCAAAACAAAACACCGAGACTAGCAAGACAGAAGTTGAAACTCGATAGAGAACAGGGGGGGTTAGATTCCCAGACTTTCTATCTTACCATAGAGCTTTCCTATTGAAACAGGGATCACGATGGCTGGAGAGCTCTGCTGATAACACAGGTACACTAAAAAAAAATTTTTTTAAACTGCCTCTAATGTTTCGATTGATTTTTACGTTTTTTGGTGCGCTGAATCCAAATCTGGTAACCAATTTGCTCCATCACGTACAGATTTTTTGCTACATTGGGTTAGCAGTTTGAGGTGAACGTTTCAGATTGACTGCGATCGAGATAAAAGTTTCTTGGATGAATTCTTTATACTAATTGTTTAGTAGTTATTCAAATAAGAATAAAGAAAATTGTAACAAGGCAGCACATAAGAATAGAGTAATGTCAACAAAACACACTGTGATGGTAGCAAAATTGTCTGCACTTAAAACAGCCACATACATGTGCACAAATATTGAGCATATAAGAGCGAGGTTAGACACAAAGCAAAGCAAAGAAATGTGCAAAAAATGTTGTACAGGTATGTATGTAAGAATAGAAAACGCAAACCGCACCATTGCAATACATGAAGACAAACACCTGATGGTGTGAAAATAAAATTCTAATAAATGAGATCCGACACTGTGGTAATAACTAGCAAATTTTTATTTCAAAGTTTAGTAAAAACACGATATTTTTCAACACAGTTTAGATTTTAAAGTCATTCTTGGGTCAATCAATCTCCTGGTGGACCTGTTTCTTCTTCCCCCGAATGCTTGGCGTATTTTTCATCTGGGGTTTCCCGCAGCAGCAACCAGCAGAAATCAGCCATCATAGTGGTGTTTCATCTTCCTTGGTACCTTCTCTCTGCGTCCTTGATATCCTGGTGAAACCTTTCACCTTGTTCTTCACTGTATGCCCCCAAGTTTTCGGGAAAGTAGTTCACATGGGAGTGCAAGAAATGGACTTTCAGGCTCATGTTACAGCCTTGTTCTTTGAAGGCATTGAGCATCCTGGCAACAATATCCTTATAGTTCTCATCCCGCCTCTTCCCCAAGAATTTGAGAACATCATCCTTGAAGGAATCCCAGGCTTCTTTTTCCTTCTCAGACATCGTTTCAGCGAATGCTCCATCTGAAATGAGTTTCCTTATATCAGGGCCAACAAACACTCCTTCCTTTAGCTTTGCTTCAGAAAGTCGGGGGAACTTTGAGCAAAGGTACCGAAAGCACTCACCATCTTTTGGAAGGGACTTGATGAATTGCTTAATGAGACCCAACTTAATGTGGAGAGGTGATAATAGAATTTTATCACGAGGTACCAAGCTCTCATGAACATTTTTCTCACCGGGTCTCAAATACTCCCGAATTGGCCAGTCTTTTTTCCCCCAGTGTAGGTCGCGGGCCCGGCTATCCCACAAGCAAAGGAAGCAGGGATATTTGGTGAAACCGGATTGCTGCCCTAATAGCATGGATAGAATTTTAAAGTCTCCACAAATCATCCACTTATACTCATCATAACGAATCTTCTGAAGAATCAGGGCCAAATTCTCGTATTTTTCTTGGAGAATAACAGAGTGAGCAATAGGAACTGAAGCGAATGTGTTGCCATTATGAAGAAGAACACCTTTTATGCTGTCTTTTAACGAATCAATGAACAGCCGCCATTCAGCAGGATCATACTTGAGTTTAAACTTTTCCATCACTCCGTATATATCGTTGCAAAATACCAAATCTTCCTCTTTGCTGAAATACTTCAAAAATTGTGTCTCGCGGTTGCGGTACCAATAAAAAGTTGTTCCTGGTGACAATAGATTTTTCTGTTTAAGCCGAGAACCTAGCAGTTGGGCAGCATCTTTTGGGAGTCCTAAATCCCGGACTAAATCATTCAATTCAGCTTGAGAGAAAAGTTCAGGTTTCGGATCTGGTTCAGTTTCAAACTCGGAAGTACTGGACTCATCGGGAAAAGCCATCTGATAAGTCTCATCATGATCAGAACCGTCCACAGAAATATGATCCAAAGATTTTGGTGGTTCAGGCACAGGTACTTCGTTGCTATGAGGCATAGGCCTAATTGCTGAGGGAAGGTTGGGGTAACTTATTACGTTCTTATTTTTTAAGTTGTATCCCTTCACAATGCAAGAGCAAAAATAGCAGTCACTGCTGTGGTCTCTTTGTTCACGCCACATCATAGGTATTCCGAAACGAAATGCTTGTTTTTTACCTTTCATCCATAAGCGTAGATCTTCCTCACATGTCTTGCACACTTTGTGAGGAGCCCACGGTTTGTCTTGATCGCCTAACTTCAAATCGAAATAGGCGAAATATACTTTTTTAATAAATGCAGAAATGTTCCTCTGCCGCTTTTTCACGGTATATTCCCCACAAATAAAACAAAAACTGTCCGGAGAGTTGACGCAACCTCTGGCTCTGTGAGCCATCACAAATACACAGCACTGCAAACTACAACTGTAGTGAACCACTTCGGAATAAAGCTGGATTACGACTGAGCAAACAAAAGGTAATAATGAACTTGCAAGAAACTGAAATTTGACAGGAACGTTCATGTCGCAACCACCGTGTTTGAGCGAGCGAACGAGGCGAGGCGAACAGGAAAGAACATGCGCTAGCGCGAGTACTGGATTTAGCCCCCCGCCTCCCAATTGTCCTGTTAATGTATAAAATGAATACAAAACACTCTAAAATATCATGAGGGAGTGTTTCTAGTTAGTTAACCATTACAACCTCTATTTTGGGCCAAGAAAATAAACTGCAGTCAGCTAAAAAGAAATTATGTGAGCATTCCTTATATGGGTAAGAAATCTAATTTTGCAAGAAAACGTGACGTGATGGAACATTTTGGCTATTTTTCCTGGATTCAGCACCCCAAAATCTATAGGAATCAGTTGCAAAACTGGAGGCAGTTTTTTGGTAGTGTACCTGTGTAATCGGCCAGTTTGGCTGGAAATAGAGGAGGAACTAACCGCCACGATACCATTGCCTAGTCTGCCTGGTATGCAGCTCATGCAGGGTGCTCGATGCCCGCGTATGATTACTGACACCCTTGTAGCGTTTAGGAAGGAGGAGTGGCCTAGTGGTTGGGGTAAGGTACTACAGACTGGAAGGTCGGTGGTTCAAATCCCACTAGAGGACAGCAACCTTGGGTCAGAAGGACTGGGGTTTCTAATCCCACAGGTGCTCCTTGTGGTCTTGGGCAAGCCACTTAACCCTCCATTGCCCATGTTCCCTGTAAGTATTAGTGTATGTGTCTCATATCCCCTTGTGTTAAATGTATCCCCCAACCGCTTTGACCCGGTGAAAAGCAGGATATAAATGCAGATAAATAAATAAATAAATAGTGCCCTCCTTCAAGCTAGTGGTCAGAGAGCATGTCCCCCATGCCGGCTTCCACTGTGGCATAATCCCCTTTTTAAAATTCAAAAGAAAATGGTTGCCTGGAGCCAATGGTCTTCCCGAGGCGTGTGGATGGTTAACCAACTGTTTAAGGAAAATCAATGGAAAGACTATAGTGAGTTACAAAGTGAGTTTGGCCTCCCATCTAGGCTTTATTTTCAATGGCTGCAGCTTAAACATTGCCTAGAGAGTGCCCAGGTCGATCCGAGAGCAGACATTAGTGGGGGCGGGGTGGTGGAGTTAGTCCGAGCGATCTCGAGCACATCAGGAGTGGCATCGAACTTCTATAAAATACTGAGTCAGAACGACAGCTCGAGGATGCTCAAAAATCAGCAGGCATGGGAGCGAGAAACTAAGGTGACCCTGACCGAACAACAATGGAGGAGAGTTTGGTGTAAGCTGGTCAGGGTATCCAGGTCTGCCTCCATTACTCAAACGCTCTTTTTCTTCACGCATCAGTGTTTGTATACCCCAGCTAAAATGGCAAAATGGGATAAGAATATTAGTAATCTCTGTTGGACATGCAAAAAAGAAATTGGTACCCTGGCTCACCTTATCTACGAATGCTCAGCGCTACAGTTATATTGGAAGCAGGTTTGGGAATGTATACAAACCATTCTCAAATTTAAAGAGCCTCTTAGCTGGAGGGTGGTGGGACTCCGATCAATGGCGGGGCTACCTTCCTTGCCTAAGGATGGTAGCTTCTTGTTAGATTTCATGGTGGGCTTGGCTATATGCTTAATTATACGGAATTGGAAAGACTGTACCAATCTCAGCATGCAGGAGTGGTGGAGCCAGGTATGCCTGTATAGTAAATATGAGCAGATGCCCCGGAGAGCCCTTCCCTTAAATAGTCTTCACATGCTTAAGTGGAAAATGCTGACTGATTTCGTGAATGTAGCCAAATGTTCAGCGGGGTCACTTAGGGCTGGTCAGCTGGGACCCTAATCGCTGCCTCGAATAATCTTGATATTGTGTAGAGATGCATCTGTTTTTTGACACGATTGAACTGTCCTAGAGGAGGGGATGGGGGGGGGGATAGCTTTTCTTCATTTATGTACTGTTTAGTTGTTATGGTTATGTATATATGTTTCTTTGTTAAAATGAAAATAAACATATTAAAAAAACAAACAAACAAGAACCAACCCAAATGTCTGTATATAAATTAGACTTTATTACTGATAGAAAAATAGTATAAAATTAGCATAAATTTGTTTTCTGAGGTAGTAAGTTATATAGCCCTATGATTACAATTATCAAGATACTTAAGGGCATGTTTGCTAAACTGCGGTAACGTTACAGACCACACGTTAGGTAACGTTAACAATCGTTAGGTAACGTTAACGCGCAGTATGTAACGCTAATGCGCGTTAACATTACCTAACGATCGTTAACATTCCTGGCCGCGGTAAACACCACAGAGGGTGGAGAGAAGGCGGAAGGAAGGGGTCATTGGGCGAGGAGTTGGCAGGGAGAGGCTCCCTGCGCACTAACGCGCTGAACTGAAGGGCTGAATCCTACCGCGAATGAAAACCTGCCGTTAGATGCACATTTGCAGGAGAGAGAAACCATTTCAGTGTCAGCAATGTACATCATAGACAGGGAGCCCAAGAAACGTGATAGTAGTGCTCCATTTCCAGCAACAGCATAGTGCCCAAGTATGAAAGGCCACTATGGCGATGGTGCAAGTGGGGCATAGGGGGCTGCAGGCGGGACATATAGTGGGGGCAGCTGGGGCACAGGCTTGACTAGGCGGGCACCTAGGTGGCACATAGAAACATAGAAACCGGAAATCAGCATGACAGCAGCTGACAAAGGCCAAACACAATCCACCTACATCTACCTGGTCCACCCGAGCTAACAGTTGCCAGGGCACTGACCTGACATCCCCCAGCCAACCCTCCCCCAAGCAGAAGGGACAGACTATTGGTAGGTGGTGATGAAGGGGATGTGAGGATGCCCATGTATGCCCCACGCCCTAGACCCCGCTCCCTAGGCAACAACCTACTCACACAGTGGATGGCCTGGGACTGCGCACTGCCAGCATATGGTCATGTCAGCATGGCAGGGGGGGGGTGTGCCCGTGCTGGAGGGGGCAGTGGCACCTGCCTGCAGTGGATCTAGGCCATGCCCTGTACCAGTACGTGGTGTGCAGTGCAATATAAAAGGTCTGGCTGAGGAAAAGTACAGGTAGCTCCAGGGACCACCCTGCATCTGTAGCAACAGTGTGGTGCAGTACACCCAACCAGTGTGTCCAGAAGCAGAGGGTCACAGGTTCAAGCCCCAGCTGTTGTTCCTGCAGAGCATGTCACTATGTTTTACCCTACAATTCAGATACAACAGCAACATGTCTGTTTTCCTTACACTGGCTCCCAATTAAATTCCGGTTTATGTTCAAACTACTTATCCTTGCTCATAAGGCCCTTCACTCTGATACCCCCCAGTACTTAGCCAATATCATTCACCTCCATCCCTCTCCCCGCCTCCTTCATTCATCCCACGGCAACCGTCTCTTCCTTCCCTCACCTACACAGACCCACCTCGAATCCACTCATCACTCCGCTTTCTTTTTCTTAGGTCCCGCTCTCTGGAACTCTCTCCTCCTCCCACTCCGCACCGAACTGTCTTACACTCGTTTCAAGGCCCTTCTTAAGACACACCTTTTCTGTCAGGCTTTCGATCTCCCCCTCCCTTCTGATGATGCTCTTCCCCCTAGTTGCGCCTCCCGTCCCCCTTAATTTTCCCGTGCTCTCCCCCCTACTGATGGTGTTTTTATCCCCCTAGTCACGCCTCCCATCCCCCTTATGTTCTTCCTCCCTCCTCCCCTTATTTCCCTGCTGCCCTTCTTTCGCTCCTGTTGTCCTCTCTCTGTTTTCTTACTGTCTCCTTCTGTCCTGTTATTTTGGCGTTCCTTTCTTCCTTCTTTTCCAGTGGCTGTCATTTTTATGATTGTACACCGCCCTGATGCTCTGGCCTGGGTGGCCTATCAAGTGTTTTAATAAAGATAAAGATAAAGATAAAGACAAAGATAATACAATGCCATTCTCGGCAGTGTTCATGGGTTCCATTCCTCATTGTTCCCTCCTCTTATGCCTGTCTTACTCAAATAGTGTGCATGCCTGTAACAGTCATATTTTTACAGATCTGTGCTGTCAGCCCATAATATCCTCACCACAATTGCCAACATTCCCTCTGTCTAGGCAACTAATAGACAAACCCCTGGTGCAACATTGGATAGATAAAGCACATAAAATATCAGATTTGAAATTCTGTGTTATTAAAAAAGTGAGACTTAACTGGAGAGGTGGCAATATTGAGAAGACCATCCTCCAGTTAGAACAGAAATATATTTTTGCCCTCAATACACTTACACCATATGGTCTGAATTCTGAACGGGACTTTTCTGTTTTTTTGTAATGGCATACCTGTGGCATGGCATGTGTACCTTTTTCAAATGTTTTTAAATTGTATGTTTTCCTGCTTTTCTCCCTCTTTTATAGAGTGGATTTAGTTATGGATTCATTTATCTAATTTATTTATTTATTTATTAGTTTATCAGGTTTATAATTCTGTACACATATTTTTTAATTGCAGTGGTTTTATTCTTTGGCTTAAAAAAAACTGATGAGTCAGTTTCAGTTTGCTTCTATCCAAGTTCTGATTTACGGAGCTGGTACCTTCATTCATTTTTTATGCTGGTTACAATATAGGGATAGCGGTTTTTCTTTTCTTTTCAACACGTAGTGGTTGTCCACTGTGGGGGTTTTTATTATGCCTGCTTCTTATTTGAGGGGCCTCAAACGCATACGGTAGCATTTTATTCATGATTTGAATATTTCATCTTTTATCGTTTTTGAACTATTTATGTTGGTAATAGCATGCTACATAATAATACATCCATCTTTTATAATTTATTGATCAAATACATCAGGTTTACCCGCGCATTTTTTCCCGCGGTCTTTTTGGTTTTATACGCATGCGTTGGCGTCCTGTCATTGACATGTGTTCATGCCGCTGACATCGTTGCTGCTCTCTTGGATTTAGGAGTAGCGGCAGTTTGAGAATATGTGAGTTCCTTTGAATGGAGTGCTTTTTTATCAGCCCATCGGATTTATGTCATCTCTGGGTCTTATTTATAGATTCTTTTTATTTCATTTGATAGACACATATATATAGTTTCACAGCACGGCTATGTTTGAATGCAGCCATAAACCCCGGTTTGAACACCGTAGCGCCTGCGGGTGTAAAGCCTTTTATATTTGACTATATGGTGTGTTATTATTTATATGCTAGGTTAATAGTAGTTTAAAGTGTGTTCTAATCCACACATATCTGTTGGTTTTATTTATCCACTGAGAGTTTTGAGTAATTAAATAGATTAAAGTGGGACAGCGTCTGCTGTCTAACACCGGCCCGTGGATGACATATTAGTTGAACAAAAGGTTTGTTCATCAAGAAAAAGGTGGCCGCTTTCCCTATATTTTGGCTTCAGTTTAACTATATGTTCTTTTTTTTTTTTAAACGTTTATTTTCATTTTACAACAAACAAAGTAACAACACAGCAAAAGAAACATATACACACATACAATAAAGAAAGCAACCCCAATTACCCCCCACCCCAATGCTTCTTCTCTAAGCTAATTAGAATCGTCATATGAGCGCCAACATACAACAATTATTGTACATCAAACTCACAGAAAGAAAAGAAAATCTATGATATCGGATGAGCATGTGACAAAGATTAATACAGAATCAAACAGTCAACGGAGAGCATCGAAATTTTGAACATAATCGTTGAGCGTCTTCTAGCTAGACCAATAGTGAATAGTTTGAACGGAAGAGGCAGACATACTGGGTATTTGCGCACATTCACTATAAAGACAGGTATGTTTCCCAATATTTCGTGATTGAGGAAACAGGGGACAGCAATACCCGGCATAAAGATTGAAAGAAGTAAGCCAATTTAGGAAGAGAGGGGATCCCCGCAGCTAAGCGGAGCCCCACAAACTTCCCAAAAGGGATCCAAAATATATAATATAGAATGAAGACAACCTCAGACCCGACTCCAGCAATACTGTAATGCGGGACAATCATACGTAACAGGAGTGCAGTAGACCTAAGGCCACATAGCATGTCCCGCATCAAGCGCACTGGATGGCATTCCCATTGGCTAACCTATCAGGAGTATTTGTCTACATGAGATAACAATACGGAGGAGATAGGAAAAATCTGATCTAGAATGTGAGTGATGGGGGGGGCTGAGAAAAGGTGAGCTCTAAGTCTGAGGGGTGAAGCAACTTCCATATAGCAATTCACGCAAAATCTGTCATCAGGGCTGGCAGGATGTGGAGACTCTTGGGCGGACCACTCGTTCTAGGCGGCAGACTATCTATCAAAGGAACAAATACTTGGTAAAAGTCACCGCCGAGTAACAATAACAGGGTCATCCACATTCGAAGCATAAATACCGATACACGCAGATGCACTATCTCTAGCCTTAAAGTATACACAGGCCCAGCTACCCTCCCCATCAGAGCTAGTATCCATTACAGTGATTGGCAAAGTTTCTCAGCTAAGATGGCTACCTCACCACGCTCAGAGACGGCGGGAGAATAGGCAGCCACCAGATAAGGTTTGGCAGCAAGTTTCAGTGGTTCGACAGAAGTAAAATGGATTTCCTGAAGAAACACTAAATCAGTATGATCATGATTAAAATAACTAAGAATGGTCATTCTATTGATTGGACTATTGATGCCTCTTACGTTCAATACTAAGAGCATACATAAGGCCATACAACAAAGTCAAACATTCTGAGAAAGGAACATGATGGCGCACCAAGTTGCGCAATGTCCCTCATATCAACTATAAATGACTGTACACACGATATGATAGAAAATAAGCCAAGGAAAATCATGAAGCGCCCTATATAACAGTAGAAGCACCGAAGTGCCTTAGAGAAGAAGCATAACCCCAGAAATTACAGGCGACCTGATGTCTGCGGGGTGAAACCCCAGAGAAGGCCTAAATTGAAACATATAACCGGTATGTCTGTGCATGCTCCGATTCCAACCGAGGTGCACATCATGGAGGAAAAGGAGACCAAGAGGTAGATATAAAAGAAAGGAAGGTCCAGGCAGTCTCTATTCCAGGCAAGAATCACCGCGCCGGGCCATTCAAAATGGCGGGCGGTTCCAGCGGAGACCATCCAAATTGTTGACTCAGCGCATCAGGTCTGCCTCTTTGGAATCCAAAAATGTTGCTAGCAGAGCAGGATCTTCAAAGGTTCTAGTTTGGTTATGAAGAGTCACTCTGAGCTTCGCTGGATATAAGAGGCCAAAGCGAGCCTGTAACTGTTGAAGTCTAGGACGAAAAGCAAGAAGTCCCTTCCGCCGGTCAGCTGTGGGTTTTGCCAAGTCGGGGAAAAAAGAGACTTTATGATCGTCAAACTGCAGATGTGGCAGCACCCGGGCGGCTTTGAAAATTTGCTCAACTTGCTGGTACCTCAGTAAACGGAATATAATGGGCCGGGGGGTCGTCCGATGGAGTGCAAAGTTGTTAGGAGCACGATATGCTCGGTCAATTTCCAGATCTCTGCAAAAGGTAATCTTCAGCAAGGAAGGGAGAGTTTTAACCAGAAATTCTCTGAGATCTCCTGCTTCCGCCCCTTCTGGAACTCCAATGAGCCTGACATTGTTGCGACGAGCACGATTATTGCAATCCTCTAACTCTTTTTGAAGATTCTGTATGTGACGTTCAGCCTGGTCCAGGTTTACCAAACGCACCGCGTGCGAGTCGAGGACCCCCGCCATGTTGTCCAGCCGTAGTGAAAGACCTTCAAGCCGGTCCTGAAGCATGCCGAAATCTTCTCGCATGGCTCGGAGCGCCTCTCCGTTGGACTGTACCAGTTCCTTCACACCACGTATTTCCTCCAAGATCTCCTGTTGCAGTTCCGGGCTTACCCGAGGTGGAGCCATCTTAGGTGGGGAAGACAATTCTGTTTTGGAGCGTTTTCCATGTGAAGAAGAGGGAGACCCGAAGTCCAAGCGCACTGGTTTGTGGGTCGCCATTCCCCCAAGGCACCCCGGCAAGTTCGGTATAAAAATATTAAATTTATGCAGATGTTTAGTCAGGATTCTAAGTAGGCCCTTCGGGAGCTTCAGCGCGAAGCGTCTACCCCGCTGGACATCAGGCTCCGCCCCCCCTTAACTATATGTTCTTTTTGATAAATTACTTTGAATATATGGCAGTGGATCCTAGTATGATGTATTCATATTGGCTACATGTTGCCTGAGCAATCATGTCCAGTTATCGGCTCCTGGGCGATTCTTTTATCTGACAGGAATTTTTCTCAGAATTGTGTTTTCCTTGTTGTGATTTTAAACAATGGATTATTTTAAGTTTGAACGGGGTAATAATTATAAAGGTCTTTGCGTTCCCTGTTGTTTGATCATCATTTGCATTCTGTTTTCTAATATGTATTCCTCTTATTGGATTTACAGTAAGGAAGCATGTTTGACTTCCAGTGAAACATTCATTTTCTTTGGTGCATCCTTGTTATGATCCTAAGGTAACAATAGCTCCTCACTACTGCTCCTAAATCATCTTCTTTGATTTACGGGTATGTTTACTAAAGTTTCTTAACGTGCGCGCCGCGTTAGTCTGTAGGATGCCATATAAGGAGTGGGCGGTCCGGTCAAAAATAGCAAAACGGGATTAGCGAGCGCGCTCTTGTGCGCCGCGCACATTAGTGCACGAGTAACGCGCGTGGGAAGCATAAGCAGGCACGCTAATGTGCAAACAGAGGAACAGGGCTGCAGTACAATGGTGAAGACACTGACAAATGGTGCAGGGGTCATGGGTTCAATCGCCCACTGTGCCCAATGAATAAGGCTGGCTGAGGCACTACCTGTTATGTGTAATATTGCATTATGAGGCTTTTTAATTTTATTTTAATTACTGCTGCTAGCAAACGCACTCTCAAAGCACTGTAACATAAGGTGCTGCATAAGGCACCCCATAAGGTACCCCAGAGGGCACATTTTAAAGTGCACTGTCCGCCACGGCACCCTACAATGTTGCTGAAAGGGTGGCCTATAGGGCGCCATATAGGGTGCCCTATGAGGCACAGCAAGGTCATAGCACTGTTTTTGATGGCAGCACTGTGCATTTAAATGCATGGAAATCTTAAGTAGGTGCGCTGATATGCAAGGAGGAACAGCAGTGTAGCACAATGGTTAAGGCACTGACTGATAATACAAGGGGTCATGAGTTCAATCCCAAGTGTGTCTAATACGTAAGGCTGGCTGAGGCATCAGCTTTGACATGTAAGTATTGTTTCCTGCAGCACTTTATTTGTATTTTATTAATTGCTGCCAGCAAACACACCCTCATGTGCCGTAACCTAAGGTGCCGCATAAGATACCCTATAAGGCACTCCATAGGGCACATTATAAAGTGCACTATCCGCCACGGCACCCTATCAGTCGCTCCATAGGATACTGTATAGTGCACCTTATATTGACGGTAACCATAAGGTGCCCTATAGGGCGCCCTATAAAGCGCCCTGTGAGGCACCTTATGGGTACAGTACGCTGAGGGTGTTATTGCTGGCAGCACTAATGTACATTAAAAATAGATAATGCTTTGGACAGCCGTATCAAATAACCCCACTGTGGATTTGAACCCATGACCTCTGGCTCCACTGGCAGTGAAGTAACCAGTGGGTTACAGCTCTACAGCTGCTAGCAAACCCCTGGCTGGCTACAGAAGGACTGCAAGTCACCACACAAACAGTCTGCTGTGGTCACCAGGATAGGGTTAACCCACTCATACCCATGATGCACTGCACAAGCAAATCAGCAGTCTTCAGATGATCACAAGATGGGGTATGCACCCCCACAGCACCTCGGCCTGGTAGGGGAAACTGACCATGTGTGGTACTGGCACAGAGTAGCTACACACCGTCACATTGTGCAGGTACTGCACTCACCCTGAGGGTGAGGTGGGGCGCCCAGCACCAGGTCCCCAGCAGTGCTAATGTGTGAGATAGGTGGTTTCTGCAGACACACCTTGGATATATCTGTATGTCTCAGTCAGGTGTACCTCCTATGGACCCCTAGGAGGATTATGTACCACCACCCTCCTCCTCCAGGGCTGCAGGTGGTAAACAGGATCTCCCACCAACAGATCCACATTCTACCTCCCTGCAACGGTGGCAGTAGAGAGGACCATCAACCCCAGTCCTGCTGGGGAACAGACACCTACAGGGCAGTCAATGCAGCTCTTTGCACATCCATAACGCAATAGCAGACAAACATCAGGCCCGGATATGCTAAGCTGCACCCCACCCCTCTCTGATATTCTCCTTCAGCAAGCCTTCAGCCGCTGCACCCTGCAAGGCGCTCCATTAGGACACATACCAGCTGCAGACAGTCTGCTAGCTAGTCCATAGTGCATGTTCCGGGTGGAAATGCGTGCACCCAGAACTGGGATATCAGCATACACACCAAGCAGATAAGTCAGTGACTGGGCCCCAAAAGGAAACCCATAAATATCACATAAGAGAAATACTATTCAGCACTATGGGGGTGCCTAGCCATGCTGTGGTCACTGCACAGTCAGGGTGAGAGTGATCTCCCAGCAGGACATGCTGTGGCCACCCTGTCTGTGCAGGTGGTGGCAGGGCACTACAATGTCCCAGCCAGTGCCCTATGCCCTGTGCAGATGCATCCTGGCCAGTCCAGCCTGTCCGGGCTATACCCATGGTACCTTGCTCCTCATTATGCACATTGGCAGGCCAATACTGGCAACAGTGCTGGCAGTGTGGGCTGTGGAGGGTGTTTGCAGCCACCACACACTGGATAGACAGACACACACTCCCATACCTATGCCAGCATTGTGCTACTATAGAGGAGTTTAGCAGCCCTGGCCACCACACCAGTCCTGGGCACAGTGCAGGCATGGATATGGTACGCAATACTGTTGGGGGTCACTCCTCAGGGTGGTAAACACTGTCAGAGACCAGACCTGAAGCACACTCCACAGACATCAGAAAGGTTGCTATGATGGAGCTCAATCAGCAAACTGTGCTTAATGTAGGAATTGCTATCTGCCAGTAATCATAGCAAACGTTTGATAGCTGTGTACTGTATTCCCAGGTGTAGGGTGGCATTGCTAAGGTATGCAAGTGCTAGTATTGGGAGATGCACGCAGGGCCCAATGTCCTGCCTCTCC
Source organism: Ichthyophis bannanicus (assembly GCA_033557465.1). Classification (NCBI taxonomy): domain Eukaryota; kingdom Metazoa; phylum Chordata; class Amphibia; order Gymnophiona; family Ichthyophiidae; genus Ichthyophis; species Ichthyophis bannanicus. The sequence goes on along the minus strand of CM066051.1, from coordinate 22,595,036 downwards.
AGAAGGCATTGGCTAATGGAGCCTGTGGCTGTGGGTGTGTCTGCTGCTGTTGGCTGCTGCTTTAAGCAGAGGTTCCCAACTCCAGTCCTGGTGTGCCAAACACTGTTCGGGTTTTCATGCTGTCCCTCATGAATATGCATGAGATACATCTGCATACCATGGGGGTGGTGTATAGATATGCAGCACAGGCATCTTTATTAGAGGCAGCATGGAACCTGAATGGTGTTTGGCCCTCCAGGACTGCATTTGGGAGACTCTGCTGTAGGTAATGCGCCTGTTTATGGTGTCTTTGCTCTGTAGGGTAAAATGTAGGTGTTTTGGGCATGTTTACGTCATCTGCACTAAACGTTCTGTCTGTATTAACACGTTGTAGTAGTGGGTAAAATATGGGGACTGGGTTGGCAGGCACCATAGCTGGGACTTTCTGTCTCCAAACACACTGGTTGTGTGTACTGCACCACAGTGTTGCCACAGAGACAGTGCGTTCCCTGGTGATACCATGACTGTTTGTCCGGCAGGGCTTGTCTGTTGCAGTGCATGGCACCCACCTACACAGGGCTAGGCCATGGTCTGCTCTGGGCAGCTGCCACTGCCCCCTCCACCACCAGTACCCCTCCGCCACCATGCTGACATGGCCTTATATTGGAGACGGCATAAAACCTGAATGATTTGTGGCCCTCCAGGACTGCATTTGGGGGACTCTGCTCTAGGTAATGCGCATGTTTCTGGTGTCTGTGCTTGGTGGGGTAAAATACAGGCGTTTGAACCATGCGTATGTTCTCTGCAATAAAGGTTTGTCCTTACTATCACGGTTTAGTAGTGGGTAAAATATGGCGACTGGATTGGCAGTAGCCCTAGCTGGGACTTGAACTTGTGACCTTCTGCGTCTGAACATACTGGCTGTGTTCACCGCACCACACTGTGCTCACAGAGACAATGCAGTCCCTGGAGATACCATGGTTATTTGTCAGACAGAGCCTGTCCGTTGCAGTGCATGGAACCCACCTACACAGGGCTAGGCCATGGTCGGCTCTGGGCAGCTGCCACTGCCCCCCTCCACCACCAGTACCCCTCTGCCATCATGCTGACATGCCCTTCTGCTGGTGGTGCTGGTGGTGTGCAGTCTCAAGCCATCCAGTGTGCAGGTAGGCGGCTGCCTATGGTGCGTGTTCTGGGGTAGGGGTGCCTGCATAGGCGTCCACGTTTCCCCCCAACACCGCCTGCCAATGTTCTGTGCCCTTGGGGGTACCTGCTGGGTACTATCCCCTGTGACACTGTGATAGACACTCTCGTGCCCATGTTGGGCCCTCATCAGTTGCTGTCTGGCTGCTGTTCAGCTTCAGCATTCCTAAGTGCCATCTAGGCATCTGCCTAGTCCGCACTGTGCCCCAGCTGCACCACAGCATGTGCCGCCTGCAGCCCTCTGTATCCCCTTTCCCAGCATCTGTCCAGTTGCCCATTCCGACATGCCCGCCCTGCTGTTGTGGAACATGTGCATGCCATAGGTAACCTGTCCAATGGAAAGGGAAATCCTGATCAGTGCTATTTCACTGTGGGATCATTCACCTTGTATGGGGCGGAGCGTAGACCCTTCCAAAATTCATATTTATTTTTTGGGGCTTTCTTGTGAGTGTGTTTTGATGTTTCCCATTACTATCACTATTGTCCAGCTTGATTATGATTTTTTTTAATTTTGTTGGGGTCCTTTTCAATGTTTATTTGTACTTTTGTTCTGTGCACATGTATCACACTTATCACTTTTTTGTAGGTTTCCCTGGTTTTGCTGTACATTGCTGACATAAATGGTTTCTCTTCCCTTTAAATCGGCTCTAACGCGAGGTTTTCACTTGCGTTATTTTTGGCCTCAAATTTCACCTTGCTAGTGTGCGGGGAGCCTCTCCCCTCCCACTCTGCAGCCATTGACCCCTTCTCTCCGCCCCTGGGGAGCCTTCCTCCGCCCTCTGGGAGCCTTTCCCCGCCTTCAGCGCTCGTGTGCGCCGCTGCGCGCATGAGCGCGCACTAAAGCGCATTTTTGCCCCGTAAAGCATCATTAGCATGCGCTAAGGTACCTTAGCACGCACTCATGTGCGCCACGCACGTTAAGAATGTTTAGTAAACATACCCCTTAGTCTTTGTTCCCCTATGGTCCTCAATCTCTCTTGTTTTTCTCCATGTTAAATAGAATCTCTTTGTTTGCATGTTTGATTTCATTTGTGATGAATAACATGTGACTTATTTATTTATTTATTTATTTATTTATTATTTTAATCAAAACATTGCTCTTTGTTAGTATCTGCATGTTGTCATGGTTTTTTATATATATATATATATATATCATTTATTCATTTTTTTAGAGGGAGCTTTGTTTTAATATATTTATGTTTCACATGTTCATGCTTTTAAATGCTTTAGTATGATATATATCCAAATATGGTTTTACATATGAGTCATGCATATTATATAATTTATTTATTATTGTGTTTTCACAGTTCTTTTATTCATGTAATTTATTTATTTATTTTATTTATTTCCAGTCTCTTCTATACCGCGCTATTCAACATCAGTGTGGTTTACAATAAACATAGAACTACACATTTCCTAGGGTACTCTGTGTCTACAATGAACAGGTGTTGAAACTTGGACAACATGGGGTAACTATTTACAATCGTGCACTGAGTAGGGTTCGCTACCTTGAACTAGCCGTGAGAGCCTTGAGTGGTGTACGTGGCTGGGGCGTTATCATCATTATCTACCGGATAGTAGAGGAGGAAAAGGTGATGTTTCAAGGCCTTCCTAAATTGGAATAGGTCGGGGATTGCACGGATATTGGCTGGAAGAGCATTCCAACTTCTGGGCGCACAGAATTTGAAGGCCCTGCTTGCCGTAGCCTGGGTGCATTGGGTTATTGATTTTGGGACTATCGGGGTGTTGACTGCCATCGATCTTCTGGACCTATTGGTATGTTTTTCATGATTTTACATTTGTATTTTAACTATTTAATGTGTTTTTAGTACAAGGTAAGCCTACCCCTGAAGAAGGATTTTCGAAACACGGCCTGTGTCGGGTTTGGCCTCCCTAATATGTATGGATCAATAAAGTGGTGGTGAGAGTTTTCTACCTGCCTACGTTTTTGTACTGTTTACTCAAATAGTGAGCATGCCTGTAACAGTCATATTTTTAGAGATCTGTGCTGTCAGCCCATAATACCTTCACCACAATTGCCAACATTCCCTCTGTCCATCTATCTGCGTCTGTCAGCTGTGTAGAGTCCTGTCTGCCTGTGCAGGCTGCCACCCCATGTCCTGCACTGCTACCCTTTCCTGCATTGCGCCTCTTCATGCTTGCCTCACCTGTGCCTGATCTGCATGGCACCACCACTCCTCTGTCCACCCATCATTGTAACTATCCTGCCACCTCCACCTCCACTGGGGGACATGTATTCCCATCGTCTGCCACCAACTGTCTTTCCAAAACTTTACATTGCAAACACCCTGTGCTGTAGTACAGTTGCCCCGACCATGTTTGTCATCAGTACTGGCAGCCACATGGGCTGCCCGCAGATATGGCGGGTCCAGTGGCTCCCAGCTCTCTCTCCTTCACTCACCTGTTCATTGCCTTTCCTGAGTGCTCTATCTAGTGTTGGGGCTACATCTGTCTCTGTTCCTTACAGGTCATGCATGTCATCCTGTGGCACCTTGCAGCCCTTAGGGCACACTAACCTAGGGCACCATAACCTTGTTAGGCCACCTTAACCTATGGTTCCATAACCCAGGGTGCCTTCTAGAGTTCCTTGTCCAGGGGTGCCTACTATGGTGCTTAGCCTAAGGAGCCCTATTGAGTGCCTTATGAGGCACCTTAAATTGAAAAGGACCTGAACAAAATGGAAAAAAAAACATAACCAAGCTGGCCAATAGTGATATTAATGGGAAACAGCAAAAAACACTACCGAGAAAGCTCCAAAAAAAGATATTAATTTTGGAAGGGTCTATGCTCTGTCCCCATACAAGGTGAATGATCCCACAGTGAAATAGCGCTGATCAGTGTTTCCTCTTGTTATTGGACAGGTTTCCTATGGTGTGCACATATTCCGCGACAGCAGGGTGGGCATGTTGGAATGGGCAACTGGACAGATGCTGGAAAAAAGGATACAGAGGGCTGCAGGCGGCACATACTGTGGTGCAGCTGGGCCACAGTGCGGACTAGGGTGATGTCCAGGTGGCCCATAGGAATGCTGAAACAGTAGAGCAGCCAGACAGCAACTGATGAGGGCCCAACATGGGCACGAGTGTGTTTCCCACAGTGTCACAGGGGATAGTACCCAGCAGGTACCCCCAAGGGCACAGAACATTTGCAGGCGGTGCTGGGGGGAAGCGTGGACATCTATGCAGGCACCCCTACCCCAGAACCCACACCATAGGCAGCCACCTACTGGCACACTGGATGGGCTGAGACTGCACTCCACCAGCACCACCAGCAGAAGGGCATGTCAGCATGGTGGCAGAGGGGTACTGGTGGTGGAGGGGGCAGTGGCAGCTGCCCACAGAAGACCATGGCCTAGCCCTGTGTAGGTGGGTACCATGCACTGCAACACAGGCCCTGTCTGACGAACAGTCATGGTATCCCCAGGGAATGCACTGTCCTTGTGGCAACATGGTGGTGCAGTACACACAGCCAATGTGTCCAGGAGCAGAAGGTCACAGGTTCAAGTCCCAGCTGTGGTTCCTGCTAACCCAGTCCCCATATTTTACCCACTACTAAACCGTGGTAATATAGAGGGAACCTTTATTGCAGATAACAGCAACATGCCTCAAACACCTATGTTTTACCCTACAGAGCACAGACACCATGTTGTTGTTGTTAAGTGCCGTCGAGTCGGAGTCGACTCATGGCGACCCTCTGGATAGCTATCCTAATTTGTGTTCGGTCTTCAGTCAGGCGGCTCATTGTTGACAGACTGGTACCCGTAGCTGCTGTTATTGTATCAATCCATCTCATTGCTGGCCTTCCTCTTTTGCGTTGACCTTCTATCTTGCCAAGCATGACAAGCAGACACCATAGACATGTGCAGTACCTAGAGCAGAGTTTCCCAAATGCAGTCCTGGTGGGCTAAACACCATTCAGGTTTCATGCTGTCTCCAATAAAGATCTGTGCTGCATTGTTATGCTCCGCCCCCATGGTATGCAAATGTATCTCATGCATATTCATTAGAGACAGCATGAAAACACGAACAGTGTTTGGCCCACCAGTACCAGAGTTGGGAACCTCTGCCCTAGAGCAGCGGCCAACAAAGGCAGAAACACCCGCACCCACAGGCTCCACTATCCAAAGCCTCATGGAGGGTCAGGCTGTTGGGCCCTGCATGCAGCAGCATCTCCCAATACTAGCACTTGCATACCTTAGCAATGCCGCCCTAAACCTGGGAATACGTTACACATATATCAAAAGGTTGCTATAATTAATGGCAGATAGCAATTCCTAAGTTAAGCATAATTTGCTGATAGAGCTGCATCATAGCAACCTTTCTGATATCTGTGGAGCGTGTTTCAGTTTTGGTTTCTGACAGTGTTTACTACCCCTGGGAGTGACCCCAACTGTATTGCGTACCATAGCCATGCCTGCACTGTGCCCAGGACTGGTGTGGTGGCCAGGGCTGCCAAAAGCCTCTATAGTTGCACAATGCTGGCATAGGTGTGGGAGTGTGTGTCTGTCCATCCAGTGTGTGCTGGTTGCCAACACCTTACGCAGCCCACACTGCTTGCACTGTTTCCACGCGCTGTCAGTGGTGATGGTGCGCAATCCCATCAAGTTAAACATGCGGGTTAGGCGGGCATCTTGTGCGCAAGGCCCAGATGGAGGGTCAGAGGTGCACATGGATGGCCACACAGTCCCCACTACCAGCTGACTATGCTGGGCCCCATCACCACATGCCATTGATACGTCTTGGGGAGAAGATGACAGTCAGCTACCTGGAAGGCTAAAGCTGCAGGTGCTATTGGCCTGTTCCTACACAGCTGGGTTCAGTGGCACTGGGGGGGGGGGCACTGAGATCTCTGCCTAGGATGTCATGTCCCTTGGATCATCCAATGTGGCAGATCTCCTTTCCACAGCTGCTATATGTTTGTGTTATTCCAAAGTCACTTTGTGATCATTGCGGACATCACAGATGGTGCGGATCGGGGGATGCCCCTATGTGAGGAGGTTACAATGGTTAGGCCCCTTCAACCTGGAGGACAGATGACTAAGGGTCATGCTGAGGGTCTATGCATTACTGAATGGCGTAGAATGGGTAAATGTTGATGGGTTGTTTACGCCATCAAAATGTGGGTGGACAAGGGGACAGGCAATGCCACTTACAGTATAATGCATTCCGGATTGATGGGGCATATAGTTTGTTAGGCAATGCATAGGCAATCTCTGGCACTCTGATCACGAAGATGTCATGAAGGCTCCTCATCTAACTGTGCTTAGAGAAGGTTTGGCTAGGTTCCAGGGAAACAGTCATTGCACCATAATGCAAGGGGCACTGCAGATCCACAACTTGCCCCGCTACAGGCATCATTGAAAATGGGTAAATTTTAAGGACCCAGCTAGGTACTTGTGAGCATGATTGGCCACTGTGGGACAGAGGATACAGGACTTGACTATGGTCTAACTCAGTATGGCCTCTCTGCAGATCCTCTGTTCTTATGTCACTATGTGCCACCTGGAAAGCTCCCTGCTCCACAATGTACACCTGCACCTACCACTGCATGACCAATGTGCCACCCCCCTTGCTCCATTGCCAGCATCAGTGCGGTGCCCTTTCCTACTTATGCACCATGCTGCTGCTGCTAATGGAGCACTGTTATCACCGACTTTGGTTCCCTTGTCATTTAATCACACTGCTCACATTTAAATAGGCTCTCTCCCCTCTGTAGACACCCTTTCTGCAAGGTTTTACATTGCGGTAAGATTACAGGTGTTAAGGACCTCTTAAGAGTGTTAACGTAAGACTCTTATGTTTCTTAATTGCTTTTTCTTTTCCTTTTGTGATATCTCCCCATTATTGTGGGCTAGGTTGAGTGTTGTCTGTAGATGATTTTTATGCTATATATTTCTTTGGAATGTAGGTGAACATTCAATTTTCTATTTGTATGTAACATGACACTTCTTTTTGCTTTATTCTTGCTTTTGTAAAATGTTGAAATTTAATAAATAAATAAAAAAAGTGTTAACATAAGAAACGTTAAAGTAACACATGGTGTTACCGCTTCTTCAGGCCTGCTGTCAGCCTCCTGTTCCCTTTACGCTGCAGGAGCCTTTTACACATGAAAACTCAGCATTTTTGCGGCATTAAGGGGACATGTGTGCTGTTTCTACACATAAATGGCACACTTGCTTCTTTACTGACGTTTAGTAAACATATCCTTAAGTTATATCTGCAGTGAGTTCATTGGTTGCTGGTGTTGGGAAAGCAAAATTTAAATTTCTGTGTTTGATGTTTTTGTTAATTTTATTTATTTAACAGTTTTATATAATCGTCTTATCTTTTCATCAAAGTGGTTGATTTTAAATTATAATATGATGTACATTGCCTTGGACGGTTCTGTCAACCAGGAATGCAGTGTTTTAAATGTTACACATTATTTCAAATGTAATCTTAGCATGTCCAAGATGGTGATGGATCTATTATTTTTTTAACAGATCAGTTACATATCACAGAATCTTTTTATGAGTAGTATTGTTAAGTTTCCTTATTTCTACTGAACTGTCCCCAGTGAGCTGCACCTCTGAGCTGGCATTATCAGGTTACTAAAGCATTTCAATTGGACCTGGGTCGGTATTATTGCAGCTGATGATGACAGCAGCATGAGAGCTGTCCAGATCCTGAAAGAAGGGATTGAAGAGAACAATGGCTGCGTAGAATTCATCGAAATTGTCTCTCATAACAGTCCCATGTCACCAGATAAGATAAAGATAATTAATGAGACTATTCATACATCATCAACTAGTGTGAACATTGTCTATTGTAATAGAGAATATATGTGGAATTTATATCAGGACAGAAACATTATGCAGATATCTGGTAAAGTATGGATCACCACAGCAGAATGGGATCTTCCCTTAGCTTATTCACTGGAGTTGAGCATGAAGAATAACACTTTGGCATTCATGGTGATAAAGAAAGTCATTCCAAGCTTCTCAAAATTTATCTGTGAGGTGAATTCTTCCCTCTTTCCAAGTGATGAAGATACTCAGCGATGGTGGAGGGAGCTATGTGGCAGCCGTTGCCCCACAAGCCTCAGAAGATCCTGCGGCACTAAGGAGACACGGACCTTCAGTTCACACTGCGACACCAAATACTTTGGGAGCAGCTACAGTGTCTACAATGCTGTGTATGCCCTGGCTCATGCATTGCATGGCACGCTTATGTCTTCTTATGGCAAAGACGTCACATGGAGTGGACAAAGTCAGACAGTTTCAGATTTTCCATGGAAGTTAACATCATTGGTTATAGAAATTTTGTGTTCAGAAAAAATAGTGTATACAATGACAAAGTGTGAAAGGAAAGTCTTCAAGGGAAGAGGAAGTGGGCCCTTATTCTCACAGAAATGCTGAACCATCATGGTCACTGAATGCAGCTCAGGCTTGGATAGCTCTCCGAGAAGAGGAGCAAAGTAGTAAGGGGAATACCAAGTAAAGCATATCTGTGCTGAGAGTGCTGGATTTACTGTTTAGGCTTCCATAAGCAACTGTGAAGAGGAGGGAATTACTTCCAATCACTGCTGCCTACCTCCTTCTCCTTCTTCAGTCTCCTCTCACCTTTCTGTTCCTTTTTGTGCTGACTTCTTCATCCTTGAATTGAAACACGCACAGGGCATGCCTGTCTTTGAGCTCTGAAAGGCTCTGTGATGCCACAGATACTCTCCCTGCCTGGGTTTCACAAAACCATGGAAGCCTGTGTGAGAGGCACAGCGTCACAGGGTCTGTCAGAGCATGACAGCAGGCAAGCCCTGTGCTCGCTTCAGTTTAACACTAGAAGCCCCAAAGTGTGTCAATTAACACAAATGCATCTTCAAAGTTGTATACCAGCGCCACGGCTAGAACCATGTCAGTCATGTTCCATGACTTTGTTAGCAAGGTCAGATGTTAAAATATGTGCATCGAAAATTAATGACAGATGCACCATCTAGCGGGAAAATGAATTTATACCTAGAAGCCCCAAAGTACGTCAATTGACGCACTCAATTGTCTTGGACGCATCAATTGACGTACTTTGGAGCTTCTAGGTATAAATTCATGTTCCCACTAGGTGGCGCATCTCAATCACAGTTTACAGTTTCTACTCCGACATTACAAACAATAAACACATGATCTCTCTTATGTGAAGAGAGATCCAGTGTCCAGGGATCTGGATTGGAAGGCTGGACATAAGAACTGGACTACATACTGGCCAGGCTATTTAGAGAGGAACTCTAACAGCAATGGAAGCTCAGGTATGAACACTGATCTATGCCCTAGCTATAACCTTGAAAGACAGCAGGGAAACAAGTATTCTCCTGAAAGTGCTCCATTGAGAAATTCCTCTGTGCCAATCCCTGATATTGAACCCATGATTGTTGAAGAAGGGGAAGGAGCGGTCTTAGATACAGGCTGTGAATATATGGATTGCTCTCTGTCTAAACTCCTTTGGTAATTTTCTGTTACAAAGTACAGCAACCATCACAAAGAAATACAAACTTGTTCTTTAATCTACTCAGAAAAGCTCCTGAAGTAGGATTTGAGCCACGCATAGAAAGCAAGCCAGCTAAGGGGTTTCAGCTGGGTAACTGCTAGCAATTGAGCCTTACCTAATTGCTTGTGAGCTCTGAGGGAATCACTTCTGAGTCTATGTGGGAAGATATGAGAAGTTAACCTGAAAAGAACAGTTTTTCCCTTCTTTGTGGGTTTTGCTTGTTGTTTGAAACACTGCTAAGAAAATATTAGCTAAAGCCTACAGAAAAGACCAGTTTGTTACCAACCAGGTCTTTATTCTTTGCATTTGATTGCCTGACAAGTTCATCTGTTGTTTTCCTGATTTTGTTTTTCTAAGTTTAACACTGAAAGCAAGTATCCTGTTTTATGTGCTACCAAGCATATCTGTGTTGGGAGAAATAACCCCATAAATAAATATCTTATTGGCTTTACACTCAAGCACAACTAATTATTGTGAGCAGCTGTGTCTGGTGTGAATGGACTGCATTTCCCACAATCCCTTGCAAATCATATTGATATATGCACTTGCCAAGACTGTGAACATTCTCACCCAGGCAGCCGTCTGACAATAGATTGTGTCCTGCCAGCAGACTGTGGATAGGCTAGGGTATGCAATGCGGGTACAGTGTATCCACTTTATTTATTTTATTTATTTAAAAGGATTTATATACCGCCTTCTCCTGTAATCAAGGCGGTTACTTTGGGCTGCTGGGTGTATACATGTGTCAGGCAACGCGTGGCTGCTCCCTGCAATGTCCTTCCCAGGAGCTGGTGTGACGGGTGTTCATATAGCTGGGTGTTCAGACAGTTTGGGATATATCCTGGGTGAGTAGGTGGACCCCTATTAGAGTGGTTCCCAGATGTGCACTACTTGCCCCATTACAAGCATTGTGTTTCCTGTGTGATGTTTGGGGTACCTGCAGCATATGTCTTCCCTGGGTGGGACACTGTGGAACACAGACTACTGGGCAAGTTTGACCTTGGTCAGCCGCTGTCTTCCTGTTTTCCATTTTCTGTGTTCCTCTGTGCCACTTAGGTGACCGCCTGGTCTGCCCTGTACCCCACCTGCCCCCCTACATGTCCCACCTGCAGCATCACCATAGTGCCCTTTCATACTTGGGCACTATGCTGTTACTGCACATGTAGTACTACTATCACTGTTTTTGGGCTCTCTGCATGTGATATACATTGCTGATTCAAAATGGTTTCTTTCTCCTACAAATGTGCATTTACAGACAGATTTTAACTCGCGGTACTGTTCCAGCGTTAATGTGACAGCGTTAGTACAGCAGGGGCCTCTCCCCGCCCATTGACCCTCTCTCTCCGCCTTCTCTCCGCCCTCCGGTACAGCTACTGCCCAGAGGCATACCCCATCTGGTGACCTGCTATAGACTGCTAATCTGCATGTGCATTGCATCATGGGTACTGGTGGATTAACCCTATCCTGGTAACCACAGCAGACATGTTGTGCGGTGACCTGCAGTCTTTCTATATCCGGAGATAAGAAATGATCACTCCATCACTCCATCAATATGCATATGGTAGAAAATACTGGCGCACAAAACAGAAACAGAATCTGAGAGGAAGAATAGGTCTCAGATTAATATAGGACTGCACATCAGCCATGGGGAAGTCCATCTAAGCTGCTGTCCCAACACATCATCCTTCTGTATCCAGCAAATTGCAGCTCAGAGAGCGATGGAGGTGTAGACTACTGGTTAATACTGATACCTCCCAAGTCATAGGTTTGATTCTCTTTTGTTCTTTTTTTTATGGCAAACATCCATGATGCCCATTGCTCCCTTTTTGACAGAATGACCCCTACCTGACCATTGCCTTTTATGGCTTCAGGTACCTTAACACTGCACTTAACGCCGGTGACTTTACCGTAGAACCTAACCCGGGTGACTGCGGTAATGTCACCCGTGTTAGGTTCCGCAGTAAAGGTACAGATGCCCATATAAAGACGTGAGTGGTGCATCGTTACAGAAAGCCGTATCAGTGAACACACATTACATTGTAAGGTGCCTCATAAGGTGCCCTATAGGGCTCCTTAGGCTAAGCGCTGTATTAGGCATCCCTGGACAAGGCACCATAGAAGGTACCCTGGGCTATGAAACCATAAGTTAAGGTGGCCTAACAAGGTTACGGTGCCCTAGGTTAGTGTGCCCCAAGGGCTGCAAGGTGCCACAGGATGACATGCATGACCTGTAAGGAACAGAGACAGATGTAGCCCCAACACTAGATAGAGCACTCAGGAAAGGCAATGAACAGGTGAGTGAAGGATGGAGAGCTGGGAGCCACTGGACCTGCCATATCTGTGGGCATCCCATGTGGCTGCCAGTACTGATGACACACATGGTGGGGGCAACTGTAACACAGCACAGGGTGTTGGCAATGTAAATTACTGGAAAGACAGTTGGTGGCAAACAATGGGAATACATGTCCCCCAATGGAGGCAGAGGTGTCAGGATAGTTACAATGATGGGTGGACAGAGGAGTGGTGGTGCCATGCAGATCAGGCACAGGCGAGGCAAGCACAGTACCTCAGCTTGGAAAGACGAACTGAAAGTGTGTGATACTGCCAAAGAGTAGCTACAGAACATGCCATTGTGCAGGTTCTGTATTCACCCTGAGGGATAGGATGGGTGCCCAGCACTAGGTCTGCAGTACATGTGATGCTAGAGATAGGTCCTGCTGTACATCCCCATCACTACCCGTGTGTGACAGGTGTTCCTTGCAGTACAGCCAAAAGTAATTTGGTGTCCATCTGTATCCTGCAGTCACATGTGGCCCCTCTGGGATCAGACACCACCCAGATTAATGTGTACCCTGTGTTAGGATCTGGCTGACATTGGCACCTGTTTTCAGGGCAGAGGGGTTGCTAGACTTGCATGAGATTTGTATAGTAGCGCCTTTATAAAGTCACAGTGACATACACTACATACCACAAAGGGCCCACATCACCATTTTTGTAGGTAAGGGACAGGTGCCACAGCCATCCTGCTGGTATAAGACAGCTCTCCTGGGTTGGTGGGCCAGAGCCATACCTGTGACTGGGGCAGTGGCAGACCAGCAGCAATGCTGAGGTTAGGTCGGGAGAACCCGAACTGCCTCACACCACTGTCTGCCAGTCATCAGCAGACAGAATCTCATAGATGTTCCAACCATGCACAGTCTAACTGCAGACAGCCCACTAGCCAGTCCATAGTGCATGTTCACAGAGGAACTATGTGCACCAAGCAGGCATCTCAATGATTGGGACCCCAGCACTAAGAACACAAAAGTATTACTAGATACAGATAGTGTAGGGCGCTATGTGGGAACCTAGACATGCCATGGTCACTGCTCGGTCAGAGTGAGTGTCCTCCCAGCATGCCATGCTGTGGCCCCCCTGTCCATGCAGGTGGTGGTCGGGCACTACAGTGTCCCAGCCATTGCCCCTCACCCTTTGAAGATGCATCCTGGCCAATCTGCCCTGTCTGGTCCATACCCACAATACCTTGCTCTTCATTATGCACATATTCAGGCTAACGCTGGTAACAGTGGGACATTTTGGGCCCAGTGAGGGGTGTGCAGCCACAGAACAATGGATAGACACACACACACACACTCCCCTATTGCAGAACTGTGCAAAGATAGGGGTGGTTGGCAACCCTGCCAGCCACACTGGTCCTGATCACAGTGCCGACATTGCTAAACTGTGCAGGAGGTAGTGGTAGTGCTCTGGTGATAACTGCAGCTCAATGCTGGGGCAACAGCCTTACTCTCCATGCATCTTTGGATTGTGGAGCCTGTGTGAGTGGGTGTTTGTACCCCTGTTCACTGCTGCTTTGGGCTTTGCAAATGTTGCTGTTGTATCTGCATTGTAGGGTAAAATTTAAGGATGTGCTCTGCAGGAGCCACAGCTGGGATTTGAGCCTGTGACCCTTTGCTTCTGCACCACACTGCACACTGCTTCTGCACCACACTGTTGCCACAGATGCATGGTAGTCCCTGGAGCTTGTCAGACGGCTGCCTGGGTGAGAATCTTCACAGTCTTGGCAAGTGCATATATCTATATGATTTGCAAGGGATTGTGGGCAATGCAGTTCATTCACACCAGACACAGCTGCTCACAATAATTAGTTGTGCTTTTGGGTAAAGCCAATAAGATATTTATTTATGGGGTTATTTCTCCCAACACAGATATGCTTGGTAGCACACAAATCAGGTTACTTGCTTTCAGTGTTAAACTTGGAAAAACAAAATCAGGAAAACAACATTTGAACTGTCAGGCTTTTCTGAGTAGATTAAAGAACAAGTTTGTATTTCTTTGTGATGGTTGCTGTACTTTATAACAGAAAATCACCAAAGGAGTTTAGACAGAGAGCAGTCCATGTAAACAGATTCTTCATCTGCTATCACCCCCTCTTCCTCAACAAGCATGGGTTCAATATCATGGATTGGCACAGATGAATCTCCCAATGGAGCACTTTCAGGAGAATACTTGTTTCCCTGCTGTCTTTCAAGGTTATAGCTAGGGCATAGATCAGTGTTCATACCTGAGCTTCCATTGCTGTTAGAATTCCTACCTATATAGCCTGGCCAGTATGTAGTCCAGTTCTTATGTCCAGCCTTCCAATCCAGATCCCTGGACACTGGATCTCTCTTCACATACCTTCTGGCACGGGTCTTAGGGTCCCTTCCACGTGCAGCCATCTCTCTCACAGGTACCGTCTGGAGATTCCTAGCTCAGCAGCACCATTCCTCTGGCTTTCCCCAGTCCAATGATGTATGCTGGCCCTTGGAATGCCTCCCAGTATACGTACTGCTCTGGACTCTTCTAGACCTCTCAAAGGCTTTTCTCTTCCTTCTTCCAAAGGGTTTCTTGCCCTCTCTGTCCGTCTGGTTTGGCTTCTGCTTCTGATGATCCTTCAGATGAAACTGAGGATAATTCTGAGGATCAAGATCAAGCTGATTCTCTGTAGAATAAACTCTACCTTTATTCTGCCTAGATGAGTGCTCCCCCCTAATACAGCGCAGCTGTGCTGAATCAGGCCCTGCCCTTTGAGATGAGTGCTTAGGGATTACCTCATAGCCCTCCTGATTGAACACACGTTTCCCCACTTCAGCTCCTCTAATGGCTGTTGGAAACCTGGTGCATTCTGGGACTGGTAGTCTTTTAGGGAAAAATTCTGTTTTCTTATTTCTACCAGAACTGACAGGTTGCTTGTTCAGTCACTTCACCTTTTCTATAGCTCCTTCCTGAGCTATGATAAGCTTCCTTATCACATACCCCCCTGCTTAAGTTATTACGGACTGGTTTAACTGGTGAAACGTCTTTCCTACAGTCCGTAATACCTACGAGAGTGTTCTCTTTTTGAAGCTCACTTACTTCCTGACTGGCTTCAGGGTCATTATTATTTACAGGCCTCTCCTTCCAAGACTTAAGTACATTAATATGGTAGGTCTGCCTATGCCCTCTTGCATTTTCTACCATATAAGACACTGGGCTCACTTTTTTAACAACCTTCCATGGCCCTTTCCACTGTACTTCAAATTTTGGGGCTGTACCTGCTACTTGGACCAAAACCTTTTCACCAATGCTTAATTGGCGGCTTTGGGCCTTCCTATCATACCACCATTTCTGGCGCACTTGACTGTCCTGCAGGTTCTTCTCAGCAACCTGCGAGGTCCTTTTCAAACGTGCTCTCAAGTCACGTAGAAATTGTGGCACCTCCTGACTTCCTGGTTCAGGATCAATCCATTGTTCCCTCAAAATATCTAATAAACCACGTGGAGCCCTACCATACATCAATTCATATGGAGTTACACCTAGGGACACCTGAATTCTTTCCCTGCAGGCATATAAGGCAAAGGGCAATAACATATCCCATTCTTTTACCTCTCCTGCTAACCCCCTTCTCAACATTTGTTTGAGAGTTTGGTTGAATCTCTCCACCAAACCGTTTGATTGTGGATGGTAGGCTGAGGTTTTCACGTGATGAATGCCAAAGGCATCCCAGACCTGGGCCAAATATTTGGATACAAAATTGGACCCTCGTTCAGTCAACACCTCTCTTGGGAATCCCACTTCACAAAACAATTTTACTAGCTCTAAAGCTATTGTTTTTGCAGAAACATTCCTCAATGGTATGGCCCAGGGAAACCTTGTTGCCTGATCTACCATAATTAGGATGTATTGGAAACCTCGGGGCGTTTTGACTAATGGGCCTACAATATCCATGGCAATGCGACCAATTGGGTCTGTGATAATTGGCATGGGAATCAATGGCACCACCGGTGGGTGAGCCGCTGTAACTCGCTGACACGCTGGACATGCAGCACAAAACTGGGCAGTTTCTTTGAAGATACCTGGCCAGTAAAAATGCATAAGTATTTGATCCAGCGTTCCTTGCATCCCTTTATGACCTCCCACTGGATGATCATGGGCTAATCTAAGTACTAGCCCTTTGAAAGTTGTGGGTACCACCAATTGTTTACGTATGGTCCCATTTCTGGGGTCCTGACTCTCTCTATATAATATGTCATTATCTAGTCTGAATCTGGGCAACTCCTCCCTGACCTCATGAGCATACTTAAAAGCTCGGGTGAGAGCTTGATCAGCTCGCTGCTCTTGTGGAAAGTTAGGAAACTTTGCCACTAACTCAGCTGGCACCCAGGGTAAACTTTGACCCGCTAACATCTCAGCCCTACCCTGTGCTCTGCAAAGTCTCTCACGCCGCTTTTGTCCTTTCAACTTTCTTACTTTACCAGATGATGGGGTTATTAAATCATCATGAGAGGGTAAGTCTCCTAATAACTCTGCCTGCTCCCCCTCCTCCTTCTGCTGGCTCTCTACCTTAGCCTGCGAGCGGGTGGATACAAGGCCCCTCTTATTACCTATATTTTGGCCTTCTGGAAGCTTAACCATCTTTTTAGCTAGGGACTGAGGACTTCCAAAGAAAGGCCCGGGAGCTATTTCCATTAAACCTTCTCCCTCCTTCTTTCCTAGTCCTTCCACAAGACCCTGCTTAAATCTTGGCCAGTCCTTTCCTAGAACCAAATCAAAGGGTAGCCTAGGCACCACTGCTAACAGGACTTCTTCTTGTTCCCCCAGGCACTTAACCTTTAGCCTATAGGTGGGATATGATGTTGCAGCACCATGAATGCATCTGATGTGAACTTGGCTTTCAGGGGTTCTAGGCACAAATCCTTCTTGGGCCTCTATCCTCTTCCAAAGCCTTTTTGACATCATACTCTGGTCTGCCCCAGAGTCTAACAAAGCATTTGTGGTAACTCCTTGTACATCAACCATCAAAAGAAATCCTTCTTTGGGCTGTTTTAAATCCACACCCATTAAGCTAGTGTGTGTCTGGCATCCCCTTTCTAAATGTCCCAATTTTCCACATTTGAAACATTTCTTTCTATTCAACTGTGTCATCTGGTTTGATACAGTACATTCATTTTCAGAAACATGTTTAATTATTTTCTTTTCTGATACAGCACATCTTGCCTCAGCACCAATCCTCAGAGGGCCACCCATACTATGGCAAGCCTGCGTGGCTTCCAAGAATCTCTCTGCTAGCATGGTTGCCTCTCCAAGATTTTGGCAATTTTGCTGTATAAGGAAAGTGTGCAAATCTTTAGGGACCGCAGACATAAATTGTTCAAGCATTATAATGTCTAATAACATTTCTACCGTCTTTTGCTCAGGCTCCAACCATTTTACAGCTAAACCTCTGATTCTCTGACTCAGAGCCCTGGGTGTTTCACCCACTCTCAATGTAGTAGCTCTAAACATTCGCCTATACTCTGAAATAGACAACCCTAGGCGATCTCTAATAGCAGCCTTTACATCCTTATAATTCAAAGCCTGGGCTGCTGGCATTGCTCTATAAGCTGCAAGCGCCTCTCCAGTTAATGAGGCTGCCAGCCTTACTGCCCACTGGGTCTCTGGCCATGCTAAAGCTTGTGCCACTCTTTCAAAAGACTCTAGAAAATCATCAACATTATCATCTGGAGTTAGCTTCCCAAAACTAAATGCCCCAATTCCTTGATTGAGTCCCACACTGTCCACATGTGGTGTACCAGTATTTACTGCTGGTCTTGCATCTGTTCCACCTTGGTTCTGCAGCTTAACTAGGGCTTGCACCAGATCAAGTACTGGCTTCTGCTGACCATTAAGGCTTTCATAGCAGCGTCCTGAGCCTGCTGTGCTAGCTCCTGTTGCCTGCTAAACTGGTCTGCCATCCACTGAGGTAGTTCCTTTGGATCCATCTTGATTCCTGCAGGAAACAAAGAAAAAAACCAAAGTGCACCACCTTCCAAACAGGTGTGTTTTTTTCTACTTTTTTATTTTCAATTACCCCTGTGCCTTACTCCCATCCACCACTAGACATGCCCAGGTACTTATTACCTTGTGTCAGTGATGAATCCAGCTCTGCACAGGGTCTTTTCCTCCTGGGACAGCTGCCTGGAACATCCACTTCTCCTCCAAAGTGCAGTTGAGGGAAAATCTTTTTTTCCAGCTTTAAACTTGAACTTTAGTTGTAATCCTTAGCAAGTAAATCCCTTCGTGCAAAAGCAATCCGAAAAACTACGCCATTTGTCAGACGGCTGCCTGGGTGAGAATCTTCACAGTTTTGGCAAGTGCATATGTCAATATGATTTGCAAGGGATTGTGGGCAATGCAGTTCATTCACACCAGACACAGCTGCTCACAATAATTAGTTGTGCTTTTGGGTAAAGCCAATAAGATATTTATTTATGGGGTTATTTCTCCCAACACAGATATGCTTGGTAGCACACAAATCAGGTTACTTGCTTTCAGTGTTAAACTTGGAAAAACAAAATCAGGAAAACAACATTTGAACTGTCAGGCAATCAAAGCAAAAGAAATAAGACCTGGTTGGCAACAAACTGGTCTTTTCTGTAGGCTTTAGCTAATATTCTCTTAGCAATGTATCAAACAACAAACAAAAGCCACAAAGAAGAGAAAAACTGTTCTTTTCAGGTTAACTTCTTATATCTTCCCACATAGATTCAGAAGTGATTCTCTCAGTGCTCACAAGCAATTAGGTAAGGCTCAATTGCTAGCAGTTATCCAGCTGAAACCCCTTAGCTGGCTTGCTTTCTACTGCGTGGCAAAAAATCCTACTCAGGAGCTTTTCTGAGTAGATTAAAGAACAAGTTTGTATTTCTTTGTGATGGTTGCTGTACTTTATAACAGAAAATCACCAAAGGAGTTTAGACAGAGAGCAGTCCATGTAAACAGATTCTTCATCTGCTATCACCCCCTCTTCCTCAACAAGCATGGGTTCAATATCATGGATTGGCACAGATGAATCCCCCAATGGAGCACTTTCAGGAGAATACTTGTTTCCCTGCTGTCTTTCAAGGTTATAGCTAGGGCATAGATCAGTGTTCATACCTGAGCTTCCATTGCTGTTAGAATTCCTCTCTATATAGCCTGGCCAGTATGTAGTCCAGTTCTTATGTCCAGCCTTCCAATCCAGATCCCTGGACACTGGATCTCTCTTCATATACCTTCTGGCACGGGTCTTAGGGTCCCTTCCACATGCAGCCGTCTCTCTCACAGGTACTGTCTGGAGATTCCTAGCTCTGCAGCACCATTCCTCTGGCTTTCCCCAGTCCAATGGTGTATGCTGGCCCTTGGAATGCCTCCCAGTATATGTACTGCTCTGGACTCTTCTAGACCTCTCAAAGGCTTTTCTCTTCCTTCTTTCAAAGGGTTTCTTGCCCTCTCTGTCCGTCTGGTTTGGCTTCTGCTTCTGATGATCCTTCAGATGAAACTGAGGATAATTCTGAGGATCAAGATCAAGCTGATTCTCTGTAGAATAAACTCTACCTTTATTCTGCCTAGATGAGTGCTCCCCCCTAATACAGCGCAGCTGTGCTGAATCAGGCCCTGCCCTTTGAGATGAGTGCTTAGGGATTACCTCATAGCCCTCCTGATTGAACACACGTTTCCCCACTTCAGCTCCTCTAATGGCTGTTGGAAACCTGGTGCATTCTGGGACTGGTAGTCTTTTAGGGAAAAATTCTGTTTTCTTATTTCTACCAGAACTGACAGGTTGCTTGTTCAGAGTCACTTCACCTTTTTTATAGCTCCTTCCTGAGCTATGATAAGCTTCCTTATCACAAGCTACCTGTACTTTTCCTTAGCCAGACTTTTTATGTTGCACTGCACACCACGTACTGGTACAGGGCATGGCCTACGTACACTGCAGGCAGGTGCACTGCCACCTCCAACACAGGCACACATCCCCCTGCCATGCTGACATGACCATATGCTGTCGGTGCTGGTAGTGCGCAGTCCCAGGCCATCCACTGTGTGGGTATGTGGTCACCTAGGGAGTGGGGTCTGGGGCAGGGGGCATACCTGAGCATCCTCATATCCCCCCCCCCCGATCACCGCCTACCAATAGTTTGTCCCTTCCACTTGGGGAGGGTTGGCTGAGGGGATGTCAGGTCATTGCCCTGGCAACTGTTAGCTCGGGTGGACCAGGTAGATGTAGGTGGATTGTGTTTGGGCTTTGTAAGCTGCTGCCTTGCTGATTTCCGGTTTCTATGTTCCTATGTGCCACCTAGGCGCCCGCCTAGTCCACCCTGTGCCCCACATGCCCCCGCTACATGTCCCGCCTGCAGCCTCCTATGCTCCATTTACACCATTGCCATAGTGGCCTCTCTTACTTGGGCACTATGGTGTTGCTGCAAATGGAGCACTACTATCATGTTTCTTGGGCTCCCTGCCTATGCTGTACATTGCTGACACTGAAATGGTTTCTCTCTCCTGCAAATGTGCATCTAACGGCAGGTTTTCATTCGCGGTAGGATTCAGTCCTTCAGTTCAGCGCGTTAGTGTGCAGGGAGCCTCTCCCCGCCCACTCCCCACCCATTGACCCCCTGCTCTCCACCCTCTCTTCTCCCTTTGCGGTGTGTACCGCGCAGCGGAACGCTTCCGCGCGGTTTGTAACATTACTGCACATTAACGTTACATACTATGCATTAACATTACCTAATGGAGTGGAGGAGTGGCCTAGTGGTTGGGGCAAAGGTATTTCAGGCCAGAGGGTCAGGGGTTCAAATCCCACTAGAGGACAGCAACCTTGGGGTTTCTAGTCCCACAGGTGCTCCTTGTGGTCTTGGGCAAGCCCCTTAACCCTCCATAGCCCATGTTCCCTGTAAAATAGTTATCTCCAAGTTATAATGCCCTGTTCAATGTAATTTCAGTTTGTTCAATGTAAGCCACCTTGATATCATGAAAGGCGGTATATAAGAAATGTTAAATACATAAATGCACAGTATGTAACTTTACCGCAGTTTAGTAAACATACCCCTATGTGTCCCTGAATATCTTGCTCATCAGGAGTAATGTGCTTAGCAGGTCTGTTAACCACATTAATCCTTTTGAATATCCCCCCTCCCCCACCTCCATATGTCGGCAATTCTGATCATGCCAGCAACTTGTCCACCTTTACCTCTTTTCTATTGATTATAAACAAGATGTGCAGTGCTGTTTATTAGTAATATTGTACTGCTCATCAAAGCTTCAATCAAATTAATATTTGCCTTTCAGTTAATGATGGTAGAAATTCTTTAGTGTTCTAATTCAAAAATAGACTATTTTTAATATCATACATACAGATCAGAATGACATATCCCATGAGGACCAACCTTTCAGGAGCAGAGCTATATAAGGACCACATCATCTTCAATATCCTTTGTGTCGATGCAGAGGTGTACCTATGTGAAGATGTCTGCACGTCCATTATTGAAAGATACAAGGGGGTAGGATCACCAAGATCTGCATGCTATCGTCCACCAAAATATTTGTGCAGTCACAGAGCATTAAAAGGAGAGGTTTTATACTATAAGCTCTTTCACAACTTCAAAGATGCGAGTTCTGTTTCTAATTTTATTGATTTTTTGCAGCATCCTGTGGAAGACTGTTGAGTACCAATGTCCACCAATGATTTCGGAGTCAGATCCAGGATACCACAGGGATGGGGATATCATAATTGGTGAAATAGTAGCTCTTAAACATTTGGACATAATCGATCCTCCGTCCTTTGCACTTTATCCAACATTGACTAGATATACATAGTAAGTAGCGATGAGGCTAAGCTTTTTCTAAGACATAATTCTGAGTTTCATTTTGGGTGGTCACAGATGTGAAATGGAGATATAGCTTGTGCCTGTGAGAAGGATCTTTACATGCTGTAAAATAGATGAGAAACTATCACAGCTCAATTATTAGGAAACATCTGAATAGATTTTTATAAGCTGCCAATATTGTTTTTATTTTGTTGGCAAAATCCATATTTTCTGGACCATAGAATGGTGGATGCCTGGAGTGGTCTCCCGGTGGAGGTGGTGGAGATGAGGACAGTGTCTGAATTTGGGAAAGCATGGGGACAAACTCAGGGGATCTCTAAAGGGAACAAGGGGACTATAGTGGTTAATATGGAAGGGCAGACTTGATGGGCCATGTGGTCTTTTTTTCTGCTGACATGTTTCTATGTTTATGTTTCTATAAAAACATATTTGGTGTCCACAAATAATGACCACTTAATTCGTACAATCTGCCCATTGATGCCTGTTTCTTGTTGAATCTCCGTTTGGGTCATGCATGTTTGAATTCAAATATTGATCCTACAAATCACTTCCTCTATAGAGAAAAAATTTCCTCACATCCCTTTTGTGTCTTTTCCTTTTCTCTTGAAATGATGACCCTTAATGACCTGATTTTCATTCTATGGAAAATACTGCTGGTGTGTGTCTTAATGAAGCCTGCAGCATATTTGAATATTTACATCACATCTTCCCTTCCCCATTCTCTCTTATTCAAAGCACAGCTCCTTCAGTTTTTCAACATATATCTTATAGTACAGATCATGCATCTCTTTGGAGATCCTCCTTAGAATTGTCTCCAGCTTTTTAGCATCCATTTAGATTTAATCTACAGAATGATATGCAAGTTTTAAGAAAGTGTCTCACTTGACATTTGCACAAATTATGTTTAACATTTGAACACCTCATAGCCTGCTCCCATATTCTATTACTGAATAGTGCATAGTACCACTGAATATCTCTAATAGTGGGACTTATCTGGATAGATGGTGCTCCTAACCAAATGTTGACCTCTGATTTACTAAACATTGCGGATGGTTTGGCAGGGATCTAACATAAGAACTGAGGCCATTCGCCATCCCTGTCTAGGTCAGAGTGTGATATCAGATCTGTTTTTTGCTGCATTTTAACAAAAATGGTAGCATGCTAATTGCAGGCACCCTCTCTAACTACCCCTCTACTGTAGCAGTCTGTTTCTCAGTTATCCATTAGGGGTGACCATTTCATGCATGCTGTCAGTTCATTAACAGGCCTTTAAAAACCTGCCTATCCAACATTGCTGCCTGGATTTTTCACCGCCGTCTGAAACTGAATATGGCCAAAACTGAGCTCCTTATCTTCCTCCTTAAACCTACCTCCCCCTTCCTCCCTTCTGTGGACAGCACTACCTTTCTCTCTGTTTCCTCAGCTCGCAACCTTGAGGTCATCTTTGATTCTATTCTCTTTTTTTCTGCACGCATCCGACAGATAGCTAAAACCTGTCACTTCTATCTCTATAACATTGGCAAAATTTGTCCCTTCTTTTTTAGACACACTACTAAGACCCTCATGCACTCACTAGTCACCTACCATCTTGGCTATTGTAACCTGCTTCTCAGTGGTTTCCCTTTGAATCATCTTTCTCCCCTTCAATCTGTTCAAATCTCAGCTGCATGGCTTATCTTCATCCAGGGATGGACACTAAAGTTACTGACTGGGTTAGAAATTGGTTGAGTGGGAGGTGACAAAGAGTACATGTAAATGGAGCTCACTCTGAGGAAAAGGAGATTACCAGTGGTCCTTAGTCCGATTCTTTTTAACATCTTTATTAGCGATATTGTAGAAGGGCTGTCGGGTAAGGTTTGCTTATTTGCGGATAATGCCATAATCTGCAATATAGTAGGCACCCAGGAAGGAGTAGATAACATGAGAGATCTAGCTAAGCTGAAGAATGGTCTAGAATTTGACAGCTGAAATTTAATGCTAAGAAATGCAAGGTCATGCATTTGGGCTGCAAAAATCCAAAGGAGTGGTACAGTGTAGGGGATGAGGTACTTCTGTCCACGAAAGAAGAGAGGGACCTGGGCGTAATTGTATCTGATGATCTTAAAGAAGCTAAACAGATAAAAAAGGCAACGACAAAAACTAGAAGGATGTTTGGATGCATAGGGATGCATAGGGATGGCCAGCAGAAAAAAGTAGGTGATAGTGCCCCTGTATAAGTCTCTGGTGCAACTTGATTTGGAGTATTGTGTGCAGTTCTGGAGACCTCACCTTCAAAGGGATATAAGCAGGTTGGAGTCAGTGCAGCGGGTTGCTACTAAAATGGTTAGTGGTCTTTGTTATGAAACATATGAGGACAGATTTAAAGATCTTAATATGTATGCGTTAGAGGAAAGGCGGGATAGGGGAGATATGATAGAGGCATTTAAATACCTCTGTGGCATAAATGCACAGTAGAGTCTCTTTCAATTGAAGGCAAGCTCTGCTACAAGGGAACATAGGATGACAGTGAAAGGGGATAGACTCAGGAGTAATATGCAGAAATATTTCTTTACAGAAAGAGTTATAGATGCATGGAATAGTCTCCCAGTAGTGGTGGTGGAGACGAGGACAGTATCTGAATTCAAAAAAGCATGGGACAAACAAAGAGGATCTCTAAAGGTAAAAAGGGGACTATTGTAGTTGATATGGAAAGGCAGAATAGATAGGACATGTGGTCTTTTTCTGCCATCATGTTTCTATGTTTCTTCAGTATCGCCATGTTCATGTAACCCCTCTTCTCAAGTCATTTCACTTGCTCCCTATATATTTCCGCCTTCAATTCAAATTTCTCCTACTTATGTATGAGTGCATCCATTCTGCAGCTCCTCACTACCTTTCCTCCCTTATCTCAATCTATACTCGTCCTTGAGAACTCTGGTCCTCTGGCAGATCCCTTTTATCTGTGCCCTTCTCTACCACTGACAACTCTAGACTTCATCCATTCCACTTTGCTGCTCCATATGCCTGGAACAAACTACCTGAGTCGGTGCATTGGGCTCCTTCTCTGGCCCTATTTTACAGGCTGAATGAAGCTCTATCTCTTTGAGGCTGCTTTTGGATCCTGATGCTCCTCACTCTCTTGTCTGCTACTTACGAATATGTGTATCTTGCCATACTTGTCCCCAGTTTGTGATGTTTTTTCATCTTGATTAGATTGTAAGCTATGATGAGCAGGGACTGTGTCTTCATCTATATGTACAGTGCTGTATATGTCTTGTGCTATACAAATGATTAGCAAGTACAATATTTAGCACACTCAAAATTGATTTAACATATCCTAATCTACAAATTTGGTAAGCGTACAATTGATTTATGCCTGCTTAAAATTTCTTATACGAATATTAATCATTCATTATTACCCATAAAAAAGCAAAATGTTTTCCAAATCATCACTCTTCAGGTGATTCAACACACAGCTATGTGTTAAAGAAGGTTTCGGTCTTATTCTGGCGCCACTGTATAGACTGACGTCTTAATCCAGTGAATATGCCTTTTAACATCAACGACCTTCCATTATCAAACTATAGAGCTGGTCATATTTGGCTGTGTACCATTTTTCCCCAAATTCTCCAAAATCAAACAAAAATGTTGAAGTTAATGTCCTTGTACTTAACTCCAAATGGCACCACTCGCTTGTTTTAATAATCAAATGAACGATTAATATTCGTATAAATGAACGATTAATATTTGTATAATTGATTGTCAAGCATTCAGAAATAGACCAATTAGTACTGTGCTTAAAATTTCTAGCATGCATTCACAAATTCATTTTTTAAATGAATCTGTGAAAATAACTGGAAAAATGTATGAAAACCAAGGAAACAATTTTTGAAAACAAACTGATAATGTATTGCCTGTGCACATCCCTACTATCCATGCAAATATATATAAAAAAAGCAAATGCATATGGATGGACAGAAACACTGAGGCAACAGAGGCTAGGGGATAGAGTATAGGAATATAAGAATATTATAAGTATTGTGTATGCTGGGTCACACCAAAGGTCCATTGCACCAAGCATTCTGGTGCTGACACGTTTAAGATGATAAGCTGGCCAGTTCAATATGGGCCCCATGTTTCTGTATCCCTGACTTGAATACTGATTTTATATTGTCTGATATTTAATGTCATTACAGCTTTTATGATGAAAGCTATTATGACTTCCTGGCCTTTGTTTCTGCAGTGGAGGAGATCAACAACAGCTCAGAGCTCTTACCCAACGTCACACTGGGCTTCCACATTTATGACTCTTACAACAGTCCCCTCTTTGTGTTGTCGGCTGCCATGAATATATTTTCAGGAATGGATAATTGGATCCCTAATTACAATTGCAGAACATCCGGTACTCTTGCTGCTATAATTGAAGGCCTCTCAGCTAAGGAATCAATTCAGATATCCAATGTGTTCAGGATATACCACTACCCACAGGTAAGGGATTACTAAGTTAGCAGACTAAAAATCTGTGCAATATATAAAAGTTGATCTTTGCATCTCCAAGTTACTTTGTTCATACAGTACATACTGTTTCATGGAACAACAGAGTGCATCTTGTACCCTATTAGATTTGTTGGTTTGCTGTAAACCGCTTTGAATGGTAGAATGGTGATATAAAAATAAGTTTAAATAAATAAATATATATGTATATGACTTTCTTACTAATACCTACAGAATATGATCCCTAATAAAAGAAAATGGAACCAAATTGTGAAGATCAGATAAATTTAGTAAAGAGGCAAATACTATAGCTGAAAAATGAAATACACACAAGAAAACACTTATGAGGGGATCGACTATAAACTTGTTAAATTATTTACAAGATAGAGGGTCATTTGATCCTAGCAATTCACAATGATTTTCATTCATGCTTTAGGTCCAAATACATAAAAGCTGAATGCCCCGAACAATGTGATTTTTAGACACAGGGGAGGGAACTGGAACTAAAATAAAATGGTAAGGGAATTATTTTAGAAGATATATTCGCAGGAGGCGGAGCCAGCCGCGGACAAAATGGCCGCGTGAAAGCGCTTCTCCCGCTAACCTGTCTTAAATCAGCATCGCTACCAATACTAAAGTAGAGCCCGGCTCGTCTGGTGATCGTCTAGAGGTGCCTGGTATGGCCAGCTCTAAACAGACTCGTCTGGATTTTGCGGGTACACCAAATACTGGGTCTAAGAGAGCAAAATCTGATCCACTCTCCCCACTTAAAATGGCGCCGCTGAAGGAGGCTCCGGAGGGTTTCCCAGAGCTCCTGAAGGAGATCAGGTCTGTGCGGGCACTTGTGGAGAACAGCAGGGAAACTCTATCCATGGTTCAGGCTGACCTTAAAGAGGTACGTTGCTCTTTGGAGGCTCTAACTGCCCGAATGGAGAGAATGGAAGTTACCGTCGCTGCACAGGAGAAAAGTGTGGGGGAGGCAAAGCAGGCCACCAGACGGGTTGAGAAGTTTGAGCGCGTCATGGAGGACATGAACAACAGGGCCCGCCGGAATAATATCCGGATCATTGGTATTCCCGAAGGAGTGGAGGGGAACAACCCTGTGGCTTTTTTGGAGTCCTGGCTGCCCAAGTTACTTAAAATTGACTTCCAAAGACCATTTGAGATTGAAAGAGCTCATAGAGTTCCTTCTCATAGGGAGGTGCGTGAGGGCAAGCCGAGGCCCATGATTCTCTGTGTGTTAAGATTTCAACAAGTATCTCAAATTATGGCGGCTGCGAGAACTAACACTTCGTTACAATTTGAAGGTCATCGGCTTTCTTTTTACCCGGACTACAGTAAAAGCACAGTTGAGAGGAGGATGCAATTTCTTGCCCTACGGCCCAGATTGCAAAAGTTGCAAGCCCGGTACGGGCTGTTTTACCCGGCGCGCTTCAAGGTGACTCTACACAACTCTACAAAGACCTTTGAGGATCCTAAGTCCTTGGCGGCGTACATAGAAGATCAAGAGGCACTCCAGATGAGTTGACTGTAATTGTTGGGTCTACTAACTTTGTCAGTGAACCGGCAGTTGACGCCTGGTGCCTATAGCTATATGCTGGAGGTGTGGGAGCCTTGTCTTGGGTTCTCTTGGAGGTGTCAAGTGTATCGGCGTGATCTCTTTTTCTTCATTTCTTTTTGCTTTTTGGTATCATGTATGTTTGGTAGTTTTCATACACTGCGTTGTGTTCAGGTTAATGGGGGCCATGTGTACCGCACTGTCTCACCTAGGGGTGGGTTGCGGTCCTCTTAGGGGATGGGGTCAGCTCCTTGCAAGTTGGGCACTATCATTGTGGGTTTATTGTCATGTTGAGAGGGAATCTGGCAGATATAGAGTAATTATGTGTGTGTTCTGATGGCGCCTGGGTTGAGTGGGTTGAAGGTGATGTCCCTGAATGTTAAGGGTATCCAGAATCCTATTAAAAGGAAAAAGATTCTAAACTATGGCAAAAAACAGCGTATAGATATCCTGCTACTGCAAGAAACACATTTAAATACCTTTGAATCCAGGAAACTGGGCAGAGGTTTTTATGTTTTGGCGGGGCATGCACCGGCAGTGGGGAAAAAATAATGGCGTAGCCATTCTAGTGCGCAGCTCGCTTGGAGCGGAAATTGTGGGCACACAGAATGGTTTAGAGGGCAGGTGGGCACTGGTGAGGCTACTAGCCAATGGTCTGAAGTTGGCAGTATTCAACGTTTATGCTCCTAATTTCGATGATCCCAGTTTTTTCCAACTGCTTACTGCCAAAGTGCAAGCAGAAGTGCAGGCTTTTCTGGTGGTGGGCGGAGATTTCAATTTGATGCTGGACCCTCTTTTGGATCGTAGCCCCAGTAAAAAAGAGAGCCACTCTAGGGCTAGCACGACACTTAAAGCGTGTATGGAGTCGGTCGGCTTAGTGGATGCTTGGCGAATGTTTCATCCCACTGAAAGAGACTTTACTTTCTTCTCGCCTCCCCATAACTCTTTCTCTCGTATAGATTATTTTCTCGTCTCCAAAACCTTGGTAGAGAAAATAGATTCAGTATCTATAGAGGCCAGGCATGTTTCAGATCATTCTGCTATTACCTTGGCTCTAAACTCCTTGGATGGAGCTAAGGGCCCGGAGGTATGATCCTTTCGAAGATCCTTCTTAGCAGAGGATGATTTTTGTCAGGCCATCAGAACGTCAATAACGGAGTATTTTCAGGACAATGTGATATCGGATACAGCGGGATGGGCTTGGTGGGAGGCCTTTAAAGCGACTATGAGGGCTAAGATTACTAGCTATTCCATTAAGGCAGCTAAACAGAGGAAATTGCAACTTAAGTCTTTAGATGAGCAAATTAAGGCTGGGGAGCGGCTCTGGCATACAAAGCCGGAGGGCTTTATCTTAACGAGACTGCAGAAGTTGCGTTGTCAATATAATGAAATACTGAGCTCCGAAGTGGAGCAAGTCATGCGTCAACAGCAGTTGCGATATTATATTGAACAAAATAAAGCTAGCAGAACATTAGCTTCAATGTTGAAAGGTAAACGACATAGAACTCACATAGCGTGTATTGTGGACAACAAGCAGCACAGCTTAACTGATAGTGAGCATATTTTGGAAGCTTTTTCTAAGTTTTATGCTGAGCTATATGATTCAGAGACGGCAGCCTCCCAAGAACAGATGGCTGGGTTTTTGAATCAAATAATTCATCCCATGTTAAGTGCCAGCCAGATTGAAGACTTGGACGCTCCTTTGGAAGAAGGGGAGCTAGTGTCGGCTATTCGGTCTTTAGCTATGGGAAAGGCTGCAGGGCCGGACGGTATTCCCGTTGAGTTCTATAGAACTTTTAGTCAGGAACTCGTTCCTTGGATGTCACAGTACTTCTACTCTCTGCAAGAGGATCAGGTGGACACTGGTCGCTTGTCAGAAGCAACCATAGTGGTTCTTGCGAAGCCGGGCAGAGACCCTACAGCGGTTGGTAATTACCGCCCTATCTCCCTCTTGAATGCAGACTACAAGATTTATGCAACAGTCTTAGCACGGCAGTTATCGCGTGTGCTCCAGGGTTTAATCCACCCTGATCAGTGTGGCTTCATCCCAGGACGTTCTACTGCGGATAATGCCAGATTATTTTGTAACCTGATCTTAAAGGCCAATGCTGTGGAGCTACCGTTGGTTGGCCTAGCGCTTGACGCCGAAAAGGCCTTTGATAGATTGGAGTGGTCCTTTTTGTTTACAGTTCTAGAATGGTTTGGTTTTGGCCCATCTTTCATTCGCATGCTGAGAGTTTTGTATGTTAAACCAATGGCCCGTATTTTTGCGAATGGCCTGCTTTCTCAAGCCTTTTTTTTACGTAGGGGCACCCGACAGGGTTGCCCCCTATCTCCTCTCCTTTTTAATCTGGCAATGGAACCATTAAACTTGGCTATTAGGCAATCTCATCTTATTGAGGGAGTGGTTATAGGGGACATGTCTGTCAAACTGTCGGCGTATGCCGATGATCTTCTCCTTTTTACTCAGCCTACCTCTGTTGTTGAAATTTTGAAACTAATCGAGCTCTATTCAGCGGTCTCCGGTTATAAGATCAATTGGAGTAAGTCAGTGGCCTTCCCCTTAAACAGTTTGGCTACGGCAGCTTCTATGGCAGCTTTTCCTTTTCAGTGGGACTCCGGCCCCATTAAATACCTAGGAGTTCATTATTGTGCTTCCATTGAGCAGTCCATCCAGGCTAACTATACGCTGTTATATGATAAGGTAAAAAAGTTGGTCTTGAGTTGGTCTCCTCTTCACCTTTCATGGTGGGGAAGGCTCGAGACAATAAAAATGACAATTATGCCCAAGATAAATTATGTCTTGGGCATGCTTCCAATGCTATTACCTCCGACGATGGAGTCTTTGGAGCGGGTTTTGCTTAGTTTTTTGTGGAAAGGGCTGCCCCCCAGAATTGCGCTCTGTAAATTAAAACTTTTTAAAGACAAGGGTGGAGTTTCCTTTCCAGACTTCTACCACTATCACATGGCGGCTATTTTGCGACAAGGAGCGCTTTGGTGCAATCCGGAGGAAATGACACAAAAACCCACATGGTTAGAAGTGGAAGCCCACTTGGTATTCCCCTATCCATTATCGGCGCTCCTTGGCGCAAAACTTGTTGATCCTACTGGGGAATTGGGGGTGGTGGTCAACACCCAGCACGTCTACTTGGTAGTGGCACATTCGGTAAGGCATGACAATACTCCCTCTAGAGCCTCGCCAATATGGAGGAATCCAATGTTCAAGATTAATAGCTGTCCCTTTGCTTGGAGGGTCTGGCAGGAATGTGGCATCTGGACGCTGGGTCAGTTACTATTTGAGGGTCGCTGGAAAGAATTCGCCATGTTGAGAAGAGAATTCTCTTTGCCGAAAGTCTGTTATTATCAATGGCAACAATTGAGGCATTGCATTTTGTCTTCGGTTGTTGACATTGTTACCCTGCCTGATTCTTGTTACTTGTTTACTAAAGTCAGTGAAGTTGCAAACCAACCTAAGGCTATCTCTACTTTGTACGCTTTTATTAGAGGTTGTTCTGCGAGCTCACTGATAGGCCTTGTTAAAGTATGGGAGAAAGATATGGGGTCTGAGATTGCCCCTGATGCGTGGATGAAACTGTGGGGGTCTATCACTAGGGTTTCTAGATCAGCAGCGCTTACGCAATCTGCTTTTTTCTTTCTGCACCGAGCTCATATTACCCCTGTCAAGCTGTCTAAATGGGACAAACAGTCTTCGGGGCAGTGCTGGACATGTAATGAGAAACCTGGCACCCTGTCTCATATGGTGCTGGAATGTCCTGGAATCTGCAAGTTCTGGGTATCGGTATGGAACAAAATTCAGATGATATTACAGTTCTCTGCCCCGCTGACATGGAATATTATATGTTTGCGTGCGGCAGCGAACTCCCTGTTACTTCCTAAGAAGAAATGTTTCCTACTAAACTTTATGTTAGCAATTGCTTTGCAAGTTATCTTTCGACATTGGAAGAGTCTAAATGTTTTGGATTGGAAGGTGTGGTGGAATTCCTTATGTTTATATGCTAGTTATGAAAAAACGTACAATAAGGTGCACCATACTGGGGGTAGGCTGCCCGGGTTAGAGAAATGGGCGCCGTTGGACGAATACCTAGCTAATTCCAGGATTTAAGAAGCCATTGCCCATCAGCATCTCTAGGAACTAAGTGTCTCGCCCACTTGCCAGGAGCTGGGGAGGGTGGGAGGGGGGGGTGGGTTGCTTTGTGTTTGCTTTGTATTTGTATTTGTTTTGATTTCGTTGCTGTTGTTTTGTTAAGTTGTGTGTAAAAGCAAAATAAAGGAATTTAAAAAAAAAAAGAAGATATATTCGCAATTTCCATTTGGAAAATCCAGCATTTAGCCATAGAAATGGCATTCACATGTGCAGACTTGGATTGTGGCCCTCTGGAAAATGCTTGTATAGCTGTCCTTTTCTAAAATACAATCTAGAATTTGTCTTTACACATATTTGAGGGAAAAAGAGTGAAGAATTAAAATGGAATAAAATGAGAGACATTGGAGAAGGGAGATTTCATAGCAATAACATAGGGGCATGTTTACTAAACTCCGAAAATGTGCGGGTCCCCGTTAGTGTGCGTGTGCCATATAAGGAGTGGGCGGTTCAGGCAGGAGAAGGAAAAAAAACGACCGTACGTGTGCGCGTCGCGTTAATGTGCGGGGCCCACATTAGCGCGTGGGAAGGCTAAGTGGGGCGCTGCTGGGCAACATAGGAACAGTGCCTTAGCACAACAGTGAAGACACTAACCAATGATGCAGAGGCCATGGGTTCAATCCCCCAGTATGCACAACCAAAAACCTCTGGCTGAGGCATGAATACTAATGGTTAACAAGTGTTTTAGGAGGCACACTATTTTTTTGCGGCCTTCGGCGTCGCGCTGTAACGTTTGGGCGGCAGTAACTACTTTTGTGCGTCATTATGCGTTTCGCTGCCAGATATGGGGGGCATTAGGCGATGCGCTGTAAATGTTAGGCGGCATTAGGCGGCACACTGTTCATCTTGTGCGTTTTGGGCGGCATTAGGCGGTGCGCTGTTAGTTGTGGACGGCATAAGGCGGTGCGCAAATGTCCATACACAGAAACAGAACCGTAGCATAATGGTGAAGACACTAACTAATGGTGCAGGGGCCATGGGTTCAATCCCCCATTGTGCACAACGGAAAAGGCCAGCTGAGGCACCAACTTGAATGTGTAAAAGTGGTTCAGGAAACAACATAATTTTGGACTGCATAAGGCGGCGCACTGTACATTTTGTACGGCATAAGGCGGCGCACTGCTTTTGTTGGGTGGTATAAGGCAGCACACTGCTCTTGTTGGGCGGCATAAGGCGGCACAAGACGGCGCACTGTTATTTTTGGGCAGCACAAGGCGGCACACTGTTAATTGTGGGCAGCAGGAGGCGGCGCACTGATGAGCACAAGGCGGCGCGCTGATGCTAAAGCAAAGGAACAGAGCCACAGTACAATGGTTAAGACACTAACCAATGGTGCAGGGGCCACAGGTTCAATCCCTCACAGTGCCCTGTGAAAAAGGGTAGCTGAGGCAGTATGTTTTATGTTGTGGAGTGCTGTAGGAGGCTTATTAATTTTATTTTGTGAGAACTACTAGCAAACCCACTCTCACAGCATGTTAACATAAAGCGGCCCATAAGGCACATGTTACAGTGCACAGTCCGCCAAGGCACCCTAGAATGTCCCCTATAGGGCAGCATGTATTTTGCAACACAGGATAATGTATAGTGCACCCTATATGGATGGCAACCATAAAGTGCCCTATAGGGCGCCACATAAAGCACCCGCAGAGGCACCTTATGAGTACAGTACGTTGAGGGTGTAATTGCTGGCAGCAACATATGTACAGTAAATTTTAAAAAAACCTTTGGCACCCCTATCACAGAACCCCACTGTGGGTTTGAACCCATGATCTCTGGCTACACAGGCAGTGACTTAACCATTGGGCTACAGCTCTATAGCTGTAAGCAAGCCCCTGGCTGGCTGCAGATAGCCTGCACGTCACCTCACAGACAGTCTGCTGTTGTAAACAGGATAGGTTAGGCCACCCGTACCCATGATGCACTGCAAATGCAAATCAGCTGTCCACAGATGCACACAGGATGGGAAATGCACCCCTAAAGCTCCTCGGCCTGGTAGGGGGACGTGTCCGTGTGCACCCACACAGCACCTCGGCCTGGTAGGGTGTTCTGAATGGGTGGACAAACGGCAAAGAGTAGCTAAACAACATCACATTGTGCGGTAACTGTGCTCACCCTGAGTGTGTGATGTTGCAGCCAGGACCAGGTCCACAACACCTTGCATGGCTGAATGCAGACATGCCAGAGCTCCAAAGTAGCAAAAACCTGTGAAATAGGTAGGTGCTGCATAAACATCTTGGAGATATCTGTCTGCCTCAGTTAGTGGAACCACCCCCATGGACCCCCAGGTGGATAAAACACAGCTTCCCACCAACAGATCCCCATCCCATCCCTCCCCCTCGGCAGCAAAGTGGACCATCAACTCCAGTCCTGCTGGGGAACAGACACCCTACAGGGCGGTCCAAGCAGCTCCACACACATCCATAACACAATATCAGACAGACATTAGGCCTGGATATTCACAGATGCACCCCACCACTATCTGATATTCTCCTGCAGCAAGCCATCAGCCACTGCACAGCACTCCATCAAGACACATACCATCTGTGCACAGTCTGCTGGTTGGTCTTGATGGAAATGCATGCACCCACAACTGGGGTGGCAGCACACACAAGCAGATAAGTCAGTGAAGAAGCCCCAACAGGAAACCCATATATATCACATAACAGAAACACAATATAGCACTATGGGGGTGCCTAGCCATGCTGCCATCACTGCACACTCAGGGTGAGAGTGATCCCCCAGCAGCACATACAGAGGTAACCCTGTCTGTGTAGGTGGTGGCCGGGCACTACCATGTCCCTGTCAGTGCCCTATGCCCTGTGCAGCTGCATCCTGGTCAGCCCACCCTGTCTGAGATGTACCCATGGTCCCTTGCTACTCATTATGCACATTGGCAGGCCAATACTGGCAACAGTGCTGGCAGTGTGGACTGTGGAAGGGGCTTGCAGCCAACACCCACTGTATAGACAGACACACACTTCCACACCTATGCCATCATGGTGCTACTATTGAGGAGGTAATTAGCCTTGCCCACCAAACCGGTCCTGGGCACACCAAGGCATGGATATGGCACGCAGTACTGCTGGGGGTCACTCCCCAGGGTGGTAAACACCATCAGATGCCAGGCCTGGAGCACGCACCGCAAACACCTCACAGATTGTTCTGATGGGGTCAACTAGCAGTATGTGCGTAACGTATGGATATCTATCTGCCAGTACTCCTAGCAAACGTCTCAGAGCTGTGTACCGTATACCTCAGGTGCAGGGTAACATTGCTAAGGTATGCAGGTGCTAGTATTGGGAGATGCACGCAGGGTCCAATGTTCTGCCTCTCCAGGAGACATTGGCCAATGGGGCCTGTGGGTGTGGGTGTGGGTGTGTCTGGCCCTGTTGGCTGTTGCTTTACGGCAGAGATTCCCAACTCCAGTCCAGGTTTGCATCACACTGTTCGGGTTTTCCTGCTGTCCCTCATGAATATGCATGAGCTACATCTACATGCCATGGGGGTGGTGCATAGATATACAGCACAGGCATTTGTATGAGTGGCAGCATGGAACCTGACTGGTGTGTGGCCCACCAGGACTGCATTTGGGTGATTCTGCTCTAGGAACTGCCCCTGTTCATGGTGTCTGTGCTCAGTGGGGTAAAAGATAGACGTAGTACCATTGCATATGTCCTCGCCACGAAAGGTGTGTCCTTACTATCACTGTTTAGTTGTGGGAAAAATATGTGGGAAGGATTGGTGGTAGCCCTAGCTGGGCTTTGAACCTGTGACCTTTTGTTTTTGCATGCACTGTCTGTATGCACTGCACCACCGTGTAGCCACAGATTGGCTGGATTCCCTGGAACATCCATGACTGTGGATCCGGCAGGGCCTGTCTATTGTAGTGGACTGTGCCAGCCTGCACATGGTTAGGCCTCTGTCTTATGTGGCTAGCAGCCACTGCCCCCTGCACCACATGTACTCGTCCGCCTACATGCTGGCATGAGCTTCTCTCAGAAAAAGCAGATGACCTGATTGCAATGTGGCAGTACGGGACTGCATTTGGGGGACTTGGCTGTAGGTAATGCCCATTGTTGTGGTGTGTGTGCGGTGTTGGGTAAAATATGGGTGTTTTCCCCATGCTTATGTTCCCTGCAATACAAGGGTTTCTGCGCTATCTTTGTTTAGTGGTGGGTAAAATATAGGGACTGGGCTGGCAAGTGCCCCAGCTGGGATTTGAACCTCTGACCCTAGAGGTACTGGCTCTGTCCACTGCACTACACTATGCCCACAGAGACAGTGCTGCCCATGGAGGTAGTAAACCTGGCAGGATGGAGTCGCAAACCCTGCTCTACGCATTTTTACTGTGGGCACATGCACCCTGTCTGGTGACAAACGTGCACATAAACCCCGGAAATGACCACAGAAAATGGGGGACACAATATCACCATGCTGGGCAACAGTGATATTAATGGTCAACCATAGAATACACTCCCAGGAAAGCTCCAACAAAAAGGAAATGTTTTTTGGAAGAGTCTCCGCTCCGTACACCTTTCCAGAAATCATTTCTTTTTGCTGGAGCTTTCCTGGGTGTGTTTTTTAGTTTTGCCCATTACTATAACTGTTCCCCAGCTGAATTCCTATTTTTACAATTTTTGTTGTGGTCCTTTTCTATTTTTAATGCCACTTTTGGGCTGTGCACATGTATCACACTGCTCACGTTTTGCAGGTTTCCCCGGTTTTGCTGTACATTGCTGACGGAAATGGTTTCTCTTGCCTTTAAATGCATTCTACCGCGAGTGATTCACTCGCGCTATTTTTCCTTTGAAATTCAGCCCCGACAATGTGCGGGGCGCCTCTCCCTTCACCTTCCCCGCCCATTAACCCCTTCTCTCCGCCCCTCCGGGGCCTTCCTCCGCCCTCCGTTAGCCTTTCCACGCCTCTATCGCACATTTGCGGGCCCGTACTTGTGCGGCATCCGTTAGTGTGACGCGCACGGTGCGGGGGTTCCTCGCACGTTTGCGTGGCGCTTAAGAGCACTTAAGTGCTGCTTTTAGTGCGCTAATGTGCGGCGCGCAAATTGGCGGTTTTTAGTAAACATGCCCCCATAGTGTGCAACCTCTGGGCCCCCTAATCCCTGCCCCCCCCCCCAACACACACACACAGTCTATTACTTCTTGCAAAATGGATGCATTGAGTAATAAAGCGTAGTTACTCACCTGTAACAGGTGATCTCCGGGAACAACAGGAATTAATATCACTACTCAGGGCTGCTTCAACAAGGTTCTCAACCCAAAGGCCAGGGACAGGGGCCTAAGAAGCCCAAGGCCCTGAAACCCCAAACCCCAGCTCCTACCCAACAGGGGGGACGCTTTTGACTCCCTGGGCAAGGCCTCCTGTCCCCTAGGAGACCCTCTTCAGCCCTCAGGGCGCCATCTGGCCTCATTTCCCCAGAGATGGACTGGAGTCACCACAGATCAGTGGGTCCTGCAGGTGATAAGGGAGGGCTATCTCCTACACCTCCAGCAGACACCCCTGGACCTCTTCCCAGGAAAGCCAGTGAGGCCTCTCCTTCATCAGACTTTACTCCTCTCAGAGTTCACAGGCCTGCTCAGGGACAGGGTAGTAGAACCTGTGCCCAGGCATCTCTGGAGAAAAGGGTTCTACCCAAGATATTTCCTTGTCCACAAAAGAACTGGGGGCCTCAGGCCCATTCGATACCTGAACAACTTTCTGGTGAGGGAGAAGTTCAAGATGCTCTCCCTTGGAAAATGGCTGCTCTACCTCCACTAGGGAGACCGGCTGTGCTGCTTAGACCTCAAGGATGCCTACACTCACATCCTAATCCACCCCTCCCACAGAAAATACCTAAGGCTTGTAGTGGGAGGAGAACACTACCAATACAGAGTACTGCCATTCGGCCTGGCTTCCTCACCAAGGGTACTCACAAAGTGCCTAGCAGTCGTGGCCGCCCACGTGCACCTACAGGGGTCTTCATCTTCCCCTACCTGGATGACTGGCTCATCAGAGGCAGCACAGCCCTCGAGGCCAGCCAGGCTGCAAGACAGACAATGCATACCCTGCAGTACCTGGGATTTTTTATCAACTACCCCAAATCCCACCTCTTTCCATTTCAAAGTCTAGAATTCATAGGTGCCCAGTTAGACATGTTGCAGGTCAAAGCCCTACTTCCAGCAGAGAGGGCACATCACCTTATACAACTGGCAAAGGAGGTCCATGGCCGCCAGTCACTACCAGCATGCCTCCTCCTCTGCCTGCTGGGCCATATGTCCTCAACAGTCCATGTCACGCCCTTGGCTCACTTGCATATGTGGGCAGCCCAGTGGTGCTTCCAGTCCCAGTGGACTCAAGCCACGGGCAGACTGTGAGACAGGATCAGGGTCACCCACCAGCTGGCGATCTCCCTTGACTGGTTGCAATCCCTGCACCACCTCAGGGCAAGGATGCCCCTTCAAGCACCCGCACTGCAAAGGGTCCTGACCATGGACGCCTCCCTCCTGGAGTGGGGAGCACACTATGGAGGCCACTGCACTCAAGGCAACTGGTCTCCAGAAAAGCCTTTCTTACAGATCAACCACTTGGAGCTCAGGGCCTTCTTTCTAGCTCTACAGGCCTTCCGCCATCTCCCGAGCAATCACCCTGTCCTGGTCCAGATGGATAATCAGGTTGTCATGTTCTATATGAACAAACAGAGTGGCCCTCCACTCCTTCACAGTGCACAATGGGATGCTCCTGTGGGTGGTATATCTACCAGGTCAGAACAACTACCTAGTGGACAGACTCAGCAGGGTCCTCTGCCCACATGAGTGGGGCTTGAACCCCAGAGTAGCGCAGAGACTCTTCCGTTCTTGGGCAGTCCCATCATGGACCTGTTCGCCTCCCTGGACAATGCTCAGCTGCCCAGCTTCTGCTCATGCCAGCCGCATCTGGGGAGAGTAGTGGCAGATGCCTTCTTGATCTCCTGGACTGAGGGCCTGTTGTATGCCTTCCTTCCAACTCTCCTGGTGGCCAAGGCCCTTTTCAAGATCCAGAGCAAGCAAGCATCTGTGATTCTGATTGCACCCAGATTGCTCAGGCAGCCCTGGTTCCCCCTGCTGCTCTCTCTATCAATGGAAACTCCAGTTCCACTGGGTTGGGACCCAGACCTCCTATTCCAGGAGGAGGGCTCCATTCTTCACCCCAACCTGAGTTGCTAACGTTAACAGCATGATTGCTGAAAGAGTAGTACTGGCCTCTTTCAATCTCCCTGGAGAAGTTGAGGAGATCCTGCTAGCCTCACGGAAACCCTCTACCAGAAGGCATAAGCCTTCAACTGGAGAAGATTCTCCATCTGGTGTGCAGAGAGGAAGGAAAATCCCTTCTCTTGTTGTGTACAGCTTGTGCTGCAGTACCTGTTGCATCTCTTGCATGCAGGACTGAAATCTAACTCTGTCAGGGTGCTC
The DNA here is from genome assembly GCA_033557465.1 of Ichthyophis bannanicus. Lineage (NCBI taxonomy): Eukaryota > Metazoa > Chordata > Amphibia > Gymnophiona > Ichthyophiidae > Ichthyophis > Ichthyophis bannanicus. Next base: position 22,555,539 of record CM066051.1, on the reverse strand, counting down.
CTCAGCGCCATAGCTGCCAATCATCACTCTATCCATGGGAAATCCCTCTTGAACCAGCCCCTGGTCTCCAGGTTCCTCCGGGGCCTTCTGCTATCCTCTGCCCCCCTGCTGCAAAATGGGACCTTAATGTGGTGCTTTCCCAGCTCACCAAGCCACCCTTCGAGCCTTTGGTCACTTACCACTTAAGGTACCTGTTTTGGACAGTGGAGTTTCTGGTGCCTTCACATCCACTCATAGAGTAAGCAAACTGCAGGCCATACACAAAGGGTGGTATATCAAGCAATAATAAACATAAAATAAACATATAAGAACAGGGTGGTGCTCCATACACACCCTAAATTCCTCCCAAAGATGGTATCCCCCTTCCACCTCAACCAAGAAGTGATTCTCTCCACCTTCTTTCTGAGGCCCCATGCCGGCAGGGAGGAACTTTTTATATACATTGGATTGTTAGCAGGCCCTATCCTTTTATTTGCAATGGACCCAGGCCCATCGTAAAGCTCCTCAACTCTTCATATTGTATGACCCCAGCAGACTGGGGCTACCAGTGACCAAACAAATTCTGTTCACTTGGGAGGCAGACTTCATTGCTGTCACCTATGAGTGAGCTGGCCTCCTTCTTAAGCACTGGATCACTGCACATCGCGTCAGGGCAATGGCCACATCAGTAGCCAACCTACGTTCAGTGCCAGTGACAGAAATCTGTAAGACTGCCACATGGTCTTCAATTCATACGTTGGCAGTTCACTACTGTCTGGAAAGCAAGTCCCGCAGGGACAGTGCCTTTGGCCAGGTGGTATGCTGTAATATTCTTGGGGTGTAGGTAACTCCTGTCTTCCGTCCCTTTGGTGTTCAAGCTACTGGAGTGATAGTGTTGCTGGATGCAAGGGTCTTGCAGAGTCTCTTGGTAGGGACTCACCTTCTGCAAACTCACAGCTACTCATTCGGGTGCCATTGGTGCTAGCGTGGTTTGGCCTCCAGAAGTCTGGAGCTAGGGAGTCCTATATGTGAGGACTGACTTCCTGCTTGTTCCTGGAGAAAGTGTAGTTACTCACCTGTAACAGGTGTTCTCCATGGACAGCAGGAATCAGTCCTCACAACCTTCCCTCCTCCCCTGGGACTTGCCTCCTTTACCATATTTTATTTTATGCCTAAGCTATGTCATCTGACTGAGCAAGATGGCACTCTTGGGCAGGAAGGGGACCAAGCATGTGTGGTAGCATTCCCAAAGGCTTTCTTTGAAAGCTGGGGAAATGCTCTCTGTGGGCTCCATCAGCATCGACATCACCCATATGTGAGGACTGATTCCTGCTGTCCCTGAAGAACACCTGTTACAGGTAAGTAACTATGCTTATTCATAAGTCACCTGTGTGGAACAGTGTTAAGGCTGTAATGAAATTTAGATATAATCACCCTCAATTATTTCATTGGGTATCACAGACGTATATAGCTTTCATTAGTGAATACAGGTCTCAGACTTACAACAGCCACGTTGGGTGTTCTCACCCTAACCGTGCGCCTGATGCGATCAGGCGCACGGTTAGGGTGAGAACACCCAACGTGGCTGTTGTAAGTCTGAGACCTGTATTCACTAATGACAGCTATATACGTCTGTGATACCCAATGAAATAATTGAGGGTGATTATATCTTTATTTGGCAGAAGCTACCCTCTCGAAACTGACCTACACGTTAGTGTAATGAAATTTAAGCATACCACATCTAGCGCTTTCCCTCGGTCCAACTCTCTGGTCACTCTGTTAAAGAAGTTAATCAGATTTTTCTAACAAGATCTACCTCTAAAAAAACCATGCTAACTCAGATCCTGCAATCTACTGGATTCCAGAAATCTCACTATCCTCTGTCTTAGCAGCATTCTCATTCATTCACTGACCACAGAATTCAGACTAACCGGCCTGTAGTTCCCATCCTCATCCTTACATCTGCTTTTGTGTAAAGGGACCACATGCATCCTTCTTAAGTCTTCTGGGACAACTTCCACCTCTAAAGAAGGATTGAAACGGTCAGACATTGGAGACACCAAAACTTCCCTAAGATCCTTCAATATTCTTGGATGTATCCCATCTGGCCCCATCACTTTGTCTACGCTTAGTTTAGCTAACTCCTCGTGGGTGGGGGTGTAAGCTGGTGTGAAGGCTACAGCTACTGTCCTGCCAGGACCCCAGTAAGTAGGCCATGAAGCACTGCTGCCCCAACCATTGAGGACTAACAACTGACTACTGCCCCTGCTACCCTTCACTGGGCTGTGTCAGCTAAGCACAAGCCAACTACAGTTGGTCTGCTAATTATCACGTACAGCTTGTCCGTAGTGTGACCACAAGCACCCTGCCTTGGGATACTCAGCATTGACACCCAGCCATTTACTCAGTGATTGGCAACCCCAGACAGAGAATGCATCCACATCACTGTAGCCAGATGTTATAAGAGCTCTGTGTGGATACATAGCCATGCCATGGCCACTTTTTGGTCATAGTGAGAGTGCCATCTCAGCATGCCATATAGGTGCCACCCAGGCAATGCAGGTGGCAGACGGGTACAATGGCATCTCAACCAGTGACCCTACCATTGTGGCAGACACATCCAGGCCAATCTGCGCTGTTTCAGGTAATATCCACAATCCTCTGCCTTGCCTTATTCACATTTTCCAAACAGGCTGGGAAAAACACAATCAATGTGAGCCAGAGTGCAGTGCAGAAAGCTACAGGACAAAAGGGAGCCATACACATGCGCACACACACACGCATACACTCTCAATGGCGCACTGAGCAAAAGTGGAGATGGTTGGCATTCCGGCTTGACACTCCTGTCTCAATGTCAGCTCAAGGACTAATAACACTGGTAAACAAAATTCAAAAAATGTTCTGTCACAGAAAAGAAAATGGCTGATTCTAGTACTGTTTTTGGTTACAAACTCGGATATGTACTTAGAAATTCTCCATCACGTAACATTTTTGAGTGACATGTATTTTAAATTTAGACTATGTTGCTCATATTTACATTAGATGTATATAGATGTATATTGTAACGTAATGTCTCCTAAAAGGTAGTTGTACATGATTTTCTGCTGTATTGCGCCTCAAGAACATCCCTCTTAAGGGTCCAACAATAATCTGCAAGCATACTGGTGCTCCACTTGCCCAGGTACCTATTTTCCATTACCGAAATGTCCTAATGAAACCTTTCCCCATGTTCATCGCTGACTGCTCCCAGATTTGCAGGAAAAAAATCTAGGTGTGAATGCAAGAAATGCATTTTCAAAGACATGTTACATCCCAGTTTCTGGTAAGATTTCCGTAGAGTATCCACTGATTCTACGTAGTTGTCTGCCTTGTTATTTCCCAAGAAGTCGCGGCAAACAGTCTTAAAGGACTCCCATGCAGCTCTTTCAGTTTCATTCAACTGACCATCAAAGTTTTCATCTTTCATCAGTTTTCTAATATCAAGTTCTACAAAGATCCCTTCTTTGATCTTCGCCTCACTGATTGGTGGAAATTTCTTTTTTAGATATGCAAATCCAAATCTACTTCTATCCATGGCTTTTACAAAGTTCTTCATAAGACCCAACTTTATATGGAGTGGAGGTAGATATACTTTATTCGGCTCCACAAGTGGGTCATGTGCAACATTTTTCTAGCCTGGGACTAGTGATGTTCTCTTTGGCCACTGTTTCTGGATGTAATGATTTTTCCTGTCCCTGCTGTCTCACTCACTCAGAAAGCAACAATACTTTGTCCAACCAAGCTGGTGTCCAAGCAAGAGGGCAATTACTTTTAAATCGCCACAAATATTCCACTTGTGTTCTTCATACTTGATATTTGTTAGCAGGAGATGCATACTGCTGTAAGTTTCTTTCATATTGGCGGCATGAGCTACTGAAACGGATGGTAAAATATTTCCGTTGTGGATAAGCACAGCTTTTAGGCTATATTTAGAAGAATCAATAAATAGTTGCCAATCCTCTGTTCTATAATCCGGACAAAGTGTTTCCATCAGGGATTTAACTTCACAACAAAAAGCAATTCCATCTTCAAAGGCAAAGTAATCCACAAACTCGGGTATGCCTATTTCTAAAAGTGCACACTTTGGTTTCTTTCTGAAGACGATTCCAGCCTTTCAATCATGACCCTAACAGTTCTGCTTGTCGCTTTGAAAGATTCAAATCTCTGACGAGATCATTCAAATCGCCTTGGTCCAGTAAATGTGGTTCAGAAGAGGAACCGGATGCCTCAAAGCTTGGATCCTGCATTACAGCATCGCCATCATCGTCAACATCATCAGCATTCATTGGTTCTTCTTCTTCATCCTCATTCACTGTAAGATTTTCTGGAGGTTTTGGCATCGGCAATTCTTGACAGTGAGGCTCAGGCCTCATGGCAGATGATAAATTTGGGTAATTTACAGTGTGTTTTGATTTTGAAGTAATGCCTGCAATGTTTGTAAGGCAAAAGTAGCAATCTGTCAAGTGATCTCTTGGTTCCCTCCAGATCATTGGAACAGCAAAATTCATGTGTCGAACACCCTTTACCCAACCTGTTAGGAGTCTGACACAGGTAATACAGCAGACGTGAGGTGCCCAGTTTTTGTCCTGGTCACCGACTTGACATCCGAAGTACAGCTTATAACGTCTTAACAAGTGGAGTAAAACGTCTTTTCTGCTTCTTAAAAGTAACCTCACCGCAAATGTAGCAAAATGAATCTGGACGATTAACACACTTTCGAGGCATTGTTAAACAACTACAAGCGATAACTGTAATATTTATTAACCAACTGCTGTTTATGAAATAGATTAACGCAAACTCACATCCATTCAGATTCTGTTGTTTTCAAACAATACAAACCATAATCTCTGATGGCGACAGAAAGCATACCAATACATGACAGCATTTTCTGCTTGTATCAGCCGGACCAGTAGGGCAAGGGGTCCGGTTAATTAATTATATTATAACTGCATGACTCCGAATTTTTGGTTGTGGCTGACAACATATAATAATAATTGTGATGGAAGTTTTCGTATTCAATCTTTGTTTACGGAAACAAAACTGTAATGGCTAATTTACAGTAATGTACACACTTTACTAGATGATATCTCCTGAAGTATGGGTGATAGAAAAATTCTGATACCATATTTGTAAACAATGGGAAAAATTACATATGAAACAGGTCAGAGTGGGTCTGTGACAAAAATTGTGTTGACCAGTGTAATGTGTGCTCTGTTTGCATGTGTTATATTACCATGTCTTGCCCTCACCACAGATTGATAACATGTGCTCTGTTTGCACATGCTATATTACTGTGGTACTATTAGTCTCCACCCAATTGTGGATAGCGGAGCCTGTGAGTGCTGCTGGTGGGTGTTTCCACTCTTGCTGGCCATCTCCTTGGGAGTTGCACATGCTGGAGCTGTACTTACACTGTCAGATAAACCTTGTCCACAGGAATATGCAATACAGAAACCTTGTGGTGCTAGATATGGGCTTTGCAGCAGATCTTTTTCACTGCTAGTGTGTGGCAAGTGTTCCCAGCTGTATACCCTAAAGCAGTGGTTCTGAACCAGTCCTCCTTGAACCAATAGGCCAGTCGAGTGTTCAGGATAGCCCTAATGAATATGCATGAGATATATATGCATTAGAGATATCCTCCCAACCTGACTGGTTTGTGGCCCTCTAGGGCTGGATTTGGAGACCCCTGCCTTACACCTCTGTCATTTACGATTGTGAGTGGGCAAGGTGCAGATGTCCAAGACATCAAAAAGGTTAGATAGAATTTGTCACATGCCTCTTTGCTTCTCACCACCACTATTAGACAACTTTTTGGTGGTGGTGAGAATTGAGGAGTCATGTGACACATTTTATCTACCCTTTTGATGTTTAGGACATCTGCACCTTGCCCACTCACATTCTTAAATGACAGAGGTGTAAGGCAGGGGTCTCCAAATCCAGCCCTAGAGGGCCACAAACCAGTCAGGTTGGCAGGATATCTGTAATGCATATATATCTCATGCATATTCATTAGGGCTATCCTGAACACCCGACTGGCCTAGGGGTTCAAGGAGGACTGGTTCAGAACCACTGCCCTAAAGTCACCCTATGTCCATCTGTATTCTCCAGTCCCATCTATCCCTGGTAGATTGGGACTTAACCAGAATAGTGCATGCCTGCTGTTACAATGTGTCTGCCATGGTCGCCTATTAGCAGAGCAGAGGGGTGTCTAGACTTGCATTAGGTTTATGTAGCAATGCCTATATACTGCCCTCTCAGGGTCAAAGTGGTATACAATATATGCCCCTTGTCCCAAAGAGCCCACAATCAACGTTCTGTTATTGAGGCAGAGGAGGGAGATGTGGCACGGCCATGAAGAGTGGTTGTGGGACCAGCAATTTCAGTCCCCCTGGCCAAAGGCTGTCCTCCAGGAATTGGACGAGTAGGCCAGATCTGTACCTGTTACTAGGGCACTGGCAGACCACCAATAATGCTGGGAGTAGGCCTGGAAAAGCCTCAGCTGCCACCCACCAAGGTCTAGCATTCATCAGCAGAATGCAGTCAGACTGCACCCCACCAGGTGCTCTAGCCATGCACATACTAATTGCAGACAAACCACTAGCCAGTCCATATTGCATGTTCACAGTGAAACTATGTGCATTCAGAGTTAAGATATACAGCACAGACATCCAGCAGGTGTCATAGCGATTAGACCCCAAAATACAGAACACACAGACATCACTAAAAACAGGTGCTGTATAGCACTATGTGGGAACATAGTCATGCCATGGTCACTGCTCAGTCAGAGTGAGAGTGTCCTTCCAGCATAACATGCTGTGGCCACCCTGTTTATGCAGGTGGTGATCGGGCACTATGATGTCCCAGCCATTGCCCTACCCCCAATGTAGATGCATCCTGCCCAATCCACCCTATCCGGGCCATACCCACAATACCTTGCTCCTCAGTATGCACATTTGCAGGTTAACACTAGAAACAGTGTATGCATTGTGAGGTCCAGTGAGGAGTAGGAAGTCACAAAACAATGGACAGACATACATACCCACCCACGCCTATTGCAGCACTGTGCAAAGATAAGAATGGTTTGCAACCCTGCCCACCACACTGGCCCCCATCACAGTGCAGGAATTGCTAAGATGTGCTTGATCTAGTAGTAGTGCTCTGGTGATAACTGTTGCTCCATGTACCAGAGCCAATAGCCTGACTTTTCATGAAGCTTTGGATAGTGGAGCCTGTGTGTGAGGTACCACACTGTTGCTACATAGGCACAGTAGTCCCTGGGGCTACCTTTGCTTTTCATCAGATAGACCTTGTCTGTTGCACTGTACACCATGCACTGGAACAGGACATTGCCTTGATCCGCTGCAGGCGGGTGCCACTGTCCCCTCTGCCACCAACACCCCCACCATCATGACATGCCCATATGCTGTCAGTGCTGGCAGTGCTCAGTCCCAGGCCATCCAATCTGCAGGTAGGCTGGTGCCTAGGGTGCGGGGCATACATGGACATCCACACATCCCCCCCCCCCCATCACCGCCTGCCAATGTTATGTCCCTTCCACTTGGGGGAGAGATGGTTGGGGGGTGTCAGGTTGGTAATCTAGCAACTATTGGCTAGGGTGGGCCTGGCAAATGTGTGTAAACTATATTATGCCAGCAGACTGTGCTCAGGCTAGGGCATGCAATGTGGACTACTGGATGTGTACATGTTTCAGACGACATGTGGTCACACCCTGCACTGCCTTACCAGTAAAGGGTGTTCGTTTAGCTGGGTTTACAAACAGTTTGGGACGTATCCTGGGGAAGGTCCATAGACCCTTGTTAGAATGGTCCTCAGATGTGCTCTGCTTGCTCCATTACAGGCATAGTGGTTCTTGTGTGACTTTTGGGTACCTGCTGGGTGTGTGTCCCCTGGATGGGACACTGTGGAACACAGACTACTGGTCATGTTTGACCATGGTCAGATGCTGTCTTGCTGATTTCCAGTTTCTGTGTTCCTATGGGCCACCTAGGTGACAGCCTACTCTGCCCTGTGCCTCAGCTGCCCCCACTGCATGTCCCACCTGCAGCCCCCTTTGCCCCATTTACACCATCACCATAGTGCCCTTTCATACTTGGGCACTATGCTGTTGCTGCAAATGGAGCACTACTATTTATTTATTTATTTTATTTATTTAGACAGTTTTGTATACCGCTTTATCCTTCAATCAAAGCGGTCACAACACAAGTGGGGGATACATTTAACATGTGGGGATATGAGACACACACACTAATACTTACAGGGAACATGGACAATGGAGGGTTAAGTGGCTTGCCCAAGACCACAAGGAGCACCTGTGGGACTAGAAACCCCAGGTCTTCCGGCCCAAGGTTGCTGTCCTCTAGTGGGATTTGAACCCCCGACCTTCCGGCCTGAAGTACCTTGCCCCAACCACTAGGCTACTCCTCCCTCCTATCATTTTACTAGGGCTCCCTGTCTGTGCTGTACATTGCTTACACTTAAATGGTCTCTCTCTCTCCTGCAAAAGTGCATTTAACAACAGGTTTTCACTGGTGGTAAAGTCCTGGTGTTACTGTTCCAATGTTAGTGTAGCAGAGGCTTCTCCCAACCCACTCCCCGCCCATTGACCCCCACTCTCCGCCTTCTCTCCATAATCTGGGACATTTACCGTTGCCGGTAACATTGCTGCACGTTAACATCACATTAGGTAATGTTACCGCGTGTTAACGTTACTGATGCTACATTACCACGGTTTAGTAAACCTGCCCCTTAGAGAATTTCCCAGTAGCAAAGAAATATTTACAAGTGCACATTTCTTTCCAGCAGTAGCAGTCCCTTTTGGTAGTCCTTCAAGACTCACATTAATACACTTGGCACAAGCAATTTGCGTGCTTGCTGAATTTTTAGGTGTCCAATAAGTCCAAAATGCACATGCCTAATAGATGACCATGCCAGCTCAGCAAGGCTATATTCACACTCCCTGCACAACAGCTTTATGAACTTCCTCCTTTCACTCTACAAGTTTCTGTTTGAAATTATGTTTGAAATATAATCTTACCATGACAAAGGTGGTGATGGGTCTGTTAATTTTCTTAACAGATCAGTTACATATCACAGAATCTTTTTATGAGTGATGCTGTTAAGTTTCCTTATTTCTACCGAACTGTCCCCAGTGAGCTGCACCTCTGCACTGGCATTATCAGGTTACTAAAGCATTTCAGCTGGACCTGGGTCGGTATCATTGCATCCGATGATGACAGCAGTGTGAGAGCTGTCCAGATCTTGAAAGAAGGGATTGAAGAGAACGAGGGATGTATCGAATTTATAGAAACTTTCTCTCATATCAGTACTGTGTCACAAGATATAATCAGTAAAATTAATAAGACAATCTATACATCATCGACTAATGTGATCATTGTCTATTGTAATAGACAATATCTCTGGAATTTAATAGATCACATAGACCTTCTGGAGATACCTGTTAAAATATGGATCACCACAGCTGACTGGGATTTTCACTCAACTCATTCACTCGAGGATAGCTTGAGGTTTAATAGCTTGGCATTCACAGTGGTGAAGAGGAATATTCCAAGCTTCTCAAAATTTATCCGTGACGTGAATCCTATCCTCTTTCCAAATGATGAAAATACTCAGGGATGGTGGCAGCTCCTATGTGATAGCCGTTGCCCCACAAATATCAGAAAATCCTGCAGCACTAATGACACACTGCCCTTTATTTCACACTGTGACTTCAAATATCTCGGGGGCAGCTACAGTGTATACAATGCTGTGTATGCCCTGGCTCATGCATTGCATGGCATGCTTACCTCTGCCTATGAAGAAGACATCCTATGGAGTGAAGAAAGCCAGAAAGTTTCAGATTATTTGCCATGGAAGGTAACATCTTTCCTTACAGAAATACTGTATTCAGAAAAATTATTGGTATACAGAGGTACTATTGGAAAGGAAAGCATTCATGGGAAGAGGAAAAGGCCCTTATTCTTACTCCAATGCCCACCTTCATAGTCACTGAATTCGGTTCAGACTTGGATAGCTCTGCTAGAAGAGGAACAAAGTTGGTAGGGGAATACCAAGTAAAGTGTATCTGTGCTGACAGTGTGGCAGTCCGCTGCTACAACAGTGCTGGATTTGCTCTTTAGGAGCCCATAGGCAACAATGGGTGGGAATTCTCCAGCAATCACTGCTTCTCCTTCCTGTTCCTCTCCAATTACTGCTGCCCATATCCTCCCCTCATTCTCCCTCTTACCTTCCTGTCCTTTCATGTGCTGACTGCCACATCCTTGAATTGTGTGTCTTTGAGCTCTGACATGTTCTGTGATGTCACAAATCCTTCCCCTGCCTGGGTTTCTCCTTACCATGGAAACCTGTGTGAGAAACAACAGCATCACAGGGTTTGTCAGAGCGCAAAAACAGGCAGACCTTGTGCTCGCTTCAGTTCAGGAATGCTGCAGCCAATATGGAAAGACAAAGAGCAGGCCTGCATGGAGTCATGGAAGCAATGCTCTGGAGGAGATTGCCCATGTTACCTATACATCGATCAGGGTCTGTGTGCTGACATGATCAAAAAAAATTAAGGTGCACCAATGTGAAGGGAAGAAAGGTGACCCAACAGGGTTGATCCAGTCCTGGGTTTATCCCATTGCATGCAGGGATATGTAGTTCTGATTTCTCCATTGCACTCCAAAATAAAAGCAAGACCACATGTCCCAGAATTTAATGAAGTAAACCCAGGACTGGATCAAGTCTGTCAGGCGCAACCCAGTTGACAACCCTAACCCTACCCAGTATTCAAGTATGTAATACATGCAAAAGTTGCCAAGTTTTATTGGTTAAAAATCCCCTACGCGTTTCAGCATGGAGCCTTCATCGGGAAGTACGCACCTACAACAATAGTATATGCCACATTATTGTAAAACATCATATATTAAAACATGTAAAACACATTTATACATAAAATGTAGGGTATTAGAATTAATATTTAGAAGGCTAATCATGAGAGGATAAATAAATAAATAACTAATAACATTGTATATTAAAACATGTAAAAGGTAAATGTATAAACAACACATTTATACATGGAGTGTTAGATATTAAAATTAATATTTAAAAAGCTAACCATGAAAGGATGAATGAATAAATAGCTAATAACACAAATCGTAAATCTGAAAATTTCTCAGCATTTGTTTCGCTCTTTACGGCTGTTTATACTACATGTGTATAACCCAAGACTTTGGCCTCTAATACACCATTATCTTTTTTGAATTACAAGATACTTAGGGGTATGTTTACTAAACAGTCCTAACGTAGCAGCAGCGACGTTATCGCGCAATACGTAACGTTATCATGTGATAATGTAAGATTATTGCGTGACGTCGGCAGCGGCATTAAGGCACACTAACGCTGTGAAATCCGGCTCTGAAGGGTGGAGTAAGGCCTCCCAGAGGGTGGAGATAGGGGTCAATGGGCAGAGAGTGGGTGGAGAGAGGCTCCAGGCACACTAACGCTGTGAAATACAGGTCTGAACACTAACGCCAGTGAAACCGTCGCGTTAAAGGCACATTTGCAGGAGAGAGAAACCATTTCAGTCAGCAATGTACAGCAAAGGCAGGGAAACCCAGAAAAGTGATAGTAGTGATACATGTGCAGGCACCAAAAAGGCAAATAAACATATAAAATGACCAGAAGCACATCTGAAATCCCAATAACCAAGCGGGCCAATAGTGATATTAATGATAAATATAAAGCAACACCACTGACAAAGCGTAAAAAGGAAGATATCATGTTTGAAAGGGCCTATGCTCTGTCCCCCTACAAAGTGAATGATCCCACATTGAAATAGCGGTAATCAGAGTTTTTGTAGTTTATATTGGGCAGGTTTGTTAGGGCATGCACATGTGCAGCAACAGCAGAGTGGGAAGGTAGGAAAGGACAACTGTACTAATGCTGTAAATGGGATACAGGGGGCTGCAGGCGGCACATGCTGTGGTCCAGCTGGGGAACAGTGCGGATTAGGCAGATGCCTAGGTGGCACATAGGAATGCCGAAACTGTAAAGCAGCAAGACAGCAGCTGACGAGGGACCAACATGGGCATGAGTGTGTGTCCCACAGTGTCACAGGGGATATTACCCAGCAGGTACCCCCAAGGGCACATAACATTGGCAGGCGGTGCCGGGGGGAAGCTCGCATGTCCATCTAGGCACCCCTACCCAAGAACCCACACCATAGGCATCTGCCTACTGGCACACTGGATGGCCTGGGACTGCGCACCATCAGCACCACCGGCATAAGGGCATGTCAGCATGGTGGTGGAGGGGTGCTGGTGGTGGAGGGGGCAATGGCATCTGCCCACAGCAGACCACAGCCAAACCCCGTTTAGGTGGGTGCCGAGCACTGCAACAGACAAGTCTGTCTGATGAACAGTCATGGTATCCCCAGGGAATGATCAGCCCTTGTGGCAACTGTTTGGTGCAGTACATACAGCCAGTGTGTCCAGGGGCAGAAGGTCACAAGTTGAAGTCCCAGCTGTGGCTCCTGCCAACCTTGTCCCCATATTTTACCCAGTACTAAATCGTGGTAATAAAGATGGAACCTTTATTGCAGATAAATTAAACATGCCTGAAACGCCTATATTTTACCCTACAGAGCACAGACACCATAAACATGTGCAATCCCTAGAGCAGAGTTTCCCAACTGTAGTCCTTGAGGGCCAAACACCATTCAGCTTTCAGCTTTCATGGGCCAAACACCATTCAGCTTTCAGAATTTCATGGGAGTGGAGGAGTGGCCTAGTGGTTGGGGCAAGGCATTTCAGGCCGGAAGGTCGGGGGTTCAAATCCCACTAGAGGACAGCAACCTTGGGCTGGAAGGACTGGGGTTTCTAGTCCCACAGGTGCTCCTTGTGGTCTTGGGCAAGCCACTTAACCCTCCATAGCCCATGTTCCCTGTAAAATAGTTATTTCCAAGTTATAATGCCCTGTTCAATGTAATTTCAGTTTGTTCAATGTAAATCACACTGATGCAGAATAGCATGGTATATAAGAGAATGTAAATAAATAAATAATAAATGCTGTCCCTAATAAATATGCCTGTGCTGTATTTGTATGCATAGCCCCCATTGTATGCAAATGTATCTCATGCATATTCATTAGGGACAGCATGAAAACCTGAACAGTGTTTGGCCCACCAGGACCAGAGTTGGGAACCTCTGCCCTAGAGCAGCGGCCAACAGGGGCAGAAACACCCACACCCACAGGCTCCACTATCCAAAGCCTCACAGAGAGTCAGGCTGTTGGCCCCTGTGTGGAGCAGCATCTCCCAATACTAGCACCTGCATACCTTAGCAATGCCGTCCTAAACTTGGGAACATGTTCCACATATATCAAAAGTTTGCTATAATTAATGTCAGCTAACAAATCATAAGTCAAACATGATTTGTTGATAGAGATTCATCATAGCAACCTTTCTGATATCTGTGGAGTGTGTTTCAGTTATTGCTTCTGACAGTGTTTACCACCCTGGGGAGTGACCCCAACAGTATTGCGTACCATAACAATGCCCGCACTGTGCCCAGGACTGGTGTGGCGGCCAGGGCTGCCACAAACCTCCATATTAGCACAATGCTGGCATAGATGTGGGAGTGTGTGTATGTCTATCCAGTGTGTTGTGGCTGCCTACACCTTATTGAGCCCACACTGCTTGCACTGTTTCCAGTGTTAGCCTGCCAATGTGCATAATGAGGAGCAAGGTATTGTGGGTATGGTCCGGACAGGGTGGCCTGGGCAGGATGCATCTGCACAGGGCATAGGGCAATGGCTGGGACATTGTAGTGCCCGGCCACCACCTGCATTGACAGGGTAACCACAGCATGTCCTGCTGGGAGGTCACTCTCACCCTGACTGAGCAGTGACCACGGCATGTCTAGGTTCCCCCATAATGCTATGCAGCATTTTTCTTAAGTAATATTTATGGGTTCTCTTTTCTGGGGCCCAATCACTGACATACCTGCTTGATGTGTGTGCTCACATCCCATTTTTGGGTGCACACAGTTCCTCCAGGAGTATGTACTAGCTAGCAGACTGTCTGCAGTTAGCATGTGTATGGCTGGAACACCTTGCAGGGTGGACACTGACTGTGCTCTCTGCTGGGGAACATCAGATAGCGGTGGTGGGGCAGAAGATGTCTGTCTGCCATTGCCTTTTCTGATGTGTACAGATCTACATTGACTGTGCTGTAGGGTGCCTGTTCCTCAGCAGGATTGGGGTTCATGGTCCTTTCTGTAGCCAGCCAGCAGTATGGTAGTAGCTATAAGGATGTAGCCTACTGGTTACTTCAGTGACTGTGGAGGCAGAGGTCATGGGTTTGATCCCACAGTGGTGTTATTTAGGAATTCTGTCTGAGGCTTTTCAATCAGTGCTGCCAGCAGAAACACTCTCACAGTGCTGTAGCCTAAGGTGCCTCATGGGTGCCCTATAAGGCACCCTATACAGCGCCCTATAGGGCACACTATAGGGTGCCTTGGCAGACAGGGCACTTTATAATGTGACCTATGGGATGCTTTATAGGGCACCTTATGAGGCACCTTAGGTTACGGCACTGTGAGGGTGTTTTTGCTGGCAGCACTGATTTAAATTAAAAGAAAATGCCTCAGACAGCCTCTTTAGATTACACCACTGTGGGATGGAGCCCATGACCTCTGCCTCCACAGTCATTGCAGTAACCAGTGGGCTACATTGTTATAGCTTCTAGCATTGTGCTAGCATCTACTTAGTGTTAATGCGCGTTAACATGCCACGGCGCCCACTATCGCGTGATACAGATTCTTGCTACTTTAGGACTGGAACGCCTACTCCTTGTATGGCATTCTTCACATTATCGCTGCAACTAGCGCCGGTAACATTAAGACGGTTTAGTAAACATACCCCTTACCTAATGTTTACTAAACTGCGTTATTGTCACCAGAGTTAAGTGCAGCTTTAAGGTACCTGAAGCCATAAAAGGCAATGGGCAGGCAGAGGACCTTCCGTCGAAAAGAGAGGAATGGGCATCATGGCTGTTTGGCATTAAAAAAAGATTAAAAGGGAATTGAACCCATGGCCTTTGGCTTGGGAGGTAACAGTACTAACTAGTAGGCTACACCTCCACAGCTTGCTGAGCTGCTATCTGCTGGATACAGAAGGATGATGTGTTGGGACAGCAGTTTAGATGGGCTTCACCATGGCTGATGTGCAGTCCTATATTAATCTGAGACCTATTCTTCCTCTTAGATTCTGTTTCTGTTTTGTGCTCTAGTATTTTCTACCATATGCATGTTGATGTTAGGATGGAGTGATCGTTTCTTATCTCCGGATATAGAGAGACTGCAGGTCACCGCACGACATGTCTGCTGTGGTTACCAGGATAGGGTTAACCCACCAGTACCCATGATGCAATGCACATGCAGATTAGCAGTCTACAGTAGGTCACCAGATGGGGTATGCCTCTCGGCTGTAACTGTACCAGAGGGTGGAGAGAAGGCGGAGAAAGAGGGTCAATGGGCGGGGAGTGGGCAGGGAGAGGCCCCTGCTGCACTAACGCTGTCACATTAATGCTGGAACAGTACCGCGAGTGAAAATCTGTAGGTAAATGCACATTTGTAGGAGAGAAAAAACATTTCCTGTCAGCAATGTATTGTCATGCCCTTGCTCCTTGCATTCAGCATGGAGGGTCGTGGTTATAATAGAAACTTTCCCTTTTTAGCCTTCTCTGACTGGTTCCCCCGCAATGCTTCTTGGGAAATGTAGTTTAACTGCTACACATACAGCTTCAGGTAGAAAAAAAAAACTTGTAGTTTGGCTCTTTTGGTAAGGCAATGACAGAAATTTATTAAACTCAAATGCAAGGTTCATAAATTACCTCTTTCAGGATTATTTCTCCAGGTTTCTTTCAAAAACACCACAGGACATAAGCAAAAAGTCAAAACAAAATATCAGCTTACAGTATTCTTCAGCTCAAAAGCAAAAATCCTTTAACAGCAAGGCTTCCAGCTTTCTCTAGCCTTGCTGGTTAAAGCATAAACACAAACAGCTTTCTTCAATGGCAGTTTTCTTCCTTTTCAGTTCCAAACATTTCCAGGCTGTTCTCCTCTTTATAAGCAAAGCAAAACTTCCAACAGGAACAAACTTCCAATAAGCAAACAAAGCTCTTCTCAGGTTTTCTTAGGAACATTCAAAGCAAAACAAAAGCTTTTTTCCTCTCACCCTTAGCTTCGCTTCTTGCCATCTCACTGCACAGGATAGCAGGTGTTTAACAAGCACAATTATAGAGCTTCAGCTTGTTCTCACTTCTCAGCATAGGTTTCCCCTCTTTAACACAGGGAATTCACAAAACATCTTCCTTGCTTTTCAAGGTTACCTTGGTTTGGAAAGTTTTCTCTTAAGGTTGGCTTTCCTTCCTCTCCTCTGTGGCTAAGGCTTGGCACAAAGAGCAAGCCATGAATATATCTTCCTCATTCAAAACTGCATCAGGCTCTCCTAGTTGCATTGGTTCTATCTCTCGTTCTAGCTCACTGGGCTTAGCTGACAGCCTCTCATTAGAGCTGAGAGTGTCTCCTGCAACTCTGCACTGCTCAGTATGGGACAGGCTTCTAAGACTTGTACCTGTGCCTTGGCTTGTAGCAGCTTCTCCTCTCTCGTGCTCTGAACCTCTCTCTGGCTCTTTCCAGCACTCTCCTCTCCTGCTGTTCCTGCTCCTGTTCCCGTTGCTCTCCTTGCTCTCCTTGCTATGCTTAAATCTCCAGGGTTCCAGCCCCACCTCTTCTCTTCCCAGGTGATGGAGATAGTAAGGTTACTTACCTGTAACGGGGGTTCTCTGTGGACAGCAGGATAAGTCAGCCACACCTGGTGACGTCCTCCGGGCAGTGCCAAGGTCAGAAGTGCTCTCCAGAGCTCAGATTACAGAGCGTGCTCAGGTAGCCCACCTCCCAGGACCGCCCCTAGTCTGGCCAATTGTTTTCAAAGCTAGGTTTCTTCTGGCTAGGGAGTGGCCCTTCATGCGTACCTCCTCCAGGGGAGGTGGGTGGGATTGTGTGGCTGACTTATCCTGCTGTCCACGGAGAACCCCCGTTACAGGTAAGTAACCTCGCTTTCTCCATGGACTGCAGGATTGCGTCAGCCACACCTGGTGACTCCCTAGCTGCGCGGAGCGTGCTGAGGTGGAGGAGGGAGGCGTGAACAGAAGGCTACGGAGCATGAGTTAGAAATGCTTTTACTAGACAGTGCAAACAACGAGTGAAACAGTGCAACACAGTGCAAAACAACGTGGGTGTAATCACAGTGCAGATATAGTACCAACAACAACAATTGGTAATGCAATGCAATGTGACAACAACGCGCAACCCAGGACATGGGTGCAGAGCAAGGTGCAATATGGTGCAATAAGTGCAGTTCAACAGTGCAGTCACAAGGTGCAACGTAAATGGCGGTATTTGACAAGTCTCGAGCTGGTCAGCTGTTGCTCACGGCACAGCCTGGTGAGCCTCCAGGGCCGTAGCGAGGACAGCATTGCCTGAGGTCGAGGCAGTAGTGCTTCTGAAAAGTGTGCGGAGAGGACCAAGTAGCTGCTTTACAGATGTCGGTTAGGGGAACTGACCGTAGCTTGGCTATGGATGTGGCCAACACTCGTAGCTGGTGGGGGCCCACTCTTGGGCCCAGATGAAGTCCGGTAGAGTCGAGGCAGTGGGAGACGCAGGAGGCGACCCAATGGAAAAGTGTCCTTTTTGTGACCGGCTGCCCGGGCCTGTTTGGGTCGAAGGAGATAAACAGCTGCTCGCCCTTCCGGGCGGGAAGAGTTCTGGCAAGGTAGATCCGGAGGGCGCGGAGACAGTCTAGAACATAAGAACATAAGAACATAACATAAGATATGCCATACTGGGTCAGACCAAGGTCCATCAAGCCCAGTATTCTGTTTCCAACAGTGGCCAATCTAGGTCATACGTACCTAGCAGTTACCCCAAGGGACACAGGTTCCACAATGCTTGTATTGGTTCAAGCATTGATATCCTGGGTCCCTTCTTAATAATGGTTTATGGACCTTTCCTCCAGGAACTTGTCCAAACCTTTTTTAAACCCAGCTACACTAACAGCCTTTACTACATCCTCTGGTAACAAATTCCCGAGTTTGATTACATGTTGAGTGAAAAAATATTTTCTTTTATTAGTCTTAAATAGTTTACCCTGTAGCTTCATTGCATGTCCCCTAGTCTTTCTATATTCTGATAAGGTAAACAATCGATCTACGTTTACCCGTTCCACTCCGTTCATTAATTTATAGACTTCTATCATATCTCCCCTCAGCCGTCTCTTTTCCAGGTTAAAGAGCCCCAACCTTTTTAGCCTTTCTTCATAGGAGTAGCCTTCCATCCCCTTTACCATTTTGGTGGCTCTTCTCTGAACCTTTTCTAAAATTGCTATATCCTTTTTAAGATATGGCGACCAGAATTGCACACAATATTCAAGGTGCGGTCTCACCATGGAACGATATAGAGGCATTATAATATCTTTTGTTTTATTTTCCATTCCTTTCCTTATCATACCTAGCATTCTATTTGCTCTCTTGGCCGCCGCTGCACACTGGGCCGAGGGTTTTAACATGGCATCCACAAGGACGCCTAAATCTTTTTCTTGGGTGGTGGTTCCTAATGTGGAACCTTGCATCGTGTAACCATAGTTTGGGTTGTTCTTCCCTAGGTGCATAACCTTGCACTTCTCCACATTAAATTTCATCTGCCATTTTGATGCCCAGTCTTCCAATTTATCAAGATCCTCTTGCAATTTTCCACAATCCTCCTGGGTTTTAACAACTTTAAATAGTTTTGTGTCATCAGCAAATTTGATAACCTCACTCGTTATTCCACTTTCCAGGTCATTTATGAATATGTCAAAAAGCAGCGGACCCAGCACAGATCCCTGGGGTACACCACTATTCACCTTTCTCCATTGGGAAAATTGGCCATTTAGCCCTACCCTCTGCTTTCTATCTTTTAACCAGTTCCTGATCCACAGTAGTACACTGCCTCCTATCCCATGACTCTTTAGTTTTGCCAAAAGTCTCTCATGAGGGACCTTGTCAAAGGCTTTCTGAAAGTCCAGATACACAATATAAACCGACTCACCTTTGTCCACCTGTTTATTCACTCCTTCAAAAAAACATAACAGATTAGTAAGACAAGATCTTCCTTGTCTAAAGCCATGTTGGCTGTCTCCCATTAGGTCATGACTATCTATATGCTGAGTAATTTTATTCTTTATGATGGTTTCTACCATTTTTCCCGGTACTGATGTCAGGCTCACCGGTCTGTAGTTTCCCGGATCACCCCTCGAACCCTTTTTAAAAATTGGTGTTACATTGGCGATCCTCCAATCCTCAGGTATTAGAGATGATTTTAATGATAGTTCACAGATTACTGATAGCAGGTCTGCAATCTCAAATTTCAGTTCTTTCAACACCCTTGGATGTATACCATCCGGCCCAGGTGATTTGCTACTCTTCAGTTTATCTAATAGTTGTAGGACATCTTCCCGATGTATCGATATTTCCTTCAATTCTTCCACACCTTTAAATACCACTTCAGTCGTGGGTAACATCCCTACATCTTCCTCAGTAAAGACCGAAGCAAAGAATTCATTCAGTCTCTCCGCTATCGCCTTGTCGCCTCTTAGTGCTCCTTTAACCCCTTTATCATCTAATGGACCAACTGACTCTCTCACGGGTCTAAGGTGTGTAGACGGCGCTCCTCCTCCGAGTGGTGTGGTTCCGGAAAAAAGGAGGGCAGTTCAATGGACTGGTTGAGATGGAACGGCGATGGTATTTTGGGGACGAACTTAGGGTTGGTCCGTAGGGAGGCCCGGTCGAGATGGAGCTGCGTGTATGGAGGGTGCACCACTAGCGCTTGGAGCTCACTGATTCTCCTGGCGGATGTGATGGCTACCAAGAACAACGTCTTCCAGGAGACGTATTTCATATCTGCAGTTTCCATGGGCTCGAAGGGGTCCTGGGTAAGGCGATGCAGGACAACGCCGAGATCCCAAGGTGGTACTGGGGGTCTGATAGGAGGTTTCAAATTTGTAAGTCCTTTTATGAAGCACGCCGTCAGGGGTAGCGCTGCGATAGAGTCGACTCCATCCACAGGGGCATGGAGGGCCGCAATGGCGGAGAGGTGCACACGGATTGATTGTGTCTGGAGGCCACCGTCGGAGAGGGAGCTGAGGTACTGCAAGACGCAGGGTACTGGGCATGAGGTAGGGTCCAGTCCTTGCGCTGCGCACCAGATGCTGAACCTTTTCCACTTGAGACCATAGGATTTCCTGGTGGATGGTCTCCTTGCCGCAAGGACTACGTCCTGCACCGCCCTAGGAAGTTGGAAGGCGGAAAGGTTCATCCGCAGAACCTCCAGGCAGTGAGCGAGAGGGCCTTGAGGTTGGGGTGTCTCGTGTAGCCCACGTTCTGCGTTAGGAGGTCTGACCGGAGTGGCAGGTGCACTGGGCCTTCCCCCGCCAGGCGTTTCAGGAGCGCGAACCACATCTGCCGTGGCCAGAGGGGAACTACCAGGATGAATTGTGCTTTGTCCTGGATGATGCGTTGCAGTGTCGCTGGGATCAGGGGGGTTGGTGGGAAGGCGTATACCAGAGACCACGCCCCCCAGTACACGTCGAATGTATCCCCTGATATTCTCTTGTCAGACGGGTGCCTTGAGCAGAATAGGGAGCACTTGGCATTCTGCTCTGTGGCAAAGAGGTCGACCTCCGGGGTACACCATCTCTGGAAGAGGGCGTTGGCGACCTCCAGCAGGAGGGCCCATTTGTGGGGCTGCAACTGTCTGCTCAGTTTGTCCGCTAGGATGTTCATGTCCCCGGGAATGTAAGAGGTGCGCAGCCAGCACTTGTTTTGCAGGGCCAGAGTCCATATCGCCAGTGACTCCCTGCAGAGGGGGCGTGATCCGGTACCCCCTTGCTTGTTGATGCAGAACATGGCCACTTGACTGTCTGTCTGGATGAGGATGGACAAGCCCCGAAGGTGGGGAAGAAATGCCTTGAGGGCGTATTTGACCGCCCTCAGCTCCAAGAGGTTGATGTGCAATTTCCGCTCTTTCGCTCACCAAGGAGCTTGTGTGCTGAAGTGATGGAAGTGTGCTCCCCAACCGGAGCAGGACGCGTCCATGGTAAGGATGGCCTGGTGCCGCAATTGGTGGATACTCTTGCCCACAGAAAGGTTTGTCTGCACCGTCCACCAGCGAATCTGCGCCTGGACTTGGGGCGTCATCGGGATGCGGGAGGACAGAGACTGAGTGTGTTGGTTCCAGTGGGTCCGTAGGTGCCACTGGAGCGAGCGCATCTTCATCCGCGCCACTGGGATGACCGAGGTTGTGGCTGCCAGGTGACCCAGTAGGCGTAGGAGGGACCGCGCTGAGGAGTTTGAAGATGCCGCCAGGTTGGACGCCAGCGATGTGATGGCTAACATCCTGCGCTGTGGGAGGTAGGCCTTCGAGGACTGCGTATCGATGACTGCTCCGATGAACTCCAGTTGCTGGGAGGGGCGGAGCTGTGATTTGTTGTAATTGATTATGAATCCCAGGGAGGAAATCAGGGCAGTCGTTGTGTGCAGGGAGGCCAGCAGCTCTTGAATAGAGGGTACTGAGATGAGCCAGTCGTCCAGGTAGGGAAAAACGGCAATGTCCTGTCTGCGGAGGTGAGCTGCTATTGTGGCCACACACTTCGTGAAGACACGTGGGGCCGGAGATAGTCCGAAGGGAAGGACTCTGTATTGGTAGTGACGTCCCAGAACGTGGAACCGAAGGTATTTCCTGTGTGCTCTGTGGATGCGGATGTGCGTGTATGCTTCTTGCAGGTCCAGAGATGCTAGCCAGTCGCCGTTCTGGATCAGAGGGAGGATAGAACTGAGGGAGTACATCCTGAACTTCTCCTTGATGATAAATTTGTTCAATTTGCGCAGGTCCAAGATGGGGCGTACTCCACCCGATCTCTTCGGAATGAGGAAATATCTTGAGTAAAAACCTGTGTTGATCCCTGATGGAGGAACCTCCTCTCTCGCGTGGGAGGACAGCAGGTGTAGTAGCTCTGCCGTCATGGCACGCTGCAGGTGAGGGGGAGTTTTGCTGACGGGTTTGTTGCATTGGCAGGGTGGCGCAAAGAACGGGATGCGGTATCCCTTGCGGATGATCCGTAGGACCCAGGAGTCCGAGGTGATTCTCTCCCATTCCGGCAGGAAGAAGGAGAGGCGCCCCCCGATCTGGGAGGGGGGCTGCCCATAGTTGTCAAAAAGAGGGGCCACCTTTGGCGGCCTGCGTGTTGCTGCTCTTCTTTGGTCTACGGTCTCGCTGGGACTGGCTTTGGTGTGGAGGCCCATGGTAGGAGTTAGTTTTGTACCTGGGCCCCTGCCATTTCCTGCTTGAGGGATACTTTTTGTTGTAACTATAGTATGACTTGCGCTGGTAGCTGTTCTTCTGAGAGTTATCGCTGCGCTCAAGGCCCTTCTCTGCCAGGGCCTGCAGGGTAGTACAGTCATCTTTCATATTGTTCACTGTGTCCGTGACTTTTTCCCCGAACAGCGATTCGCCTGTGCAGGGGGCATCCGCAATCTTGTCATGAGAGTCGTCCCTCAATCCGGACGCTCTCAGCCATGCCCATCTCCTTGCGGATATAGCTGTAGCCGCTGTTCTTGCAGACGTATCAAAGGCAACGAACGCTGTACTTGCCAGGTGTTTGTTGCACTCAGACATGTCAGTGAGAGCGGAGGAGAAAGAGGCTTGCGCGTCTTTCGGCAGAGAGGAGACAGCATTTCTGATGGTTGTCATGCAGGCGTCCTGGAACAGGACAATTTGGAATTGGTGTGCAGCGATCCTCGCACTGAGCATGGCTCCTAGATAGACTTTCTTCCCAATGTCGTCAAGGAGCTTCTGGTCCCATCCGGGCGGATTGTTGGCGTGGGTGCGGGAAGATTTAACTCTTTTCAATGCTGAGGACATGACTATGGATTGGTGCGGTAGCTGTGCCTTCTGAAAACCTGAAGTAGGTTGAAGTTGGTACTTGGAGTCCAGCCTCCTGGAGGTTGCACGGCCAGATGCAGGGGTTGCCCAGAGGCTCAAGTGGTTGTCTTGCAATTTGTGGTGTAGAGGTAGTGCAAATGGGGTATTCGGGGCCGCCAGATATTTCAGGACCTCCGGCTCTGCCTCCTCAGAGGCGCTGGGGGAGGTCAGGGCTAGGGTCGTGGCCACCTTGTTGAGGAATTTAGGGTACGTTAAGTCCTCTGGAGGGGGCGGGGGGCCCTCAGGTTTGGGAGAGTGTCTATTGTCTGAAGTCGTTCGATCCGTGACCGCTGACCCCACGACCGCAGCCTCAATCTCTTACTCCTCAGCGGTGCTGTCTGGGGAGGGAGCCTCTGGAGACAGCAGCGGTGGTATGTGGGGCGCCGCTGGTTCAGACACTCGCAGCGTTGGAAGTACCGCCACCTCCGCAACGGTGGATACACAGGGTGTTGTTGCAGCAGTGGTGGGGGGTGCTGTCTGTTGCACAAGTTGAGCCAGTAGCTGCAATATAGCTGAAGTGTTGGATGGCTCAGAAGAGACAGAGGAGGAGCTCCTGTGAGACCTGTAGCACCTGGACGCAGAGCGCCGCGAGCTACGTCTCCGACGATGCCCATGCCTCTTGTGGTGTCCATAGGAGGGGCCGGAGGCATCACTGCTGTTGGAGCGCTCCTTCCTGCGCTTTTCGCGCTTACGCCTGCTCTGGGAATCGCCCCGACTCGGAGCCTCCGAGTTGCTCCGATCTTGACTTCTCTTCCTCCTGTGGAAGCTGCGTTGAGGATCCTTGAGGCTCTTGGCACCGATATCAGCGCTGAAGGAGGGAGATCCTGCGGTCGCGGAGTGATGACGGGGCAAGTGGGATGAGCTAAGGAGGCTGACATTGCGGGAGCATCGGTGAGGATAGGAGGAGTCAGAACACTCACCGGTGGCGCCATCTTGGCTAACAGCATGGTCCGGAAGCGCCGCGTGGCCCGAAGCAGAGGGGCAAAATACTCCCGATGTGTTCCCCACGGGAAGATCCGTCGTGGCAGCAACGGGAAAGGCAGGAGTTCCGGAGGCAAGGCAGGGGGTGGAGGCCCTATTGGGCGCTCCCTGGGCCTCGGCAGCCGCAACTGTGTTTGGATCTGCGGGGTTGCTGAGAGCGGCGAGATGATCTTTTAAGGTATGCCCTCTGGCCTTCCGTGCTCTAGGAGACATCCTGGAGCAGTGGGGGCAGTCCTCGACGTTGTGTGTAGGGCCTAAACAGCGCACACACAACTCGTGCAGGTCAGAGCTGCTCATCTTTTTGCCGCAGGGGCATCTCTTGAATCCCGGTTTAGGCATTCCTCTGTTTAATCTTGTCCTCTTGCAGAAAAATTGATGTTCTTCGAGTATTAGTAGGTGGAGAGCAGGGTCCGTCTTGCTGGCAAGGCGGAAGGAAACGAACTGGCCAGGCTAGAGGCGGTCCTGGGAGGTGGGCTACCTGAGCACGCGCTGTAATCTGAGCTCTGGAGAGCACTTCTGACCTTGGTGCCGCCCGGAGGACGTCACCAGGTGTGACTGACGCAATCCTGCAGTCCATGGAGAACAGCTTGCCCTCTGGCACCTGAGTAATCAGGGAGCTTACTGACGTAAGGGTCTTTTACCTTGGGTCTGCATTCACTCTCCCTTACTCCACTAGGGGAACTCTGAAACCTGTTCCAGCTGGGGATTTTCTGGTTTCTAGGTGTGGTTGTGGTTTTATTTCTCTGACCTTGCAAAATAGGTCCTTTTATTAGGGTGAATTCTTTGTTTTTTTCACTTTCTCCTAACTCAGGATGAGCTTCCTTACCACAGTATATCACAGCCAGAGAGCTCAAAAACAGTGATAGTAGTGCCCAAGTATGAAAGGGCACTATGGTGATACTGCAAAGAGGGCTGCAGGTAGGACTTGTAGGGGGGACAGGCGGGGTACAGGGCAGACCAGGCAGCCACCTAGGTGGCACAGAGGAACACAAAAAATGAAAACAGCAAGACAGCAGCTGACCAAGGTCAAACTTGCCCAGTAGTCTATGCTCCACCGTGTCCCACCCAGGGGAGACGTACCCTGCAGGTACCCCAAACATCACACAGGAAACACAATGCCTGTAATGGGGCAAGCAGTGTACATTTTGGAACCACGTACTCACCCCAGGATTCATCCCAAACTGTCCAAACACCCAGCTATATGAACACCCGTCACACCAGCCCCTGGGAAGGACAGTGCAGGGAGCAGCCACGCGTTGCCTGACACATGTATACACCCAGCAGTCCAAAGTAACCGCCTTGATTACAGGAGTATATAAATCCTTTTAAATAAATAAAATAAATAAAGTGGATACACTGTACCCGCATTGCATACCTTAGCCTGTCCACAGTCTGCTGGCAGAACACAATCTATCTACCAGGCCCACCCTAGCCAATAGTTGCTAGATCACCAACCTGCCACCCTCAACCATCTGCCCCCCATGTGTAAGGGCCATAATAGTGGCAGGTGGTGATGGGGGGGACGTGCGGATGTCCATGTATGTCCCCCCCCCACACCAGACCCCCCACCCCAGACCCCCCCACCCTAGGCACATGCCTACCTGCACAATGGATGGCCTAGGACTGCGCACCACCAGCACCAACAGCATATGGGCACATCAGCATGGTGGGGGAGGGAGCGTTGGTGGTGGAGGGGGCCGTGACACCTGCCCACAGCAGACTAAAGCCATGCCCTGTACCAGGGCATGGTGTGCAGTGCAGCAAAGGTCTGTCGGATGAACTGCAAAGGTAGCCCCAGGGACTACTATGTTTTTGTGGCAACAGTGTGGTGCAGTACACACAGACAGTGTGTCTTTGACCAGAAGGTCCCAGGTTCAGGTCCCAGGTGTGGCTCATGCAGACCATGTCCCTACATTTTACCCTACGTTGCAGATACAACATCATCATGTGCACTCCCCAAAGCATCGCCCAACAGAAGCACAAACACCCATACCCACAAGCTACACTATCCAAAGCCCCATGGATTGTCAGGTTGTTGGGCCCGGCATGGAGCAGCAGTTTCCAGCAAAGCAGCACTTCTAGCACCTGCATACCTTAGCAATGCCTGCACTGTGCCCAGGACCAACATATGCCAACATAGGAGTGGGAGTGTGTGTATGTCTATCTATTGTTTTGTGGCTGCCTACTCCTCACTGGGCCCACAGTGCTTACACTGATTCCAGCATTAACCTGTCAATGTGCATAATGAGGAGCAAGGTATTGTGGGTATGGCATGGACAGGGCAGACTCAGCATCTGCACATGGTGTGGGGCAATGGCTGGGAGACTGTAGTGCCTGACCACCACCTGCATGGACAGGGTGGCCACAGCATGTCATGCTGGGAGGTCAGTCTCACTCTGACTGAACAGTGACCATGGCATGTCTAGGTTCCCACATAGTGCTATACACTGCTTCTCTCAAGTGATATCTGTGTGGTCTCTGGTCTGGGGCCCAATCACTGTGTTATCTGCTTGGTGTCTGGGTGCACAGAGATCCCCTGGGAAGCTGCACTGTGGACTGGCTAGTGGACTGTCTGCATGTGCTTATATGGCACACCTTGCAAGGTGCAGACTGAGTATTTTGCATGTGTATGTCTGGAGCACCTTGCAGGGTACAGACTGAGTATGCCCTCTGCTGGTGGATGTCAGTCTGTGGTAGGGGGAATAGCTGAGCCCTTCCAGGCTTGTGCCCTTGTGACAAGTACAGATCTACATTAACAGCCCTGGTGGCAAAGATGTGGAGTATGAGTCTGGTGGAGGCTAGATCTTGTCCACCACCCTGGCCAAGTGAGGGTAGTCTGGTAGGTGATGCTACATAATCTGCATGTGGATCTGGACTCTTCCCTGCCTCTGTAACAAACAGCCTTGCTAACCACACTGGCTAGGCACCAGTCTGGGTACACCATGGTCTGTAAGGGCCAGATATGACAGAGGAATGCAGGTAGATCCAAGAATATCCTAGGTATAGCTTCAAGGAATACCTGACACACAGCAATGCCTAGTTCATCTAACCCGGTACTGCGGACCTGATGCTGGGCGCATCACCTCACCCTCAGGGTGAGCGCAGAACCCACACAATGGCATGGTCTGTAGCTACTCCGTGCCAGTAACACACACTACTCCGTGCCAGTAACACACATGCTCAGTACCCCCTACCATGGTGCGGTGCTGTAGAGGTGCATACCCCATCTGGTGACCTGCTGTAGACTGCTAATCTGCATGTGCATTGCATCATGGGTACTGGTGAGTTAACTCTATTCTGGCACCCACAGCAGACATGCCACGTGGTGAACTGCAGTCTTTCTATATCTGGAGATAAGAAACAATCACTCCATCCTAACATCAACATGCATATGGTAGAAAATACTAGAGCACAAAACAGAAACAGAATCTGAGAGGAAGAATACGTCTCAGATTAATATAGGACTGCACATCAGCCATGGGAAAGCCCCTCTAAGCTGCTGTCCCAACACATCATCCTTCTGTATCCAGCCATTGCAAATCAGCAAGCTATGGAGGTGTAGCCTACTGGTTAGTACTGATACCTCCCAAGCCAAGTGTCATGGGTTTGATTCCCTTTTGTTCTTTTTTTTTATGCCAAACAGCCATGATGCCCATTGACCCCTTCTCTCCACCCTCTGCGGGTCTTACCGCCACCGGCAATGTTAACGCACGCTAACTTTGCATCGGGTGACGTTAGCGCGCGTTAAAGTCACTTAACGCACGATAACGTAACTGCTGCTACCTTATCACAGTTTAGTAAACATACCCCTTACATACAATCCTGTAGTTGGGGCATGGTAAGCTTTCTCTGAGACAATGTTTCTAAAATTAATTAATGCCTCTCTCCTCCTTCTCAAGTAATCCATAATATACAAGTCCCTCCTGCTCCTCTCACATTAGGTTTTCCTTTCTGGCTCTGTATGTTTTTATGTAATGTAAGTTTTTTATATTCACTTCATCTCCGTTTCCTTAACAGTGAATAATTAACTGAAAAAGGTCTTTTTCAAGACTTCCATTTAGTTGTGCCAATCACATGGTGTATCATGCAAGTACCCTTTCTGTAATACCCTCCTCTGACAACTTGAATGATCTGATTTTATTTTTAATTATTTATTGTCTTTTATTCACTTTTAATTATTTATTTGGCTACTTTTGGCTTTTCTATGTCTTATTAGCTATTTATTCATTCGTCCTTTCATGGTTAGCTTTTTAAATATTAATTTTAATATCTAACACTCCATGTATAAATGTGTTGTTTATACGTTTACCTTTTACATGTTTTACATGTAAATATGCATGAGATGCATTTACATGCACTGTTCCCATTGTATTCGAATGTCTCTCATGCATATTCATTAGGGGCAGCCTGAAAACCTGAATGGTGTTTGGCCCTCCAGGACTGGAGTTGGGAACCTCTGTATTAGGGTATCCATGCGTTAACTGTAAGGAACATGCTGGTCACATCCCCAACCATTACTGCGGAAGCTTTTCACTTGGCTCATGCTAGTGTTCTTGCTAAATATGCATTAAATGTAAAAAGGCTCCCATAGTTTTAAAAGGGAACAAGAGTAAACACCCTGACGTGGGTTTTCTTCATTGGCAATAGTACACATTTTTCTTATGTAACCTGAGATATTCATAAGAACATTAGAAACGTCTGTAATAAACATAACCTTTTACACAATAACAGATACCACAGTGAAGTAAAGGGTTACTTTAATTACATTCTTGCAAGCAAAGGTGAAATGCTTGACTGGGCATTCACACATCCTCTGTTTCATGGTTCTTTAATAGTACACTATGGGGTATGTTTACTAAACCATCTTAATGTTACCTGCGCTAGTTGCAGTGTTAATGTGAAGAATGCCATATAAGGTAGTGGGCGTTCCGGCGGCAAAGTAGCAAGAATCTGTATAGCGGGATAGTGGGCGCCTTGGCTCATTAACGCATGGAAACCTTAAGTCCATGCCAGCGCTATGTTAGAGGCTATAGAGATATAGCCCACTGGTTATGACAATGACTGTGGAGGCAGAGGTCATGAGTTCAATCCCATGGTGGTGTTATTTAATTAAGGATGTCTGAGGGGTTTCCTTTTAATTTGAATCAGTGCTGCCAGCAAAAATACCCTCACAGTGCCGTAACCTAAGGTGCCTCATAGGGCGCCCCATAGGGCACATTATAAAGTGCCCTGTCTGCCAAGGCACCTTATAATGTGCGCTATAGGGGCATTATAGTGTGCCTTATAGGGTGCTTTATATGGCGTCTTATGAGGCACCTTAAGGTTACGGCACTGTGAGGGTGGTTTTGCTGGCAGCACTGATGTAAATTAAAAGGAAACCCCTCAGAGAGCTCTAATAAAGAACACCACAGTGGGATTGAACCTATGACCTCTACTTCACAAGTCATTGTAGTAACCAGTAGACTACAGCTTCTAACACAATGCTGGCTGGCCACAGAAAGACTGTAGGACACTGCACAAACTGTCTGCTGTGGTTACCAGGATAGGGTATACTCACCAGTACCCATGATGCACTGCACCTGCAGACCAGCAGTCTACATCTGATCACAAGATGGGGTATGCACCTCCACAGCACCTCGGCCTGGTAGGGGGAACCGACCGTGTGTGTTACTGGCAAAGAGTAGCTACAGACTGTGACATTATGCTGTTCCTGTGCTCACCCTGAGGGTGAGGTGGGGCGCCCAGCACCAGGTCCGCAGCACCTGGTTTGCTTGAGGTAGGCTGTGCTGCAGATCCCCATCAGTGCTAGTGTGCGACAGGTAGTCTTTGCAAATACACCTGTGTCCATCTGTATTTCCTGGTCACGTTTAGGCTTTGTGGACTATGATGCACCCAGAATAGTGTATAACCTGTGTGGTTGCCATGGTCACATGTTATAGGAGAAGAGTGTTGTGTAGATCCAAAAACAGATTATGTAGTACCACCAAATCCACTCTCTCTGGGTCAAGGTGGGGGACAGGATCTCCCATCCACATTCTACATATGAGGCAATAGAGGGGACCACCACCCCAGTCCTTCTGGGAAATAGGCACTTTACCCTGCAGGACAGTCAATGCAGATTTGTACATATTTCAGAGGGCACTGACAGACAGGCCCAGAAAAGCTCAGCTGCTCCCCACCACAATCTGACATTCACCAGCAGAGAACGCAGTCAGTCTCCACCCACTGCACCCTGCAAAGTGTTCCAGTCATACACATGCTAACTGCAAATAGTCTGCTAGCTAGTACATGTTCCTGGAAGAACTGTGCACCCCCAAAAGTAGAACGTACACACACACCAAAGAAATATGTCAGCAATTGGGTCCCACAAAAAATAACGCATCAATATCACTTGCACTATGTATTGAACTATGGGAGAACCTAGCCATGCCATGGTCACTGCTCAGTCAGGGTGAGAGTGACCTCCCAGCATGACATGCTGTGGCCACCCTGTCCGTGCAGGTGGTGGTCGGGCACTACCATGTCCAAGCTATTGCCCTATGCCCTGTGCAGATGCATCCTGCACAGACCGCCGTGTCCAGGCCATACCCACAAGACCTTGCTCCTCATTATGCACATTGGCAGGCTAACACTGGAAACAGTGTAAGCATTGGGGGCTCAGTAAGGTGTAGGCAGCCACAAAATCCTGGATAGACATACACACACTCCCACACCTATTTCAGCATTGTGCAAATATAGAGGTGGTTGGCAGCCCTGGCCAACACACCAGTCCTGGGCACAGTGCAGGCATTGCTATGGTACTCAATACTGTTAGGGTCACTCCCCAGGGTGGTAAACACTGTCAAAAACAAAATCTGACACTCCACAAATATCAGAAAGGTTGCTATGATGAATCTCTGTCAACAAACTGTGTTTAACTTAGGATTTGTTATCTGACCTTGATCATAGCAGCCTTTTGATATATGTGGAATGTGTTTCCAAGTTTAAGACAGCATTGCTAAGGTATGCAGGTGCTAGTATTGGGAGATGCTGCTCCGCGCAGGGCCCAACAGCCTGACTCTCCTTGAGCCGTTGGATAGTGGAGCCTGTGGGTGTGGGTGTTTGTGCCCCTGTTGGCCGCTGCTCTAGCGCAGAGGTTCCCAACTCTGGTCCTGGTGGGCCAAACACGGTTCAGGTTTTCATGCTGTCCCTAATGAATATGCATGGATACATTAGCATACAATGGGGGCGATGCATACAAATGCATCACAGGCATATTTATTAGGGACAGCATGAAACCTGAATGGTGTTTGGCCCTCCAGGACTACAGTTGGGAAACTCTGCTCTAGGGATTGCACATGTTTATGGTGTATGTGCTCTGTAGAGTAAAATATAGGCGTTTATTTTATCTGCAATACAGGCTCCGTCATTATTACCAAGGTTTCGTACTGGGTAAAATATAGGGACATGGTCTTCAGGCACCACAGCTGGAACTTGAACCTATGACCTTCTGCCATTGAATATACTGGCTGTGTGTACTGCACCAAACTGTTGTCACAAAGGCAGATCATTCCCTGGGGATACCATGACTGTTTGTCAGACAGACCTTGTCCGTTGCAGTGCACGACACCCACCTAAACAGGGCTTGGCCTTGGCCTGCTGTGGGCAGATGCCACTGCCCCCTCCACCACCAGCACCCCTCCGCCACCATGCTGACATGCCCTTGTGCTGGTGGTGCGCAGTCCCAGGCTATCCAGTTTGCCGGTAGGCGGCTGCCTGTGGTGCGTGATATGGGGTAGGGGTGCCTGCATAGACATCCATGCTTCCCCCCGGCACTGCCTGCCAATGTTATGTGCCCTTTGGGGTACTTGCTGGGTACTGTTTCCTGGGACACTGTGGGGCACACACTCGTGGACATGTTTGCCCTTGATCAGTTGCTGTCTTGCTGGTTTTCCGTTTCTACATTCCTATGTGTCACCTAGGCATCTGCCTAGTCCACCCTGTGCCCCAGCAGCCCCACTGCATGTCCCGCCTGCAGCCCCCTGTACCCCATTTGCAGCTTCACCGTAGTGTCCTTTCGTACTTGGGCACTATGCTGTTGCTGCACATGTGAATACCACTTAGGCAAGCTGCCCAATATACACCACAGCAAACCCTCATGAACACTATCAATGTTGGAACATTTACTTTGTAGGAGAATCAGAATTGACCCTTCCAAAAGTGACATCTTCCTTTTTATTCTTTATGGGTAGTGTTGATTACCATTTATCATTGTTTTTTCTTTTAGCCAGCTCGGTGTTTTGTATTTCTATTTTGGATCTGGTCATTATCTCTCTGGCATTTGCATGTTTTGTTACTGCACATGTATCACTACTATCACTTATCTGGGTCTCCCTGCCTTTGCTCTACATTGCTGATTGAACTGGTTTCTCTCTCCTGCAAATGTGCCTCTAATGCAGGGTTTTAACTGGCGTTAATTTTCAGACCCTGATTTCATGGCGTTAGTGTGCCTGGGGCCTCTCCCCACCCACTCTCCGCCCATTGACCCCTTATCGCCGCCCTCTGGGGAGCCTTACTCCACCCTCTGTACACCTTAATGCCACCGGAGACGTTATCGCGTGATAACGTCGCCACTGTGACGTTAGCGCTGTTTAGTAAACATACCCCTATGTCCTCGCTTTCTTCCAGCATGTCCATAATTCATTGGTTAATACTTATACACCTGTATCAGGCTATGTGTTATTAGCCACGTAGTTTCTCTTCCCAGAATGCAGACATATAGTAAAGGAAGTCAGAAAATCATTACATACTACACTATATCCTCGCCTTCTTCCAGCATGTCCATCACTCATTGGTTATTAATACTTGACTCACTCCAGTTCTTTGTACTTCCGCACCTGTGTCAGGCTATGTATTACTAGCCACGTAGTCTCTCCTTCCAGGATGCAGACATACAACAAAGGGAGTCAGGAAGTCATTACATACTACACTATGGGGTATGTTTACTAAACGGCGCTAATGTCGCAGCTGCGAGGTTATCGCACGATACGTGATGTTATCGCGCGATAATGGCACATTACCGTGCAATAATGTCACATATTGTGCGATAACGTCTGCTGCGGTGGTAAGGTGCACCGAGGGTGGAGTAAGGCTCCCCAGGGGCAGAGAGAAGGAGTCAATGGGCAGAGAGTGGGCGGGGAGAGGCCCCAGGCACACTATCGTCGTGAAATGAAGGTCCAAAAAATAGCGCGAGTGAAAACCTGGCGTTAGAGGCAAAAGTGAAGGAGAGAGAAACCATTTCAGTCAGCAATGTTGCAGCAAAGGCAGGGAGACCAAGAACAGTGATAGTAGTGATACTTGTGCTGTACCACTAGATAGTGCCCAAGTACGAAAGGGCACTATGGTGTGGCTGCACATGGGGTACAGGAGACTGCAGGCGTGACATGCAGTGGGGCAGCTGGAGCAGCTGGGGCATAGGGCAGGCTAGGCAGAAGCCCAGGTGACACATAGAGAAACAGGAACGCAATATGAGCAACTGATTAAGGTCAAACATGCCCACAAGTGTCTGTGTCCCACAGTGTCCCAGGGGACAGTACCTAGCAAATACCCCAAATGGAACAGAACATTGGCAGGCGGTTCCGGTGGGAAGCATGGATGTCCATGCAGGCACCCCTACCCAAGATTACACACCATAGGCAGCCGCCTACCGGCACACTGGATGGCCTGGGACTGTGCACCACCAGCACCACCGGCATAAGGGCATGTCAGCATTGTGGCAGAGGGGTGTCGGTGTTGGGGGGGCAGTGGCATCTGCCCACAGCAGACCAAGGCCAAGCCCTGTCTAGGTGGGTGCCGTGCACTGCAAAAAACATCTGACCATCTGACGAACAGTAATGGTATACCCAGGGAATGACCTGCCCCTGTGGAACAGTTTGGTGCAGTACACCCAGCCAGTGCATCCAGGGGCAGAAGGTCACAGATTCAAGTCCCAGCTGTGGCTCCTGCAGACCATGTAACATATATTACCCAGTCAAACCATGGTAATAAAGAAGGAACATTTTGTGCAGATAAAATAAACACGCCATAAAAGCCTATAGTCTACCCTATAAAGCACATTCACCATAGACATGTGCAGTCCCTAGAGCAGAGGCTCCCAACTGCAGTCCCGGAGGGCCAAACACCATTCAGGTGTAATGCTGTCCATAAGACATATGCTTGAGATGCATTTGTATGTACCGCCCCCATTGTATGCAAATGTATCCCCTGCATATACATTAGGGACAGCATGAAAACTTGAATCGTGTTGGGCCCACCTGGACCAGAGTTGGGAACCTCTGCCCCAGAGCATTGGCCATATCCACTATCCAAAGCCTCATGGAGGGTCAGGCTCTTGGGCCCTGTGTGGAGCAGCATCTACCAATACTAGAACCCGCATACCTTAGCAATGCCGTCATAAACCTTGAAACAATAGAAAAAAGGAACCCAGTAAAATGAGGACCACCTAAGGAAAGTCACACTTATGTGTGACATAAGTGTGACTTTCCTTAGGTGGTCCTCATTTTACTGGGTTCCCTTTTTCTATTGTTGTATGGACTTACGGACCTGGTTGTGTATTTTTGTATTTCTGCTGGTCATAAACCTTGAAGCACGTTCCACATATATCAAGCAGTTGCTATGATTATTGTCAGATAACAAGCCCAAAATGAAACACAATGTGTTAACAGAGATCCATCAGAGCAACTTGTCTGATATCTGTGGAGTGTGTCTCGGTTTATGTCTCTGACAGTGTTTACCACTCCGGAGAGTGATCCCAAAAGTATTGAGTACCATAGCAATGCCTGCGCTGTGCCCAGGACTGGTGTGGCGGCCAGGGCTGCCAAACACCACTATATTTGCACAATGCTGAAGTAGGTGTGGGAGTGTGTGTATGTCTATCAAGTGTTTTGTGGCTGGCCACACCTTGAGGAGCCCACAATGCTTGCACTGTTTCCAGTGTTAGCCTGCCTATGTGCATAATGAGGAGCAAGGTACTGTGGGTATGGGCCGGACAGGGCAGCCTGGGCAGGATGCATCTGCACAGGGTATATGGCAATGGCTGGGACATTGTATTGGCCGACCACCACCTGCAGGGACACGGTGACCACAGCATGTCATGCTGGAAGGGGGGGGGGGGGTGTCACTCACACCCTGACTGAGCAGTGACCATGGCATGGCTAGGTTTCCACATAGTGCCATTCAGTGTTTCTCTCAAGTGATTTCTTGGAGTTTCCCTGGTTGGGGCCTAATCACTGATATACCACCTCTGGGTATGCAGTTTCTTCAGAAATATGCACTATGTACTAGCTAGCAGACTGTCTGCAGTTAGCGTGTGTATGGCTGGAGCACCTTGCAGGGTGAACACTGACAGTGCCCACTGCTGGTGAATGTTAGATGGTTGTGGGGGGCATCTGAGCGTATACAGGCCTACTGCCAGTGCCCTGTGTGATACAAATAAATCTGCATTCACTGCCTTGGAGGGTGGGCATTCCCCTGCAGGAATGGGGTAGCTGGTTTCACAGCCCTTCATCATGTCTCTCCACTGCTGCCATTACAAAGATGTAGAGTGTGGGTCTGTTGGTGGCAGATCCTGACCCCTCTGGCCCCGAGAGGGTGGGTCGGTAGGCGCTGCCCCCTGATCTGCTTGTGGGTCCAGACACCCCTCCTGCCCTATAGGATGCAGTAGGTGATGGCAATGAGGTGAGGGTGTTTCTGCTGGCAGTACAGATGTGTCAGATTGTTACATGCAGCAATAACACTTGCCACAGACAGCCATATCAGATGAGACCCCTGAGAGATCGAACTCATGACCTCTGGCTTGTTGGTCATTGTATTAACCAGTGGGACATAGTTAGGTTGCACTTGCTGTGGTTGTTTGGGGTAGTGGTTGCAGACATGTGTTCGTGCACCATAGGTTGCAGGTTCAAGTCCCACATGTTCCTTCTCTTTGCCCTTTTTTGGTGCTAACCTGACCAGGAGCTGCCTGACGACTGGTCACCTCTCCGCACACCCTTCCATCTCTTCACCTTACAACACAGTATGCCCTCGATGCAGCCTATCTGTCGAATATTAGCTATTACATATGGCTCTTTCTTTGTACTGTCCATGTCGGCTGGGGGGATTGGCATTGCTGTTGTTGATCTGATGTGATCCTGTCTGTTTGTAGGTTCATGTCTCACATGCTCATTTTCTGTTCTGTTCCCCATTTTGTCCTGCTCCACAGAGCATCCCCTGCCGCCCATTGGGTTTAGCTTCTTTGCTCTTTTGCATGTT
The DNA here is from genome assembly GCA_033557465.1 of Ichthyophis bannanicus. Lineage (NCBI taxonomy): Eukaryota > Metazoa > Chordata > Amphibia > Gymnophiona > Ichthyophiidae > Ichthyophis > Ichthyophis bannanicus. The sequence goes on along the minus strand of CM066051.1, from coordinate 22,519,156 downwards.
ATGTCCACTGCATAACATTTAATTGTATGTGTGTGCATGTGTTTATATGTGGCTGTCGTCCCAATTACTGACTGTGATATGAGCTGTACACACCGGTTCTGCATGTGCATTGCATCTTCATGACTGTTGGGGTTGCCCTATCCTGGCAGCCAGCTGTGTTTTGGTGTGGTGCCCTCCAGTGTTCTTGTATGCAGCCTTTGCAGTGATGTTTATATTGGTGTTGTAGCCTACCGGTTTGTGCATTGCCATTTGTGCTACTGGTCATGGGTTCAATTCCTCTCTGTTCTAATTATTTTATGCCTCTCGTCCACACGTACTTTGCATTCCTGTTACAGTCCTATCTGTGACGATCTGTGCTGCTGGCACATTATACCCTCATCACTGTTGCCAAACATCCTTCTGTCAGTCTATCTGTGTCTGCAAGCTCTGTGGCGTCCTGCCCTACTGTGTAGGCTGCTACCCCATGTCCTGCACTGGCACACTTTTCTGCATTGCGACTCTTCATGCTTGCCTCTCCTGTGTCTGCTCTGCATGGTACTGCTCTCCTCTGTCCTCCTGTCATTGCACTTATCCTGCCACCTCTACCTCCTCTGGTGGACACATATCCCCATTCTCTGCCACACACTGTCATTGTTGCACTGTACATTACCATCACCCTGTACATCGGTACAGCTGCCCCCGATATGTTTGTCCACTTTACCTGCTGCCACATGGGCTGCACGCAGATTTGGCTGGTCCATGAGCTTCATCATCTACTTCCTTCCATCACTTGTTCATTGCCTTTCCTTGGTGCTCTGTGCAGTGTTATGGTTACATCTGGTTTGAGCCATACATTTCATGCTTGTGACCTTGTTGTGCCCCTGGGCACCATCACCTGTGTCACCTTAGCATCCCTGGGGCAACGTTTGCGGCACCTTAGGTTTGGCCAGTTTATGGGGTGCTTATATGCTGCCTTGGAGGGTGCCAACCTTTCCTGCTGCCCTCTGGGGCATATTATGACCTGCCTTGGATGACGTGGTGCTTTATGATGTGCCTTATGGTGCGTCCTAAAAGGTTCATTAGGTTGTGGCACTGGGGTGAGGCTTTTTTGGCTGGCAGTGCAGATTGTTGGGATGTGTCTGACTGTTACAAGCAGGAAAAGGGATTGCCTCAAACAGCCTTTTAACTGAGCCCACTGAGGGATTGAACTCATGACCACTGTATCAGCAGTCAAGGTATTAACCAGTGTGCTACACCTCTGTTGCTGTGATTGCAGGTCAGCGCGACTAATTAAGGCTAATGCATGTTAATGTGCCACGGCTCCCTCTATTGTGCGATAACGGACTTTATCGCGCGATAACCCGAAATGCTACCTTAAGACCGGAACACCCACTACCTTACATGGCATTCATCACAGTAAGACTGCAACTAATGCCGGTAACATTAAGACGGTTTAGTAAACATACTCCTATGTGCTCGCCTTCTTCCAGCATGTCCATCACTCATTGGTTAATACTTGTCTCACTCCAGTTCTTTGTACTTCCGCACCTGTGTCAGGCTACGTATTACTAGCCACGTAGTCTCTCCTTCCATCCCTGTGAGGTTTAAGCTTCCAGGATGCAGACATACAACAATGGGAGCCAGAAAGTCATTACATATAAAATTATATTACAGAATGGTGAATGAATAAAATACAAGAATTATATTACAATGTAAAAATAACATCACACTTGTTTAAATCAAACCCCTCCCGCTTTCTTTTTAAAGTTTTCTTGTTACTTTTTAAATTTACTCTACAGTTCCATAGGAAGCTTCTAATTTAGATAACATCCCTGAAAAATACTATCTTGGAAGTCCAGACCAGCTGTATTCCATGCTTTAAGAAAAGTGGAAGGAAGTCCAAAAAACTGCCAGCATGGTTTAAAGGTGAGGTCAGAGAGGCTGTTGCCAAAAAAGCATCTTTCAGGAAATGGAAAAAACAGCCAAACGACGAAACCTGGAAACAGCACTAGACTGGCAAGTCAAATGCAAGGCATTGATAAGGCAGGCAAAGGGAGAATTTGAGAAGAAGCTTGCTGCGGAAGCAAAAACGCGAAGTAAAGACCTTTTCAAGTACATTCGTAGCAAAAAACCTGTGAGAGAGTCAGTTGGTCCATTAGATGATAAAGGGTTAAAGGAGCACTAAGAGGCGACAAGGCGATAGCGGAGAGATTGAATGAATTCTTTGCTTCAGTCTTTACTGAGGAAGATGTAGGGATGTTACCCATGACTGAAGTGGTATTTAAAGGTGCGGAAGAATTGAAGGAAATATCGATACATCGGGAAGATGTATTACAACTATTAGATAAACTGAAGAGTAGCAAATCACCTGGGCCGGATGGTATACATCCAAGGGTGTTGAAAGAACTGAAATATGAGATTGCAGACCTGCTATTAGTAATCTGTGAACTATCATTAAAATCATCTCTAATACCTGAAGATTGGAAGATCGCCAATGTAACACCAATTTTTAAAAAGGGTTCCAGGGGTGATCCGGGAAACTACAGACCGGTGAGCCTGACATCAGTACCGGGAAAAATGGTAGAAACCATCATAAAGAATAAAATTACTCAGCATGTAGATAGTCATGACCTAATGGGAGACAGCCAACATGGCTTTAGACAAGGAAGATCTTGTCTTACTAATCTGTTATGTTTTTTTGAAGGAGTGAATAATCAGGTGGACAAAGGTGAGTCGGTTGATATTGTGTATCTGGACTTTCAGAAAGCCTTTGACAAGGTCCCTCATGAGAGACTTTTGGCAAAACTAAAGAGTCATGGGATAGGAGGCAGTGTACTATTCTGGATCAGGAACTGGTTAAAAGATAGAAAGCAGAGGGTAGGGCTAAATGGCCAATTTTCCCAATGGAGAAAAGTGAATAGTGGTGTACCCCAGGGATCTGTGCTGGGTCCGCTGCTTTTTGACATATTCATAAATGACCTGGAAAGTGGAATAACTATGGTTACACGATGCAAGGTTCCACATTAGGAACCTCCACCCAGGAAAAAGATTTAGGCGTCATTGTGGATACCATGTTAAAGCCCTCAGCCCAGTGTGCAGCGGCGGCCAAGAGAGCAAATAGAATGCTAGGTATGATAAGGAAAGGAATGGAAAATAAAACAAAAGATATTATAATGCCTCTATATCGTTCCATGGTGAGACCGCACTTTGAATATTGTGTGCAATTCTGGTCGCCGTATCTTAAAAAGGATATAGCGATTTTAGAAAAGGTTCAGAGAAGAGCCACCAAAATGGTAAAGGGGATGGAAGGATGCTCCTATGAAGAAAGGCTAAAAAGGTTAGGGCTCTTTAACCTGGAAAAGAGACGGCTGAGGGGAGATATGATAGAAGTCTATAAATTAATGAACGGAGTGGAACGGGTAAACGTAGATCGATTGTTTACCTTATCAAAATATAGAAAGACTAGGGGACATGCAATGAAGCTACAGGGTAAACTATTTAAGACTAATAAAAGAAAATATTTTTTCACTCAACGTGTAATCAAACTCTGGAATTTGTTACCGGAGGATGTAGTAAAGGCTGTTAGTGTAGCTGGGTTTAAAAAAGGTTTGGACAAGTTCCTGGAGGAAAGGTCCATAAACCATTATTAAGAAGGGACCGAGGATATCAATGCTTGACCCAGTACAAGCATTGTGGAACCTGTGTCCCTTGGGGAAACTGCTAGGTACGTATGACCTAGATTGGCCACTGTTGGAAACAGAATACTGGGCTTGATGGACCTTGGTCTGACCCACTATGGCATATCTTATGTTCTTATGTTCTTATCCTTCCTGACTCTATCTCTTCCCCTTTATTGTCCATTAATAACATTACACCTTTGTGCACTGGAGATGATACAATCATTTGTTTAATGCTTGCCCTTTCTATCAATCTTTGAGTTAACCCTCCCATACACTGTATTATGCAACACCCCACCGTAATTAATACTTCAGTTACAACAAGTACAGAAGTAAATATAGATATTACCTCCCCTTTCCACTTCCCAAACCATGACTCCAACCATCCAGTGAGAGAGGTAGCCGTACATGAATTTTCTGCCAATTCCTCTGCCAAGGTAGTTAGTCCTCACAGGGCTTTAGTGATAGTGCCATCAGGGGCCGTGTTATTGGGGATGAACATACATTCCCCCCCCCCCAACATTACACACACGCCCCCTTTTTCAGCCGCCATCATATCTAAAATTATTTGGTTCTCCCAAGCCATTCTGCTAGTGGCATCCAAATGTTCTGTGATTCCCTTTATTGCATCCCGGGTATAATTGATAATATATATAATTTATCCAATCTACACTTTTGCTTATCGTGATTACCCATATCAGGGATTCAAATCCAGCTGCAATTTGGTTTCATGCTTTATACTCATCCGGAACTCCCCGAGGGACTCCTGTTGCTTCTATATATATCCTGTCATCAAATGAGGCTCCCAAGATACTCCTCCTTACCCTTTGTATTTGCCCCTTGTCCTGTTCTGTGAATGCCAAGGTAAAAGGAACTGCCAATTGAACTATTGCACATGTTCCCGACCATAGGGTAGGCAAAGTTGGTCTCAACATCCGCCCTCCACAGTACCACCACAGCTCTGCCCTATTGATTACCAGGTTGGAGTAGTTCTTCTCTTCTCCTTCCGTCCCTGTCAGGTTTAAGCTTAGAACGCAGGGTGTTCAGTTCCCCCACTTCTCTTGTGTAGTTCTTCCCCCGCCTGGTGAGACAGGCGGAGTGATTTCCAAACAATGCTGAAAATGTGGGGGGAACTTTTACCTCCTTCAAGTCTGTAGAGGAAAAGAGCAAATTCAATTCCTGAGAACAGATAAAGAAGAGGACAGCCCAAGTACATATTCTGTAAGAAACTTATCTTTGGTTTCAAACTGAGGAGATTCCTTTAATTGTCCCATATAGGGTAATCCGAATAACATTTCATAGGGGGACAATCCTAAATCTTTCCGAGGGGCTGTTTGGATTCTTAACAATGCTAAGGGCAAATACTTAGTCCAGGGTAATTTTAGGTTCTACATCAACAAGCAGGGAGGAATGGGGTCACGCCCACTCTGCAGGGAGGCACTAGTGATCTGGTCCATAGCTCTCAAGAACAACTGCAAGCTGCGAGCATCCTATCTCCCAGGGGACCAGAACTCTCTGGCAGATCGACTGAGCAGGCACCTTCAGCCCCACGAATGGACCCTTCTCCCCGAGATCACCAACAATGTCTTCAGGCAATGGGGCACACCTCAGGTAGACCTGTTTGCCACAGAACAGAATGCCAAATGCCCCCTCTTCTGCTCCAAGCGCCCATCCTCCCGAAGGATAGCAGTGGATGCATTCGATGTGTGTTGGGGTGAGTGGTCTCTGCTGTATACCTTCCCCCCCTTCCCGCTGATCTCAGCAACCCTCCAAAAGGTCATTCAGGACAAAGCAAACATCATCATCATAGTGCCCCGCTGGCCCCGCCAGATGTGGTTCACCCTCCTTCTGCACCTTGCCAGCGAGCCCCCGATGCAGCTCCCACAGCGCCCGGATCTGATCACACAAAACAAGGGCATGATGCGACACCCCAACCTCGGAGCCCTTGCTCTTACAGCCTGGAGACTGAAAGGCTAAACATCTCAACGCTACCGCCAGAGGTGCAGGATGTAGTCCTGGCAGCCAGGAAACTGTCAACAAGAAAGTCGTATGGACTCAAATGGAAGAGGTTCACCATCTGGTGCGCACCACGCGGCCTAGACCCAGCCACTTTCCCGGTGCTCCACGTCCTACAATACCTCACTTCGCTATCGCAGCTCGGGCTCAAAACTCAGTCTGTCAAGGTCCACCTCACTGCCATCGCCGCGCATCATGATCCAGCGGACAAATCCTCTAACAACTCCATATCAACGCTTCCCCGTGGTCTCCAGATTCATGAAAGGCCTCTCAAACCTGAAGCCTCCAGTCAAGCCTCCTGTACCAGCATGGGACCTTAACCTTGTCCTCCAGAGGCTTGCAGAAACCCCCTTCGAGCCTCTACAGACAGCTGACCTTATGTTCATGTCCTGGAAAGCCCTCTTCCTCATAGCCATAACATCTGCACGAAGGGTTAGTGAGCTGCAAGCACTCGTGGCTCACCCGCCATATACCCAGCTTTACCAGGACCGCGCCCTTCTACGCACTCACCCCAAGTTCATTCCCAAGGTATCGTCTGCTTTCCACATCAACCAGACTATTGAACTCCCATCTTTCTTTCCCGAGCCACACTCCTCAGTGGAAGAGGAGCGGCTGCACACCCTGGACTGCGTATGAGTCCTTCGCCTCTACCTCCAAAGGACTGAACCAATACGCAAAGGCAAGCAGCTGTTTGTGTCCTTTGACACCAACAGACCAAGCAGACCAGTCACAAAAAGGACACTCTCCCACTGGGTCTCTGCCTGCATTGCATTTTGTCTTGATCCAACGGGCACCCGCGATACACCAACGGTGGGCTCTCACCGGCTCAGAGCGATGGCCACCTCCTTGGTTAACCTATACTCGGTTCCCGTGGTAAACATCTGCAAGGCAGCAACATGTTCTTCACCACACTCCTTTCAGAAACACTATTGCCTTGACCTCAGACCGCACCCTGATGGTGCCTTTGGCAGAGCAGTGCTGACGGCGGCCCTGAAAGGCGCCAATGCTGTGCCCCTCGCGCCTGACTAGGATGCTATGACTGTTGACACTGTTCCGAATTGCCCTGTTGTTGCACAGCATTCTACCCTGTACCTATGCACTACTATGTTGTTAAATTGTTGAATATTGCACTGCACTTTGCTAATGATGCACTGTTTCTTGAATGCGCACAATGATGTACTGTTTTGCACATATGCACCTTGTTCTGTATGCACATTATGCACCTTGTTCTTGTATACTGTCATGATGTGGGCACTGATAAAGTTGTTTTGAAGAAAAGAAATCCTGTTTCTTTAGAGGAACTAGATGTGCAGTTACCCCCAGGCACAGCTAGAGGGAGCAGGAACAGACATGCCGGACTTAATGAACCTAGGCTCTCTGATGACCTGCAGCTGAAAGGGAACCAGGAAGTCATCAGTAACCGTTCACTTTACAAGCCAGAGCAGAATGCTTCTGGAGAGGAGAGAGGAGAGCTGGTAGTAGAAGAAGGAGAAGAAGGAACGGCAGAGAAGCCTGGAGGCTACCAAGGAGATAAGCCTGAGAGCTGTGAAGGAAGCAAGGCTGGGAGCTGGAGGAGAAGCAGACTGCACAAGGTGGGAAGCCAGAAGACCCAAACTGATCCTGTTGTACAAGGGGAGTTTGGTGGAAGTTGCCCCAAGGTGAGAGTGTCTGCCACGCCTAGTTCCTATACTCTGCCTGGAGATAGAATAGAGAGAAGAAAGCCAAGAACCAGAGAGAAAGGTTCTGACAGATGCTTATTATCTCTAGAGGATCATTGCCCAGTTTCACCTGTTCAGAGGGAAAAGCACTTTTATAGGCAACAGGAGTTTGTACCCAGAGTGAGAGGAGAATCCAACAGAAGTTTTATTCCACTGCCTAGAAGCACAGCTCGGACTCCGGCTGGCAGGCAGAAGTGCAGCTACCAATAGAGAGGTGCAGGAAAAAGAAGCACTGTGGATTTCAACTCACCAAAGCCAAGGTATGAGGCATTAAACATTGACTGTAATAATTGTGCTACTAAAAGCTCTGCTAAAACAAGTATTCCTTCTATGAGAAACAAGAATCAAGACTGGTTTAGTAAACTACCACCAGCCTTGAGAATCCCTGGCTATGGGAAGCCAGAGTCCCGAGTTTTAAACTACCATGCTGAGATAGACAGGGACAGTGAATGCTCCTTGAATGAGTACAGGGGAGAAGAATCTATGGAAGTGGATTATCCCAGCCCTGTTCCCTCGCCTATGCCAGAGTTAATGGAATGTGATTGGTGCACTGCCTATGCTCCAAAGTCTGTATGCTCCACATACCACAGAAGAATAAGTGAAATGTAATTTAATGTTTCTTACACTGAATTCTACTAGGGAAAAACCTGCCTTAACTGTGAAGTAACAGTTAAGTGCTCAGTGTGAATATTGGTACCTTTTAAGACAAAGGACTGTTTCTGTTATCTGGAATTATCTCTTAGTTGAACCTTGCTTTAAACAGGGAATAAAAGCCTTTATTTCCTTCCACCTGGTCTCTTTGATCATTAACGTCTTTACATAATGGCGAAAAATCTTTGTGTCCGGTACACATCGTGACAATACGCACAATAATGTACTGCTGCACAAGTATGTACCTTGCTCAGTTGGAATAAAGATCCCATTGTTCAGGGAAACTGTGTCCCCTTTGAATTCTGACTCCTTGTCTCCCAGGCCTCCTTCTCCACCTCAGCGCACGCTCTCTGCACAGCTAGGGAGTCACCAGATGTGGCTGACGCAATCCTGCTTGTCGATGGAGAAGACGGAGTTACTTACCTGTAACGGGAGTTCTCCGTGGACAACAGGATAAGTCAGCCACACAATCCCACCCACCTCCCCTTGAGAAGTTTGGCCGGCAGCCGGCACGCGCCCCAGCCTGGAAGGTCAGAGCTGGGAAAACACTGGCCAGGCAGGGGGCAGACCGGTGAGGTGGGGGTCTACCTGTACATGCTCAGAAAGGTTTCTGAGCTCTGGAGAGCACTTCCCTACCCATGGCGCCGCCCAGAGGACGACACCAGGTGTGGCTGACTTATCCTGTTGTCCACGGAGAACTCCCGTTACAGGCAAGTAACTTCATCTTATCTCAGCCTTCTCCCTACACAACTGGTCAACTATCCTTCTATGCTTACAGGCATTATTTAAGCCATGTACATTCCAAGAAATAGCCCTAACCATACCCAATCCCTGAAAAAAGCCACTTGTAAATTTCCAGCCTTAGCAAAATCCCCTTAACTACAGTCTCTAAATTTTGAACCACAGTACTCTTTCCCCAAAATCCCCCAACCTTCCTTCCCCCACCAATTGACTGAACATAAAGTGTGTTTCGGATAATCAAAGGTGACTGTCTGGTGCCCAGGTCAGAGACGTCCCCCCACCCCCCTCCATCCCACCCTCTTCCACCCACCCCCTCCCCCCAACATTCCTATATTTGCAGGAAGTAAACGAAACATATAAAGATCTCAAAAATGGCAACACCTATAGTGTCTCCAGAGAAGGCATTGTAAGTAAGTGTGTGACAGAATAGCCCCCGACTCCCCTCCTTACCTGCATTTCAGCAATATAGAAATATATTACCCTTAAAGATGTTCCTTTAATACTTAGTTCAGCCCTAAAGCTAAATTCCTTCCCAGCCTCATTCCCCTCTCCCCCCTCCTCCTTGACCAACCATCTCCCCACCCCCCACCCAATCCCCTTCATCCCAGGGGTCTCTACCCCGCCGCTGTATTACATTTTCCTCAGTGAAGTCTACCTTCCAAAATGTAAGTGCATAAAAAATGAAAAATGAAAAACATCCCCAGACACCAGCTCTTATCAAACAATTGACAATCACAATACAGTTATGTAGGAGCGGAAATGTCCATCTCTTTTTGAAGATTGGAGTCTGGGTCAGAGTTGGATGACTTGCGAGATCTGGGAACCTTGCGCCTCTTTGGCAGGGACATCTCCCACTTCTTGTTGGTGCTTCTCTGACGTATGGAACGTTCCCCATGTTGCATCAGGTCTAAGAATTCCATTGCTGCCGAAAAATCCGAGATTTTTTGAGCACAATTGTTCCATTCAAACAATAAGGCAAAGGGAAAGCCCCAACGGTATGAAATTGCATGCTTCTGCAATGCCTGGATTAAAGGCTTGAAACTTCATCGTCACTCCAAGGTGTACTGAGAAAGATCTTGGTATATTTGAATCTCTTGTCCTTTAAAGGCCACCGAGCATTTCCCCCTGAGACTTCTCATCAGGGCCACTTTATCCTCAAAGAAGCTAAAACAGGTGATAACTGCGCAAGGTTGCACACTAGAAGCCTGTCTGACCCCAAGAGAGTGATGTGCCCTTTCCAACCGCACCGGACTAGGAGCATTTGGTACTCAGAAAGCATAAAGTTCTTGAATTAGAGCCACAGTATCCTCCGAACTACCCGTTTGCTCTGAGTCCAAATATTCTGATGTTATTGCGTCTTTGCCTGTTTTCAAGTTCATCTTGTCTTTCCTTTAGATCTTTCGTGAGTTGGTCTAATTTTATAATTTTAGACTGGAGGGCCACAGTTGAGTCCATCTGTTCCCCTATATTGATCTCGGTTTGTGTTACCCTATCATCAAGTGATTTGAGATCTGCTCGGATATCACTCACGCTTTAGTGAAATCCTGACGGAAGAGTTTAAGCTCTCTTAAGATTTCCAGAAAGTCTGCCTTCGTAACTGGAGATTGTGCACCCGAGGAATTGGATTTGGAGACGGACAATCCCTCTTTTGTAGGCAAGGAATTTGTAGTGAGAGAGTCTGAAGATCTAGCAAATTTGGATAAAGAAGATGCATAGGATTTTGTGGTGGCCATGTTTTGTCAGACGGAGCAGAATTCTCGTTCCAACAGAGTCTCGTGCCTTATGCGCACCCCTGTACTTGAGTCAGACTGACTCACCTTCTCAGAGGAATAACGAATCACCTTCGCCACCAAGAAACTACAATAGCCTGGGAAGTTTCAGCCATCCATTGACATCAACAGAGATTGCAATTGCATCGGCTCACCATATCAAATGGAGCCTCAGTGGGGGAGCAAGATTATTCTGAAGTCCAGTCGCCGCCAGGCCGAAAGGTAGAAATCTTATGAAGGGATGGTATCCCTATACTTGTTTCAGCTATCCCACGAAGTCACTACATCCAGCAATCATGAAGAGACTTTAACATATTATAATCTCAACTCCCAGCCAGGAAGTAGGAATTTCCCTCACCATCTCTCTGGAGAGATCAAATGACTCGCTGTTGAAATTGAAGTGATGAAGAATCGGTTTTGACCAGTAAGGGAATCAAAAGAGAAAGTACATTATCTTTACTTGCATTACTCACAATAGACACGAGAGGGAGCTCCAGGATAAGGTATGGCACACTGCAATCAGGAATTCCTGTAAGCTGCTAGTTTGCTCTCTCAGATACCAAGCAGAGATGGATTTCAGCTACTGAAGTGACAGAGTCATTCTTGCGCTTTATTGAAACTCTACCTGCTCTCCGAAAAGCAGATCACTGCCTCTTTGAGAATCCCCGGTGGAACAATAAAGTTGATCTGAGACCTTTAAATTATGGCGGTCATCTTGCTTGTCACGTTGTGCATTCCAATGTTGCGTTCCACAGATCGGTAGCCATTTTGAAGGTGGAGACAGCTTACAGCAGTACAGATTAGCAAGGATCACGATCGTCGTCAGCACCAGCTTGCGTTCCAGGGATGGCACACAACCAGCTTCATGCCAATATTGGAACCCCCTTCTGCGTTCCACAAGACTTCACTCAGGTACGGCCATTATGGCAGAAGTATCTTATGAGGATCGACAGACGCTGGCAGCTAACACTCTCACATTAGGTTCCCACAGCAACTTAGCCGCAGTGATGAGCATCCATTCCCCATTTTACTCCCACCATTAACGATTACCGTTGTTTATATTACCACTCACTGTGATGGGGAAATCACCAATCAGGGCATTCACTTCCACAGACAATCGAAGGCAGAGAACATCTGATCTGGCTTCAGTAGGGATAGTCAGCATTCTCATTCCTGCTAGATTTCAGTCTGCGGTACTTGAAGCATTTAATCTTGAAATCTCCTCCGGGTGAGCCACATCCGCTCATCCGCTGTGAGACTGAGAAGTTTAACACAAATTTCCCATAAGGCTAGAATAATGCTATCGAAAAAGCATTTTCAGGCCTAAAATTTCAATTTTGTACCCGTATGGCAAGGAATTGGAAGTATAAGCCGAGGAGCCTCAAGGGTTTGTGGCCATCTTGATTGGGCTCACGAGCACCCCCCCCCCCCCCCCAGCAGCCCTCTTTTAATAAGTGTACTTTACCTCCCTCCCTCCCCAACATCCACCCACCCCTGGGATAATTATAGCTTTATAGGTACTTACACATCGTAAAGGAAAGGAGGTGCTCTCAGGTGCAGCTCTTTATCCAAAAGTCATACACTAAGGACCTGAGATTAATTAAGCTTCAGGTGAACAAAGTATATTAAATGTATTAGGTACAATTTTATTAGTATAAGTATCCATAGCAACTCTTAGTAAGTAAATAACTTAAAGATCTAAACACAAGCTCAAAACTAAGATGCAGACAGCAGTCCAGCAGCAAGATGGGGGCTGTCCAGTCTATTGCATTGAGTGTCACATGTATGATTTTCTCCCAGTTGGTGAGAGGTCTTACATGTGCAGTAGGTGCATGGAGCTCTTTGCTCTCAGGGAACGAGTCCGTTCTCTACAGGATAGAGTAGCAGACTTGGAAGACATAAGAAAGACAGAGGTACATAGACGAGACCTACAGGGATATAGTCATGATGTTCCACCTCCAGTCTGGCAGCATCCCTGTTGCAATGGAGGAGAGAGGTCACGTGACAGGAGAGCATAACCCTGGTGAGGCAGGAAGTGATCCTATAACTAGGACCTGTCCTCCAGGTGATGTAAAACCCTCTCGCACTGAGGAAGTATCTCCAGGGCCATGTGCCCATGAGGGAAGGGTTAGGACAGCCGTTATAATTGGTGATTCGATCATTAGGCATGTAGATAGCTGGGTGGCTGGTGGACATGAGGATCACCTAGTAACATGCCTGCCTGGTGCGAAGGTAGCGGACCTCACGCGCCACTTAGATAAGGTCTTAGATAGTGCTGTGGAAGAGTCTGCTGTCTTGGTACATGTCAGTACCAATGACATAGGAAAATGTGGTAGGGAGGTTCTGGAGGCAAAATTAAGGCTTTTAGGTAGGAAGTTGAAATTCAGAACGTCCAGGATAGCGTTCTCCGAAATGCTTCCTGTTTCACACGCAGGACCCAAAAGGCAAGCAGAGCTCCAGAGTCTCAATGCGTGGATGAGACGATAGTGCAAGAATGAGGGTTTTGGATTTGTTAGGAACTGGGGAATATTCTGGGGAAAGGAGGGGCTCTTCTGAAGGGATGGGCTTCACCTTAACCGGGATGGAACCAGGCTGCTGGCATTAACCTTTAAAAAGGAGATAGAGCAGCTTTTAAACTAGATAATAGGGGAAAGCTGACAGTCGCACAAGAGCGCATGGTTCGGAAGAATGTATCCTTGAAGGATATTACCAAAAGCAGAGAATTTCCAAAAAAGAGTAAAGCAGCCCAAATGCCCTGGAGTATGGAGCAGACAGAGCTTAAAGATCCCAAATTACCCATGCGTACCAATAGCCAAATTAATATGAATAAAATAGAGTCTCTAAAATGTTTGTATGCAAATGCTAGAAGTCTAAAAAATAAGATGGGAGAGTTGGAATATACAGCACTAAATGACAGGTTAGACATGATTGGAATCTCAGAGACATGGTGGAAGGAGGACAACCAGCGGCACACTATGATACCTGGGTACAAACTATATCGTAATGATAGAGCTGATCAAATTGGTGGAGGGGTTGCGCTCTATGTTAGAGAGGGCATTGAGTCAGAAAGGATTAAAGTTTTGCAGGAAACAAAATTTGCTGTAGAATCTCTATGAATTGAAATTCCATGTAAAAAGGGGAAGGCGATGGCAGTGGGGATGTACTATCCACCGCCTGGCCAGAATAAACAAATGGATGATGAAATGCTAAAAGAAGTCAAGGAAGCTAACAAACGTTACAGCACAGTAATAATAATGGGTGATTTCAATTACCCCGGTATTGACTGGGTCAGTGTCACGGCAGGACATGCAAGGGAGATAAAGTTCCTAGATGAAATAAATGACTGCTTCTTGGAGCAGCTGGTTCATGAACTGACCAGAGGAGAAGCCATATTGGACCTAGTCCTTAGTGGAACACCAGATCTGGTGCAAAAGATAAGGGTGTTGGGGCCACTTGGCAATAGTGATCATAGCATGATCGCGTTTGATTAAATTAGTGGAGGAGGGATAGTAAGGAAATCCACAGTACTACCTTTTAACTTTCAAAAGGGAGACTATGATAAAATGAGGAAAATAGTTAAGAAAAAAATAAAAGGAGTAGTTGCAAAGGTTAAAGACTTACATCAAGCTTGGGTGTTGTTGAAAAATGCTATCTTGGAAGCCCAGACCAGCTGTATTCCACGCTTTAAGAAAAGTGGAAGGAAGTCCAAAAAACTGCCAGCATGGTTTAAAGGTGAGGTCAGAGAGGCTGTTGTTGCCAAAAAAGCAACTTTCAGGAAATGGAAAAAAGAGCCAAACGACGAAACCTGGAAACAGCACAAGCACTGGCAAGTTAAATTCAAGGCATTAATAAGGCAGGCAAAGGGAGAATTTGAGAAGAAGCTTGCTGCGTAAGCAAAAACGTGTAATAAAGACTTTTTTGAAGTACATTCGCAGCAAAAAACCTGTGAGAGAGTCAGTTGGTCCATTAGATGATAGTAGGGTTAAAGGGGCACTAAGAGGCGACAAGGCGATAGCGGAGAGACTGAATGAATTCTTTGCTTTGGTCTTTACTGAGAAAGATGTAGGGATATTACCCATGACTGAAGTGGTATTTAAAGTTGCGGAATGAAGGGAAATTGGCTGACAGGTATGTCTAGTATGGCTGCATCCTTGCCTGAGACTGTAATACATTATGATGGCACGGAAGAAAAGCATGTGGGCTAAGAAAATGAGTACCCAGAGCCCAGCACAACAAGATTAAAGCCAGAGGAACTATATTCTGAGCAGGAGTGCACAGAAAATGGACCCAGCTAAGAAAAGCTAAGAAGAGACAAGTCAGGCCTGAACAGATTGAACAGGCCTGAGCAAGTTGGGCAAGCCTGGACAAGTTGAACAGTCCAAACAAAGCTGGTGATACAAAAGTATTCATAAGCCCTGAAGACTACAGTGCTGAAAGCTACAGTGATTAATGAAACAAAAGGAATGGCAGGGTGTAGCCAGAATGACTCAACATTAGCAAGAATAAAAGCCATTAATATGCTAATAAGGGTGGATCCCAAGAATGAGCCTTTGCTCCAAAGGAAAGAGGCCTCTGAAGACTCTTTACACACGGCCCTACAGCCTTTTACAGACAGTACAGCAACCTTTGCACACGGTACAAAACTTTTGTGCAGGAGTTGCTACAGAGGGTATAGGGTATATAAGGAAGCAGTTACAGAGCTCAGTGGGCGGCCTTCTCTGTCTCATCACTATGAGATAGGGAACGCTGCCTGTACTCAGATCCCTCAGATAGACACTTGTGTATCTGTGCTTACAGCTTTTGCTTGTGCCAAATAAAATAATTATTGTTGCTGGCAAATAATTGTGATCTGAGTTCCTTTTTATTTTTCTGGTGCACGACTCCCATGTGCCCAGGCAATTGGTAATATTGGTGATATTTGAGGAAGTTTTGTGGGAAAACCAGGCCCACAATTTGTGCTGAAACCCGGGATGATATTTGAGGACAATTGGTGCCTGAAACCCGGTCTCCTGAGTTTTAGAACTCCTAAATCTTTTTCTAAATTGCCCAAGGATTCCTCTGACTGCAGTTTTGGCTTGCCTGCAGTTTTGTCAGAGAGGATACCTCCTGTTTTAAATTGTGCAAAAAACAGGAGATGTGGATACCATCCTAATAGAGGATGAGGATTCCTTTTGCTGGTTCAAAAGATGAGGATTCCTTCTGACGGTCCAGAAGATGAGGATTCCTCCTGCCGGGTTCAGGAGATGAGAATACCATCCTGAGGGACGAAGAGAGCTCTGTGGACACCCTACAGTGGTGAGTATTGCTGCATTACCTGCCTACAAACACAGACAGAAGACTTACCCTATCTGATTGGTGGGTGAGTATGAAATTTACACATATGCATATGTATTTTATGTAACTAATGTTGTTTTGTTGTGTAGAAAATTGTTAGAGTGTCTCTGTGTTTAGTTGTAATATTAGGGAAAGAAAGTTTGAAAGTTTGCCCAGACATTGGGTCTTTAAAACTCCAGGATTGATTGGTGTATGCTTGAGACTGTATGTACATTGTTACGAAGCGGGTGTGTGTCCCTATCCACGTTTCCATACCCCCGCGAGGGGATTGGCTGGGTTTGGATGAAGCGTAAGAATTGTGTGCCTGTATGAGTCCTGGATTTGTAACTTTGCGCCTCTCTATATAAAGAGGTTTGATTCTCCATCTATAAAAGCAAAGTTACCAGCCCCTCTGTAGATAAAGAGGTTCGATATTTTATCGGTAAAAGGCGAAGTTATTAACAAATTGCCCCTGTGTCCCCAAACAGTGAAAAACACCAGGTCTACACAGACTATAGGAAAAGGGACAGTGTAGAAAATGTTTTACAAAGAAATCCAAGAAGGGTGTAGATAATGAAAAAGGGACTGAATCCGGCCCCATAGCTTCTCCTCTAACCTCTATAAATAAAGAGGAAAGGGACTGTTCCCTGTAAATAAAAGGGAAATAGGGGGACTCTCCTGTAGGTAAAGGGGAGCAGGGATTACTGTATATAGACTGTTGTACTAGTATAGAAGTGAAGGAAGACAATTGCTTTATTTAATGCATGTCCAGTTTCATTACTATGTTTCATGCATAATCAATAGTCAAAGAACCAAATTTTGATCATACCTCTCAGCAGTAAGTATGGAGCAGTTGAAAACAGTTTGCATAACTACAGAAAGATACTGGGAATGAAGCTGGGAGTGAAACTGTTTGCATGGCTGCAGAAAGATCAGGGAGGAGTTCTTCTTCTAGCAGATGAATGGAGGCCCATTATAGAGGACAAAGGAACAATTCACCTAGCCTCCAAACAATCCTCTTGTCATCAATTTTAATTGTAGAATTTTGAGCTTCTAAAGCCATGGGGGGTGTCTCCTTTGAGCATCCTCAGATGTCTGACCAGCATCTTGATTGTGTAAGGGTAGGATCAAACAAAGGCTGGTCAAATTACTATTAGCAAAGATGTATGGGGTGGGGAATATCATGTGTAAGAGCTAGCCTGCTACAGCCTATAAAAAAGAGAGAAAAATCCTTATAAGATTATGAAGAAATAAAGACTTTTTTACCTTTTTACTTTTTAAGGTCCCTGTTTTTCCCAAGATGTTGTTAAAGCAAGTTACTTTTCAGAACTACCCAGGGGGGAGGGTTTAGTGAAATTTATCAAGAAAATCTACTTATTCCAATCAGATAGGCTGCTAGCTGCTATACTTAAAAGACTAATAGTCTTGTGTTTAAATGTTTTAATCTACAGTAAATATTGTTTTTCTTTCATTGCTGGCTGTTCATTGCCAAGTGCCCCTGAATGCTAGATCAAACAAACAAGGCATGAAACTAAGGAAACTGTTTTTGTTTTACTTTGACCTTCAAGGTAGAGGTTGGGAGCTCTGACAGGACAGTGTGGCATTCTGAGCCAGTGGTTACCAGATTGCAACTTGAGAGTGATTTAAATCCTGAGTGAATGAGGGGGTGGTCCAGCTTGAATTTTATCTCTGGTACATATATTTGGTTTTGACTGCACATACAAAATTAAACAAGTAATAAACATTAAACATTTTATTCTGCAGACAGTAAATGCTGCTTTGATGATTGCATTCTTTCCTGTTAGGTACATTAAACTGCCTTGATCAACTGTATTCACTTTTCTGATACTACAATGATACCTTAAAATGATTTTAATAAGACCTGTCTATTCCATATTGCTGTATTACTTTAAACATATAAAAAACCCCGGTGTTTGCATTCCAGATATCCACCAATTTTTTTTTAAAGTGATGAAGATAATTTAAAGTGACGTATCTGCTTAATGAATATGTAAACAAACAAAAATAATAATAATGATAAGCACTTTATTCAACTATGCCGTCTCCAGAATCTTCAATGTAGGAATTCATCTAAGCTCCAACACATACTCAACAATTAGAAACAGACACCTGGAGACAGGCTGGGTGCACCTTTCACCCTGATGAGCTTTGGAAAACCCACACTGGCCATGTGGTACTTCCAGATGCTTTTTGCCTCATTTTGCCCCTGTATGTCCTGGCCAGGCACGCATGAGCAAAAGAGGGATGATTTGATGACAAATTCTCACAAAAATTGGTATAATTCTAAAAAACCTTGCCAGAAACTGCAGAATACATATGTGCAACTTGTCTGATCTATAAACATGTAAAGGTCAGTCAAGGGCATAATGGAATATTCACTACCAGCAAATGAATCTCCAGTGACAGAGAGACAAGGAGTTAATCAAACTGCCAGATAAAAATTGACACCATACGAGATAGTTACTGGTAGACCATTGAAAGTTTAAACAGCAATATTTGTAGGATGTGATCTTGGTAAATGTGGAGGAAGTTAAGTTTATCTCATTGTGAAATCTAATCTAGCATATTTAGTCTTTTCATTCAATATTGGTGCTGCTTTTCTGAATGAGGCCTGGAACCATGTCACCAATTGCAATCCAGAGAGTCCAGCAGGGGAAATTGGCCAGAGTCCAGATGGAACAGACCATCCCAAGAACTCAGAACTATACACCGCTGAAATGTGTGAAGGAGTCCCTATCTGGATCAGTGTGTCACATTGAAAAAGGGCCAAGATATTTGCCTATGAGAATGAGAGGTTCAAATTTTGAGAGAAACAGAACTTAAACTTCAGAGAAAGGTGAAGCACACTGCGAGGTCCTGGGGAACTGCTGAGAGGCAGGACCACATTGTCTGAGAATGGGAAGAGGACTATTGGACTAATTGGGGGATTTTGGGGACTTTTGTGAATAATTGTATTGTTATCCTTTTAATATTGTTTTCTTAGAAAGTAACTGAAATCTACAAGCCATTTCGGCTTCAGCAACTGCAATACCCACACCAGCTCCAGTTTTGCTGTAATATTCTCAGAGCTTTCTTTATCACATTATTAAGCACTGCTGCTTTTGACATGCTTTCATGTTATGTGCTTTCAATATCATTGAGTTGCTGCAAGAAAATGATGTTACAATGTATGTTGTCTCTAGGGAACAGTGCCAGAAGCTGCTTTTCTGATGACCCATATCTGTCTCAAATGGTTGTTGCCCATTGCCCTTAGTGGGATTACCTTTGCCCCATTTCACAAGAAAAGAAAAAGAAGAAATTGGGGAATGAAGGGAAATTGGCTGACAGGTATGTCTAGTATGGCTGCATCCTTGCCTGAGACTGTAATACATTATGATGGCACGGAAGAAAAGCATGTGGGCTAAGAAAATGAGTACCCAGAGCCCAGCACAACAAGAGTAAAGCCAGAGGAACCATATTCTGAGCAGGAGTGCACAGAAAATGGACCCAGCTAAGAAAAGCTAAGAAAAGACAAGTCAGGCCTGAACAGATTGAACAGACCTGAGCAAGTTGGGCAAGCCTGGACAAGTTGAACAGTCCAAACAAAGCTGGTGATACAAAAGTATTCATAAGCCCTGAAGACTACAGTGCTGAAAGCTACAGTGATTAATGAAACAAAAGGAATGGCAGGGTGTAGCCAGAATGACTCAACACTAGCAAGAATAAAAGCCATTAATATGCTAATAAGGGTGGATCCCAAGAATGAGCCTTTGCTCTAAAGGAAAGAGGCCTCTTCAGACTTTTGCACACGGCCCTCCTTTGCCCCAAAGGAAAGAGGCCTCTGAAGACTCTTTACACACAGCCCTACAGCCTTTTACAGACATTACAGCAACCTTTGCACACGGTACAAAACGTTTGTGCAGGAGTTGCTACAGAGGGTATAGGGTATATAAGGAAGCAGTTACAGAGCTCAGTGGGCGGCCTTCTCTGTCTCATCACTATGAGATAGGGAACGCTGCCTGTACTCAGATCCCTCAGATAGACACTTGTGTATCTGTGCTTACAGCTTTTGCTTGTGCCAAATAAAAGAATTATTGTTGCTGGCAAATAATTGTGATCTGAGTTCCTTTTTATTTTTCTGGTGCACGACTCCCATGTGCCCAGGCAATTGGTGATATTTGAGGAAGTTTTGTGGGAAAACCAGGCCCACAGGAAGAATTGAAGGAAATATTGATACATCAGGAAGATGTATTACAACTATTAGATAAACTGAAGAGTAGCAAATCACCTGGGCCGGATGATATACATCCAAGGGTGTTGAAAGAACTGAAATATGAGATTGCAGACCAGCTGTTAGTAATCTGTGAACTATTATTAAAATCATCTGTAATATCTGAAGACTGGAGGATGGCGAACGTAACACGTAGATAGTCATGGCTTAATGGGAGACAGCCAACATGGCTTTAGACAAGGAAGATCTTGTTTTACTAATCTGTTATGTTTTTTTGAAGGTGTGAATAAACAGGTAGACAAAGGTGAGTAGGTTGATATAGTGTATTTGGGCTTTCAGAAAGCCTTTGAAAAGGTCCCTCATTAGAGACTTTTGGCAAAACTAAAGAGTCATGGGATAGGAGGCAGTGTACTATTGTGGATCAGGAACTGGATAAAAGAAAGCAGAGGGTAGGGCAAAATGGACAATTTTCCCAGTGGAGAAAGGTAAATAGTGGTGTACCCCACGGATCTGTGTTGGGTCCGCTGCTTTTTGACATATTCATAAATGACCTGGAAAAGGGAATAACGTCCGCGCCAAAACCCAGGTCCTGCCTTGCTTCCTGCCTCCCTATTGGTTTGCAATCATCTGTTCCCGCCTCCTGGAAGTGACGCAGACGCGTGCAACGCATCTGCGCCAAAACCCAGGTACCCTGCTGCATTTAAGAAACACCAGGGCGCCATTCATCTTCCCTCAGGACAGTCCCTTCTTTGTGAGTGTGTCTGCTTGTGTCTCTTTGTATCTGTTTTTCCATATATCCTCTCAGCGTCGCGTCTATGACGCGCCCCTAGAGCCACCCTGCACTCTCATCTCCCTTTCTGCCCTCTACGCAGACTCGTCTTATGGCCTCCATCCCTTTTTTCTGGGGGCACCGTCCTCCGAGCGCCTTCTCACCCCCACTTGGGACAAACACCCGCAACATGAGTAGCCTCCTTGTCTGCCACCCGGGCCAGCCTCCCCCTGTGTTGTCACCTCGGCTTCTCTCCTCCGTACTGACCTTCTCTTTTGCCCTTCTGAACTGCAGATCCCTTCATACAAAAACCCCTTTGGTTCATGACTTATTGCTACAGCACTCTCTCGATGCTCTTTTTCTCACCGAAACCTGGCTCCGCGAGGGCGAAGATGATTTTCTCCATTGCTGTCTTCCCCCTGGCTATTCTGCCTTACATGCTCCCCACCTCCATCGGACTGGCGGTGGCGTGGCGGTTATTTACCGATCCTCTCTTCCTCTCTCACTTGTCTACCCCCCCCCCCACCCCATTATCCTGAAGCCTTACTACTGCGCTCAGGGACCTCTGCCCCGGTATTTTTCCTTCTTCTCTATGCCCCACCCTCAATGCATCCTGATCTCTGGGAGTCTCTTCTGCTCTCCCTCTTGGAGACATCTCTTTTTTCTTCACATCTGGTTGTTCTTGGCGACTTCAATGCCCATTTGACCTCTCAGACTCGTCCTTGTGACAAGGCTCTCATGTCACTCTTTACCGACCTGTCTCTGACTCAGCATGTGAATTGCCCAACTCATTCTTCTGGTTATACTCTCGATCTTATCCTCACTTCCTCTCCTTCCCATTACATTCCCTTCAATATCCTACCCATTCCTCTTCCCTGGTCTGACCATCGTTGTCTGCTGTTTTCCTTCTCTCTTCCTCCCTTACAAGCACCCTCCTTACCTACTGTTGACACCTCTTCCAAGATTTTCAAGCGGCACCTTACGCCTCTTACCCTACAGGGCTTTCCCTCTGCAGATTCTCTCTTCTCTTCTGAAATTTTCTCCCTTCCTGTGGACCAGCAGGTCGATTCCTGGTCCTCTACCCTTACTGCTGCCGTTGACATATTGGCCCCCCTTCGTCCTATTCCCTACCGTCCTATGTCTCGTCATCCCTGGTATCATCTGGTTTTGTACCTATCTTCGGCATGCCGAGCGCCATTGGCGTAAACACCCCTCTACGGCTTCCCTGTCCTTTTTTTTGTTGTGAACACCTTCGCTATCATGCTATGATTACTGAAGCCAAAAGGACCTATTATTCAGACCTCATTGCCTCTTCCTCCAACTCTCCCCGTCGTTTGTATCAGGTACTCCACTCATTATCCTCCCCTTCGATCCATCCTCCTTCATCAGTGCTCCCCTCCACTGCTCCTAGTCCAACGAGTCTCGCCTCCTTTTTTGTTGACAAGATCCAATCTCTCCGCTCTTCTTTTTCTCATTGCCCCCTCCCCTCTCTCCTCTTCCCTCTCCTCCTGTTTCCCCCATCATGCCCTCTCCTCCTCTGCCTAGTATCTTTCCCCACATGTGGCATTCCTTCCGCCCCATCACCTCTACCAAACTTATTAAGGTAATCTCCTCCTCTCACAAAACGACTTGCCCACTCGACCCCCTCCCCTCCACCTGGCTCCTTGATCCCTCTCTCCAACTTCTTCCGTATGTTTTGGCCATAATCAACTCTAGTCTCACTTCTGGCAGTTTTCCCAATCGCTGGAAACATGCCGTGGTCCACCCTCTTCTGAAGAAACCTACCCTTGATCCTAGTCTTCCTACCAATTGGTGGCCTGTTTCAAATCTTCCCTTTCTTTCCAAAATTCTTGAAAAGTTAGTTTTCACCCAGCTCTCAGCACATCTCGACTCTACCCTCTCTCTTCATCCCCGTCAATCTGGCCTTAGGACTGGTCACAGCACCAAAACTATACTTCTTGCCCTTCTTAATGAACTTCACCGCTCTCATGACCGGGGTGATCTGTCTATTGCTGTTTCTCTGGACCTCTCCGCCGCCTTTGATATTGTCGATCACCATACTCTTCTTACCCGCCTGTTTGATCTTGGTATTCATGGCACTGTGTTGCATTGGTTTCGGTCTTTTCTTTCATTACGCTCCTTCACCATTCACTCAGGCCCTAATATCTCTTCCTCTTTCCCCCTGCATTGCAGTGTTCCTCAAGATTCCATCCTTGCCCCTCTGCTCTTTCATATCTTCCTTGCTCCTCTTCCCCTTCTCATTCAACAGTCTGGTATTTCCTCTTATTTTTACGCCAATGATATTCTCCTCATGCACCACACCAGCTCTACGTCTCCGGACCTCTCTCCTCTCAACGCCTGTCTTGATATCATCGCCACGTGTTTCTCTGATAATTTTCTCTGTTAATCCTTCTAAGTCTTCTGCCATTTGGTTCTCCTTTGCTGCCACTCCTCCCACTCCAGCTCCCACAATGTCCTCCCTCCCCATCCCTGTTGTTTCCTCTCTTCGTTATCTTGGTGTCACTCTTGATTCCTCTTTGTCTTTCCAACCTCATATTTCCTCCCTTATCCGTATTTTTTTTTTCATCTCCGTCGCATTAGATCCCTCCGGCCCTATCTTTCTGCAAACTCCCTCACCACTCTGGTTCTTTCATAGAAACATAGAAACATGATGACAGAAAAAGACCACATGGCCTATCTAGTCTGTCCTTCCATATCAACAACTACAACAGTCCACTTTTTACCTTTAGAGATCCTCTGTGTTGGTCCCATGCTTTTTTGAATTCAGTTACTGTCCTCATCTCTACCACCTCCACTGGGAGACTATTCCATGGATCCACTACTCTTTCCGTAAAGAAATATTTCCGCATATCACTCCTGAATCTATCTCCCTTTACCCTCATCCCATGTCCCCTCGTAGCAGAACTTGCTTTCAATTGAAAGAGGCTCTCTCCCTGAACATTTATGCCACAGAGGTATTTAAACATCTCAATCATATCACCTCTATCCCGCCTTTCCTCTAAGGTGTACATATTAAGATCCTTAAGTCTGTCCTCATATGCTTTATAATGAAGCCCACTAATCATTTTAGTAGCCACCCTCTGCACCGACTCCATCCTGTTCACATCCTTTTGAAGGTGCGGTCTCCAGAATTGCACACTATACTCCAAATGAGGTCGCACCAAAGACTTATACAGAGGCATTATCACCTCCTTTTTTCTGCTAGCCATTCCTCTCCGTATGCACTGTGATAAGGAAGCTTATCATAGCTCAGGTAGGAGCTATAGAAAAGATGATGTGACTCTGAACAAGCAACCTGTCAGTTCTGGTAGAAGTAAGAAAACAGAGTTTTCACATAAAAGACTACCAGTCCCAGAATGCACCAGGTTTCCAGCAGCCATGAGGGAGGCTGAAGTGAGAAAATGTGTGTGCAATCAAGAGAGCTATGAGGTAATCCCTAAGCACTCATCTCAAAGGGCAGGGCCTGATTCAACACAGCTGCGCTGTGTTAGGGAGGAGCACACATTAGGACAGAATAAGAATAGAGCTTATTCTTCAGATAAGAGCTTCAGGGAGAGCTTCAGACACAGAGACAAGCTCCAGCCCAGCTACAGGTTTAAGCATCACCTGGAGAAACAGAAGCCAAGCCAAGCGGATAGAGAAAGAAGGAAACTCTCTGGAAGGAAGAGAAGAAAGGCCATTGGAAGGTCTGGGAGAACCCAAGGCAGTACCTATACTGGGAGGTATTCCAAATGCCAGCAGAGTCCATTGGACTGGAGTCAGCCAGAGGAATGGAGTGGCAGAGATAGGAATCACCAGTGGCTACCTGGAAGAGAGAAGACTGCACGTGGAAAGGACTTTCAGACCTATGCCAGAAGGTATGTGAGGAAAGATCCAGTGTCCAGGGATCAAGATTGGAAGGCTGGACATCAGAATTGGATTACATACTGGTCAGGCTATACAGAGAGGAATTATGATAGCAGGAGAGGCTCAGGTATGAACACTGATCCAGACCCCATCTATAATAGTGAATGGCAGCAAGGGAATAAGCATTCTCATGATAGTGCCTTAATGAAAGACTCGTCTGTGCCAATGTATGATAGTGACCCTATGCTGATTGATGAAGGGGGAGATACAGCAGATGAAACTATTCATTACATGGACTGTTCTCTATCTAAATGCTATTGCTAGCTTTCTGTGAGCAAACACATCAGCCATCACAAAGAAACCTAACTTTGTTCTTTATTTCCACTGCAAACAGCTCTTAAAGCAGGATTTGGGTTCACACAGTAGCAGCCAGCCAGCTAAAGGGTTTCAGCTGGTCAATTGATAGTAATTAAAGCTGTACCTGATTGTGTGTGTGAGCAAGGGAGAATCACTGCTGGGATCTGCGTGGAAAATAAGCAGAAGTTAACCTAACAAGCAAAGTTTATTCATTTCTTTGTGCCTTTTTATTTGGTAATTATTTGCTAAGAAAACATTAGCTAATTGCCTGACAAGATGAAGGTTGTTTTCTGATTTGCTTTGTGACTTTATGTTATCCATTTAAACACTGCAAGCAAGTAACCTCATTTATATTGCTACCAAGCATATTTGTGCTGGGTGAATTAAACCCCATCAATAAAAGAAGAATTTTATTGGCTTTACCACTTGGTTTCACAACTCAATTATTGTCTTCAGCTGTGTTTGGAGTGAAAGAACTACATTACCCACAATACCTTGCAAGAATCATATGAATATATGCATCGTCAAGATTGTGTAAGTTCTCACCCTAGGCAGCCGTCTGACAGCACCCAAGCATACTTCTAGCTTTTGCTGCCGCCTTTACTACCTGTTTAGCTACTTTAAGATCATCAGACACAACTACGCCTAGGTCCCGCTCTTCTTTAGTGGACAAAAGTACTTCACCTCCTATACTGTATTGCTCCCTTGGACTGCTGCAGCCCAAATGCATGACCTTACATTTGTTAACATTAAATCCTAGCTGCCAAATTCTAGACCATTCCTCAAGCTTAGCTAGATCCCTCCTCATGTTATCTACCCCTTCCTGGGTGTCTACTCTATTGCAGATTTTGGCATCATCCGCAAAGAGGCAAACCTTACCCGACAGCCCTTCCGCTATATCACTAACAAAGATGTTAAAAAGAATAGGACCAAGGACAGATCCCTGGGGCACACCACTGGTAACATCCTTCTCCTCAGAGTGAGCTCCATTTACTTGTACTCTGTCGCCTCCAACCCAACCAATTTCAAACCCAAGCAGTAACTTTAGGGTCCATCCCTAGGGTGCTCAGTTTGTTTATAAGTCGCCTGTGAGGAACAGTGTCAAAGGCTTTACTGAAATCTAAATACACCATATCTAGAGCTCTCCCTCGATCCAACTCTCTGGTCACCCAGTCAAAGAAATCAATCAGATTTGTCTGACAAGACCTGCCTCTGGTGAATCCATGCTGCCTCGGATCCTGTAATCCGCTGGACTCCAGAAACCTCACTATTTTCTCTTTCAGCAGTATTTCCAATAATTTACTCACCACCGAAGTTAAACTAACCGGCCTGTAGTTTCCAACCACATCCTTACTTCCGCTTTTGTGTAAAGGCACCACATGAGCCAGTCCTTTGGCACCACTCCCGAATCCAACGAGGCATTGAAAGGTCAGTCAGTGGAGTTTCTAGAACGTCCCCAAATTCCCTCAGTATTCTAGGGTGTATCCCATCCGGTCCCATCACTTTGTCTACTTTAAGTTGAGCTACTTTCTCACGAACACAGTCTTCTGAAAATTGTTCAAGATGTCCCTCGCTTCTGTTCATATTTGTGGGTGTTTTCTGAGGTCCTGCTCCTGGTTCTTCATCTGTGAACACAGAACAAAAATATTTGTTAAGCAATTCCGCTTTATCCTTATCAGCTTCTACATATTCCCCCCCTGCACCCTTGAGTCTGACAATACCACTTTTGCCCTTCCTCTTTTCACTAATATATCTGAAAAATGTCTTATCCCCCCATTTTATTGCATTGGCTATTTCCTCCTCTTTTTAAATCTTTGCCTTCTTGACTACTTTGCTAGCTTCTCTAAGTTTTTCCAAATACAGATGCCCGTCTTCCTCTCTCTGTGATCTCTTGTATTTCATGAAGGCCTCCCTCTTTTTCTTCACTTTTTCAGCTACTTCCTTTGAAAACCATAGTGGTCTCCTTTTCCTTTTGCCTTTATTTACCATTTTAACAAAAAGGTTGGTTCCCTTAATATATCCCCTTTCAGTTTTGCCCACTGTTTTTCTACATCCCCCAGCTGTTCCCATCCCACTATCGACTCCCTGAGGTATTGGCCCATCTTCGCAAAGTTAGTCTTCCTAAAGTCTAAGATCCACACCATGGAATGGATTCTAACAGCCCTAGTCCTAATACTGAACCACACCATCTGGTGATCACTGGATGCAAAATGATCTCCCACTACAACATCAGAAACACTTTCACCATTGGTAAGCACCAAGTCCAGTATGGCCCCTTCACGTGTGGGGTCTGTTACCAATTGCCTGAATAGTTCTCCCTGTAGAAAATCCAGGATCTTCTTACTTCTAGATGATACTGCAGCAGGAATGTGCCAATCAACATCTGGCATATTGAAATCTAGCAGTAGCACTTCCCCTTTCCTAGCAATGCTGCGTATGTCTTCAATTAACTCTCTGTCCACCTCTTCCTCTTGTGAGGGAGGTCTGTATAGCACACCAATGCAAATAGATTTCTCTTTCCCTCTTTCTAGTTTAACCCACAATGCCTCCTCTCTCCCTTTTAAGCTCTGTAATTCCAAAGCTTTAATAGTAGTTTTTACATATAGTGCCACTCCTCCCCTTCTTCCTACCCTGTCCTTTCTGAATAAAGTATAGCCAGGTATCCCAATCATGGTTTTCTGTGAACCATGTTTCTGTAACTGCCACTAAATCCAAGTCAGCCACTCCCACCAAAGCTTCAACATCAGGGATCTTATTTCCCATGCTACGGGCATGTATACACACTGCTTTCCATATGTTACCCCTGTTACCCATTTCCATAAAGGTATTTAATCTATCACCTACCTGGGTGCTTTCACTTACCTGGGGGCTTTCTTCACCCATCCCCAACAAATCTAGTTTAAAGCCCTCTTCAGTAGATTAGCCAGTCTACTACCGAAGATGTGTTGACCTTTCTTGGACAGATGGATGCCATCTCTGCTCTGCAACCCTTGGAACAGCATCCCATGGTTTAGGAAACCAAAACGCTCTCGATGACACCATCCACACAGCCATGCATTCATCTCCCATTTAGACTATTGTAACTCGATCTTTGCTGGCCTTTCCTCTTACCAACTCCGTCAATTTCAACTTATCCAAAACAACGCCGCCCCTCTAATCACCTACTCTTCCCCTTTTGACCACATCACTCCCTGCCTTCTCTCTCTTCACTGGCTTCCCATTAAATTCAGGTTTGTCTATAAGTATCTTATTACTACCCACAAAGTTCTTCATACGGGTGCTCCTCAGTATCTGGCTGATATTTACCACCAGCCTGCTCCTCGTTTCCTCCGATCCTCCCATAGTAATCGCCTTTTCTTCCTTCCCCCTCCCAGGCTCATCTTGAACTCACTCGTCGCTCTGCATTCTTCTTTCTCGGCCCCGCCTTATGGAATTCCCTCCCTCATTCACTCCGCACGGAACCCTCATTTCCTCACTTTAAAGCTCTCCTTAAAACTCATCTCTTCACCCAGGCTTTTGACCTTCCGGCACCCCTGTGACGGTCCTGATGCCGCACACCACCCCTTCCCCCCTCAGCGCTCAGCCTGTATAGCTGTGTCTCTCTGGTGCTTTCCTGTCAATTAAATGGCATTCCTTTCTTCCTTTCTTCTTCTAGCAGCCTTCTTTCTGTTTGTTATTGTACACCTCTCTGACACTACAGTTTGGGCGGTATATTAAGCTTTGCAAATAAATAAATAAATCTTATGTTCTTATGATCTGCATCAGAATGGGATGAGTGTTGGTGTCTGATGCTGATGCCGACCTCGAGGTCGATGTACGAGATCTTGATGCTGAAGCCGATGTCTTATTTATCTTATGCGTTGGTGACTCTGAGCAATGCTGTCCCTTTTGTTTAAATGGTGATAATGATCTGGAAGCATGGGATGATTTTGAAGGAGTTGAAGTCCCCGAGGAGTGCACCAAAGGAGTTGAGTCTGTTGGAAACAACTTAGCCTTCTGTTTGTCTTGGATCTTCCTCCCTCTGGCAATCATTTGGTGACAGGAGGCACACATCGTGATTTGGGCCTAAATACTTATGGTACCAGTCATGCTCATCAGCGATAGAGATAGTACTCTAACATTTACAGCATTTCTTAAAACTACTTTGGGGCTTTTACATTTTTGGAAAAAAGAGGGAGGCAAAATCAAATTGGGCAAAGGAGCCTAAGTGGGTGTTAGGCCCAACAAAACTTTGACAGTATAGAAAAGAAAATATATAGAAAAGAAAATAGAAATGGGAACCGGTATAGACGGGAGTTGAGTTGGTCGAAGGGAAGTAAAAAAAAATGAAGTACTTGATGGTACCATGGAAAACTTTGAAGTTTCTTCACACGGTGACAAGGGACGAGGTCCCAACAACTCCATGGAAAAAAAGACGATCGAGGAGACCAGGAGGGAAGGCAGGCATGCATGTGTGAAGCAGCGCTCCCAAAAGCATTCCCACTGGATGCTGGGGAGTGTTCTCGCGCTGGGTTCCATCTGTGCCAACATCACCCATATGTGAAGACTGACTTCCTGTTTGTTCCTGGAGATTTAATTTTTCATCAGATTACACTCATTTACAGTATAGCATTTGTACCTCTGTCAGTTCTGTTTCTCTCTTGACTATGAACTCATATACACTGACTATGTAGCGTAGTAACTTGAGAAAGCAAACCACTTTTAATCTTCAAAACCCCCTTTGATGAGTCTGTCTAGACTAATTCATTCACACCGATTCTCTCAGTCACACATATGCCTCTTCCCTAGCCTTTCTCCCATGCATGGCCTTCTTAAGCTTTAAGCCTCTATTTCTCTATTAAATTCCCTAGGCTGGTTCAATTCAAAAATGTGAAATGAAATGCACCCAGAAGACAGATCAGGCCAACATGGAAAACAGCTGCCAGCTCAGCAACAAATTAGCCCTGACCATTCACAATAGCGGGAGGAGGCATATGCCGAGGAGGACACATGGTCAGCTGCTGGCCAGGAGTTCAATGGAAACAAAGCACTTTATGAATTTATAGAGTATGAGTGCAATGATATTATAGCCTTGCTTACCAAAAATGTAAGGGTTCTCCACAACAGAGCAGAAAAGCTTGGGAGGCTGAAAAATGCCATTGGCAATGGATTCCCATAGAGGCCAACAACCTTGGAATGACTCATAGTAGCATCCAGTATGTCCAGTATGGATACTAGGATATGAAATATGCAATCAGGAGCACATTCAAAAAAGATAAAAGTCTTTACGTTCAAGACACAATGTTAGATCACATACCCTTTCACTCTCACAAAGTAGGAACAATAATAAGCCCAAATCCTTAGCCCTGAGGTTCTCCTTAGATCCCATATTCAAAGTCCATGGCTTCTGTAGGACATAGTCAGCTGGTAAATTGCTTGTACTACCAAATAAGCTATTATATAACATTGCAATAGCCTGCTAATGATTCTTTTGGAGTTACTTTGTAAGACTCTATTATACCCTTATTTGGCTTTATCACCCCCATGCATTACTACAAGAATATCATCAGGGATCATCTGACAACGTTTTGAAAGACACAGCAATTGGGGCAGCAGTGACTGGGGACTGCTGCTAACTCCATTGCCCCTTGGATCCTTAGAGGTGAGTTGGAGTCCTGAGAAAGGGAAGGAGCAACTAGACTGACCTGACCAAACCCTTAAACTTGTGAAGATAAGGGGCTGAGCTTTGGTTGTTCACACACTAAACTCATGTCATGACTGGAGAAGAGAGGTGTGGGACCACTGGGCCACCAGGGAATTGAGGTCTCCCCAGGGGAGGAGGGCTCAGGGATACCTCCACTTTGAACAATTGGACCACCATGTGCATTTAAAAAAAATTCTCTAGGATCATGTGATGTGGTGAGCTGAGGAGGATGTGAATCTCCAAACTCTGAGCCCTGCGATACATCCATGCCATCTGTCCCTTTTTGTCTCCCTCATCTCTCAGGACTCTTCTCCTTGCCCTCGTTATGTCCAAGCTACACTATTGCAACGTTGCTCTACTTGCTCTTCCTCAATATCAGATCCATTGCCTACAGTTTATTCAAAATACTGCTGCCCATATCATAGCTCATGCCACTCGTATTGAACACATACCCTTCTGCTAATCTGCTTCCATTGGCTCCCTCTCACATATCGCCCGCAGTACAAACTGTTGATCCTGGTTCATAAGGCACTGTATACCAACACTCCTACCTATAGCTCAGATCTTTTGCGTTTTCATGGCCCTTCCACACCCCCCCCCCCATTTATTCCACAATGTACATGCTTATCGTCTCCACCTACCCCCCGTTTGCCAGACTAGAATCCAACATGTGCCTCTGCCCTGTATTTCCTTGGACCTGCAATCTGGAACTCCCTCCCTCACAAAATTCTAATCAAAACTTAAGATGCATCTCTTCTGGACTGCTTTTGATTTCCTTCATTCCAACCAAAACAGAGAAGAGAGAATGTGCTCTCTGCAAGAAGACAAGGTCCAACTGTAAAGCGGAGAAGAACCATGGCCACACCAAGGATATCTTCACAATTGCTTAGGGTCCACTAATAAAACGAATGTGAAGATATCCTTGGTGTGGCTGTGGTTCTTCTCCACTTTACAGTTGGACCCTCCCTCATTCCAACCCCAAATTTCATCCCCCTCTCCTTTTCTTCTACCCACCCCGACTTGCCTCCCTCCTCAAGATGTGAATGCTTATCTTTCCTATCACTTTTTTGGCGTTCCTTTCCTTATTTCTGTTTCTTGGACTTTATATTTTTTTAAGATGTGAAGAGCTTACTTGACTCTCCCCTCACCAGTAACCTCACTGGGCTCTTGAAGCTACAAAGAACTACATTCACAGACAATGGGAAGGTTATGAAATAATAAATACACACAGTTCTATAGAAAAATACACCAAAGCTTTGCGGAGAGAAACTGGAAGACACACGTTCTCCCTGTTTACTCTAACTTATTAGCCATGGTTCACTTTATTTATAAGGCTTTTTAGATGATACAGCATAATTTCACTTTATCATTACACGTCATGTATGTTTATCGTATTGTAGGTCAACTTATTCGGTGTGGGTCAATGTGGAGCCATAAATGGAGTCCGAGACATAATTGTTTACTGTTACATGGCTATTATGAGGAGACATACAGGATTCCAGGATATAGAATGACCTAATTGACATAATTGTTTACTGCTGATAACTTGATATCTTCTAACCTTGAGCGCTTCTCGATATCTACTAATTACTAATTACTAACCCTGAAAGTATTTTAGCTAATAACCCTGAGACTGCTATCTGGTATCCCTGAGACAGAGAGGCTGGGGTACAACGTGCCCTTTCTTTATTTCAGGACATGTAAACCTTCACCTAGTAAGCTAATATAAGAAGTTTTATTTCTAAGCAAGGTTCTGAACAGAATTAACTCTTTCTCAGCTTTAGTTATTCTAATAGTGTATGGTATCCCATACTAATATACATGCCTTCAGTCCCTCTTCTGATTCTGGAAAGAATCATTTCTAAGTAAGGAAACTCATATATTGCCATTGAAGTGGAAATACAACTGGATTCTGGGCCAATCCATAACATTATTGCAGGGGCAGTGATCCTACTGACTTC
The DNA here is from genome assembly GCA_033557465.1 of Ichthyophis bannanicus. NCBI lineage: Eukaryota > Metazoa > Chordata > Amphibia > Gymnophiona > Ichthyophiidae > Ichthyophis > Ichthyophis bannanicus. The sequence goes on along the minus strand of CM066051.1, from coordinate 22,486,424 downwards.
TGATTTAGAAAGCTGTGAAAGATGAAGAGGTGGAAAGAAACCAGTGCTGACATAGAGAAACAATTGTCAGTACATAGAGGAGTAATACTTCTAAAATGAAACATACCAAAATACCAAACAAAAATGCTAACAGGCCTTGCAAACAGCCTGAATATTGAATACTGAATTCCAGAATGAAGGACCAAGAATCAGTGAGAGCTGAAAAGGAAATTTACATAACTCTTACTTGAAACTAAAATGCAGTTACTAACTTCATCTAATAGGCCTTTCACTATTTTTCCATTAGTATCAATCATACTACAACAAATATCAACTAGTACTCTGCATACAACATTTTCCTTTGCTAGGAGAAAGTCTATAAACCATCCAGTTCCTGACTGCCTAAGCTGACACTATGTTTACTGGACCTTGCAATACACACTAATTGCCTAAAAAGAAACAACAGAGCAGCCACTATGACTTCATCCTGAGGGGAAACATCCCTTTTTCTGCCTAAAGATCTGTTTGAGATTGACAACAAATTAATAGTTCAATTCACTATAGGGTATCCATCAGGGCTATATATCAAGAACCTAACCAACCTCTGGGAAACTCTGCACTACAAAAATACTAACTGAAACATCAATTCTCAAATTGGAGATTACAAAAACAGCACAACAAAAATAAAATACCAGAAGACTATGGGGCATGTTTACTAAAAGCCGTACAATTGCGTGCCGCACAATAGCGCACGGAAACGCGGCACTCAAACGCTCAGAAACGCTCTTAAACGCCCCGCACAAGTGCGCTTGGGCCCCGCACAATTGCGCGCCGCACTAACGTGCCCCGCAAAAGTACCCGGCCCGCAAATGTCCGATAGAGGCGTGGAAAGGCATTCTGAGGGCGGAGGAAGGCTCCCGAGGGGCGGAGGGACGGGGTCAATGGGTGGAGAGTGGGAGGGGAGAGGCTCCCCGCACAGTATCGGGCCCGAATTTGCATGTAAAAACTACCGCGAGTGAAACACCCGCGGTAGAAAGCATTTAAAGGGAAGAGAAACCATTTCCGTCAGCAATGTACAGGAAAACCGGGGAAACCAGCAAAACGTGAGCAGTGTGATATATGTGCACAGCACAAAAGTGAAAATAAAAATAGAAAATGACCACAACAGAACTATTAAAAATAGTAATTCAGCTGGGGAACAGTTATAGTGATGGGCAAATACAGAAATCACACCCAGCAAAGCTCCAGAAAAAAGAAATGACTTTTGGAAGGGTCTACTGAGAGGAGACTCTTCCAAAAAACATTGCCACGTATTGGAGCTTTCCTGGGAGTGTTTGCTATGGTTGCCCATTAATATCACTGTTGCCCAGCGTGGTGATATTTTGTCCCACATTTTCCGTGGTCATTTCCGGGGTTTATGTGCACGTTTGTCACCAGACAGGGTGCATATGCCCACAGTAGAATTGCGTAGAGCAGGGTTTGTGACTCCATCCTGCCAGGCTTACTGCCTCCAGGGGCTGCACTGTCTCTGTGGCCAAAGTGTGGTACAGCGGACAGAGTCATTACCTCTAGGACCAGAGGGCAGAGGTTCAAAACCCAGCTGGGGCACCTGCCAGCCCAGTCCCTATATTTTACCCACCACTAAATAAAGATAGCGCAGACACCCCTGTATGCATGGGGAAAACACCCATATTTTACCCAACACCGCACACACACCACAACAATGGGCATTACCTACAGCCAAGTCCCCCAAATGCAGTCCCATACTGCCACATTGCAATCAGGTCAACTGCTTTTTCTGAGAGAAGTTCATGCCAGCATGTTGGCGGACAAGTACATGTGGTGCAGGGGGCAGTGGCTGCTAACCACAGAAGACAGAGGCCTAGCCATGTGCAGGCTGGCACAGTCCACTGCAACAGACAGGTCCTGCCGGATCCACAGTCATGGACAGTCCAGGGAATCCAACCAATCTGTGGCTACACAGTGGTGCAGTGCACACAGACAGTGCATACAAGAACAGAAGGTCACAGGTTCAAAGCCCAGCTGGGGCTACTGCCAATCCTGCCCACATATTTTTCCCACAACTAAACAGTGATAGTAAGGACACACCTTTCATGGCGGGGACATATGCAATGGTAAGACATCTATCTTTTACCCCACTGAGCACAGACACCATGAACAGGGGCAGTACCTAGAGCAGAATCACCCAAATGCAGTCCTGGTGGGCCACACACCAGTCAAGTTCCATGCTGACACTCATACATATGCCTGTGCTGTATATCTATGCACCACCCCCATGGCATGTAGATGTAGCCCATGCATATTCATGAGGGATAGCAGGAAAACCCGAACAGTGTGATGCAAACCTGGACTGGAGTTGGGAATCTGTGCCGTAAAGCAGCAGCCATCAAGGGCAGACACACCCACACCCACAGGCCCCATTGGCCAATGTCTCCTGGAAAGGCAGAACATTGGACCGTGCATGCAGCACCCAAAACGAGCACTTGCATAACTTACCAATGTCACCCTACACCTGAGGTATACGGTACACAGCTCGGAGACGTTTGCTAGGAGCACAGGCAGGCAGTTATCCATACGTTACGTACATACTGCTAGTTGACCCCATCCAAACAATCTGTTAGGTGTTTGCGGAGCATGCTCCAGGCCTGGCCTCTGACGGTGCTTACCACCCTGGGGAGTGACCACCAGCTGTAATGCGTACCATATCCATGCCTTGCCGTGCTCAGGACCGGTTTGGTGGGCAAGGCTACTTACCCCCTCAATCGTAGCACCATGATGGCAGAGGTGTGGAAGTGTGTGTCTGTCTATACAGTGGGTGTTGGCTGCAAGCCCCTTCAACAGCCCGCACTGCCAGCACTGTTGCCAGTATTGGCCAGTCAATGTGCATAATGAGGTGCAAGGTACCATGGGTATAGCCAGGGCAGGGTGGCGTGGCCAGGATGCATCTGCACTGGGCATAGGGCCCTGGCAGGGACATTGGCTGGGATATTGTAGTGTCCGGCCACCACCTACACAGACAGGGTGGCCAAAGCATGTCCTTCTGGGGGATCACGCTCACCCTGACTGTGCAGTGACCACAGCATGGCTAGGCCCCCCCATAGTGCTGTATAGTAGTTCTCTCATGTGATAGATATGGGTTTCTCTTTGGGGCCCAGTCACTGATCTATCTGCTTGCTGTGTATGCAGACAGCCCAGTTCTGGGTGCATGCATCTCCATTGGGAACATGCACTATGGACTAACCAGCAGACTGTTTGTAGCTGGTAAATGTCTTGCTATAATGGCTTGCAGGGTGCAGTGGCTGTTGGCTTGCTGCAGGGGAATATCTGGTGGTGGAGTGCAGCTTACCATACCCTGGGCTTATGTCTGTCTGCTATTGTGTTATGGCTGTGTATGGAGCTGCCTGCCTGGGGCGGTGTGGTGGTGTTCCTCAGCAGGACTGGGGTTGATGTTGCCCTCTACTGCCACCTTTGCAGGGAGGTAGAGTGTGGATCCCTTGATGGGGACCATGTTTGCCACTGGGGGGGGGTGCCTGATGGCGGCAGACAGGGATATCCATGGTGTTTGTGCAGAAACTAGCTATCTTACACATTAACACTGCTTTGGAACGCCCGCTTGGCCTCCAGCAGCCATGGCAGGTGTTGTTGACCTGGTCCTGGCCACCTCATTGCACACTCAGGGTGAGCACAGTACCCGCACGATGTAACGGTGTGTGGCTACTCTGTGCCAGTAAAACACCCGGTCAGTGCCCCCTACTAGGCCAAGGTGCTGTGTGGGTGCACCCGGTCACTTCCCCCAACAGGGCCGAGGTGCTGTGGGGGTGCATTCCCCATCTTGTGTCCATCTGCGGACAGCTAATTTGCATGTGCAGTGCATCATGGGTACGGGTGGCCTAACCCTATCCTGTTGACACCAGCAGACTGTCTGTGAGGTGACGTGTAGGCTATCTGCAGCCAGCCAGGGGCCTGCTTACAGCTATGGAGCTGTAGCGCAATGGTTACATCACTGCCTGTGCAGCCAGAGGTCATGGGTTCAAACCCACAGTGGGGCCCTTTGGTAGGGCTGTCCACAGCTTTATTTTTATTTACTGTACATATGTCTATGCCGGCAAGACCACCCTCAGCTTACTATACCCATTAGGTGCCTCTGAGGGTGCTTCATAGGGCGCCCTGTAGGCCACCTTATGGTTGCCATCCCTATAGGGTGCACTATACATTATCCTGTGTCGCAACATACATGCTGCCCCATAGGGGTCATTCAAGGGTGCCTTGGCGAACAGTGCACTGTAACATGTGCCTTATGGGCCGCCGTATGTTAACATGCTGGGAGAGTGCGTTTGCTAGTAGTGATAACAAAATAAATTTATACAGCCTCCTACATACTGCCTCAGCAGGCATTTTTCACTGGGCATTGTGAGGTGTTGAACCCCTGATCCCTGCACCATTGGTCAGTGTTGTAACCATTGTGCTGTGGCTCTGTTCCTGTGCTTGTGCATCAGCGCGCCGCCTTGTGCCTATCAGCGCGCCGCCTTCTGCCGCCCAAGGGGACCAGTGCGCCGCCTTCTGCTGCCCAAAAATAACTGTGCGCCGCCTTCTGCCGCCCAAAAATAACTGTGCGCCGCCTTATGCCGTTCCAAATTAATTTGCCTCCTAAAACAATGTTAATCATTACAATTACTGCCTCAGCTGACCTTTGTCGTTACGCACACTGGGGGATTGAACCCATGGCCCCTGCACCATTGGTCAGTGTCTTCACCGTTGTACCACGGCTCTGTTGTTTTGTATCCTCAGCAGCGTGCCACTTTGCCTTTCCACGCGCTAATGTCGACCCCCGCACATTAGCGCGACGCACACACATCCGGTTGCTTACTACCGTTTTTTTTCTATTTTCTGCCTGAACCGCCCACTCCTTATATGGCACAGGCACACTAGCACGGCCCCGCACGTTAGGAATGTTTAGTAAACAGACCCCTATGTTTCACAATATACCAAACAGTAAACCAGTGTTTGAAAAGGTTAAGAAAGAGAATTAGAAGTGCAGAGAGAAAATTCACAGTTTTGGGAAAACATGCAAGAACCTCAAAGTACATGTGATCATTCTGCACATGAAAAACTCGAAATGCACAATCCAAAATTAACAATGCAAAAACAACCTGAACAACTTGAAGAAACATCTGTAGCACTTCTTGCAATTAGAAAAAGAAACATGGCTGTCGTGGGGTGAGCCTACACGAACTACAGCAGGAGAACAGAAGATTGGAGGAGCTGAACAGACATGCAAAAGATGCTCTACTTTTGCCAAACCACAAAAAACTAAATTACCAAGCAGACAATATTTAAGAGAGGCAGATAACAGCAATGGCTGGCTTGCAAAACAAATACAATGAGCCGCAGCAAAAATGCTTAACAGCTAAGATGTGAGATTCAGAAACTCACTGAGGACAAGATATATTCTGTATACAATTACTCAAAACCCTCTGAGGCATGACCATTTAAATTATTACACTTTAACTCTGGTTAGGTATGCCTAGGTCTGAACTAGAGGCATCCAAAAAGGGTAGCTAAACTACACACTTGGTTCCCATTAACTGACATTACTTGTAACTTACTGAAATATAGGAACTTGTACATAGGATCTTCATATCTATATCTTTAATTATTCTAGGTTCTGTGTTTGTATTTGTGTTTGTATATGACTATATGTCACAAAACTCCTCAAAGATCTTAGGCCTAACTCCTGGTAAACTTTCATGCTGAGGAGCTGTCACTGTTAGAAGACAAGCAACAAACTTTGATAACTTAAAATATTTTTCCCATCAAGTGTAAGTGTGCCTCAAAAATATTTGGATATTCCTTCTAACATCCTCATGATTCTGAATACAATACTGCTTCACTAATAAATTGCCATAGCACATCTAGGACCAGATTAGGAAATATGCATAGCCAATATGCATAGCAATAAAAATATTCTCAAAAATATTCTAAGACAAACTAAATATCCACTCTTCTTAATACACTTCTTAAGATGATGAGGAGATATACTATTGCTATACTGGCCCTCTACTTCTCAAGTACTTTATTAAGTAGAGGTTCAGTACCTAAAGGTCATTACATACATATCAGGAAAATACTAATCTAAACTATCCTCATCCTTCTAGGTCTTACTATAAATGCATAAAAAACATTTTAAATGCTATATAAAAGTATTTGACATGAATAGTCCATTTAGAATTCACTTAATACAATAATCTCCTTGTAATGTCTCAGTTGTTCTTCTAGAAAGTACTTTGAATCATAAAAGTCCTTTTCTTCAATATCACTATTGTCCAATAAGACTCTGCGTTGCAACTCTTGATTCACCAACACAGGAAGCCACTTTCTGGACTTGTGAGGGGGCCACCGTATAAGATGCATTCGTTGAGAATGTCTTCTCACTTTACAAGCTGAATATTCCACCAAGAACACACGACATGGACCAGGAACTCCGGAGCTGGGAGTGTCTTTGGATGCAGGCTTAAGCAGGACCCAATCTGGTGACTTCACTACTGCTAAAATAAGTCTGCGGATCCCAGATATAAAGTACTTGCCATCTCGTTAAGAAGTCACTTGCAATAAAAGGAAAACAAACAAGGGCTGAGTACAACCGTACACAATAAGTTAAGATAGCACTGCGCAACACCTGGTGTCCGGGATAACTGCCAAGGCATACATTAATTATTTCAAATAATGTCCGGGGAAAACACACACTGCCATAAGGGCTAAAAAGGAAAAACTTTTATTCAATCGGAGGCTGTATCATAGCGCCCTATTAGGGACACCGGCTCCCTCCTTTGATACAGAACAGATACCAAAACAGGGTGCAAAATCAAAATGAAATAATATGAATTCAGCAGGCAGGAGTCTCAATATCTTTCCCTAAACTAACCCTACAGTACCAGTCCTGAAACAGTTTAAACAGATTACGTTTGTACCAAAAAACAATAATCAAAGGACAAATTGCATAACCACAGCGGTAAAAACAAAAGATGAGCAGGGCAAAATAAACAGATGATTCCGTTTCCCAGCTGCCCGAAATGTCACGAAGTCCAATACTGGGTTTTGAAAGAAGTATCTTCAAAAAGAGATAAAAGAGAAAATAAAATCATCTTAACCAGTACGAAATACTGCAAGTCAGTAACACTAATGCTTGAAAAACAGCTTGCCGGTTTTCTTTTCATGTGTCTGCAACACGGTTGTTCGTCTGCTAGCTGTCGCTGCAAAACCAGAAACCAGGAAGTTTCAATTGTAAAAAATACTGCTATTAAGCAATATAGCCATTGCGGGAGTCCCAAAGCTATTTCATTAGTTTGCTCTGGTTTACAACCAATCGTAAAGACTTGCAAAGCACACAGATAATAGAAATAAAGAAAAAGCTACAAACCATTTGAATAGTTTACAATAATCATGGCACTCTTCCCAGTACATGTTTACATCTAAAACAGGGCGCATTTCCCAGAACAAACCTTCAATTGCGATAACGGAGGGATAGAAAGACTGTCTGATCCCTCTAGCAACAGTCAATTTGCTAGCAAATATTTACAGGAAATTAATGAATCTGAAAACTTGCATAGTAACACAGGTGCTTTCAAAATAGGTTTCACTCTAGCAGACCAGAGAGTGTTAGGACAATTCCCAGAAAGTTACATGTTGGGGGGGCGGAGCTAGCCACTGAACAGAATGGACGCCTGAATTTTTGCTCCCGTTGCTGCCCAAGAATCCTGAACATATCCCGGTATTAAATTGAAGTTTGTACCCCCTACCTACATCAATAACACCGAAATATAGCTGGATGGCATCCCTGAAGCCTGCCCGGCTGGAATTTCCGCAGGGATCCGGCTCAGCAGCGAAACGATCCAAACCCGAAGTGGGTTCCCCGCAGAAAATGGCCGCGGGAGAGAAGGAGGGAGTGACTGCTGGTGGCCTACGTGAAGTGCTACAGGAATTGAAATGCGTTAAAGAAATGATCGCAGCCAATTCTAGTTCACTGACCATGATTCAAGAAGACTTACTGGAGGTAAAAGAGAAACTCCTCACCATCACCACCCGACTTAGTGCAGTTGAATTACAAACCCAGAAGCATGGCGTTGCATTAGAACAGCTGGGCCCTTTGGTCAAACGAGTCCGGCACATAGAAAGTCAGATTGAAGGTCAAAACAACCATGCCCGTAGAAATAATATCCGCCTTGTTGGAGTCCCTGAAGGCGCTGAAGGCACCGATCCGATTGGATTTCTGGAAAAAACCATACCGGAGATGCTGCAGCTTGTCTTTGCAAGGCCTTTTGAACTAGAACGGGCCCATCGAATCCCAACACACAGAGCTGAAAACACACGATACCCACGCCCGCTCATAATGAAGGTACTGAGATACCCACAGGTCCTGCAGATCTTTCAAGCTGCACGGAAAGCCGGATCACTGCAAATCCAGGGACACAAAGTGGCACTCTATCCAGATTTGAGCAAGCAAACGGTAGATCGGAGAAAAGCGTTGCTGGCCTGTAGACCCATGCTACAAAGTGCACAGGCAAGATACGGGCTATACTACCCAGGAACCATGCGGGTCATGCTGCATAATGAAACGAGGAATTTTGTTGAAGCTGAAAAACTGAAAACTTTCCTACAAGAAAAATGCGGTATGGAAACCTGAGGTCAATATTCTGATCTCTCACACAGTGTAGAGAACTCAGCATATACTCAGGGGGTGCGGCCGTGCGTTCTCACAAATTTTAGAACGCCTTAAGCCTTGTTAAACACCTCATTGACTGTATTTCTGTTGTTCTAAATAGTTTTAATTAACCAGATATTTCTGCTTGAAATGTAGGGGTGGCAACGGGAGGTCGGGGTTGGTTACTGTTTCAGTGGATTGTGTTCACCTTAGCGATACAATGTTTGCCAGTTATGCAGTTATTTGTGTCAGTCCAGTCCAGTGCAAAACCCTCCACATACACGCAAAATGCAAGTACGCGGCAGACCTATCCATAGGATAGCTTTCACCTATAAGACAGCTTATTCCAACATTGATGTCTAGTGATCTCCTAATACTTTCGTTAAATGTAAAAGGTATTACTGGCCCTGTCAAGCGAAAGAAGATTTTAGCGTACTGCCAACAAAAAAAAGCAGATATTGCCCTCTTACAAGAGACACATTTAACAGATACTGAATCGCAGAAAGTAACCTCTAAATATTTCCAGGTGGCGGCCTCGGCCTCTGCCACTCAACGCAAAGGGGGGGTAATAATATTAGTGCGCAAATTCCTGCAATCCGCCATTACCGGCACACAGATTGATCCGCTAGGTCGATGGGCCAGAGTGACGATGAAAATAAATCAACAGCTTTACACATTCTTCAATATTTACGCACCCAACCTCGATGACCCTAACTTTTTCAAACTGATAGCTAAAGAAGTTACAGCCGCAGCTCACACCAATATCATCTTAGGGGGCGATTTCAATGTCATCTTGGATCCACTGTTAGATCGCACGCCCTATCGGGCTGTAGACAAAGTCAAATCACAGGCGATTCTCAAAGGAATCATAACAGAGCTCCACTTGGTAGACCCATGGCGCCTACTTCATCCCCAAGAAAGAGACTACACATTTTATTCCATCCCACATAATACCCAAACAAGGATCGATTTCTTCCTACTGTCCACAGAGCTGATGCCTCAAGTGTTGTCCGCAGAGATATATGCTACAACGGTATCGGATCACGCCGCTGTCTCCCTAGTGCTGGATACCAACGTTACACAACATGTTCCGCCAAGATGGACATTTGATAAATCCCTACTAGCAGATGACTCCTTTGTACAGCTACTGTCTGGGGAAATTGAGACCTATTTTAAATATAATACACCTACTGATACCTCCATCTGGAGCTGGTGGGAAGGTTTTAAAGCGACAATACGAGCTCATATTACCACCTACACCATTAGACGGCGTAAAGCCAGGAAAAAAGAAAAAGATGAACTGGAACTCCAAATAAAAGTTGGGGAAAGGTTACTAGCCAAAAGAGCTGACTCAATGATATTGATTAGACTCCAAAAATTGCGATACCAATATAATGCTCTCCTCAACAAAGAAGCACTGAGTAGTATCCAGCTACAACGTAGTACATACTACTATGAAAGCAACCGCTCTGGATCCCTCTTAGCTCGGCAGCTCAAACCAAAGACCAGCAAGACCGCTATAGCGGCGTTGCAAGACAATTCTGGGGGCCTTCTCCTGAGATCTGACAAAATACTAGACCGCTGCAAAGAATTCTATGAGGAACTATATCGCTCGGATACCCAATGTAGTGACAAAGCCTTTGAAGATTTTGTCTCCAATATAGTAGGACCCACATTAACCAGTCATCAAAGTCGAACGCTGGAACAAGAGATCTCTGTAACTGAAATACAAGATGCGATCAAACAGATGGCTCGTGGCAAAGCCGCCGGTCCAGATGGTATCCCACTGGAATTCTACAATAAATATTGCATTCAATTGGCTAACATGCTACAGATCTACTACAGTGGCCTACAAGATGAAGCTCCAGAGATTGGAGCCCTGGCAGAGGCTGTGGTGGTAATTCACCCGAAACCGGGCAGGGATACACAAAAGATAGAGAATTACAGACCCATCTCTCTCCTAAACTCTGATTATAAAATCTATGCTAAAGTGCTTGCTAACCGATTAGGACGGATCTTAAAAGATTTGATACATGAGGATCAATGTGGATTTATACAAAACAGATCCACTACAGATAATGGAAGATTATTGGCACATGTACTGGCATCTGCCAAGACTAAGGCCGAGCCCCTGATAGGGCTAGCATTGGATGCCGAAAAAGCCTTCGATCGACTGGAATGGTCCTTTCTATTTCGATCCCTACGGTGGTTTGGGATAGGAGAAAAGTTCCTAAAACGCGTTGAATTGTTATATACCAAACCCACAGCTCGAATAGCGGTCAACTCACACCTCTCAGCCCCTTTTCAGTTGCAAAGAGGGACCAGACAGGGTTGCCCCCTGTCACCGATGCTTTTTAATTTAGCCCTGGAACCCTTATTAATAGCGATCCGACAGAAGGAAAACATAAAAGGAATTGAGTTAGCTGATGGTCCCTGTAAATTGTCAGCATATGCAGATGACCTGCTCATTTTTCTACAACCATCAGACCTTCCTGAAACACTACAACTCATAGATGCATATTCAGCGATATCCGGATATAAAGTAAATCTGAATAAAACAACAATTATTCCTCTGAATGAACAGGTCAGCGAAGAAATGATGCGTGGATACCCCTTTCAATATGAGAAGTCATCCTTTAAATACCTGGGCGTGACCTATGGCACCACCTTGGAAGAGACTGTCGCAATCAACATTAAGATGTGTCAAGAAATTGTACATGATAACGTCTGCAGGTGGACCCCCCTTCATTTGAGTTGGTGGGGCAGGCTAGAAACGATAAAAATGATGTTGGTACCAAAACTCAGCTATATATTAAGTATGATTCCCTTACGCTTCCCGTCAGCCTTCTATAAGAAAATGAATAGTCAACTGATAGCCTTTTTATGGAACAACCGAGTACCTAGAATAGCTGCCTGGAAACTGAAGTTACCTAATGCACAAGGAGGTGTCCATTTCCCAGATCTCGGCTGGCTGCACACCGCCTCTCTTTTAAAGCAGGGTGCTCAATGGGTCGACTCTGACGACACGGATAAAGGACCCAGATGGTTGAGTGTGGAGCGGGCCATACATTCCCCCCTGCCTACATGGCTAATGGTTGGCACAGTAGTAGACCAGACTGTACCACATAATGCTATTATCCGAGAAACACAGCATGCCTGTCGATTATTGGCATCATGTATCGATGGAGGGGATGACTTCGCCGCAGATATGCCCTTATGGCTGAACCCGCGCCTTATCATCGGAGGGAAGCCTGTCTTATGGAAAAAATGGGTGGAACATGATCTTATAACCATTGGACAACTGATCAATGGAAGTGCATTTAAAACCTTTGACGGATTAAGAACGGAATTCCGATTGCCTAATACATGCTATTTCCAATGGTGTCAGCTCCGACACTGCATGAGCAAAGCGGGTGTGTCCCCTGTCTTGATACGTACTGGATGGCCACTGCGACAGAAACTTCAAGAATTACAAACAGATGCCAAAGCTGTTTCGAGATGTGTTGCGATTCTCCGATCCAAAAGTGACAAGACATGTATTGAGATACAGTCGGTGTGGGCTACTGAAACCGGTCAAGATATACCTCCGGAAAATTGGGACACTTTTTGGGGAACTCAAATACGTGCCACGAGAGCAGCATCTCTCACACAATCTATGTACTTTATAGCACATCGAGCGCATATTACACCGGCTAAGAAAATGAAATGGACACTACAGGAGGGAAATCGATGTTGGTCCTGTAACATGGAAATTGGGACACTGGCACATATGTTGTTCCATTGTAAATCCCTGGAAATATATTGGAACAGAGTATGGGAACGCATATCACAAATCCTCAACTTACAAACTCCTATCACTTATCGGATAGTAATATATAAATCCATAGCTCTGGAACCTACTCTGATGAAATGGGATAGTAAACTGCTGGACTTAATGCTCGGGATAGCGCTTAAAATAGTTCTAATACACTGGAAGAATCTCGACAAAGCTTGTTTCGAGCATTGGTGGAGTCTCTTAATCCTACACAAGACCTACGAAGAGCTCTATATAGCCAAGAACCCATGGTCTGGTAAACTAAGTAAGAAATGGTCAGCTTTACAAAATTATGTTTGATGAAAGTGATTGATGGAGGCTGCCTTGTGGACTGGTCTCTGCTGTAACCACATTGAACGGAGAGAGGGAGGGTGGCGTGCTGGCATGGACTGATACTAGTTCTTGTTAAAGTTATTGTACTGTCTTGTTCAAGTTATTATATTCTTTTGTTATTTTGATCAATAGCATCTGCTTGTATCCTTCTATATCATGATCGTTTGTACTGTTATTTTATATGTTTAAACTGAATAAAAACTACCATTAAAAAAAAAAAAGAAAGTTACATGTTTACAACACAACCCACAGTTTAAACAGATTTAACCCTTAAACCGAACTTAGCAATATAATAAAGAAATATGACCAGTAATATATGTAATTCAATTTACAGTAAAAACAAATCATTCACATAATAAACTAAAAAGAAATGGTTGAGTTTCTTATCAGATAATGCAGGTTCTAGGGCCTTTGCAAATATGCAAGACTAACCTTCAAAAAGAGCAGATAAAAACAAAACTGCATTTTTTTTCTCTTTGCCAAGTCATAAGCAAATCGCAAATCCACAACAAAAGTCCAGGGAGAAATTGGCAAAATCACATTATGAACTGCACAAGTCTATGTCTTACCGTACTTTCACAGACAGTCTCACTTGTAGCACAAAAAGAGTTGAAGTCTCACATAACGAAGTTGCAGGATACATGTGTCTGGAAATCTGCAAGCACAGACCAATTATTTTTCACCAGCGGCTGCTGGCAATGGACACAGCTGACAGTCTAAGAAACAAAACTTCACGTCTCACACCGACCCGTACAGACGGAACGAAAAGCATCCGATATCTCATCCCAGCACTGTAGATGAAAGTTTTCCAAGATAATGATGCTTGCATCTGCAGGAAACAGCACTTCAAAGGAAAGAAACACAACTGACAATGTGCGATATTGGATCCGGGTGCAGCCCACAGAGCAGATAGAAGTCTTCTGAGATCAGGGTGAATAGCTGTGACATCTGCAAAGAATACAGTTGACCAGTAGCAGGGAAAGCATTTCTTCTAACCATCCCCCTGCTCTGATTCCAGGGACAGTTTTTTTTTCTTTGCTTGCAAAAGTTCAATGACAAGCATATCTGAACTGTCTCGCTGAAGATTCCTTTCTCGCGCTCCAATCTTACCCCTCCCCTCGCTCCTGGAAGGTTGAGCAATTGTCAGCTCGAGCGACTCAGTCATTTCACATCAAATGTCAGCTCACTACACCAGGCACCTTTTCAAACTTACATCAGTTGTTCTTCAGACTTACAGCAGCTGTTCTAGCTGGTCAACCTATTATTAAAGTTGTACTGAAAATACCTTTACTCACGGGACTAAACTATTTACAAAAACAATTAATGAATCCTGCCTTAAAGATGTTTAATCTCAACCAATCCTTTTCATAGGTTTGCTATTTCATAGGTTTGCTATTTATTTATTTATTTTTATTTATTTAACATCTTTTATATACCGCGCTATTTGTTTTCAGTGCGGTTTACAATTAACAGAAGCTGCACAATCAGAAAACACTGGTGTGCTTACATTATAACAGGAAACTTAAACTTGGAACAGAGGGTAATAAAAACTATAACTATGTACAAACAGTGAAACTATGTACAAACAGCAGTGTAAAAACTGAACTATGTATAAACATATTGGGTTCTTTAGTGTACTACTACTACTGTAAGTGATTTTAACAGAAAATCATTCATTTTTTTTTTAACCACTTAAAACAAAATTATCTCTTCGAGTTTTCTCCTGGAGATCTATCACAAGGTATGTCACAAACTGAATAAAAATCAGCTGGGTTATAGAACGCAGTTCTAAGCAAATGATCTAAAGCAGCCCAAGTAGGACATGAACTATTATACTGACGCAAAATAATTTGAAGAAAACTTATAGCACTATGTAGTTGAATACATTTCTCTCTATAGGTCATAAAATGCTTATTCAGACCCTTTTCAATATCATCAACAAATTTGCTAGAAATACCTAATTCCTTTGTAGCAGAAATATTATTTCTTACTGTTTCCGCTAAGGAATCTATGATACGTACGGTACATTCCATTTCATGACTAAGAAGGTCATTCATTTCTCTGAGCTGGGACACATTGCAAGTCCCAAAATTCATGATCTGTGTATTTCCCAATATTCTCAACTTATCTCTTATCTCATATTTTAATTTCGCTGAACGAGTGACTATCTTCCCTTCAGAAACTACATAATTCTCAGAACAGACAGGGGAAGACGACGGAAATACACCTGGAACACTTCCAGCTTCAACTGCATCATACTCTGGAGAAAAAAATGACTGGGACTTACTCTGCCCAGATATTACCAACAAACTTTTTCTCCTGTGGCTCACTCGTCTTATCAATATTCACTAATCCAAACAATTCATTCTTCAATTTATGTGCCATTTGCTGCCACCACCCAAACACTAGCCCCTCACGAGCATATTCTGTGTTTAGCTTGCAAAGCACATTTCAGATAACAAAGCTTATCTACAGAAAATGTTCCTTCTAAAGGCAACCTGTCAGTGCATACCAGTGCACAATATAATTTAGTAGCCCTATTCAATATTTCTCACACATACAATAAGAAGGCTACCTTTCTGAAGAGCTAAACTCTTAGCTTCAACATGCCATTCACACAACTGAGTCCACACCTGTTCACCTAACAGATTGCTCATTGCTGGCACCAGATGATACTCACAAACACCTTCCCTCCTTGCCAGGAATGTTGAAATCTGTAGATGAGTCATGGCACCAACTGAAGAAAACTTACTTGACTCTCCCCTCACCAGTAACCTCACTGGGCTCTTGAAGCTACAAAGAACTACATTCACAGACAATGGGAAGGTTATCAAATACTCAATAAATACACACAGTTCTATAGAAAAATACACCAAAGCTTTGCGGAGAGAAACTGGAAGACACACGTTCTCCCTGTTTACTCTAACTTATTAGCCATGGTTCACTTTATTTATAAGGCTTTTTAGATGATACAGCATAATTTCACTTTATCATTACACGTCATGTATGTTTATCGTATTGTAGGTCAACTTATTCGGTGTGGGTCAATGTGGAGCCATAAATGGAGTCCGAGACATAATTGTTTACTGTTACATGGCTATTATGAGGAGACATACAGGATTCCAGGATATAGAATGACCTAATTGACATAATTGTTTACTGCTGATAACTTGATATCTTCTAACCTTGAGCGCTTCTCGATATCTACTAATTACTAACCCTGAAAGTATTTTAGCTAATAACCCTGAGACTGCTATCTGGTATCCCTGAGACAGAGAGGCTGGGGTACAACGTGCCCTTTCTTTATTTCAGGACATGTAAACCTTCACCTAGTAAGCTAATATATGAAGTTTTATTTCTAAGCAAGGTTCTGAACAGAATTAACTCTTTCTCAGCTTTAGCTATTCTAATAGTGTATGGTATCCCATACTAATATACATGCCTTCAAGATGTACACCACCCTGCTATCTCAAGTTAAGGAGTGGTATGGAGAAATTTCACTTACCATTAATTTCCTTTCCTTGAATCCTGCAAGACCAGTCCAGACAAATGGTTAAGTCCCCCTGCCAGCAGATGTTGGAGACAGAGAAAAACTACCAGAAGCTTGATTGGTTGAGCTCTGGTAGACATATAGCTGTACCCCTAGAAGTCGCCCTCAATATACTCTGACAAAGCCATGAAACAGTCACTGAATAAGGCATGATATTTGAACAACTGAGCGCTGCTCTCATGCAACGACCAGAACTATAGATTATAGTTCATTTTACGTGATATATGGCCTATAGCAGGCAGCAACTAGGTTGTCAAGGAAGTGACATGAAGCAACAACCCTTCATGAGGTGAGGCAATGAATGAACTGCAACATAAGAATGTGAGCATAGGCTGTCGAAAAGTACCCAGAACGGGTGGGTCCTGGACTGGTCTAGCAGGATTCCAGTAAAGGAAATTAACGGTAAGTGAAATTTCTCCTTCCAAGTCATCCTGCTAGACCAGTTCAGACAAATGGGAAGTACCCAAGCTAACGCACTTCAGGGCAGGAAGAGACAGCAGCTGCCACCACACTGGCACCAAACTGCATCACATCGCAAGCTTGGAGATCAAGGTGACGGTGCCCAGGTTGTGAGCCCTTTGCTCATGGTGCTGCTTGAGATTGGGTAGAGCGGGCCATGAGCCCCATGGGCACCAGCTTACCCTAGAGGATGTAATCCGACTCAAAGGTTGTGCGGAGGCATTTGTAATGGAGGCTGTGGAGGCTGGTACCTGTTCAAAAACTAAAGCCTAAACCAAACAGCCTGGCTTCTTGTTACAAGATGGGGCCTGTTCTGAACCAAAGAACAAGATGGCTTCCTATTCTGCTATAACTCAGCTTAAAACCTGCAAATGAAGCAATTCTGCAAGGCCTAGGATTTGGAACAATGTATGCACCTGCATACTGTACTAGCATCTTTCCTGCACCATGGACCTTTGTTTGGAGAAGGACCACCTGACCACTGTTACAGGATTCGCTGAAGATGACATACTGTATCTGAGACCAATCAATAATCGTGCCATGATGGGGAGGTCAGGTCGAAGAATTATATGTTGGACTCGGGAAGTTTCTGGTCTTCTAGGCACTTCTAGACTTGCAGAACTTTTGAATACTGCTTGGAAATCTAACTTAGCCCTGACTCTGGCAGTTTGTTTTCTGCCGTCCTTAGCCTTACTGCCTGCCTGCTTCAAGGATAGAGAGTAACCTCGGGAAGGAGTGAATCTCTCCCACAGACCTGCAGCTCGGTGTTATCATGCAGCTTGGCTGTACTGCCTATAGCCGACATTGGATCTCTGCCATACTTTGGGCTTCGTGCTGTTCCTGAGATGACTTCTCAGACCCAGCCACAGACGTTCTGGCAAAAACTAAGGTACTGGTCCTTAATTTCCTCCCCCCCACCCCCCAAGGTTGGGTCTAACTTAGACAGACAGATAATTTGCTGTATGTCTGAGTGCAGAACGAATCAATGTCGTTGGTTGCTAGAACAGTGATTTGTGATCTTAGTAAATTGTAATCATAGGGCTCATAACCTGCTACCTCAGTAAACTAATTTATCCTATATTTACACTATTTTTCTATCAGCAATAAAGTCTAATTTATATACAAACTCAGGGTTGGTTCCTTTATATCACGTGGTTTATTTGCCAGACGGACCTATAGAATCTTGGGAAAAGTAGGATGTAACAATTACCCTTAGCCCTAACAAGTATTTATAAATATATTTATTAGCTACTGACAATAACCCCTACAGTTTGGTTGGTGTTGTCCAGGATAAGTAATCCTGAACAATAACTTTCTCCTATAGTTGGTGAGGGAGGACATAACCTCTTGCCATGCATAGAATTTATTTATTTATTTATTTATTAACATTTCTTATATACCGCACTATTTGACATCAGTGCGGTTTACATGGAACAGAAACATCCAATAAAATTACATATGTCTGGTCTTACAATTAACAGGAAGTAGAACCTGGATAACAGGGGAAACTATTTACATGAAGAGTGTCGCAAGAAAAGGAGACTGTTTCGTGGTTTACAGTGTTAGGGACACCTGTTGAGAGGGCTTGCCTGCCTGATTGCCACTGTTGCTGATGTTCTCGCTATTTAAGTGGGGATGAGGTTCGGTGTTGTCTGTGAAGTATTTGATGAAGAGGAAATGTTTAAGGGCCTTCCTGAACTGGCTCAGATTGGGGATTGCCCTGATGTGTGCCGGTAAGGTGTTCCACAGTCTTGGGGCACAGAGTCTGAAGGCCCTGCTAGCTGTTGTCGAGGTGCATCTTGTCATTTCTTTCGGGATTGTTAGCATGTTTGACTCTGCGGTTCTTCTTGGTCTGTTAGGTGCAATTGGTTGGATGAGTTCAGATAGGGAGGAGGAGGAGAGCCCCTTGCCAGCTTTGAAGGTCATCAGCAGTGTCTTAAAATAATCCTGGTTTGTATGGGGAGCCAGTGTAACTGTTTCAGGAGGGGTATTACATGGTCTCTCCTGGATGCCCCGAAAAGCACCCTCGCTGCACTGTTCATAGCAAGTTGCAGGGGGTTTAAGGTGGATTGGGGGAGCCCTTGTAGTATGGAGTTTGCGTAATCGAAATGGGGAATGATCAGGGCTTGGTAAATGGTACGGAAATCATCTGGCTCGAGTAACGGGCATAGGTGTCTGAGGGATCTGATCTTGAAATAGATTGCTTTTACGGTGTTGGCTATGTGCTTCTTCATGTCCAGGTTATGATCCAGAGTCACTCCAAGGTATTGTATAGCGGTTTTTACTTGTAGTTCGGCATCATTTACTTTCACACGGTTGGGTCGTATGAAGTTCAGATTCCTCGAGATGAAAAGAACCTCCGTCTTCTTGTGCTGAATTCGCAGATTCTGTGAGAGTAGCCACTCCGATATGGCATTGAAGCAGTTGGTCAGAGGGGCGAGGTCCAGTTTATCCAAGGATACTGGCATATATAACAGGACATCATCAGCATATATCATACAACTGACATTGAAAGATCTAATGATGTTGCGGATGGGTTGGATGTATATGTTAAACATCAAGGCTGATAGAGAGGATCCTTGCGGCACTCCTTGACCTTGTTGGAAAGGTCCTGATACAGCCCCGTCTGCTCGTACATGCTGCCATCTACCGGACAAGTAAGGTTTGCACCATTTGAGCGCCGTTCCGCTGATACCTTTCTCTCTTAGCCGGACAAGAAGAATCTCATGGCATACTGAGTCGAAGGCTGATGCTATATCTAGGAAAATGAGTGCGAACCCCTGTCGGATGTTGTCAACGCCGGCAATTATATTGTTGAAAAGGGTGGTGAGTAGTGTTTCCACTCCATGTGACTCTCTGAATCCATGTTGGCATGGATCTAGTGGGGCAGCAGAGTCAATATGATCCTGTAATTGCCTATGCACTACTTTTTCAATAATCTTTGCGAGCATAGGTATACTAGATATAGGCCTGTAAGACTCTACCTTCTGGGGGTCTGACTTGGTGTTTTTTAATAGAGGTCTGACAGAGGTCTGCTTGAGAGTAGGTGGGAAAGACCCAGTGTTGAAGGATCGGTTTATGATATTAGCTATAATTGGAGAGAGGTCACTTCGCAGATCTTTTATCCAGAATGCCGGACAAGGATCTGTGTGTGCGGTGGTAGTGTTAAGGGATAAGATGGTGTCTTCGATAAGTTTTTTTGATGGAGTAGAGAAGGATGTTAGCGATGCTGGGCACTCTTGATCATCAGGGGGGACTGGTATTACTATTTTGTCGGTCTTGCACATTTTGGATTGCATGTAGACTGCAAAATCCTGAGGGTGGATATTGCACTGGTGTTTCGGGGGTTGGTTCTTTAGCAAGAGTTTTAACTAGGTTAAACAGGTCATGCGGTTTATTTAATGACCGTCTCAGGGTGTCTGTGTGGTGTTGTCTCATCTTATCCGTGATGGCTTTGCAGTGGGCAGCTAGTTTTTGGGTGCATGCTGTCTGGTCACTGCTGGTGCGTGACTTCCTCCAGCACTTCTCAAGCCTCCGTAGGAGGATTAGCGATGCTCTCAGGTCGGCTGTGAACCATGGGGCTGACGCTCTTTTCTTTGGGATCTTGTTTGTTGGAGGACGGATCGCGATCGAACTGAGTTTGCTGTTCCAGGTGGTGATCAGCTCATCTAGGTTTAGGGAAGTCTCATCGATGAGTGGACAGGTTGCGGCTCGGATGCGTTCTCTATTGAACAGATAGAAACATAGAAACATAGAAATATGACGACAGAAAAAGACCACATGGCCTATCTAGTCTGTCCTTCCATAACAACTACAACAGTCCACTTTTTGCCTTTAGAGATCCTCTGTGTTGGTCCCATGCTTTCTTGAATTCAGTTACTGTCCTCATCTCTACCACCTCCACTGGGAGACTATTCCACGGATCCACTACTCTTTCCGTAAAGAAATATTTCCGCATATCACTCCTGAATCTATCTCCCTTCACCCTCATCCCATGTCCCCTCGTAGCAGAACTTGCTTTCAATTGAAAGAGGCTCTCTCCCTGAACATTTATGCCACGGAGGTATTTAAACATCTCAATCATATCACCTCTATCCCGCCTTTCCTCTAAGGTGTACATATTAAGATCCTTAAGTCTGTCCTCATATGCCTTATAATGAAGCCCATTAATCATTTTGGTAGCAACCCTCTGCACCGACTACATCCTGTTCACATCCTTTTGAAGGTGCGGTCTCCAGAATTGCACACCATACTCCAAATGAGGTCGCACCAAAGACTTATACAGAGGCATTATCACCTCCTTTTTTCTGCTAGCCATTCCTCTCCGTATGCACCCAAGCATCCTTCTAGCTTTTGCTGTCGCCTTTTCCACCTGTTTAGCTACTTTAAGATCATCAGACACAACCACGCCTAGGTCCCGCTCTTCTTTAGTGGACAAAAGTACTTCACCTCCTATACTGTATTGCTCCCTTGGATTGCTGCAGCCCAAATGCATGACCTTACATTTTTTAACATTAAATCCCAGCTGCCAAATTCTAGACCATTCTTCAAGCTTAGCTAGATCCCTCCTCATGTTATCTACCCCTTCCTGGGTGTCTACTCTATTGCAGATTTTGGTATCATCCGCAAAGAGGCAAACCTTACCCGACAGCCCTTCCGCTATATCACTAACAAAGATGTTAAAAAGAATCGGACCAAGGACAGATCCCTGGGGCACACCACTGGCAACATCCTTCTCCTCAGAGTGAGCTCCATTTACCTGTACTCTTTGTCGCCTCCCACCCAACCAACTTCTAACCCAAGCAGTAACTTTAGGGTCCATCCCTAGGGTGCTCAGTTTGTTTATAAGTCGCCTGTGAGGAACAGTGTCAAAGGCTTTACGGAAATCTAAATACACCACATCTAGAGCTCTCCCTTGGTCCAACTCCCTGGTCACCCAGTCAAAAAAATCAATCAGATTTGTCTGACAAGACCTGCCTCTGGTGAATCCATGCTGCTGCCTCGGATCCTGTAATCCGCTGGACTCCAGAAACCTCACTATTTTCTCTTTCAGCAGCGTTTCCAATAATTTACTCACCACCGAAGTTAAACTAACCGGCCTGTAGTTTTCAACCACATCCTTACTTCCGCTTTTGTGTAAAGGCACCACATGAGCCTCTCTCCAGTCCTTTGGCACCACTCCCGACTCCAACGAGGCATTGAAAAGGTCAGTCAGTGGAGCTGCTAGAACGTCCCCAAGTTCCCTCAGTATTCTAGGGTGTATCCCATCCGGTCCCATCGCTTTGTCTACTTTAAGTTGAGCTAGTTTCTCACGAACACAGTCTTCTGAAAATAGTTCAAGATGTCCCTCGCTTCTGTTCTTATTTGTGGGTGTTTTCTGAGGTCCTGCTCCTGGTTCTTCATCTGTGAACACAGAACAAAAATATTTGTTAAGCAATTCCGCTTTATCCTTATCAGCTTCTACATATTCCCCCCCTGCACCCTTGAGTCTGACAATACCACTTTTGCTCTTCCTCTTCTCACTAATATATGGAAACTTCTGGCGGCTGGGCTAGAGGTTTTGTTTGGATCGACTTTGATCTTTGGTTGATTGTCATGAATAGGCATCTGAAAGGTGATGAGCTTATGATCAGACCATGGGACCGCTGTTACTGATAGCATGATGGTTTGTGGTTGGTCGCAAACTGCCTGAGGGGCGAATATAAGGTCTAGTATGTTACCCTTCACTTGAGTAGGTTCCTGCACTACTTGCGAGTATCCCAGGATCTCTAGAGCTTCTATGAGTGTGGCTGATTGATTGTCTTGTAATGATGGCAGATTGATGTCCCCTAAGATCCAATTCAGTTTATTTGGAAACTGGATGTTGGACGCTAGGTTTATTATAGTTGGTAGGTCATCTGGAGTGGCTGATGGAGCTCTATATATTAGGTTTATAGAGCATAGATTGTTGGAAATCGATACTGTCTCCAGATTGTTGTTACTAGTGGAGTCATCCATCTTGAACTGGAGATCCATCCTGGAAAGGATGAGCCATCCTGGAAAGGATCCATCCTGGAAAGAATGGAGGGAATGGGCAAGAAGGTATGGTATGATGAGGGATGAAGATACGCCAAAGCCTTTTAGTATAAGGTGTTCTAAGGGAGAAGAAGAATTTTATAGTAAACGCAAAATTTAACTAGTAGCCAATGATGTTGAATAAGTAGTGGTGTTGCATGATCATATTTTCAGGTCTGTTTAAGCATTTGGATGGCAGTATTTTGCACAGACTGGAGTCTCTTAATTCCTAGGGAGGACAAACCAGCAAGAGCAGATTTGCAGCAATCTAGTCTGGAGATGACTGTACTGATGATGGTAAATTGTGCTGACATTTCTAGAAAAGGTTGGATTGCCCAGAAATGGCACAGGGAATTAAATGTGGATCTGACTACTCAATTGATATGGTGTTGAAAAGATAGATACTTAGATCAGAGTCCAGAAAGATACCTAACGGAAGAGATGAGGGCAATGGGGAGGGCATCTGGATTTCTAGGATTATTTCAGGAACAGGAGTACCCCTTCTTAAACACATGGCTGTGGATTTTTCGTGATTAAAATGTAGGCAGTTGACACTTAGCCAGTCCGAGATCAGACTTGGATAATGATTAATGGTAGTCAAGTTAAGGGTGACACTATCAATGATTGAGACAAGAAGGATATTGAATGCGTAGACATAAGTTATGACCCTTGTGCTCTGTGTCAGGGTGAGTAATGGACTCAGGAAAACATTAAAGAGTATGGGGGCAAAAATAGAGCCCTGAGGAACCCCACACCAAAGTGGATGTGATTTTGAGGATCTACCAGACATCTGTACAGAAAAATAACAATTCGACAGAAAGGATTGAAACCATTGGTGCACCTTTCCAAAGATACCAATCAAATGAAGGCGTGAGAGTAGGAGATAGTGGTAAACCATCTCAAAGGCACACGAGAGGTCTAGGAACACCACTAGAGGCAGGTTATCTGAAACCAGAGCACTGTAGATGTCACTTGAGAGAGCTACAATGGTCTCAGTGCTGTGGTCTACTTAAAACTGCTCTTCCCCCACACACATTTTTTTAAACTTTTCTCTGCTTGTAACAGAAGTGTGTGTTGTGTGCTCTCATGAAGCTTTTTCTCTTTGTTTTTGACTTCTTTTAAACTTCTGATTACCATGGGATTCCTGCTTACTTTGAAAAACTCAGAAAATAGTTACAAGCTTACATTCTGAGCAAACTGATGGCATTGAGAAGCAGACAAGGACACATTTGAAAGATATGGTCTCTGTATGTGGATTCAAAAGAAAAGCATTTAAGTAGTTAAAGTTTTATATTAATTAGTATACCTGGATTTGGCTGATACCTGTCTGGGAGGGTGGAGGGGAATAGCAGGCATAGCTGTCTATTATGTTTGTGACCAACATGTGTTATAGTTGAAAATTTACAAAAATAAAGAATAAAAAAAAATAAAATGGTTGTTTAACTTAAATTGCAGTCCAGCTGTGACATCATTGCCTATGGATAAGTTAGACAGGGATAGATTGTCTGCTTTTCAGAGTTCCAATATGGTTGGCTGAAGTCCCTTGTGTTTCTGACTTGTCCTCTGCCTTCTCCAATTCTTCCACTCCCAGAGTAGCATCAGCATATCTGGGCATGTTCATGCATGCCTATGATGAAAATGAAGGTGACGCGTGGTAGTTTGGGCAAACTCACAGTCTCCTATATTTGGTTAGTTGGCAGCAAAACTAACTGAATATGCTGCTGTTCAGTGAATTTTATCATTAGTCTAAAAATTAAGGCACAGCCCTATTACATACCTGATATACACATGAACACATTTTATAGTCTGAAGGGCTAAGATAAACCGAATAATAGATGAACAAGTAGGCAGGTCTACACAGCAAATCTGAACAGAGGTGTTAGTTGTCTTTTATTTATAGGACAGCTGAAGAAAAGGTAGGAACTTTGGTAGGTCTTTTTCTCATTTCATTGAACAGGCATCAAAGCTACTACAACAGAATGCCTGAGAAACATTGTGTAGCATAAGCTAACACTCTCGTAACTTCTGCCGCCTTCAAGATCAAAAGCCTGATCCAGGGTGAGGGAGAGGTTCAGTGTGCAAGATGCCAGCAGATCAATGCCTCAGGAAAAAAGTGAAGGAAATGGGAGAAGAGGTGAGAAGGATTAGAAGCATCTGTGGCAATTATAACTAAATTGAAACCCTTCTTAAGACATCTAAGATCTCCAGAAGAGTGGAATATGAAATAGTAATACAGATAACAAGTGGACACAGATCACCAGAGCATGAGACCAACATCCCAATTTACCCTTCTCTTGAAATGAAGTGGAAGTGGAAATGCTGAAAACATCCTAGGAACAAGAAGAACCATAACTATAAAACCCCAAAGCTTCAGAATCAGCAACCACTATAAAGCGAAGATTAGTGGTGGTTGATGATTTCTTTCTGAGAATGTCTATCTGCCAAACTGACTGATACGCCAAGAGATGTGTTGCCAGCCAGCTACGAAGGTCTGAGACATTACAGAGAGTTTGCCAAGGATCATCAAGTATGATGACTATATCAAGACTGTTGACACAAATGATACTGCTAGCTATCCCCTCCTCCAACTTATCAAAAATAACTTTGTGAATCTGGGAGAGAAATGGATAGGTGCACAGGTTATACTCCACTCTGTCCTCTCAGCCAAAGGTAAAGGGTGAGGCAGAGAAGCTTGCATTATGGAGATGAATGTATGGCTGCATGGATGGTATCATAAAGCGTGTTTCAGCTTCTTGGACCCTGGGATGATTTTCTAAAGACTGCTGAGCAGAAATTGATAGGTGAAAAATAAGGTTTAGTTAAGTGTATGTACAGAAGGATTCGGAGGCTTGCAGAGGGGAATCAGAATCCTGTATATGTCTATATATGGAAAGGAATGTGCTGTGCTCAGCTAAACTGATTGTTCTACTCAGAGATGACTCCTATCTGCAAAGTTACTGATAAGCTGTGGTGGGCCTCAGGGGATGGATTGATGACGTTGGAATATGTTTCTTTAATGTATAAAAGACAGACAGCTCTTTTAACCATTGGAATAAACTTACACACTTTCCTTCTGTGTGGTTGTGAGTTTTATTCCCCTGGAATTCCAGGCAGTCGAGCAGGAGCAAAGGAAGCAGACGGAGGGGACTCCCCGGGCCTGGAGGCTGTGAACAGGGACAACCCCGTAACAATTTGGTGTCAGGAAGTGGGATCCTCCCGTGGGCCAGAAATCCCTGTGCTTTGGTAGCACAGTCAAAATTAGAAGTGAGATCCTCCCGTGGGCCGGTGGAACTCCTGGGTGCCTGCGTGAACATAAGAACAGAAGATATGCCATACTGGGTCAGACCAAGGTCCATCACGCCCAGTATCCTGTTCCCAACAGTGGCCAATCTAGGTCATACGTACCTAGCAGTTTCCCCAAAAGACACAGGTTCCGAAATGCTTGTACTGGGTCAAGCATTGATATCCTGGGTCCCTTCTTAATAATGGTTTATGGACCTTTCCTCCAGGAACTTGTCTAAACCTTTTTTAAACCCAGCTACACTAACAGCCTTTACTACAGCCTCCGGTAACACATTCCAGAGTTTGATTACACGTTGAGTGAGGAAATATTTTCTTTTATTAGTTTTAAATAGTTTACCCTGTAGCTTCATTGCATGTCCCCTAGTCTTTCTATATTCTGATAACGTAAACAATCGATCTACGTTTACCCGTTCCACTCCGTTCATTAATTTATAGACTTTTATCATATCTCCCCTCAGCCGTCTCTTTTCCAGGTTAAAGAGCCCTAACCTTTTTAGCCTTTCTTCATAGGAGTATCCTTCCATCTCCTTTACCATTTTGGTGGCTCTTCTCTGAACCTTTTCTAATAACGCTATATCCTTTTTAAGATACGGCGACCAGAATTGCACACAATATTCAAGGTGTGGTCTCACCATGGAACGATATAGAGGCATAATATCTTTTGTTTTATTTTCCATTCCTTTCCCTATGATACCTAGCATTCTATTTGCTCTCTTGGCTGCCACTGCACACTGGGCCGAGGGTTTTAACAGGCTATCCACAATGACGCCTACATCTTTTTCCTGGGTGGTAGTTCCTAATATGGAACCTTGCATCGTGTAACCATAGTTTGGGTTGTTCTTTCCTTGGTGCATAACGTTGCACTTGTCCACATTAAATTTCATCTGCCATTTTGATGCCTAGTCTTCCAATTTACCAAGATCCTCTTGCAATTTTCCACAATCCTCTTGGGTTTTAACAACTTTAAATAGTTTTGTGTCATCTGCAAATTTGATAACCTCACTCATTATTCTACTTTCCAGGTCATTTATGAATATGTCAAAAAGCAGCGGACCCAGCACAGATCCCTGGGGTGGCACGGTCAAAATTTCTCTGTCGTCCCTGGGTGGGACGGTGCCTGGGTGGCATGGTACAAATTCCTCTGTCATCCCTGGGTGGGAGGCGAGGCAGTGTCTGCTTCACATTCCTTCCCGGCTGCTATTGCTTGTGTGTGTGTGTGTGTGTGTGTGTCAGGCAAGACGCCCCTGTACGGTCCTGAAGCGAGAGCGCTTGTGACGGACCTGTGCAGAACACAAGTGGCCTGACGTGCATTTGTTGTGAATTAATTAGAGGATGGGGGGTCCCAAGGTAAGGGGACTGCTCTGGAATCCGCGGGAGTGCGTACACAGCCAAATGTTGTGATAAGGTTTAAAACTGCAGCTAAGAAGGCATCCTATTCTGACACATGCTGTCAGTGTAGATCACAGGACATTTGCCAAGTCTACAGAAGAAGTCTATTAGCTTGTTTATTGTGAAGGTAGGACAAAGGTCATTTGCTAACCTTGCAGAGAAAGCCTTTTTAGCTTAGCCTTGCAAAGGCAATATACACACATTGTATGGATTTGATGGACTGGGTAAGTAACACATTGTTGTTTGTCTGGTCCCACTCCTCGAATTCTCACTTAAAGAGGCTGCGGTAGCCCTCGACCAATTTGGCTTTTGTACTGCAGTAGTACTTGTCTCCCAGAATGCTGTGCCTTAGTTTATCTATGTGCCTGTAAGACGCCCCCAGTCTCTGGCGAGGGTAAAACCGATGACTCAGAATCCCTGGAATGCAAGTGACAGGCGGTGTTTGTTTATTTGTCTCTCTATTCTTCCCAGCGTTTCCTGTCTTCTTTAGCTAATGGGAGGATTCCTGGGTAAGTGAGACCGACCCACTAAACCTTTTCTTAAAATTTAAAAACGAAACATCTCCCAGGGTCTGCTGTAGCTCGCTCATCCATTAATTGTGAACTAATGTGTTGGGACAGCTAGTTCTTTTCTTCTTGTCTGTATGAGTTTGTATTGTAGCATGGCATGGATTTTCTGAGGCAATGGATTGGGATCGGAATGTATTGTTCACTGAAGTAAGAACCTTAAAAGCAGACTGTACAGATAACAAGCCTGGCAGTGTTTTGTGTGTTTACATTACTTCTGTACTGCAAGCTATGGAAAAAAAATGCACTTTTATTTTGAAAAAAACATTCCTGATTTCAGTTTTGGGGGAACAACTAAGGAAAAAAACAGATATATGTTAAGAGCTCTTAACCTGCTTCACAATATTCCTCTCTGAGTCTCGTTGGCCAGGTTGGCCAAAGGTGAATAATTGGCCACAGGTAAAGGTGTAAATAACAGCTGGGGCTTGCCGGGATTTTCCCACAGTAGAGTGACTCCCACTGAGTGGAGGTGCGAAGACGCGTCCTGTTGATTTCAACAGTCTCACCTTCCCCTCTGCGGAGATGTTTCTCTGCTAGCCGGAAAAGATCCTGGAGCTGAACAAAGAACAGAGGTGTTGTGAACCAGAGTGTGAAAGATGGTGAATTACAAGTAGGCACTGCAGCTACCAAGTAAATTCTGTGCACAGACCGAGGTAAGGAAAAGTGGGACTTTGGTACCTACCTTGGTGGTTGGGACATTCTATCGGGAACTGAGACTGATTGTGTGTGATGATGTCAGAAAGGTCTGGTAGAAGCTATTCTGTTTTCCTTTGACCTTCAAAGTAGGGGTTGAGAACCCTGTCAGGACAATGGGGCATCCTGGGCCAGTAATTACGAGATTGTATGAGCCAGTAGTTACGAGATTACAACTTGAAAATGATTAAATCTTGGGTGAATAAGAAGGTAATATGTTATATGTTTGTTTTTGCCTTTGACTGTGTATGCTATCAAGCAAACTTAAAAGGTTAAAAGAGAATTTTATATATTGTGGCAAGCACCTCATAGAGGGCATAATTATTGTTCATATATTACAAAACACAAAGAGTTGTAACTATAGGAATTTAATAGCAATCACAATTAGTGACAATTCTCCAGCAACTTTTTATTTTTAACTCTTCGTATTTAGGACTTTTCTCTCTCTTGTTCAGCTACATAGTAATCTGCATTTGCCTGAAGGAATCTGGACACAAGAGTGACCTGCTGTTTACTTTGCTATTTGTGTTTAAGATAACATCAAGGTTGGCTGTAACTCTGAGTAATTTGCTTTAAAATAACTTCATTGTTTTCAGATCAGTTTGATACCAGTCTCAGGTATTATGTATAAGGTTTTAATTTAAATGTGACAAAATACTAACATTTTGGTTAAAAATATAAAAAGGGGAATATTCCAGATATCCACCAACATGGCCATTTCCTGAACTGTAGGATTTTAGTTATTACTTTGCATTGTTAAGTTTGGTGCTGATGACTGATGAACAGGACAGTAACATCATAGGTGTTAACTACACTGATCCTTCCGATTTTATTTGTTACAATATTGGGTTTCAGGATAAATTTATCTGTTTTTCTGTATTTGAATTTTACGTGTTGGTGTCCAGAGAAAAAGTGTATTTTGTTTTGAAAGTTTTTTAATTTCAGGTTCAGGAATACAATTCCTGAGAAAAACAGATATATGTTGTAGCACTTACTGTTTCTTTTGAATTTGCATTACCCTTAAGTTTGTTGGAATTTTTGGACAGAGGCTGATCTGAAATTGCTTTGTTCCCAAGCATATAGATCACATTTAGTAGAAAGATGGAACTGAATTCCCATAAAAAATATGACAATATTTGTAATGTTATTTACAAATAACACAATAACATTAACTTGAGTTCATTGGACAAAAAAAACCAAACCAAGGTCTTGCTTGTCAGCAACGATCCAGGGGCGGTTTGGGAAAAAGAATCAGAGAGAGAGAGAGAGACAGAAGGTGAGGCCACAGCCTAGGAAAAGGCAATAAACGTGCTGCTTCGAATGTGATTATCTGGAACACCAGAATTCTGACTGCTCTAAGACTCCTCGAGGACCCCCAAGGCCTGAAGAACATAAACCTTGTATATTTATGCCTCGACAGAGACATGAATAGACAGGGGAAAGTAGGCCAAGAAGAACCCGAGGCAGTATCGCCATGAGGCCCAACCACAAATGCCTTGTACCTTCTTAGGCCTCTCACCTCAAAAAGGATCTTTTTTGACACCATGAGTAGCTTACACAAATCCTTGTGAACACTGCAGTTACAAGATCAGTCCTCAAACGTTTTTGGGTTTCCTATAGCGCTCTCACTGGGAACAGTGTATACAATAGACTCTAGTCACACCTGAGAGATATGTGGCCGTCCTGTTAGAAGCCATACTTCTTCCTATTGGGATTGATATTATAAAATGTTGTAAAATAATAGTTTTACATTGTATTTAGAAAGAGCGCATGTCCACTTAGTACTGGACCAATTAAGTTAGTGGGAAAGGGACACTTTTTACTCACACTGTTATGCTTATTAAGAAGAATCTAAGTTTTTTAACAATTGTTTGATGTTCTTAGCAGCCTTGCCACATAAGGATACATTAGTATGGTATAAAAAAAAATAGAAGAACCTATGCATGTAGTTTGATGGAATGATGTAAGTGGGAAAAAAAGTGGTGTTGAGAGGAGTGTGATGGAATATTTATGTTGGAAAAGAGAACTCAGATTGACAGTAAAAAATGATAAAGGTAAATTGAGATGTGAAATGATGTATCTGATGTATCCACCTAGCAGAGGAACTGACAATGAACACTACAATTTTTGATTATGACATCTCCATTAACTCCAATTGTGGAAGTCATCTAGCCCAGATATATACTCAAGCACTGAAAATAGACACTTGGAGACAAATTGGTATAATCCTAAAAATTGTGAGAATTGAGGAAGTGTGGGCATCCTGTCTGCAACTTTTCTGATCTATAAAAAAAATGTGTATTAGCTAATTGAGTTGCGTACGATTGGCTGTTGTATGCAAGCAGCAATCCAAGAAGGGGGGAACCTCCGAAACCTTAAACAACTTTGTAAAGAAACTAAACTGTCTTGCCTTTGACTCTGTTGAACCAAAAAAAATTGCCCTAAGGGGGTAGACTGAAATTTTTCTCCCTTTGAACTGTTATATGGAAGATTGCCTACTTTTTACACTCCTGAGCCTCACGTTTGATCTCTTGTATTTCATAGCAGCAGAGGCAACTCTCTTCCCTCCACAGGTATGCTCAGCAGTTCCAGTCCCTTCTGCTAGATGACTCACCTCTTTCTTTTCAACCCGGAGACTGGATCCTGGTAAAGACATACCATCAGCACACAGTCTATCTAGAGATTAGGCTTCAGGACCAGGATGAGAAGTAGCTGACGCCGGGGGCAGCCAAGGCCCTAGCAACTAGAAAGGGAGAGGAGAAGACTCCTGAAGAAAAGCAGCTATCGGTACCGTGATTGCCATCACATGGTCAGCCATCCTGTGTGACTCCTCCCCTTCGTGGATCTACACATCAAGAATCAAGTGTGCACCGCCTTCACTGATGCCTTCTTTGGTTCCAGACCATCATGAGCAAGACTGCGTTGACTATCCTCCTACCACTCATGTGGTGCCTCCTTCAGCCCATCTCTGGAACTGTTAATACGGCAATACTACTTGCCCAAACTGCCTTACCTTTGTGTGCGCAGCTCGCTACAAGCTGGAGCTTTTCTCTAAACATGTCTCTTTGCTGAACCTTCTAATCTGTGTGAAATGCAGACGTTTACTGTACTTGACAATTTAAACGGCACCCATCCCCATGTTTCTTTTTCTACTTTCTTGTATAACATTGGTGTGATTCGTCCCTCTTTGGGATATAACAAGGTCCCTTGTTCATTGTAAATTGTCTCTAGTCTCAGTGCTACAGATTGTTTTATTGCTTCTGCTTTTAGCCTGTCTAATACTGCTCTATACTGTTCTTCAACTACAACAGTTTCTCATGCTTACTCTCTGAGGTATCTTCCCTTGGGGTGGTCTCAAAGGGCTGATTATTGCCCTATTAGGCGGTTTTATAATCTTTGTTCCTTTTTGTTGTATATTCTCATTGTCCTTGGCTGTTGTTGGACGGCTCTGCAGAACTCCACCACTTTTATGTACTCTTATACACCTGTTTCCACGGTGGCTGATGTACCTGAGCATGCCGCTACTGACCTCCAGTTAATAATGTCTGCTTAACTGCCCTTCAAGAAGATTGTTTGGCTGTTCTTATAGTGGGCATATGCAGGCCCAAAGGAGGGACTGATAGGGGAAAAATAAGGTTTAGTTAAGTGTATGTACAAAAGGATTGGGAGGCCTGCAAAGGGGAATCAGAATGTCTATATATGGAAAGGAATGTGCTGTGTTCAGCTAAATTGATTGTTCTACTCAGAGACGACTCCTATCTACAAAGTTACTGATAAGCTGTGGTGGGCCTCAGGGGATGGATTGATGACATATGGATATGTTTCTTTAATGTATAAAAGACAGACAGCTCCTTTAACTGTTGGAATAAACTTACACACTTTCCTTCTGTGTGGTTGTGAGTTTTATTCCCCTGGAATCCCAGGCAGCCGAGCAGGAACAAAGGAAGCAGACGGAGGGGATTCCCCGGGCCTGGAGGCTGTGAACAGGGACAACCCCGTAATAGAAATGATATCCACATATCATTGTGTTCAGAATTTATTGATCTATCTGATACTAGCCTCATAGTTTACTTGCTTGGTATACATATCTCCTATTCATCGGCCAAATACATTCTCATATGTAATAATGGATCCTGCATAAAAGATGGATCAAGATTAACCAATCCCATATGAACCAAGTGGTTATTTTCGTTAACCTATCGTTAAGCAGCATTATCCTTTTGATATTACTATATAAGGGACTAGAAAATTCTGAACAGCTACCATTGTTGTGAGAGATCCTGAGAAAAGATGGGGAAAAGCAGCCAATTTATGAATAGTGCTCAAAGAAGAAGGCTGTTCTGTCCATCAAATAGGAAAAAAAGATTGTTTGCAGCCATAGTGCAGTCATCAAGCTACTACAAAAGAAGAGAGAGACTGGAACTGTAGCTGACAAGACTCGTTCTGGTCATCCCAGGTCCTCAACTCAGTGGGATGATCCACTCTGTGATGCACATCCTTAGCTGGTTATCAGCTTACATTACCTCAGCTTTTGAGAAAGTGAAAGGAGAAATGTGGTATGGTGGTTTTTACTTCAAAAGTGTGCAGAAGGTGTCTGGAATTTGGACCCAGAGGATGCAAAGTGAGAAGAAGGCCATTTCTAACAGAAGCCCAAAGGAAGTGCAGAGTGGATTGGGCAAGGAAGTAATCAAAATGGACCTGTGAGATGTGGGAAAAAGTGCTTTTCAGTGATGAAAGTACTTTCTGCTTGTCTGGAGACCAAGCACATGCTTATGTGAAACATTTCAAAGCTGAAGAATGGAAGAAAGAATGCTTGAATGTTTCTGTCAATCATCCCTTGAAGATCATGGTTTGGGTATGGCCTAAAGTGAAATAGGTCACCTACATATTCAGGGACGGCTCAAGGTAATCTGCTGCCTGAGGGGAACATAAGAACATAAGATATGCCATACTGGGTCAGACCAAGGTCCATCAAGCCCAGTATCCTGTTTCCAACAGTGGCCAATCTAGGTCATACGTACCTAGCAGTTTCTCCAAAAGACACAGGTTCCACAATGCTTGTACTGGGTCAAGCATTGATATCCTGGGTCCCTTCTTAATAATGGTTTATGGACTTTTCCTCCAGGAACTTGTCCAAACCTTTTTTAAACCCAGCTACACTAACAGCCTTAACTACATCCTCCGGTAACAAATTCCAGAGTTTGATTACACGTTGAGTGAAAAAATATTTTCTTTTATTGGTCTTAAATAGTTTACCCTGTAGCTTCATTGCATGTCCCCTAGTCTTTCTATATTCTGATAAAGTAAACAATCGATCTACATTTACCCGTTCCATTCCGTTCATTAATTTATAGACTTCTATCATATCTCCCCTCAGCCGTCTCTTTTCCAGGTTAAAGAGCCCTAACCTTTTTAGCCTTTCTTCATAGGAGTATCCTTCCATCCCCTTTACCATTTTGGTGGCTCTTCTCTGAACCTTTTCTAATAACGCTATATCCTTTTGTAAGATAGGGCGACCAGAATTGCACACAATATTCAAGGTGCGGTCTCACCATGGAACAATATAGAGGCATTATAATATCTTTTGTTTTATTTTCCATCCCTTTCCTTATGATACCTAGCATTCTATTTGCTCTCTTGGCCGCCGCTGCACACTGGGCCGAGGGTTTTAACATGTTATCCACAATGACGCCTAAATCTTTTTCTTGTGTGGTGGTTCCTAAAGTGGAACCTTGCATCGTGTAACCATAAGTTTGGGTTGTTCTTCCCTAGGTGCATAACTTTGCACTTGTCCACATTAAATTTCATCTGCCATTTTGATGCCCAGTCTTCCAATTTATCAAGATCCTCTTGCAATTTTCCACAATCCTCTTGGGTTTTAACAACTTTAAATAGTTTTGTGTCATCTGCAAATTTGATAACCTCACTCGTTATTCCACTTTCCAGGTCATTTATGAATATGTCAAAAAGCAGAGGACCCAGCACAGATCCCTGGGGTACACCACTATTCACCTTTCTCCATTGGGAAAATTGGTCATTTAGCCCTACCCTCTGCTTTCTATCTTTTAACCAGTTTCTGATCCACAGTAGTACACTGCCTCCTATCCCATGACTCTTTAGTTTTACCAAAAGTCTCTGATGAGGGACCTTGTCAAAGGCTTTCTGAAAGTCCAGATACACTATATCAACCGACTCACCTTTGTCCACCTTTTTATTCACACCTTCAAAAAAAAAATAAAAGATTAGTAAGGCAAGATCTTCCTTGTCTAAAGCCATGTTGGCTGTCTCCCATTAGGCCATGACTATCTAAATGCTGAATAATTTTATTCTTTATGATGGTTTCTACCATTTTTCCCGGTACTGACGTCAAGCTCATCGGTCTGTAGTTTCTCGGATCACCCCTGGAGCCCTTTTTAAAAATTGGTGTTACATTGGCTATCCTCCAATCTTCAGGAATTAGAGATGATTTTAATGATAGTTCACAGATTACTAATAGCAGGTCTGCAATCTCATATTTCAGTTCTTTCAACACCCTTGGATGTATACCATCCGGCCCAGGTGATTTGCTACTCTTCAGTTTATCTAATAGTTGTAATACATCTTCCCGATGTATCGATATTTCCTTCAATTCTTCCGCACCTTTAAATACCACCTCAGTCATGGGTAACATCCCTATATCTTCCTCAGTAAAGACCGAAGCAAAGAATTCATTCAGTCTCTCTGCTATCGCCTTGTCACCTCTTAGTGCCCCTTTAACACCTCTATCATCTAATGGACCAACTGACTCTCTCACAGTTTTTTTGCTGCGAATGTACTTGAAAAAATCTTTATTTCGCGTTTTTGCTTCCGCATTAAGCTTCTTCTCAAATTCTCTCTTTGCCTGCTTTATCAATGCCTTGCATTTGACTTGCCAGTGCTTGTGTTGTTTCCAGGTTTCGTCGTTTGGCTCTTTTTTCCATTTCCTGAAAGATGCTTTTTTGGCAACAACAGCCTCTCTGACCTCACCTTTAAACCATGCTGGCAGTTTTTTTGACTTCCTTCCACTTTTCTTAAAGCGTGGAATAAAGCAGGCTTGGGCTTCCAAGATAGTATTTTTAAACAACACCCAAGCTTGATGTAAGTCTTTAACCTTTGCAACTGCTCCTTTTAGTTTTGTCTTAACTGTTTTCCTTATTTTATCATTGTCTCCCTTTTGAAAGTTAAAAGGTAGTACTGTGGATTTCCTTACTATCCCTCCTCCACTAATTAAATCAAAGGTGATCATGCTATGATCACTATTGCCAAGTGGCCCCAACACCCTTATCTCTTGCACTACATCTGGTGTTCCACTAAGGACTAGGTCTAATATTGCTTCCCCTCTGGTCGGTTCATGAACCAGCTGCTACAAGAAGCAGTCATTTATTTCATCTAGAAACTTTATCTCCCTAGCATGTCCTGCTGTGACACTGACCCAGTCGATACCGAGGTAATTGAAATCACCCATTATTATTACTGCACTGTAACTTTTGCTAGCTTCCTTGATTTCTTTGAGCATTTCATCATCCATTTGTTCATTCTGACCAGGCGGACGATAGTACACCCCCACTGACATCGCCTTCCCCTTTTTACATGGAATTTCAATCCATAGAGATTCTACAGCCAATTTTGTTTCTTTCAAAACTTTAATCCTTTCTGACTCAATGCCCTCTCTAACATAGAACGCAACCCCTCCACCAATTTGATCAGCTCTATCATTACAAAATAGTTTGTACCCAGGTATCACAGTGTCCCACTGGTTGTCCTCCTTCCACCATGTCTCTGATATTCCAATCATATGTAACCTCTCGTTTAGTGCTATATATTCTAACTCTCCCATCTTGTTTTGTAGACTTCTAGCATTTGCATACAAGCATTTTAGAGACTGTATTTTATTCATATTAATTTGGCTATTGGTAGACATGGGTAATTTGGGATCTTTAAGCTCTGTCTGCTCCATACTCGAGGGCATTTGGGCTACTTTACTCTTTTTTGGAACCTCTCTGCTTTTTGTAGTATCCTTCAAGGATACATTCTTCCAAACCATGCGCTCTTGGGCGACTGTCGGCTTTCCCCTATTATCTAGTTTAAAAGCTGCTCTATCTCCTTTTTAAAGGTTAATGCCAGCTGCCTGGTTCCATCCCGGTTATGGTGAAGCCCATCCCTTCAGAAGAGCCCCTCCTTTCCCCAGAATGTTCCCCAGTTCCTAACAAATCCAAACCCCTCATCTCTGCACCATTGTCTCATCCACGCATTGAGACTCCGGAGCTCTGCCTGCCTTTTGGGTCCTGCGCGTGGAACGGGAAGTATTTCGGAGAACGCTACCCTGGAAGTTCTGGATTTCAACTTCCTACCTAAAAGCCTAAATTTAGCTTCCAGAACCTCCCTACCACATTTTCCTATGTCATTGGTACCGACATGTACCAAGACAGCAGACTCCTCCCCAGCACTAAGACCTTATCTAGGTGGCGCGTGAGGTCCGCTACCTTCGCACCAGGCAGGCATGTTACCAGGCGATCCTCACGTCCACCAGCCACCCAGCTATCTACATGCCTAATGATCGAATCACCAACTATAACTGCTGTCCTAACCCTTCCCTCATGGGCACTTGGCCCTGGAGAAACCTCCTCGGTGCGAGAGGGTTTTACATCACCTGGAGGACAGGTCCTAGTTACAGGATCACTTCCTGCCACACCAGGGTGATGCTCTCCTGTCACGTGACCTCTCTCCTCCATGGCAACAGGGATGCTGCCAGACTGGAGGTGGGACTTCAGGACTATATCCCTGTAGGTCTCGTCTATGTACCTCTCTGTCTGTCTTATGTTTTCCAAGTCTGCTACTCTAGCCTCTAGAGAACGGACTCGTTCCCTGAGAGCAAAGAGCTCCTTGCACCTAGTGCACACGTAGGACCTCTCACCAGCTGGGAGAAAATCATACATGTGACACTCAATGCAAAAGACTGGAAAGCCCACTTCCCGCTGCTGGACTGCTGTCTGCATCTTAGTTTTAAGTTTGTGTTTAGATCTTTAAGTTCTTTATGTACTAAAGGGTGCTATGGATATTTATACCACTAAAACTGTACCTAATAAGTTTAATATACCTTGTTCACCTGAAGCTTAATTAATCTCAGGTCCTTAATGTATGACTGATTTGGGTAATGAGCTTCACCTGAGAGCACCTCCTGTCTTTTAAGTTGTGCAAGTACCTATAAAGCTGTGATTATCCCAGGGGAGGGTGGGAAAGATGAGATGGTGCCCCCCCCCCCTCCACAGATGGGGGCAGGGCTTTTACAAAATTCCAGTCAGGGACTGAACCAAAACAAAAAGCCGATTAGATTATATGAAGGAAATGCAAGATGTTTGCACACCAAGGAACTAAAAGAGAGCGAGAACCACAGCAGTTTATAAAACTAAATTATAACTCATTTTTTTTTGTTGTTATAAACTGTGATATGATTCTTGCTCTTTCTTTTTCAACATATATTTTGCATCCACAGAACCCCCTTCAACAGTGGGTGCAGAGCAGAACCATGACATTCACCCACAGAATTCAATATCTTAAAAAAAAATCTGATTCTGATCATATCACTAACAACAACAACAACCATTCACCAGTACCAGGCATATTGTGAACTAAGATAAAACCCTACAACAAAGTCACTGAATATCTATAAAGCAAATCTACCATACCATACCATATCAGCACCAACATCCAAAACTCACATAAGGAGCCCATCCAAAAAAAGCATCACTGTAAATACTATGGGCCCTGGAACATCCATACATCTATTTGAAAAGCTGAACAAGTCAAATTACTACAGTACAGTATAGATCTTTATGTACAAACTCCATATTAACAGAACACCTGGCCTCAGTCACACACTCAGAACACAGACCCTCTTCAAGTACAGAATAAGTGACTACAGTCTAAAGTAAAAATAACAATATGTAGACAAAATTTAAACTGAAACACCAAGAAGCCAGACTCTGCATGCAGTACAGCATCAGATAAATAAGAGATGTAGTTTCCCCATTCTGTGTAAAATATAAAGATAGCACAAAGTACAATCACTAAAATGAAATAAAATAAATTTTTCTACCTTTGTTGTTTGACCATTTTATTCTCTGATCATGCTGGTCCCAATCTGAGGCTTCTGCTTTCCTGTCTTCTCTTAGCTCTCTTTCTGTGGTCTATGGTTTAGCTGCCATTTCTTATCTCTTCTTTTGTTTTCTTCACTTCCTTCCATCAGCCTATTTCCAGTCCTGGTAACCCTCCCCAGTATCAGCCCCCTTTCCAGTCCTCCCCTCCCAGTACTTTCCATTGTCAACCACCTTGCATTCCCACGACTGCCTCTGGTGTCCATGCCCTTCCAGTCCCCCTTCTTTCCCACTGTCCATCCCCTTCTAGTCCAAATACCATTGCAGGTATCACCTCAAGTCCACTCTCAGTGCCACACCCCCAGTAAGCTCGCTTCCAGTCATCCTACCCTCTGTCCATCCCCCTTCCAGTGCCATCCCCACATGTCAGCTCCCTTCCAGCCTCCTTCCCATTACCCAGCCACCTACCACTCCCATCCCCAAGTGTCAGCTCCCTTCCGGTTCCCCTTCAGTACATCCCCAGGTGGCAGCTCCCTTCCTGCCCCACCTCGTGTCAGCTCTATTCTTGCTCCCTCCTTCACTTGGCAAACCCTCTCAGTATCTGCTCCCTTCCAGTCCTATTCTCCCAACTCCCCACATCAGCCCATTTGTAGCCCTAGCCCCTAGATTACTTCCAGGGCCAGCAGCACTTCCTTCTCCTCCCCCCCCCCCCATCAGCACATTTCCAATCCCAGCCCATTTCCAGTCTTATCCCTCTTATCAGCCCAATCCAGTCCTAGTCCCCCCAATCAGCCCATTTCCAGTCCTAGCCCATTTCCAGTCCTAACCCCATCAGCCCATTACAGTCCTAACCCCCCGATAAGTCCATTGCTAGTCCTAGTCCTCCCCATCAGCCCATTCCCTGTCCTAGCCCCTCTCCCACCAGCCCATTTCCAGTAGTAGCCCATTTTCATTCCTAACATCTCCTGATCAGCCTATTTCCAGTCCTATCCCCCTTATCAGCCCACTCCAGCTCTAGCTCCCCCCCAATCAGTCCATTACCAGTCCTAGCTCATTCCAATTGCTATCCCCCCATCAGCCCATTACCAGTCCTAACCCCCGATAAGTCAATTTCCTGTCTTAGCCCCCAAATCAGCCCATTTCCTGTCCTAGTCCCCCCCCAATCAGCCTATTTCCAGTAGTAGCCCATTTCAAGTCCTAACCTCACCTGATCAGCCCATTGCCAGTTCTAGACCCCACCGATCAGCTCATTTCCAGTCCTAACCCCACTGATCAGCCTATTAGTAGTCCTAGCCCCCACCCCCCAATCAGCCTATTTCCATTCTTAATCCCCCATCAGCCCATTTTCAGTCCTAGACCCCCCATCAGCCCATTACAAGTCCTAACCCCCTCAAACTATTTCCAGTGCTACCCCCCCCCAGCCCAGCCCAGCCCCAGACCTTCTCAGAGGAAAAGGAGATGTGGGAAGTTTGACTTCGAGTTGGAGAACGGCTCCAGCAAGAAAGGAAGCAGCAACAGAGGAAGCAGTCCTTGTAAGAGAGGTACTCTTAATTCAGAAACCTGCAGATGGGTGGCTGGGAGAGTTGCTGACAACAAGGATCAGATTGCAGTGCAGAGTGTTCGTGAACCAGCTCAGAGAATTCAAGCTGCCAGAAGGTGGGTGAATACGGTTACAACTGGAAGTGACCAGAACCCAGCTGAGGGCAGAGAACAAGAGTTGAACACGATTGAAGCATTGAGGCAATTGATCCAGGGAAAGAAGCCCCACTCTCAAGGTACCAATATTCCATATCAGGGAGAGCAGCTGTGGAAGGAAATTCAGAAGTTCCTACGGAACAGTAAGCTTGAAGGAGTTAATGAAAATCCAGAGACAGACAAGCATTTCGTAGCACAGGAAGAAATGCAAATTGACTCTTTTGGGCAGGATTCTGTTACTGAGGAGTCTCCTATGCACTGTTCTTTGTGTAAGAAGGAAGTTTGAAAGTTGGTGATAAAAAGTGTTAAGAGAAGAAGCTTTTGAGAAGCAGGGTTTTACCTAGCCATGTGAATGCCAGGAACTTTTTCTAAGGTAAAGAACCCTTGCTTAACCTAGAGTTTGATAACCAAAGCAGCACATGCTAAATGAAGAAATTTAGCTGTGCTGGACGAACAAAGGAAGCTGTGATTTACTTGCTGAAATGTTTTTGCTGAAAACAGTTGCACATGCTTAAAGGTTCTTTCAGTTTCTTCAGTTCCAGTTGCATATGTTTCCTGTTATTATTTACTTGGAGAATAATCCTTATGTCTGCGTTGAACCTTAGTGCTTATGGGAACCTAAATAAAAATTCTTGTTTTGCCTTATAAACCAACGGTCTCACACTACTTTGTCTTTGAGTAAAAGAATCAACTACAAGTCCCAGAGTTCCCTGCTGGAGACAAGGATAGTAACTCTTTATTTAAGGACAAACATTGGCAGCCCTATGCCTGTAAGCCTTTGGCCCAGGCGAGGGTCACGACAGTATAAATACTTCAAAGAATCTTTCTACAATGTAGGAAACTTATTAATTAACCTATATTTGTATCAATTTGTAGCACAGACTCAGAGTAAGAAATGCAAAACACCACCTGTACAATTTTGGCTCAAGCAGTTCTAAACATTTGCACATCACTGTATGTGTTGGGTGTCTTATGTTCTTTCACTCCCTCATCATGTCCTCACCTGGTCCTTCTCTTCTGTTATCCTACTAATTTAATAACTCGAAAAAGATAAAGTAATTACACTAGCAAGCTATTCTCACAGGGTTCAGAGTAACTATACTGCATAATGTAAAACTGAAGGAACTAAATTAAACATAAAATAGATGTTTCCCTAACTATTCCTTTCACATGACAGATGCGCATTCACTGCATTTGCTCAATGTTTTCTTAGCAGTTTTCAGTACTAATACCTACCTTGTCGTTTATTTTAAAGGGTTTCTTTATTGTTCTGTCACTGCCACTTTATTTATTTTTATGTTATCTTTATGCATTTTTATACATGATATCCAAGAAAGTTAACAAACAACCTTGTACAGAAACAGAGCAGAAACAGCAGGAAACAAAAAAGAATAAAAAAACAAACAAAAAAACCACACACCAAGTGAACAATTCTGTCTGCTCAGCCTAGCCCACAATTTCGGGGAAGGAGTACATAAGCAAATTTAAAAAACCAAATAAAGAAGAAATCCACAGTTAAGCTAATATCGAGCTCATATAAATCAGGGCACATCAGGCATGGAATCAATAGAGGCTTCCAGATGCTGGGCATTCACAAAAGCTAGCAGCTGGGAGGGCTCATAAAGTGTAGTTACTCACCTGTAACAGGTGTTCTCCGGGAACAGCAGGAATCAGTCCTCACGTATGGGTGACATTGGCGCTGACAGAGCCCGTGCAGAGCATTTCCCCAG
Source organism: Ichthyophis bannanicus (assembly GCA_033557465.1). Taxonomy (NCBI): domain Eukaryota; kingdom Metazoa; phylum Chordata; class Amphibia; order Gymnophiona; family Ichthyophiidae; genus Ichthyophis; species Ichthyophis bannanicus. The sequence goes on along the minus strand of CM066051.1, from coordinate 22,444,028 downwards.
CTTTCAAAGAAAACCTTTGGGATATGCTACCACGCATGCATGGTTCCCTACCCCCCCCACCCCCCATCCCAAGGGTGCCATCTTGCTCAGCCAGATGATGACATAGCTAAGACTACAGTGAAATAAAATGATGTAGGGAGGCAACTCCAAGGGGAAGAGGGAGGGCTGTGAAGACTGATTCCTGCTGTTCCTGGATAACACCTGTTACAGTGAGTAACTACGCGTTCTCCAGGAACAAGCAGGAAGGGAGGAGTGGTCTAGTGGTTAGGACAAGGTACTTCAGGCTGGAGGGATGGAGGTTCAAGTCCCACCTGGGGACAGCAATCTCAGGCTCGAGAGATTGGGATTTCTAGTCCTATAGGCACGTCTTGGGCAAGCCACTTAACCCTCCATTGCCCATGTTCCCTGTAAGTATTAGCGTATGTGTCTCATATCCCCTCATGTTAAATGTATCCCCCAATTGACTGTTTTGACCTGGTGAAAAGCAGGATATAAATACAACTAAATAAATAAATAAAATAAGTCAGCCCTCACATATGGGACTCCCTAACTCCAGGATTCCAAGGACTGAACCACAACAGCACAAACAGTGACTGATCAGGTAGCCATGAGTAGACTGGCAGACTCTGCAAGACCCTAGCGTTCAGTGACACTATCACTCCAGTAGTCTGAACACAACAGGTCAGAGGGCAGGAGTTGCCTACACCCTGAGAATACTGCCTGGCCAAAGGCACTGTCCCTGTGGGACTTGCTCTCCAGGCATTAGAGAGCTGTGAACATATGAATTGAAGACCATGTGGAAGCCTTGCAGATGTCTGTCACTGGCACTGAGTGGAAGTTGCCACCGATGTGGCCATCGCTCTCACACGATGCACTGTGATCCAGTGCTCAAGGGAGAGGCCAGCTTGCTCATAGGTGATGGCAATACAGTCTGCCACCCAAGTGGACAGAGTTCACTTAGTCACAGGGAGCCCCAGTCTACTGGGGTGATAAGACACAAAAAGCTGAAGAGCTTTCTGATGGGCCTGAGTCCTTTGCAAGTAGAAGGATAGGGCCTGCACACAATCAAGTGTATGAAGGATGAGTTCCTCCTTGCCAGTGTGAGGCCAAGGGAAGAAGGTGGGGAGGACTACCTCTTGGTTGAGGTAGAAAGGAGATAACACCTTTGGGAGGAATTTGGGGTATGTGCAGAGCACAACCCTGTTCTTTTTTTTTTTTTTTAAACGTTTATTTTCATTTTACAACAAACAAAAGTAACAACACACCAAAAGATACAAATACACACATACAATAAGGAAAACAACCCCAATTACCCCCCACCCCTATGCTTCTTCTCTAATCTAATAAGAGTCATCACATAAACGCTTACACATAACAGTTATTGTACAGCAAACAAGCAGAAATGGTATTGATGATACAGGCTAATCCTGTGACAGAGATGTATACAAAATTAAACAGTCAAATGAGAGCATTTAGCAGTTGGATACATAATCATGGAACATCTTCCTTTTAAACAAGTAGTGAAGGGCTTGAGTGGAAGAGATTGACATACAAGATAGTTGCTCATAATTACAGTAAAAATGGACATGATTCCACCAGTCATTGAGGCTCAGATGGGAGCTAATTTCCAGTATTTTGTAATGAAGGAGATAGGAAATAGCTATGCCCAGTAAGAAGGCTAAGAGGAAGTGAGTAGGTCAATGTAGGAAGAGAGGGGATCCCCGCAGCTGAGCGGCGTCCCACTGTCTTCCAAGAGGGGGGTTCCGGATAGTACAAAATAAAATAGTTAAATGAAACGACCCCAGACCCGACTCCAGTTATGCTGTAGTGCGGGACTTTCATACATAACAGGAGGTAATGAACCAGTGGACACGGGGCATGTCCAGCATCCAGTGCTCTGAGTGACCGTCCATTTGGCTAACCTGTCAGGCATATATGTCCACTTGGGATAGTAATGCTTTGGAGAGAAGAAAAGGGTTCGGTTCTAGCTTGTGATGGGGTGAGGGGCTGAAAAGAGATGAACTCTAGTTCGGAAGGGTGAAGCAGCCTCTGAATAGCTACAAACGCGAAAGTTGCCATCAGAGCTGTGAGAGTATCAAAACTCTTGGGTGGACCACTCAGTCTAGGCGGCTGTCTATCTATCAAAGGAGCAAATACTTGGTGGAAATCACCGCCAAGTATTAAAGGAATACTGATAGAGGCCGATGTCAACTGCGCCATGCTTGCATAAAAGCAGGATCAACCACAGTCGGAGCATAATACCAATATACGTGAATTCACTATCCCCTACCCCAAAGGGTGCACGGACCCATCTACCCTCCTTATCAAAGCTAGGAGCCTGTACAGTGGCCTGCAAAGACTTCCCGTCCAAGATGGCTGCCCCGCACCGCCTAAAAACAGCGGGAGAGTAGGCAGCCACCAGGTGAGTCAGAGCCCCATGTTTCAATGGTTCAACAGAGTCGAAATGGGCCTCCCGAAGAAACACCAACATAGAATAATCATGATTAAGAGAGCTTAGGATTGTCCTTCTTTGGAATGGACTATTGATGCCTTTTACAGTCAGTAATGATAACTTACATAAAGCCATTCAAAATAGTTAAACAATCTGAGAAAGAAACATGATAGCGCACAGAGTTGCACAATGTCCCTCATAGTACCTGTATATGACTGCAGAAACGACATGATAGGAATTAAACTAAGGAAAACCATGAAGCGCCCCATATAACAAAATAAGCACCGAAGTGCCTTAGAGAAGAAGCAAAACCCCAAAAATTACTGGCGGCCTGATGTCTGCGGGGAGAAACCCCAGAGAAGGCCTGAATTGAAACATAAATCCTGCAGAGCTATACGGGCTCCGAAACTAACCAAGGAGCTCATCATGGAAAGAAAGGAGACCAATAGAGGTATATATGAAAAGAAAGAAAAGTCCAAGCAGTCTCCGTTTCAGGCAGCGATCACCGCATCGGGCCATTCAAAAATGGCGGACAGTTCCGGCGGATTCCATCCAAGCTGTTGGATTAGCACATCTGGTCTGCTTCTTTGGAGGCTAAAAATGTTGCTAGCAGATCAGGATCTTCGAAGGTACTAGTTTGGTTATGGAGAGTCACTCTGAGCTTCGCTGGATATAAGATGCCGAAGCGAGCCTGTAGCTGTTGAAGTCTAGGTCGAAAAGCAAGGAGTCTCTTCCGACGGTCAACTGTGGGCTTAGCCAAGTCAGGGAAGAAGGAGACTTTATGATTTTCAAACTCCAAATGACGATTCGCCCGGGCAGCATTTAGAATTTGCTCAACTTGCTGATATCTCAGTAGACGAAAGATGATGGGCCGGGGGGTCGTCCGATTGAGCGCCATGCTGGTGGGAACACGATGTGCTCGGTCAATTTCCAGATCTCTGTGAAAAGTAATCTTCAGCAAGGAAGGAAGAGTTTTGACCAGGAATTCTCTCATATCTCCTGCTTCCGCCCCCTCCGGTACACCAATGAGCCTTACATTGTTGCGGCGGGCTCGATTATTGCTATCCTCTAACTCTTTTTGAAGATTCTGTATCTGACGCTCAGCCTCATCCAGTTTCACCAAGCGCACCACGTGCGAGTCGAGGACCCCCGCCATATTGTCCTGCCGTAATGAAAGACCTTCAAGTCGATCCTGAAGCACACCAAAATCTTCTCGCATGGCTCGGAGCGCTTCTCCGTTGGACTGCACCAGTTCCTTCACACCACGGATTTCCTCCAATATCTCCTGTTGCATTTCGGGGTTATCCCGAAATGGCACCATCTTTTGTGGGGAAGGCAGCTCTGTCTTGGAACGTTTTCCGTGTGAAGAAGAGGGAGACCCGAAGTCTAAGCGCGCTGGTTTATGAGCCGCCATCTCCCCCGAGGCACCCCGGTAAGTTCGGAGCAAAATATTAAGTTTATGTAGGTATTAAGTCAGGATTCTGAGTAGGCCCCTCGGGAGCTTCAACGCAAAGCGTCTAACCCGCTGGACATCAGGCTCCGCCCCCCGCACAACCCTGTTCTTATAGAAACTTGCATATGGCGGTCTGCCACCAGGGTCTGGAGTTCACTCACTCTCCGAACTGATGTAAGGGTCACCAAGAAGGCCATCTTCCACGATAGGTACCTCAGGTGGCAAATAGCCAGGGGCTCAAATGGCAATCTGGTGAGCTGGGAGAGCACCATGTTAAGGTCCCATTCCGCTGCCGGAAGGCGGAGTGGGGGCTTGGACAGCAGAAGGTCTCTGAGGAACCTGGAGATCAGGAGCTGACTGGAGAGGGATTTCCCCTCTATGGGGTGGTGGTGGTTATGGTGCTTAGGTGCACCCATACCAAGTTAGACTTCAGCCCAGCATGTAATGGGTGCAGCAGGTATTGGAGGACAAGCTGTACCTGGTAGGAAAGGGATTCTGTCCCTTCTCCGCATACCAGACTGAGAATGCCACTTAAAGGCATATGCCCTTCTGGTGGATGGCTTCCGTGAGGCCAGCAGGATCTCCTTGACATCCACTGGGAAACTGAAAGGGACCCAGGCTACCCTTTCAGCAGCCACTCTGTCAGTGTCAGGGACTCCACACTGGTGTGCAGAAGGGAACCCCCCCCCCCCTCCTGGGTCAGGAGGTCTGGGATCTGGCCCAGAGGGACTGGAAGTGCCACTAACAGGGAGAGCAGCAGGGGGAACCAGGGCTTCCTGGGAAACCTGGGGGCAATCAGGATCACTGATGCCTGTTCACTCTGGATTTTGAACAGCGTCCTGGTGACTAGGGGAATCAGCGGGAATGCATAGAGTAGGCCCTTGGCCCAGGAGATAAGGAAGGCATCTGCGCAAAAGCGGAGTAGCTGCATGTTGACTGGAGAGGCAAAGAAGTCCATCATGAGCCTGCCCCAGCAGTGGAAAAGCTGTTCTGCTATCCTGGGGTGCAAGCACCACTCATGCAGTTGCAGGTCTCTGCTCAGTCTGTCTGCCAGGCAGTTGTCCTGGCCTGGAAGATATACTGCTTGCAGGAGCATGTTGTGGCATGCTGTGAAGGAGATAAGGGCCACCGCTTCCCGGAAGAGGGAGTATGAGCCTGTGCTCCCCTGCTTGTTGATTTAGAACATGGAAACTTGGCTCTCTGTCTGGATCAACTCCAGTTGATGCTGCAGGCGGTGGTGGAACGCTCATAGGGCTAGAAAGATTGCCTAGAGCTCCAGGATATTGATCTGTAAGAGAGACTCCTGTGGAGACCAGCTGCCCTGCATGTGGAGGTTTTCGCAATGCGCTCCCCAACCCAGGAGGGAGGCATCTGTTGCCAGGGTCCTCTGTGGTACGGGTGCCTGAAAGGGCATTCCTGACCAGAGGTGGCACAGGTCCTGCCACCAATTAAGGGAGTTCGCCAGCTGGCTGGTGAGTTTGACCTGTCCCCTAGCCTGCCCGTGGCTTGCGTCCACTGTAAGCGCAGGCACCATTGGGCCATCCGCATGTACAAGCGGGTCAAGGGAATGATGTGGACCGTCGAGCCATGTGGCCCAGAAGATGGCTGAGGAGGCGCGCCAGGACTGACTAGCAGTGCTGCATCTCTCCTGCCAGCTGCTGGAGGCGTGCTGCCCTTTCTCTCGGAAGGACCGCCCTTGCTTGTAGTGTGTCCAAGTGAGCACCTATGAACTCCAGGCCCTGAGCCGGGGAGAAATGGGATTTGGGATAGTTGGTGATGAACCACAGGTGCTGCAGGAGGCAGATTGTTCTCCCTGTGGCCTGACTGGCCTCAAGGGCCATACTGCTTCTGATGAGCCAGTCATGCAGATAGGGGAAGATGAAGGCCCCTTGTAGGCACAGGTAGGCGACCACGACCACCAGGCACTTTGTGAAAACTCTTGGCAAGGAGGCCAGGCCAAATGGAAGTACCCTGTACTGGTAGTGCTCTCCTCCCACCTCATATCTTAGGTACTGTCTGTGGGAGGTGGATCAAGATGCGAGTATATGCATCCTTCAGGTCTAAGGAGCACAGCCAGTCTCCCTGATGGAGGAAGGGCAGCTGCATTCCAAAGGAGATCACCTTGAACTTCTGCCTCACCAGAAACTTGTTCAAGTTTCAGTGGTCTAGAATAGGCCTGGGGCCCTCAGTTGTTTTGGGGACAAGGAAGTATCTGAAGTAGAAGCCCTTTCCCCATTGATGTTTGGGTATAGGCTGTACTGCCCTATCCCTGAGCATGCCTGCAAGCTCTGAGAGGAGCAAGGTCTGGTGAAGGAGAGGATGCACAGGCTTTCCTGGGAAGAACCCCAGGGGTATTTGCTGAAGATGGAGGAGATATCCCTCCTTTACCACCTGCAGAACCCACTGATCCGAGGTGACCCCGGCCCACCTGGGGCAAAGAGTGACAAGTGCCCCCCCCCCCCCCGTGGGCTGGGGAGGGTCTCCTGGGGGAGAGGAGGCCCTGCCCCGGGAGTGAAAAGTTCCCTCCAGGCTGAGTGGGAGTCGGGGCTGGCGGCTTCGGAGTTTTGGGTTTCCTGGGCCTGTGGCCCTGAGCCTTAGGCTGAGGGTCCTGCTGGTGCTAGCCCGGAAAGGGCTGGTAGTGACTTTGATGGAAGGGCCCCTTTTTCCTTGGGATAAGGGGGTCTTTTCCCCAATGGTTTCTTGCGAGGGAGAACTGAGGTCTTCTTTGAGAGCCTCTGCCTGGTCACTACCTTGGCCTCTATCTTGGCTGTCTTGTCACCATGGATTTACCAAACAAGTTTTCTCCAGTGCAGGAAACATTGAGTAATTTCTCTTGGACCCACTGCTTGAGGTCCGAGGTCTGCAGATAGGCCTGGGCTGGGTGCCAATGCCAGCTACTGTCACTCAGGCTGCTGACTCAAAGCCATCGTAGTTGTCCTGGATCCCGGTGGTCAGGGATTGGAACTGCTAGAGGGTTTCCCTGGCGAGGCTGTCCGAGAAGCCGGCGAGTTCCTGAATAAGGGCCTAGAGGTACAAGTCTATGTATAGTTCATAGACTTGTATGCAGCAGCTGAGCATGGAACCCTGGGAGCACTTGCACCCGACGGTGTCATTTTTTGGCTCGAGCTTCTCTGCCCAGGGGGACAGAGGAATAGTTCTTCTGACTCCTGAGCATTTGCATGGAAGACTCCACAACCATGGAGTTATGTGGGAGCTGAGGTTTGTGGAAGCCGGGGCCCTTCTTGATGCAGTAGATGGCGTCGAGGCATCGGCTGACTACCGGCACTGAGGCCAGGGTCTCCCACATTTGCAAAAGTAGCCACTAGAGGATGGGTTGCACCGGCACCATGAGAGTGTCCTTTGACAGGGACTCATACTGGAGGATTTCCAGTTCTTCAGTGTGTGGGTCCTCTTCTGACTCAGTTTGGACCGACAGGGCCTGAGCTATATCCCGGACGAAGTCATGGAAGACCATGCCCTTTGGAGGGGAATGGCACCAGAGCACCGTGGGAGACGACTCTGAGGGAACGTCTCAGTGTCGAGTGGTCTCTGGGGAGGCCTCGATGTCGGTTTCCCACTCCAAGTCGATGGGCATTGAGGATTCTGAGGCTCGGGGGTCCCGTGCCTCAAGGCCAGCCCTGAGGAACCATAGTCCCCCAGATGATATTGGGTCTGATTCCCGGAAACTGGCTGGGGAGGACCGGATACCCGAGGACCAGGACCAGGATCGATGCCCCGGGCAAAAAAGGGCGTGAACGCTGGTCGAAGCAAGCCTCAATCAAAAAAGAGGGAAGGAGCCGAGAAACAGTGCCGAGTTGGCAACAGCTCGAGGAGGGAAGAGGAACCAGTACGCAAACCGGGAAAAACACAACTTTTAAGGATAACAGAGAGAGATTTTTTCTGGGTTAACAGGACAAGCGTCTGTTGGGCTCCGCAAAAAAAAGGAAACTAAGCAAGATGGCACTCTTGGGCGGGAAGGGGACCAAGCATGTGTGGTACTATATCCCAAAGGCTTTGAAAGTTGGGGAAATGCTCCACGCAGGCTTAGTCGGCGCCGCCATCACCCATATGTGAGGATTGACTTCCTGTTTTTTTCCTGGAGAAAAAAAATATACCATATAGAATGGCACTTCACCAAATATTTACAGGGATGTTTCAAGAAAAAGAGCCCTCCCAGCTGAAGAACCCCAGCCAAATTAGTCCTTCACCAAATCAGGTATATACGAACCAATAAACCACAAAATAAAAGGTTCTTCTTATGAAAAAATAACTTAAGAAGCCACTCTTTGTCAGAAAGAAGAGCAAAGGTTACAGTCAAAGAAGTCGGAACCAGAGGTTCCTCTTGAGCTGTCTCTAACAGTTCTTATACATTCAGAACATCCATTTGTTGGAGAACAGTTCCTGCTTACAGAAGCTAATTTCTTTCCCAAAGGGAGATACTACAATTTCACTAAAGGAGGAGGTGACTCAATAGGAACAGCCAGAGTCTCCATCAGATATGCTCTAAATATATCCCTTGCTGATATTGTTGAAACACGAGGAAAATGTATTAACCTTAAATTGTTAGCATGAGATAAATTCTCTAAATGTTCCAATTTAGTGTTTACAGAGATAAAGCTCTTAATAAATGACTCCAACTGCCCTTTCAGCACAGCTATCTTTGGATTTTTGAACCTCCATTTGACCCATAGAAACTTTGGTAGCAACTTGCTCAATCGCAGCAGAGATTTTATTAACTCTAACTGCCTGTTGAGAAACTTGAGGTAACAAAGCTTCCCCCAATGACAAAATAGCTGTCCATATAGATTCTAATGTGAAATTAGCTGGTGGCATATGAAAGAATGTTGGAATGTTGCACCTCTCTGGGCAGCGGAAACACACATTGCCGACCTTTCACTCAACACAGCTGATGGATCAGCCTGATGGAGTTGTTCCGGGGCTTGGAAAACGCCAGCTGCCACTTCCCTCGAGCCTGACCTTTGCAGCTCCAGATATTGCTCCCCCAAGGAGAAACTCGGCTGCAGACTTCCTTCAGGTGACTGCTGGTAACACGTCACCTTCAGCGCTTGCCCCAAGTTTATTTATTTATCTGCATTTATATCCCGCTTTTCACCGGGTCAAGGCAGTTGGGGGATACATTTAACACGAGGGGATATGAGACACATACACTAATACTTATAGGGAACATGGGCAATGGAGGGTTAAGTGGCTTGCCCAAGACCACAAGGAGCACCTGTGGGACTAGAAACCCCAGTCCTTCCGGCCCAAGGTTGCTGTCCTCTAGTGGGATTTGAACCACCGACCTTCCGGCCTGTAGTACCTTGCCCCAACCACTAGACCACTCCTCCTTCCTCCTCCTCCAAGTCAGGGGAGAGAGATGATAATACCAAGGCAGTCACCAAACTCTCCAGCCCAAGCAAAACTGCAGCTGGATTAATCTCCCCCAGAAATGCTGGTCACTAAAAATAGGTATCGAGGGGTCCGGAGACTGCTTCAGGCACTGGCGTAGAGGTAGCAGGGGTTTGGGAAGGCTGCAAACCCTCCTTCACCTTATGCTTCTTTCCCATGAGGCAAAGATGACTGCTTCACAAGAGCCTAGATGGCACCATTTTGACTCTATCCTCCAGGAGAGTCAGTCCCTGACACTGCCACTTTAAATTTCTTATGTAAGAGTCTATTTACATAAATACAGGTGTAATCTTAGGATTGCTTCCAGCTCAACTCAACCAAAGTTCTTTACAGAAGTGCATTTGAAGTCTTACAAACAGCTATTTCTAAAGAAAAACCAAAGCAATTTAATTCTAAGGAACTCAGAGACTGCCCAGATCAGATAAATTCTTCAGGCAGCCCTCCTTTGTTTTAAATGGTATTTATGCCAGACCACAGGGATGTAACTCAGCATATCGCTATTTACTTTCTTTCATAACTGACTCCTTCGTTAGCAACGTATTATTTTCAGTCATTTGATAGCCTTGAAAGGAAACCATATGTGTGTTCCTGTTATTCTGTCCTTTCAATCACGTCGACATATGCTCATACTAGAGTAGAACACCCTCACTTGGTTTGCAGCTTGTCGTGCTGTGAGGGCTTGTGTGCATCAGTGATGCTGAGAGCTAAACTATCGGTAGTTTAACTACTGGCAGGGTCTCCCAAGATGTACAGGTCTCAGCTGAGATGCCAGACCAAGACAAACCACCCATCTGGGCAGCAGCAGAATGGGATAGTGTTGACGGCGGAGGATCACATTTCTGTGACAACGGCAACAACACCAAACTTAAACTGCGCAGAAGAAAGGCCCGGCAATCTACTTCTGTATCTTGCCATGAAAACCCAATGGATAGTTACAACAAAACAAATTGTGCTGTAGTGCTGGAAGATGAGACCCCCAGGTTGGAAGGCACTCAACTAGCTACTGGAGAAGAGCTGAAGACTTTTCAGAGTAAAGCCAGCATTTATGATGTGGTTGGATCAAAGCCCTCGGGACGTCTGCCTGCTGATGTAGCTGCGCATGAAATGAGAGTCAGAAGCTGTAAAGATGTCTTACACATTGGAACATGGAACGTACGAAGCATGAACCAAGGGAAGTTGGAGGTGGTCAAGAATGAAATGGAACGTGTACAACTTGATCTGCTGGGTGTCAGTGAACTGAAATGGACTGGCATCGGGCACTTTGCATCAGATGATCACATGGTCTACTATGCTGGAAATGAAAGACAAAGAAGAAATGGTGTTGCATTTATAATAAAGAAGAAACTTGCAAGAACTGTAATGAAATACAATGCAGTCAGCGAACGCTTAATCTCTATTCGTCTACGAGGAATGCCTATCAACACAACTATAATTCAAGTATATGCCCCAACAACAGCTGAAGAAGAGAATGGAATTGAAGAGTTCTATGAACAAGTACAAGCTGAAATTGACAGAACATGTAAACAGGATATCCTGATAGTCATGGGTGATTGGAACGCAAAGGTTGGCAACAAAGAAGAAGACAAAGTATTTGGAAAATATGGACTTGGCAACAGAAATGAAGCTGGAGAAAGACTGACAGAATTCTGCAAGACCAACGATCTATTCATCTCGAACACCTTCTTCCAGCAACACAAGCGGCGACTGTACACATGGACTTCACCCAATGGATTGTACAAAAATCAAATTGACTACATCTGTGGAAGTCAACGATGGAAAAGCTCTATAACATCAACAAAGACAAAACCTGGAGCTGACTGTGGTACAGATCATCAACTACTAGTATGCAAACTCAAGCTAAAGCTGAAAAGAGCAAACCACTCATGAATGCAGCAAAATATGACCTTGAGAATATACCACTGGAATTTAAAGACTGCCTGCAAAATTGATTTGCTGCTTTAGATACAAATGATAGAGTTCCAGAAGAGTTATGGAATGACATCAAGAAGGTTGTGTTGGAAGAAAGCGAGAAGTCTCTACAAAAGGTAAAAAAGAAAAAACGGCCAAAATGGATGACGGAAGAAACTCTGAAAATTGCCCAGAAATGCAGAGAAGCTAAAGCCAGAGGAGAAAGAAAAAGACAATCACAGAACTCAATAGAGATTTCCAACGTGCAGCAAGACAGGACAAGGAAAAGTACTACAATGACGCATGCAAGGAAATAGAAGCAGAAACTATTAGAGGAAGAACAAGATCAGCTTTCCTAAAGCTACGAGAGCTAAAGAAAAAGTTCCAGCCTCGAATTGGAATGTTACAAGATGCTCAAGGTTCTATGTTGAATGATGCTGAGAAGATCAAGAAAAGATGGAAGGAATATACAGAGTTTTTATATGATAAAGATCAAGTGGACCAACAGCCGTTTCAACATGTACCTTATGATCTGGAACCATTGGTGATGAAAGAAGAAGTTGAAGCAGCATTGAAAGCCTTATCAAAGAACAAAGCACCAGGCATTGACTGCATTCCCATAGAAGTATTACAGCATCTGATGCAGCTGTTACCGTACTTACAAGGCTCTGCCAAGAAATATGGAAGACAGCATCATGGCCAACTGACTGGAAAAGATCTGTGTTTATACCAGTACTAAAGAAAGGTGATCCAACTGACTGTGGAAATTATCGCACAATCGCTCTGATCCCACATGCCAGCAAAATTCTACTGAAGATTATTCAAAAGAGACTACAATCATACCTGGACCAAGAACTACCTGAAGTGCAAGCAGGGTTCAGAAAAGGGCGAGGAACGAGAGACATCATTTCGGATGTGAGATGGATCCTTGAAAAGACTAAAGAATACCAAAAGGATATCTATTTGTGCTTCATCGACTATAGCAAAGCTTTTGACTGTGTAAACCATGAGAAACTCTGGGCCACATTAAGAAGCATGGGTATACCAGAACACCTGATCGTTCTCTTGCACAATCTGTATATTGATCAAGAAGCAACAGTTCAAACGGAACAAGGAGAAACAGAATGGTTTAAAATAAGCAAAGATGTAAGACAAGGCTGCATACTTTCCCCCTACCTGTTTAATTTATATGCAGAACAAATCATCAGAGAAGCAGGATTGTATGAAGACAACAGAAGTGTGAAGATTGGTGGAAGACTCATCAACAACCTTCGCTATGCTGATGATACCACATTACTGGCGGAAAGTGAAGATGATCTGAAACATTTGCTTCTCACAATCAAAGAACAGTCTCAAAATGGGCCTGCACCTTAATGTAAAAAAGACAAAGATCATGACAACTGGCATAATCAACAGGTTCATCGTCGAAGGAGAAGAAATTGAAATCGTGAATAACTTTAACCTACTTGGATCAACTATCAATAAAGAAGCAACAAGCAGTCAAGAAATCAGACGACGCATTGCTCTTGGCAGAATGGCTATGAAAGACCTAGATAAGATTCTCAAGAGCAGAGATGTCTCTCTCCATACAAAGATTCGACTTGTTCAAGCCATGGTATTTTCAATAACATCATATGGATGTGAAAGCTGGACAGTGAAAAAGACAGACAGGAAGAAAATTGATGCCTTTGAATTATGGTGCTGGCGGCGAATACTGTGTATACCATGGACTGCCCGAAGAACAAACCAGTCTGTACTAGAGGAGATCAAACCTAAGCTTTCTTTAGAAGCTCAGATGACAATACTTCGACTTTCATACTTTGGACACATCATGCGGAGAGAGAGATCATTAGAGAAAGACATCATGCTTGGCAAGATAGAAGGTCAACGCAAAAGAGGAAGGCCAGCAATGAGATGGATCGATACAATAACAGCAGCTACGGGTACCAGTCTGTCAACAATGAGCCGCCTGACTGAAGATCGAACACAATTTAGGATAGCTATCCAGAGGGTCGCCATGAGTCGACTCCGACTCGACGGCACTTAACAACAACAGAGTAGAACAAAGCCTGCGGCTGCTCAGAATTGTGTTCATTATACTGTATGACATGGAGTGTAGACTGTATTCTCCTTAGGAAAGGTTCACCTGAGTCAGGAAGGTATTCCATAAATTTAAAATGAATAAACTAATAAATTATTACTTTCATTTACCTCATCTCTTACTAATCTTAGTAAAAGAATGCTATAATTTTCACTCACTCATTCATCCCAGTCAGACAACCTTTCCTCCCAAATGACAAAACCTCAGACACTATTTGAAAGGCTGTCAGTGCTTTATTTAGACATCGGGTTACTTTTCAAACAATTCTGAATTCTCTTTTCTACGAAATTGGATTCAGAATCTTTTAGAGAAACAGCCCTTTGACTTACTTCCTAACTTTTCGGTGACCAGCTGCCCATTTCCAGTTGTCACTTCGGCCCCAAGGAACAGGTGAGAGATGTGGAAGACTTGGAAGGAACTAGGGGATGAGGCAGTCATGGGAGGAGGACAGAGATCAGCTGAGACAGCATGTATGTGTCTGCATTGAGAGAGTATTTCAGAATAGCCAATCAGCTGATTCCGCTCTGTCTAGGAGCAGAATTGTTCCCAAGGGAGCTCTTTTAGTGATGCACCCCAGCTCCTGTTTCTTCTACCATCCCCACTGCTGCCCAATGTATTAATCTGTTCCTGCCTCACAGTGCTTACCCTGCAAAAAGAGATTTCTCAAAACTCCCACAATTTCCTCCAGCAGCCTGAGACTCACCCACCATCTCCTTTATGAGCCATGAATGGCTCTATACTACAACCTAGCTCCTAGGTGCTCACTCAGCGCTGACTCTACTGATCCAGCTCCCCTATTCTCAGCTCTTCCCTCAGCAGCCTATTATCCCCCCCACAGTGAAATACAACCTGACCTCTTTGTGACCAAGCTTCCTCTCTCAATGCAGACACGCACATGCTGCACTAATCTTTCCCCCAGCATGAGCATAGCCTCATCTGATGCTCTCTCTGGTCTCCTCCAGGGGCTGCCTCATCCCCAGCTGCCTTCCAAGTCTTCCACATCTCTCACCTATTCCTCGGGGCCTCCTTCGCCTCACACTAATTGAGGCCTGCTTCTGCTGTTACACTCCTGAGTCCCTGCACCTCTGGAGAGATCACTGCCATCAACGTTTTATTTACATATGTGTATTTTTTCCTTAACCTTTTTCTAAGGCAAGAGACCATTGCCAGAGATAGCTATTACAGAGAAACTAAAGAAGATAGGAGGACAGAGAAGAAAAGGAAAATGGAAAAGAATCTCTAGAAAAGGAATTGAAGATTGCCAAGAGAAAAGCAGAAAAGAGAAACTGAGACCAACATCATTTGAAAATAAAATGCCTAGAGGGCAAAGGTAGAAAGAATCAGCGGGTCCCCAATCGGGGGACAGGACACCTCCAGCCTCCCGCCGCCGCTGCTCTGCCCAATCGGGGCAGGCAGCTGAGGATAAAAGGGCAGCGCCGTTCCGGCGTTTGCAGGATCAGCGGGTCCCCAATCGGGGGACAGGACACCTCCAGCCTCCCGCCGCCGCTGCTCTGCCCAATCGGGGCAGGCAGCTGAGGATAAAAGGGCAGCGCCGTTCCGGCGTTTGCAGGATCAGCGGGTCCCCAATCGGGGGACAGGACACCTCCAGCCTCCCACCGCCGCTGCTCTGCCCAATCGGGGCAGGCAGCTGAGGACAAAAGGGCAGCGCCGTTCCGGCGTTTGCAGGCTCAGCGGGTCCCCAATCAGGGGACAGGACACCTCCAGCCTCCCGCCGCCGCTGCTCTGCCCAATCGGGGCAGGCAGCTGAGGATAAAAGGGCAGCGCCGTTCCGGCGTTTGCAGGATCAGCGGGTCCCCAATCGGGGGACAGGACACCTCCAGCCTCCCGCCGCCGCTGCTCTGCCCAATCGGGGCAGGCAGCTGAGGATAAAAGGGCAGCGCCGTTCCGGCGTTTGCAGGATCAGCGGGTCCCCAATCGGGGGACAGGACACCTCCAGCCTCCCGCCGCCGCTGCTCTTCCCAATCGGGGCAGGCAGCTGAGGATAAAAGGGCAGCGCCGTTCCGGCGTTTGCAGGATCAGCGGGTCCCCAATCGGGGGACAGGACACCTCCAGCCTCCCGCCGCCGCTGCTCTGCCCAATCGGGGCAGGCAGCTGAGGACAAAAGGGCAGCGCCGTTCCGGCGTTTGCAGGATCAGCGGATCCCCAATCGGGGGACAGGACACCTCCAGCCTCCCGCCGCCGCTGCTCTGCCCAATCGGGGCAGGCAGCTGAGGATAAAAGGGCAGCGCCGTTCCGGCGTTTGCAGGATCAGCGGGTCCCCAATCGGGGGACAGGACACCTCCAGCCTCCCGCCGCCGCTGCTCTGCCCAATCGGGGCAGGCAGCTGAGGATAAAAGGGCAGCGCCGTTCCGGCGTTTGCAGGATCAGCGGGTCCCCAATCGGGGGACAGGACACCTCCAGCCTCCCGCCGCCGCTGCTCTGCCCAATCGGGGCAGGCAGCTGAGGATAAAAGGGCAGCGCCGTTCCGGCGTTTGCAGGATCAGCGGGTCCCCAATCGGGGGACAGGACACCTCCAGCCTCCCGCCGCCGCTGCTCTGCCCAATCGGGGCAGGCAGCTGAGGATAAAAGGGCAGCGCCGTTCCGGCGTTTGCAGGATCAGCGGGTCCCCAATCGGGGGACAGGACACCTCCAGCCTCCCGCCGCCGCTGCTCTGCCCAATCGGGGCAGGCAGCTGAGGATAAAAGGGCAGCGCCGTTCCGGCGTTTGCAGGATCAGTGGGTCCCCAATTGGGGGACAGGACACCTCCAGCCTCCCGCCGCTGCTGCTCTGCCCAATCGGGGCAGGCAGCTGAGGATAAAAGGGCAGCGCCGTTCCGGCGTTTGCAGGATCAGTGGGTCCCCAATCGGGGGAAAGGACACCTCCAGCCTCCCGCCACCGCTGCTCTGCCCAATCGGGGCAGGCAGCTGTGGATAAAAGGGCAGCGCCGTTCCGGCGCGCCCGCGCTTGGCGGGCCCGCACCTGAGGGCCTCGCCAGAGGGCCCTTTGGCGTGGCCCTTAGGCAGTGGTCCTCGCAACACAAAGTGCGATGCCCCAAAACCACCTCAGGCCGACGCAGAGGTCAGATTCGCAAGACCACGGACCAAACATACGGCTTGAGCACCCGGCACAGGCCGAGCTCGCCGAAACCTCCTTAGCAGCCGACCACCTGGAACTCAGAGCTACGTTCTACACCACTGCCAGCGAGATACAACGGAGCCACGCAGCCCGAGTTTTACAGGCAGAACTCAACTCGCCGAGGTAAGCTCTCAAACACAGGATCAACAAAACTAACAAGCAGCCATAACTAACTGAGGCCGGGACACGACTACCACTAGTCAACTGTCCACTTACATTTATTACAATACTGTCATATTATCACTTAGTAGCGCGGACACTAATACTCCTAACTGTCACTAGCCCAGTCACTGTGATGCTGTTATATAGTATATAATACCATTCTGCGATATACACTGTTACACTGCCACGTGCACTTATACACTGCACTGCTATACACTTTACTGTTATAAATACTGTTCTTGGCATATATACTGTTCTGAGATATATACTGTCACCGTTACTGTGATATAGTAACAGTAGCAGTTCTACTGTTATACAGTTCCTGTTATTTATACTGCTCTGTGATATATACTATTCTGTGATATATACTGTTACTGTTAACTGTGATATTTGATATATTCTGTTAATGTTTACTGTGATATTTGCAACTGCTATTCTAACATATACTGTTACTGTGATACTTGCAACCATAAAAATACTGACACTGACACAACGGGCTTCTGAACAGCTGAGAAATGGAACCACTCGACTTTTTTCTAATATTGTGCATGTGTATATTCGCCCCAAAACACTCATGCCACCCCAATGTGCGCTACAGTTTGTCACACTTATTCAGACCTATCTACTACCTTTACCCCCTCCCAATACCCCCACCTCCTTCACTCAATATACTCCACCTGGCCAACAATGATCCAGCACCAACCCAGAGCCATTTCATGCCCAGGATAAACAGGGCTCAGAGATTCAAGAAACCTAAGTCGCTGAAAATGAAGGGTAACAAGCCTGGACAAATCCAAACCAATCACTTACCTACCTCCCAAGCATCGCATGATGACTATAGCATCATCCTCATCAACGCCAGATCAATAAGGAACAAAACTCACATCATCCACAACATCATCTCAGACGAACAACCGGACATCCTCTGTATAACGGAAACCTGGATCACTGACTCCGACCCTGCAATATTAAATCAACTAAACAAACCTGGATACAAAGTGTTCAACTGCCCACGCACCAATAAAAGGGGTGGAGGTGTCATCATAGTAGCCAAAACCATCTTACAACTAACAACCACCTCCCTGAACTCAAATATGGACATAGAAATACTCAAAGTAGAAAACTCAGCTTTCTCCATCTGTCTCATCTACAGGTCCCCCTCGTCACTCCATGAAACACTCGCCTCAGCACTAGAAAGCATCTCCACCACTCAGATCAGAAAATTCCAAATCATCTTGGGAGACCTGAACTTAGCATCACTGCCAACTAGTCATGCAAACAACTTCATGGAAGCCATGGAGCAACTGGGGTATCAACAAATCGTAAGTGACGCTACCCACGAGAAGGGAAATACCCTAGATTTGGTTTTCCTACCCACCAATCAACAGACGGGCAATGAGAAACCCGTGATTAGAATAACTCCAGTACCATGGTCTGACCACCACCAAGTTGATCTCAAAGTAAAACTGCCCTCCCCGCCCAAAAATGCAAAAGCCAGGAGGACAACACACACGCAGAGGAGTTTCAATAAATTCAACAAGGAAAATCTCATAGGCACCATTGCCTCCCACTTAGATTTGGAATGTACGTACCTTGAGGTTCTAACCAACAGATGGAACGAAGGTATACAAAAAGCATCAAACCCTACATGGAAAACCCCAACAGACTCAACTAAACTTCGATCGGAACCCTGATACACGGCTACACTAACCAGAATGAAAAGGGCACTCCGTAAATCGGAGAGGAAGTGGAGACAAACAAAATCCATTGTACACAAGACAGAATACCTGACCCTCCTCGCCAAATACAAAGAAGAGATAACCTCCGCAAAAAGAACTCATCACACAAATCTACTGAACAAAGCCATCAATAAGCCCCGCAAATTATTTCAAACTTGTCAAATCGCTAACAAAAACAACATTGGACGACCATTTTGATAACGCAATCAAGCCTCAAACCTTGGCAAATCACTATGCAAGCAAACTCACGGCTTCAACGCCCACGCAATACCTGGGCCCAATCCTCCCAGTGTCAAATCCGACCATGGCGACCAGCGCCAGTCAGGCAATGCTATGGAGCACTTTTCACAAACTTGACGACAAACAAATTACTAACATAATCACAAACATCAACACCACCACCTCCCCACTAGATCCCTGCCCAGCCACATGGATCAAGGCAGTGAAACAGGACATTACTCATCTCGTCTCGCACATAGTAAACTTATCACTGCAACAAGGAATCATGCCCACACAACTAAAGAAGTCTATCATAAGACCTATCTTAAAAAACAAAACAAGCAATAAAGACGACCCTGCTTCCTACCGACCAATATCCAGCATATCTTTCCTGGCCAAAATCATTGAAAAGGCCGTGCTACTACAACTGCAAGACCATTTGGATGACAACGAAACCCTGGATAAACAGCAATATGGTTTCAGACGACATCACGGCGTGGAAACACTACTTCTAGCGCTGCTTGACAACCTCCTCAAGGGTCTAGAAGACAAAAAGAAAATGTTTCTACTCATATTCATAGACATATCTGCAGCGTTCGATACGGTTCACCATGGAACCCTCATAAACAGGCTTAAATCCATAGGAATAACAGGAACCCCCCTAAAATGGTTCTCCTCGTACATATCAAACAGAATGCAACAGGTTCAGTTCAAGGGAGAAAAGGCA
Organism: Ichthyophis bannanicus; assembly: GCA_033557465.1. Taxonomy (NCBI): domain Eukaryota; kingdom Metazoa; phylum Chordata; class Amphibia; order Gymnophiona; family Ichthyophiidae; genus Ichthyophis; species Ichthyophis bannanicus. Next base: position 22,424,723 of record CM066051.1, on the reverse strand, counting down.
GAAGCTTTCATGCAAACTCAGGGTATACCACAGGGCTCAGCTCTCTCAGCACTCCTGTTCAATATTTATATGCAACCACTTTGCAAAATCTTCCAACATCATAATATCAAATACCACGTCTATGCAGACGATATTATGCTGTACACTCAACTCGACACTGCCAACCCAAACTACACCCAACTAGAAGAGTGCCTAAGTGAGATGCAAGCCTGGTTACACCATAGTAACATGACGATCAACCACAAAAAAACGGAGGTGATGTACATCTCCAGAAAGCCAAACTTCAACCCCCCCCCGCAACAATCACCTTATGTAACAATACATACCAAACGAAGGAAGAAATAAAATATCTGGGGGTAACGTTCAAAAGTAATCTAAAGATGGAGAAACACCTCCGCAAAACAAACAAAGCCGTTTTCCACAAGCTTAGAGTCCTTCAACCGCTAAGGAGCATTATCGAACCTCAGGACTTCAGGACCGTTGCACAGGCACTCATCATGCCACATTTCGACTACTGCAACGCCATCCTTCAGGGTCTCCCAAAGAAAACCCTGAACATTCTACAAATGGCGCAGAATGTAGCCGCTAGGATCATCACGAAAAAAGGCTTTGCTGATCACATCACCCCGGTATTGATTGAACTACACTGGCTCCCCATTGCTGCTCGTATAAAATATAAAACACTCACGACCACTTTCAAGCTCCTACATAACATTGCTCCGTCCTTCCTCTCCACCTTGATCTGCTCGCAACCACCCAACAGAAGCAGAAGAACCATCAACTCCAACACCCTCCTTGTTCCAGCTGATATAAGAGCTGTTAAAACCAATACTAGTAATAGAACGTTCTCATACACTGCACCTACACTCTGGAATCATCTGCCGCCAGAGTTACGAGATTGCAAAGACCTAACTGACTTTAGGAAAAACCTCAAGACTCATCTTTTCCAGAGTCATTTTAATTTGATTTAACCTAAGGGGTCTAAGCTTAACCACCCCGGGAGTCCAAAACATATTTATGTACACCTGCTCGTTTATGTAAAATGTATATATGTATATATGTAATTAGTGCCCAAATCCTAAACAGAACCCCTTGTGTGATGTGCCTACCCTCCGAATCAACCTGTACACACCCAAATTTTACTGTACTGATTTGACAGTTTCTCCTTATGTAATCAGACCGCTGCTGATCGCTGGAAGTAGCGGTATAGAAATGTTTGCTAAATAAATAAATAAAATAAATAAAGAAGCATTTTACTGATAGTTTAGTGATTGGAATGTGTCATCTCATTATATTATTTTGCATGGTATTAAAGGAAATGCATTTATGGTTTCTCTGGTGTTGTGCTACATGCAATATTGGGCTTCTAAGGGTTTTTAGTTCAGTTCTGCTAATATGCATTTCTGTTTCATGGACCCTTACTTACAAATGTTAACTTTATACAATGCCACTGGTAGCTCATTATAGCTCACTGTTTTTCTACTTCCTTGTTGTTGTTACCTTTGACCTTCTGATGGAATACATCATGGTTCCTTTCCTGTGCTTCAGATATATACTATGGACCCAATTCTGTCCTGCACGTACATCTCCTTTGTACGTCCGGGCTGACTCAGACGTACAATGGAGATCGCGATTCAGTCCTAGCCTGCACATACAGCCGCAGCCTGGTTAACTCAGCCAGAGCTTCGAATGGAGCCATGGTGCCATGGCACCACAGCTCCATTTAAAAGCCGCGATACCAACTGCCTGCAAACGAATTAATTCCCCACAGCCCAACCCCTGATCCAGCCTCCTAAGGTCAGGATCGGACTGCAGGGAATTAACTCTGCACCCCCCCCCCCCCCGCCCCCAGCTCCATTCGCACTCCGATCTCATCAAAAAGCAATGTCCAGGGAAGTTATTCCACCTTGGAGGCAGAATAATTTCCCTGGCCAATTCGCAGGCCCTGGACATACAAGGCCGACATTAAAATTGGCCCTGTATATCCAGGGCCAGCAACCAACCACTGCCTGCTACCGGGCCACCTTTTCCCCGCCCCCGTCTAACTTCCCCGCACGAATAGCGGGGATGGATGTGCCTCAGTATAACCCCCTGTGTGTCTTTATTTTTAACTTTGAAAGATGGTGTCAGAAAATTCTGAACCTGCACCGTTTTCCTGCCTATGACAGAGAGAGTTTAACTAGGAGTGCTCAACAGGCATGTGCATTTGTTTTAAACAATATGAGAAATATCAGTGAAATGTTGTTTCATATAGTTTTAATCCAAATGGCACCTTCCCCTCTAGTTTCATTATAGGCTAGCCTCAAAGCAGTGATCTTGCAGAAGAGCCATCTCTATGGAAAATGCTAACTGGATTTTTTGCCTTGTGAATTTATTGACTCCCGCTGCAGAGATTAACTCCAAACATTTTTCTTTTGCCATGTTCTCATGCCAGAAATTCTATAAAACCATGTCTAAGCATGCTATCAGAGACATATATCAAGCCTAATTCAGATCCTGGTTGATCATCACTAACTGGACAAGCAGGATCTGTGAGTGATCATCTGGCATAGCTGCTCCATATCTATGGGATGGCACCTGAGCCAAAAAACAAATCAGACTGACAAACCAGTGAAAAAATAGGTACTCTAGCTATGACAAGGCAGAGTGCCCTGGTAAACACTCAAAGGCAGTGGCTAGCTCGGCTCATGGTAGCCCCCTCTATTGCAAGGTACCTACTGCAGCAGTCAATGTGATAACAGAATCTCACACTCCTTTTTTGATAGCTGTTTTAGCAAGGCCCACATGGGTAAGTCTACCTGCCTATGTTACACTATAGGCTGGCCCCCATATAAAGTTGAAGGTGGCCTGCCATAACATGGTGGTGGGCACCCTTAAGAGTGAGAATTGCTGCTGCGTAGTTCCCCCTCCTCCGGACTCTTTCCACAGATTCGATGTGAATGTTTCATGCCAGTTGCAGGAGGCCTCAGAACATAGGCCACAAAAGGGAACGAGCTGAGGGTGGGCCTGGAGTGGCCCAGTGTCAATAAAGAAGCAGTCGGCACAACTCTTCCTCGTTCTCTGCAAATTGTTTTACTCATTTTGGCAGTCAACAGGCTCTCTTAGCTAATTTTATATTATAATGCAATTTCTGTCTTTGTTCTTGCTGTCAATGCAATAAATATGCAAGCCCCTTACCATGGCATGGCTTGTAGCAGGCACTTGAACCAAAAATACAACCCTGACTGGTCAACAAACCAGAGAGAAATTAGACACTCTTAAGCTAGAACAAGACAGTGCCCTGGTGAAGTCTGGGAGAGGTTAGCTCAGCTCATAGCAGCCCCCTCCAGTGAGAGGTACCTACTGCAGCGATCCACTGTGATAGACTCTGGTGCAGCAACAGTCAGTGGCAGCATTTGGCCCACCCCCTCTGCTTAAACATAGTTTCTGTATAGGGATCTCTAGCAGTCCAGCTTATCTTTCCCCAAGAGGAGGTATTTAGAAATTGTTTAGCTATTAAAATCTTGGGGGAGGAGAGGGATTTTATTAACCTAAGTCCCAGATCTTTTAACTATCTAGTCATCTGCCTTGCGGATCTTATCTGTGACAATCATTACTATTTCTGTTGAGGATTAGTGTATGTTCAGCTCTCCATGTCTTCCATAGCCAAATAATTTCAAAGATAGTGTAGTTACTCACCTGTAACAGGTGATCTCTGGGAACAGCAGGAATCAGTCTTCACATATAGGTGACATCGGCACAGACGGAGCCTGGCACGAGAACACTCAACAGCCAATAGGAGCATTCCTCCATGCATGCGTGGCTGCCTTCCCTCCTGGTCTCCTCAGTTAGGTGAATAGCAGAGAAAAAAATTGTAGAAGAAAAATAAATAGGGACAACTTGAAGGGGAGGTGGACGGGTTGTGAAGACTGATTCCTGCTGTTCCTGGAGATTACCTGTTACAGGTGAGTAACTACACTATCTCCAGGAACAAGCAGGAAGTCAGTCTTCACATATGGGACTCCCTAGCCCAAGACAACCCAAGTGAGAGAAGAGTCCCAGCACAGCCAGAAGTTGCAGCAGTGATCTGACAGACTCAGCCCATTGGGAGCACTCCTCGCAAAGTAATCAGATGGGCAGTAAGCAAGTTGTTTAAATTTGAAAAAGTTTGTGCAGAATAGCTTGTCCAAATTAAGCATCACTTATGGAGCCTTTGTCCAGGCAATAGTGCATTGCAAAGGTATGCAGTGAAGACCACATAGTAGTTTGGCAGATATCTGAGATAGGGCCAGATCAGAGATTAACCAGTGTAGCAGCCATGGCTCTGATATTATGAGCTGTGACATGGTGTTGTAAAGACAGCCTGGCCTGCGAGTAAGCAAAAGATATGCAAAGCTGTTAGCCAATACGACAGTGTCCTCTTGGATACTTGTAACTCTAGATGACTGATCAAAAGAGACAAACAACTGAGAGGACTGGCGATAAATCTTAGTGCAGTCTAAATAAAAGGTCAGTGCTCTTCTGCAATCTAGGGTATGCAGTTTGGACTCAGTAGGTAAGCTGTGAGGCCCTTGAAAGAACGCTGGTAGTGAAATAGATTGGTTCAGGTGGAAGGAGGCGACGACCGGCAAAAACAGGGTGTGTTTGAAGGACTACCTTGTCATGGTAGAATGAGGTATATGGAGCATAGTTCACTAAAGCCTGTAGTTCACTGACTCTTTGACTTGAAGAGATTGCTATCAGAAAAAGAAACTTCCATGATAGGTACTTTAAAAAAGCTGAAGCTATCGGCTCAAGAGGTCTGCGGATGAGCTGCACAAGAACAACATGTTGTTACAGGTAGTGGGCAGAAAGATGGTTTGGTCAAAAGAAGACTACGCATGAATCTGGTCACCAAAGGGTGCTCCGAAATAAGTCGGTTCTCAAAGGTATGGTGAGAAGTCGCAATAGGGCATAAATGTACTCATACTGAGTTTGTCCTGAGGCCAGAGGAGGACAAATGTAGCAGGTATGGGAGTAGGTCCGGAATTGGACATGTGAAAGGATCTAGTGTTCTCTGTGAACTTCAAATCGAAAATCTTCACCATTTGAAAGCTTAAAGCCAGGTGGAAAACAGGAGAATATGCAAAACCTCATCTTGAATAGAAACATAGAAACATAGAAATATGACAACAGAAAAAGACCACATGGCCTATCTAGTCTGTCCTTCCATACCAACTACAACAGTCCCCTTTTTACCTTTAGAGATCCTCTGTTTGTCCCATGCTTTTTTGAATTCAGTTACTGTCCTCATCTCTACCACCTCCATTGGGAGACTATTCCACAGATCCACTACTCTTTCCGTAAAGAAATATTTCCGCATATCACTCCTGAATCTATCTCCCTTCATCCTCATCCCATGTCCCCTCGTAGCAGAACTTGCTTTCAATTGAAAGAGGCTCTCTCCCTGAACATTTATGCCACGGAGGTATTTAAACATCTCAATCATATCACCTCTATCCCGCATTTCCTCTAAGGTGTACATATTAAGATCCTTCAGTCTGTCCTCATATGCTTTATAATGAAGACTACTAATCATCTTAGTAGCAACCCTCTGCACCGACTCCATCCTGTTCACATCCTTTTGAAGGTGCGGTCTCCAGAATTGCACACTATACTCCAAATGAGGTCGCACCAAAGACTTATACAGAGGCATTATCACCTCCTTTTTTCTGCTAGCCATTCCTCTCTGTATGCACCCAAGCATCTTTCTAGCTTTTGCCGTCGCCTTTTCTACCTGTTTAGCTACTTTAAGATCATCAGACACAACCACGTCTAGGTCCCACTCTTCTTTAGTGGACAAAAGTACTTCACCCCCTATACTATATTGCTCCCTTGGATTGCTGCAGCCCAAATGCATGACCTTACATTTTTTAACATTAAATCCCAGCTGCCAAATTCTAGACCATTCTTCAAGCTTAGCTAGATCCCTCCTCATGTTATCTACCCCTTCCTGGGTGTCTACTCTATTGCAGATTTTGGTATCATCCGCAAAGAAGCAAACCTTACCTGAAAGCCATTCCGCTATATCACTAACAAAGATGTTAAAAAGAATTGGACCAAGGACAGATCCCTGGGGCACACCACTGATAACATCCTTCTCCTCAGAGTGAGCTCCATTTACTTGTACTCTTTGTCGCCTCCCACCCAACCAATTTCTAACCCAAGCAGTAACTTTAGGGTCCATCCCTAGGGTGCTCAGTTTGTTTATAAGTCGCCTGTGAGGAACAATGTCAAAGGCTTTACTGAAATCTAAATACACCACATCTAGGGCTCTCCCTCGGTCCAACTCCCTGGTCACCCAGTCAAAGAAATCAATCAGATTTGTCTGACAAGACCTGCCTCTGGTGAATCCATGCTGCCTCGGATCCTGTAATCCGCTGGACTCCAGAAACCTCACTATTTTCTCTTTCAGCAGCGTTTCCAATAATTTACTCACCACCGAAGTTAAACTAACCGGCCTGTAGTTTTCAACCACATCCTTACTTCCGCTTTTGTGTAAAGGCACCACATGAGCCTCTCTCCAGTCCTTTGGCACCACTCCCGACTCCAACGAGGCATTGAAAAGGTCAGTCAGTGGAGCTGCTAGAACGTCCCCAAGTTCCCTCAGTATTCTCAGGTGTATCCCATCCGGTCCCATCGCTTTGTCTACTTTAAGTTGAGCTACTTTCTCATGAACACAGTCTCCTGAAAACTGTTCAAGATGTCCTTTGCTTCTGTTCCTATTTCTGGGTGTTTTCTGAGGTCCTGCTCCTGGTGCTTCATCTGTGAACACAGAACAAAAATATTTGTTAAGCAATTCCGCTTTATCCTTATCAGCTTCTACATATTTCTCCCCTGCACCCTTGAGTCTGACAATACCACTCTTGCCCTTCCTCTTCTCACTAATATATCTGAAAAATATCTTATCCCCCCATTTTATTGCATTGGCTATTTCCTCCTCCTTTTGAATCTTTGCCTTCTTGACTACTTTGCTAGCTTCTCTAAGTTTTTCCAAATACAGATGCCCGTCTTCCTCTCTCTGTGATCTCTTGTATTTCATGAAGGCCTCCCTCTTTTTCTTCACTTTTTCAGCTACTTCTTTCGAAAACCATAGCGGTCTCCTTTTCCTTTTACCTTTATTTACCATTTTAACAAAAAGGTTGGTTGCCTTTAAAATATCCCCTTTCAGTTTTTCCGACTGTTTTCTACATCCCTCAGCTGTTCCCATCCAACTAACGACTCACTGAGGTATTGGCCCATCTTCGCAAAGTTAGTCTTCCTAAAGTCTAAGATCCTCGCCTTTGAATGGATTCCAACAGCCCTAGTCCTAATACTGAACCACACCATCTGGTGATCAATGGATGCAAAATGATCTCCCACTACAACATCAGAAACACTTTCACCATTGGTAAGCACCAAGTCCAATATGGTCCCTTCACTTGTGGGGTCTGTTACTAATTGCCTGAATAGTTCTCCCTGTAGAGAATCCAGGATCTCCTTACTTCTAGATGATACTGCAGCAGGAATGTGCCAATCAACATCTGGCATATTGAAATCTCCTATCAGTAGCACTTCCCCTTTCCTAGCAATGCTGCGCATGTCTTCAATTAACTCTCTGTCCACCTCTTCCTCTTGTGAGGGAGGTCTGTATATCACACCAATGTAAATAGATTTCTCTTTCCCTCTTTCTAGTTTAACCCACAATGCCTCCCCTCTCCCTTTTAAGCTCTGTAACTCCAAAGCTTCAATAGTAGTTTTTACATATAGTGCCACTCTTCCTCCCCTACTTCCTACCCTGTCCTTTCTGAATAAAGTATAGCCAGGTATAGTTACATCCCAATCATGGTTTTCTGTGAACCATGTTTCTGTAACTACCACTAAATCCAAGTCAGCTACTCCCACCAAAGCTTCAACATCATGGATCTTATTTCCCATGCTACAGGCATTTATACACACTGCTTTCCATATGTTACCCCTATTACATTAAATAACTTTATGGAAATGGGTATCACCTACCTGGGTGCTTTCACTTACCTGTGGGCTTTCTTCACCCATCCCCAACAAATCTAGCTTAAAGCCCTCTTCAGTAGATTAGCCGGTCTACTACTGAAGATGCATTGACCTTTCTTGGACAGATGGATGCCATCTCTGCTCTGCAACCCTTGGAACAGCATCCCATGGTCTAGGAAACCAAAACGCTCTCGATGACACCATCCACACAGCCATGCATTCATCTACAGGATGTGAGCCTCTCTGCCTTGGCCTTTACCCTCAACAGGGAGGATTGAAGAGAACACCACCTGTGCACCTAACTGCTTCACCCTCTGTCCCAGAGCCATGAAGTCACTTTTGATACGTTCTGAGGTATACCTGGCAGTATCATTTGTTCCAACATGGATTAGCAACATTGAGTAATAGTCAGAGGGCTTGATGAGTCTCGGCAAACACTCCGTAACATCGTGGATTTTGGCACCAGGCAGACCGCATACCTCTCTGGACATCAAGTCTGATCGGCAGATGGACGCCTCAGTACCCCTCAGAAGAGTGTCTCCAACCACCACTACCCTTCGTTTCCTTATGGTCACTGATTCTGCAACTTTGGGGTACTTGAGCTCTGGTTCTTCCCTTTCCAGGGATGCTTTCACCTCCTCTACTTCCAGGGCTGCATAATGGTTCTTCAATTCAAGGGCTGGAGAAGTTGGATTGGTGATTTTGCAGACCCTGGTGACTTGTATCCAACCATCGACATTCTGTTGGCACCCATCTTGTCCTCTGCTGGAGAGCTTGGTTGCTGCAAGAAGCATCTCATCAATGTACTCACTGTCTTGAATGCTCCTCAGCCTCGCCACCTCCTCTCTGAGTTCCTCCACTTGTTTCCTCAGAGCTTCAGCATGCAGGCACCCTGCACATGGAACCGGTCCTTCAACTGGCATTAGGACCTCTGTCTGGACCAAGGCAGAAGCTGTAACGGGGGCAACAGCTTTAGTGATACGATTTTTCCCAACCATTGTTCTGTTCGTGGAGCTTAGGTATCTGTTAAAGCAAAAGAGAGAGATCTACCAAGTACCAGCCGGTTTCCCAGCTGTCCTTTTAGAGAAAAAGCAGTTAAATCTCCTTAATTATATTCAAAATGTGCTGGTCCAATTCTCTGTGCTTTGTCAAATGGGGAGGTGCCCTATAAAGCAAGACTACTTGCTAGGGATGGGTGGGAGTCGGGGTGGGTAGGGAGGCAACTAACACCTAATTAGGTGTTAGCAGTTCCCAAAGCTGAGGTGGTTACTGGAGTTCAACCACCTACTGTGCTCAAGGAAAGTCCCACTAAAGCACCAAAAAGAAAGTAACCGTGCTTTAAAAATGTACAAAAAACCTTTTAAGAGCTCCCAGTGAGAGAGCTAACAATTTAATATAATAAAACAAACCCTTAAATCCTTACTGTTGGTTGATCAGGAGAGCTCCTGTAGGAAAGCCTCCTAAGCATGAGAGGACAAAGCTCTCAGAAACCAGGCAATCAAGTGGAGTGTCTTGTGACTGGGGTATAGGAGGGTCTCCTGTTCCTGAAAAAGTAGGGTGGGTGAATAACACAAACCGAGTGGAGGCGCTTGAGTTAGTTGAAAACGCAGAAGAAACCATGGTTGTCTGGGCCAAAAAGGGGCAATGAGAATCATTCCCCAGTCGGCTTGGAGCTTGAAAAGTGTCTTTGCTATGAGGGGAAAAGGAGGAAAAGCATAGAGCAGATCTTGTCAACAATGGATGAGAAACACATCCATACTATCTCTGTGAGGGGAGTGGAGAGGATTCTGGAGCAAAAACAAGTTGGGCATTGAGAGGAGAAACCAAGAGGTTCAGTAGTGGTGTCTCCCACAAATGGAACAAGTACTGTGCTACTTGAGGTTCCAGCCTCCACTCATGTGGAAAGAGGATCCAACTTAGCCTGTTGACTAAGTGATTCTCTATTCCTGGAAGGTATACTTCATGGAGGTGAATTCCTCGAGGAATTGCCCAGTTCCAAAGGCGGATGGCCTCTCTGCATAGGGGCAAAAGCCTGTTCCCCCCTGTTTGTTGACATAGAACATGGACACCTGGTTGTCTGTCTGTATGAGAAGGGACTGTCCTCTGAGTTGGGGAGAGAAGCTTTGGATGACATTGAAGATTGCCTGGATTTTGAGGAGACTGATGTGCAGGACAGTCTCTTGAGGAGACCAGAGGTCTTGTGTTGTAAGGCCATTGAGGTGGGCTCCCCAATCGAGTTTTGACGCATCGGTCATTAGGGTATACTGTGGTGCAGACTTCTGAAAAGGTGACCCTATGATGAGGTTCTGTGGTGTGCACCACTATTGAAGGGCTGTCTTCATCAGAGGAGTAATGGTGATGAAGTGGGAGAAACGCCCTTGTAGACTGTGTCCATTGTTGTAACAGAGTACATTGCCCTATTCTCATGTTGAGACAGGTATGGAGTACAACATGGACTGTAGACGTCATGTGGCCCAGGAGGCATAGGAATGTTCTGGCCATTAGTGATGATTGCTGTTGGACCTGTATGACAAAGGCAATTAGGCAAAGCTCAGACTTGTATAGTGTCCAGTTGTGCTCCTATGAACTCTAGTTCTTGAGGTGGAGTGAGGTGCAATTTTGGATAATTTATGATGAAACCTAATTCCTGAAGGGCATGAATAGTTTGTTGGAGGGCAAAAGTGACTGCTGAAGTGGTATCTGCCCTTAACATTAACAAGTCGTCTAAGTAAGGGAACAGAAGGATTTCCATTGTTTGAAGGTAGGTTGCCACAACAGCCAAAGACTTTGTGAAGACTCTGGATGCTGAGGCAAGCCCGAAAGGGAGGATTCGATATTGATAATGGTTGTTCTGAAATACAAATCTGAGAAACTTTCTGTAGTCTGGGTGGATCAGGATGTGTGTATAAGCATCCTTTAGGTCCAGAGAGCATAGCCAATCGTTTGGTACCCAGAGAAATCATCTTGAATTTCTCTTTGATTAGAAATTTGTTGAGATTTCAGAGATCTAAATAGGCTTGTGACCTCCCATCTTCTTTGGGATTAGGAAGCATTGGGAGTAGAACCCTAGGCCTTACTGAGATGGAGGAACTTCCTCTATCATTCCTTGTTCCAGCAGTAGCGAAATCTCTTGCTGAAGCAAGGAGGTGTGATGGAAATCTAAGGAGGGCTGTTCCACCAAATGAGTGGTTGGAATATCTCTGACTTTCAACTGCAGGTCCTGACTTACTAATTGTAAGGTCCAGGGTTCTGAAGTGATGTTGAGCCAATGGTGTGCAGAGTGTACTAATTTTCCTGGGATCTTGGGAGAAAATGGAAAGATTATGGGAGAAATGGCCATGCTCCTTTTGAAGGAGTCAAAAATTCTGAGGCGGTTGAGTAGTAGGTGCAGGCTGTGGCTTGTCAACCTTGGGTTTTCTGGCTTGTTTCTGGCCCTGCTGTCTCTGTTGCTGTTGTGGGGCAGAGCAGGCAGCATAGGAATGATATGGTGGATAGAAACAGTTCTTTTTTGGGAAGAAAGGTTTCTTGGTGGCAGTCTTCTTTTTAAAAAGAGACTGCTGACTTTCTGGAAAGCCTTTTCATGGTGAGGTCGTCATTCTCTATCTCACCGGCTTTCTCCCTCCACCTTTGGTCAAAGAAATTCTTACCATTGCAGGGTGTGGCAGGAAGTGATCCTCTAACTAGGACCTGTCCTCCAGGTGATGTAAACCCCTCTCGCACCGAGGAGGTTTCTCCAGGGCCAAATGCCCATGAGGGAAGGGTTAGGACAGCAGTTATAGTTGGTGATTCGATCATTAGGCATGTAGATAGCTGGGTGGCTGGTGGACGTGAGGATCGCCTGGTAACATGCCTGCCTGGTGCGAAGGTAGCGGACCTCACGCACCACCTAGATAAGGTCTTAGATAGCGCTGGGGAGGAGTCTGCTGTCTTGGTACATGTCGGTACCAATGACATAGGAAAATGTGGTAGGGAGGTTCTGGAAGCTAAATTTAGGCTTTTAGGTAGGAAGTTGAAATCCAGAACTTCCAGGGTAGCGTTCTCCGAAATGCTTCCCGTTCCAAGCGCAGGACCCAAAAGGCAGGCAGAGCTCCGGAGTCTCAATGCGTGGATGAGACAATGGTGCAGAGATGAGGGGTTTGGATTTGTTAGGAACTGGGGAACATTCTGGGGAAAGGAGGGGCTCTTCCGAAGGGATGGGCTTCACCTTAACCGGGATGGAACCAGGCTGCTGGCATTAACCTTTAAAAAGGAGATAGAGCAGCTTTTAAACTAGATAATAGGGGAAAGCCGACAGTCGCCCAAGAGCGCATGGTTCGGAAGAATGTATCCTTGAAGGATACTACAAAAAGCAGAGAGGTTCCAAAAAAGAGTAAAGTAGCCCAAATGCCCTCGAGTATGGAGCAGACAGAGCTTAAAGATCCCAAATTATCTATGTCTACCAATAGCCAAATTAATATGAATAAAATACAGTCTCTAAAATGCTTGTATGCAAATGCTAGAAGTCTACAAAACAAGATGGGAGAGTTAGAATATATAGCACTAAACGAGAGGTTAGATATGATTGGAATATCAGAGACATGGTGGAAGGAGGACAACCAGTGGGACACTGATACCTGGGTATAAACTATATCGTAATGATAGAGATGATCAAATTGGTGGAGGGGTTGCGCTCTATGTTAGAGAGGGCATTGAGTCAGAAAGGATTAAAGTTTTGCAAGAAACAAAATTTGCTGTAGAATCTCTATGGATTGAAATTCCATGTAAAAAGGGGAAGGCGATGGCAGTGGGGGTGTACTATCGTCCGCCTGGCCAGAATGAACAAATGGTTGATGAAATGCTCAAAGAAATCAAGGAAGCTAGCAAAAGTTACAGTGCAGTAATAATAATGGGTGATTTCAATTACCCCGGCATCGACTGGGTCAGTGTCACAACAGGACATGCTAGGGAGATAAAGTTCCTAGATGAAATAAATGACTGCTTCTTGGAGCAGCTGGTTCATGAACCGACCAGAGGGGAAGCAATATTAGCCCTAGTCCTTAGTGGAACACCAGATGTAGTGCAAGAGATAAGGGTGTTGGGGCCACTTGGCAACAGTGATCATAGCATGATCACCTTTGATTTAATTAGTGGAGGAGGGATAGTAAGGAAATCCACAGTACTATCCTTTAACTTTCGAAAGGGAGACTATGATAAAATGAGGAAAACAGTTAAGAAAAAACTAAAAGGAGCAGTTGCAAAGGTTAAAGACATACATCAAGCTTGGGTGTTGTTGAAAAATACTATCTTGGAAGCCCAGACCAGCTGTATTCCACGCTTTAAGAAAAGTGGAAGGAAGTCCAAAAAACTGCCAGCATGGTTTAAAGGTGAGGTCAGAGAGGCTGTTGTTGCCAAAAAAGCATCTTTCAGGAAATGGAAAAAAGAGCCAAACGATGAAACCTGGAAACAGCACAAGCACTGGCAAGTCAAATGCAAGGCATTGATAAGGCAGGCAAAGAGAGAATTTGAGAAGAAGCTTGCTGCGGAAGCAAAAACGCGAAATAAAGACCTTTTCAAGTACATTCGTAGCAAAAAACCTGTGAGAGAGTCAGTTGGTCCATTAGATGATAAAGGGGTTAAAGGAGCACTAAGAGGCGACAGGGCGATAGCGGAGAGACTGAATGAATTCTTTGCTTCGGTCTTTACTGAGGAAGATGTAGGGATGTTACCCATGACTGAAGTGGTATTTAAAGGTGTGGAAGAATTGAAGGAAATATTGATACATCGGGAAGATGTCTTACAACTATTAGATAAACTAAAGAGTAGCAAATCACCTGGGCCGGATGGTATACATCCAAGGGTGTTGAAAGAACTGAAATTTGAGATTGCAGACCTGCTATCAGTAATCTGTGAACTATCATTAAAATCATCTCTAATACCTGAGGATTGGAGGATCGCCAATGTAACACCAATTTTTAAAAAGGGTTCGAGGGGTGATCCGGGAAACTACAGACCGGTGAGCCTGACATCAGTACCGGGAAAAATGGTAGAAACCATCATAAAGAATAAAATTACTCAGCAGTAGATAGTCACAACCTAATGGGAGACAGCCAACATGGCTTTAGACAAGGAAGATCGTGTCTTACTAATCTGTTATGTTTTTTTGAAGGAGTGAATAAGCAGGTGGACAAAGGTGAGTCGGTTGATATTGTGTATCTGGACTTTCAGAAAGCCTTTGACAAGGTCCCTCATGAGAGACTTTTGGCAAAACTAAAGAGTCATGGGATAGGAGGCAGTGTACTATTGTGGATCAGGAACTGGTTAAAAGATAGAAAGCAGAGGGTAGGGCTAAATGGCCAATTTTCCCAATGGAGAAAGGTGAATAGTGGTGTACCCCAGGGATCTGTGCTGGGTCCGCTGCTTTTTGACATATTCATAAATGACCTGGAAAGTGGAATAACGAGTGAGGTTATCAAATTTGCAGATGACACAAAACTATTTAAAGTTGTTAAAACCCAGGAGGATTGTGGAAAATTGCAAGAGGATCTTGATAAATTGGAAGACTGGGCATCAAAATGGCAGATGAAATTTAATGTGGACAAGTGCAAAGTTATGCACCTAGGGAAGAACAACCCAAACTATGGTTACACGATGCAAGGTTCCACATTAGGAATCACCACCCAGGAAAAAGATTTAGGCGTCATTGTGGATACCATGTTAAAACCCTCGGCCCAGTGTGCAGCGGCGGCCAAGAGAGCAAATAGAATGCTAGGTATGATAAGGAAAGGAATGGAAAATAAAACAAAAGATATTATAATGCCTCTATATCGTTCCATGGTGAGACCGCACCTTGAATATTGTGTGCAATTCTGGTCGCCATATCTTAAAAAGGATATTGCGATTTTAGAAAAGGTTCAGAGAAGAGCCACCAAAATGGTAAAGGGGATGGAAGGATACTCCTATGAAGAAAGGCTAAAAAGGTTGGGGCTCTTTAACCTGGAAAAGAGACGGCTGAGGGGAGATATGATAGAAGTCTATAAATTAATGAACGGAGTGGAACGGGTAAACGTAGATCGATTGTTTACCTTATCAGAATATAGAAAGACTAGGGGACATGAAATGAAGCTACAGGGTAAACTATTTAAGACTAATAAAAGAAAATATTTTTTCACTCAACGTGTAATCAAACTCTGGAATTTGTTACCGGAGGATGTAGTAAAGGCTGTTAGTGTAGCTGGGTTTAAAAGAGGTTTGGACAAGTTCCTGGAGGAAAGGTCCATAAACCATTATTAAAAAGGGACCCAGGATATCAGTGCTTGAACCAATACAAGCATTGTGGAACCTGTGTCCCTTGGGGAAACTGCTAGGTACGTATGGCCTAGATTGGCCACTGTTGGAAACAGAATACTGGGCTTGATGGACCTTGGTCTGACCCAGTATGGCATATCTTATGTTCTTATGTTCAGGGAATGTTGATTAACTTATCCTGGATCCATTGTTCAGGTCATATGCTTGGAACTATGCTGTCCTCCTGGCTCCAATGCAGACTTCAGCAGACCTGCTATTGGCCTCAAAGGCATTAAATGTCAAATCTCTTACTGACCACAGGGAGCCTCCCACATCAGAGACACTGAGTTGTTCAGAATATTATGCACCGGGATGGTAACAGCCTCTTTTGGTGCTGATGGATACTAGAGGATATCAAGCTCCACAGCATTTTGCTCCATTTCAGTAGCCACCGAGATATTGAGGGCAGCTGCCATATCCTTGATAAAGTCCTGAAAGGACATCTTTATTTCAATGCTTGATATACTACTGCGAGGCAAAGCATCAGGGCAATGTACAATAAATATGGTTGCGAGTAGAAGAGAGAAGGAACGCCATTGATTAGATAGGAAAGCGATAGGCAGAGAGAGAGACAGAAAGCAAAGGGATAGGTACACCAGACACCTATGGAAAGGGAGGGGGATAGGGGATCATCTAAGAAGAGGAGGGAGGCCTAGGGGTCGGGGAAGGGAAAGTCAAATGCGAGGTGGAAGAGATGGGTCTTGAGCATTGCCTTGAATCAAGGAAATAACACCTCGGTGTAGAGGGTGTGAGATAGTGAGTTTCAGAGCACAGGGCTTATGAAAAAGAATGCAGAATGTCCTCAGGTTGTGATCTTTGACACTCATAGGGAGGTGATGGATCCAATGACAGATCCCTGTGTGGATTGGAACAGATGGATTCCAAGTCGGAGACCTCTGATCTGAAGTCTGAGTCTGGAAGGAAATCAAAGTAATCCTTATCCGATGCTCAATATCTCTGATGTTCGGAGGATCGCAGTTCCGATGTTGAGGGCATTGGACAAGGTGTTATCGAGAACCGCAGAACCATCTGCTTGGTGTAACAATACTAGACAAGAGATGCCTGCGTAAAGGTGTCAAGAGCGATGTCTGCGCCCCTAGTCAGCATTGGTGGAACCGGTGCCGGCTGTGGTACACTCAATGTCAGAGCGTAGCAATGCTGTGCTCGATGGTGATGACACGGTCATCGAGTGTTGGTACCAGGGGGAGGAATGGCTCTGGACGCAACTATGTGGGACACAACTCTCGACACTGGTATCAAGGCTCCACTGAGGATTGAACCTCAGAGGCATCCCAAAGCCCCTTTGTGGCTTTGGAGGGTGAAATCTCCTACCAGGGCTGCTTCGATGGATGGGCTGCATCGGAATGCAATGAATGTCAGTGCCGATGCCGATGGTCAGTGTCCGATGCTGATCTCGAAGTCGAGGATTTCGATGACAAGGTCGATGTCTTTTTTTTTCTTAACCACTAGTGACTCAAAGCAATGCTGTTCCTTTATAAATGAAGACTTGTATGCATGGAAAGATTTAGATGGAGTCGACGCCCCCGAGGAGTGCACTGAAGGATCCGAGTCTGTTGGAAACAGTTTAGCCTTCTGTTTGTCCCAGTTCTTCCTACCTCTGGACATCATATGGCGACAGGAGAGACAGAAATCTAAATTGTGGTCTGGGCTTAAACATTTAAGGCACCAGTCATGTTCGTGAGTGATGGAAATGGTACTAAAACACCTGGAACATGTTTTTTTAAACTACTCTGGGGCTTCTCCATATTTGGAAAAATTATGGAAGCAAAATCAAATTGGGCAATGGTGCCAGAGGAGGCCGCAGACCTCAAATGGAATTCTAATAAAAATACCAAAAAATATAACAAAATTTAGAAAATAAAATGAGAATGAGAACCAGAATTGACGGGGAGTAAAACCTAAGTACTTTAACAGTACTACAGAGAAACATTTTAAGTTTCTTGACGCGGCTGACAGGGACAAGGTCTTGATGGCTTCGTAGAAAAAAAGAGTACTGAGGAGACCAGGAAGGAATGCGGGAAGGCAGCCATGCATGCATGGAGGAATGCTCCCAAAAGCATCCCTATTGGATGCTGGGGAATGTTCCCGTGCCAGGCTCCGTCGGTGCCGATGTCACCCATATGTGAAGACTGACTTCCTTCTTGTTCTTGGAGATTGAAATTAACTCCTGGGATATACAGTTTATGGAAGTGACAGGCCTCAGCATTCCTTTGCCTATCCCATGAGCCCTCCAGTCGTAGAAACAGGCTCTCTTATCCCTATGTCAAACTGCTGGACTCTCCAATTTTGCATATGTCTCAAATTATATCCATTTTATTTCACTCACTTTTAATCCCTTCCCCACTTGAGAAGTCCAAGTTGGACAGCCTCTTACTCAAGGTTAAGCAGATGTACTAGTTGTGGGCAAGTGTCAACTTGCCCAGTGTGTTTATCAAAGAAGAGATGCTGCTACATTGCCTTCCTAGTCCATAATCTTTTTACTATTTTTTGAACAAGCAGGCCTGAATTTAGGCATAGGCAACAGGCAACTGCATAGTTGAAAGTACCAAGTACTCAAACCCAAAAAGATCTTTTTCCCCACTTACTATAGGGCCATCCACTTCAAAAAGGCACTACTATGCCACTCTGCCCCCCTCCCCCAAGCCCGCTTTTCCTGGCGCCAGGAAGCCCCCTTGATTTTCCAAACTCCAGTAGAAGATCCTTGCCTATGGGTACTGAAATGTTAAATCTGGCGCTTTGAACAAGGGCAGAATACAGTGTATTCCACTCCTATTATGAAATGAACAACCCCCATACTTTCTCCTATTTTTTTAAATTCCTTGCCCCCCACCAAGTTTTCTTTCAGTGGCATGCACCTACAATCTTCCCTGTCAAATTCCCCCCCCCCCCAGTCCTCCTCATGCAACGTATCACTCAGATCCATAAGAGTGTAAGCCGATGAACCAAGAAGAACTAACCTTCATTTAGATAGGTTTGCAATTTGCAGAATGATCTTTAAACTTCCCAAAAGTTGGTGTGGCCGACAGGACCTATTGCTTTGCCTTTACTGCATCTGTCCATTGCCACCCCACAGAAGCTGCTGTCTTCAACAACTGCCGAGTCTCCCTAATGGTTAATTGGGCTCTGCCCCACTCCCACTCTTTACTGCACTGCAGATCTACTTTTATTGGAGAGGCCTGATCATAGCGGAAGAAGCAGGAGCTTTGGACTGTAAAGGGAGGCGCTGGTCATCAAGTTCAAACTCAGTTAATTGATATATCGCAAATCTATAAGAAATCTAAGCAGCCCAGACTCTTCTCTCAGGCTTCACCTCCCAATCGCTACAGAGCACAGATTTGCCATGGAGGCAGCCATGGCTCAAATATTATATGCAGTGACATGACCCTCAAGAGAGAGACCTACACTTTCATAAGTAAAGAAGATGCAATCTGCAATCCACCTGGAGACAGTTCACTTAGATACTGGCAAACCCAGGTGACTCGAGTCAAAGGCGATGAAAATTTGGGAAGCTTTTCTTTGCTCTCGAATTTTCTGGAGATAGAAAGTCAAGGCACATTTGCAATCCTGAGTGTGAAGGGCTGTCTCTGCCCTAGAGGAATGAGGTCTAGGGAAAAAGGCAGGAAGGTAGACTGACTGGTTTAAATGGAAGGGCGAGACCATCTTTGGCCTAAAGTGAGGATAAGTCCTAAGGACTACCTTAACATGGTGGAATCGGGTTTAAGGAGGGTCAGCCACCAAGGCTTGCAGCTCACTAATGCATCTCGCTGAAGTGAAAGCAATAAGGAAGGTAACCTTCCAGGTGAGAAACTTCAGAGAGGTGGTGGCTAGAGGTTCAAAGGGTGGCTTGAGAAGCTGACCTAGAACAACATTGAGATCCTATGACACTGGAGGGGGCTTAATGGGAGGTTTGGTCAATAGAAGAAACCTCATGAAGCATCTACAAGCCACTGAGAAGAGATAGGTTGACCATCGAAAGGTATGTGAGAGACTGCAAGTGCACTGAGGTATACTTTTACCGAATTGATTTTAAGTTCAGAGAAAGACAGGTGGAGAAGATACTCAGGTAATGCATCCACCGGAGCTGAGAAAGGGTTAAGTGCCCTCTGCGAATACCATAGAGAAAATCTATGCCATTTGAGATGTAGGAACGCCTGGTGGAAGGCTTTCTGGGCACTAAAAGGATATCTTTAACCTGCTGAGAGAGGTTAATGTCCTGGAAGGCTATGCCTTCAGCAGCCATGCCATAACATGGAGGGACCGTGGATTGGGATGGAGCAATGTCCCCTCCTCCTGAGAGAGAAGATCTGGAGCAGATCCCAGATCTATGGGTTGAGCCCGAGACAGATGTAAAAGAAGAGGATATCACGGTTGTAGTGGCCAGTTTATATTAGGAAGCCCCTGTCTCTCTAGAGTTAGAAAAGTGTCTTGGGAATGAGGAGAAGAAAATACTGACAGAGATTGGTACCAGAGTTGACGGAAAGGCAGACGCGACCACAAAAAATAAGGAAAAACAAATTTTCTGCAGTGACAGGAATTGCTTCTTGTCGGCTCTGTGGAACACAAAGAACTGAGGAGGGAGAGCTGCAAAGATAGGACGGCAGCTACACAGGCACAGTGGGATGCTCAACATGGGGGGGGGGGAACAAAAATCAAATGACAGAAAAAAATGGGGGGGCCGTCACCAGGGGGGATAACATAGATGATCTGAACAGAAAGTAATAATACTAGGCCGTTGACATTTGACGGAAGTCACTTTAGTTGGTAGCTGAGGGGGTAGGACAGAGGGTCCGGGTGTACAGTCATTGCGAGGTGTCTGTTTCAGGTCCAAGATATTTATGAAACAGGATGGTTTTTAGGTGTTTCCTGAAAGTGGAGCGGTCGTTAGTGCTTCGGATCTGGTTTGGAAGGAAGTTCCAGAGGGAGGGTGCATACAGTTCAAATGCTCTGTTACAGGTTTGTTGATTGAACTTAGTTCGTTCGTGAGGGATAGCGAGAGTGTGGTCTGACGGGTTGGTCTGTTGAGGGTAGGGTGAGGTAGCAGGGTCCGGAGTTGGGAGGTCTGGGTTTGATGAAGGGCTTTGTGGATAAGTAGGAGGGATTTGTATTTAATCCTTGCTTTGAGGGGCAGGATGTGAAGTTCTCTCAGGACTGGGGTGATGTGATCGTGTTTCTTCACCTTCTGGATGATTCTTGCAGTGGTGTTTAATGCAGTCCATAGGGGGTTGGTGTGGGTGGCGGGTAGTCTGTGATAAATGCATTACAGTAGTCCAGGTGGGGGAGCGTCATGGCCTGCATGACTGTTCTGAAGTCCTGAGGGTCGATGAGTGGTCTGAGCCGTTGAAAGCCAAAAGCTTAACTATTGGATGGTGGGGAGCATTCCCGCGCAGGCTCCATCGATACCGACGTACCCATATGTGAAGACTACATATCTGCTTGTTGCTGGAGATAGACCAGTATAGTCTATGCTACTAAGCGACAGAGTGTCTGTGAGTAAAGCAGAGTGGTAAGGGAGCGTGTGTGTATGGATGCCTGGTGTACATGAGTAAAGCAGAGTGGTAGGCAGGCATGCGTGTGTGTGTGGTGTATTAAGTGCTGTATGTGGCAGAGGTACATTTACTTGTGTATGTCTGTGATGCAAGAGTGCTGCAGAGTGGCAAAGGTATGTGTATATGTGTATTTGTGTGTGTGAGAGTGAGAGTGACAGAGGCATGTGTGTCTGTGTGTTTGTGAAGCAGCGAAGTGCAAACAATGAATAAATCCAGGAGTCAATTTCAGGGTCCAAGCCAATTTATTGTGCACAAGGCCCAGACAGTCAAGCTTCAAAAAGGACTGAGCAAAATTCTTACAGAGACATATTCATTTTATACATTTCTTTTCAGTTTGATACATGCAGACTTTCTATTGGTTCCAACGCCCCCTGCATTTGTCCAATCAGAGACCCCTCTTGGGGCTAGCACCCCGCTCCCTCCTCTAGGATTGTTCTAACAATGGTACAGTTTCTAGGTATGGATACACTTCTACTGCAAGGTCGTTTCTGGCTCTAGGAATGCAAGTATTGAAACATTTCTATCATCAGAACACAAGAGAATAATGAAAGATTTATGTATTCATGAAAACTTCTTATTAAGCAGTTTAAAGCAGCTTTCTCAGACTTTTACAGATTTTTAGTTCTTACTAAGATGGGGGTTGGAATCAGGGCCTTACAGGCCTTTCATATCTGCAGGCCAATATAGGCCATAGCCTACCACATTCCCCCCTTTGATTATTCAAACCCGCAAGTGAGAAAGGGTGAGAATTAAATCACATATTATACTTGCGTAAAAGCATCATTATGGGGTATAGGGTAATATTGCCACATAGCTAATACTTTTGTAGCTGCCTTCCGTTCTACAGTGCTATCAATAACTGAGGTTATCATACGTAAGCAAAGGTGTAATAGGCATGGGAGCAACAAGCATACAGTTAATATGAATAATACAATAAACACCAAGGTCTTTAGACCACCTAACCATGAAAACGCTGAACCAAACCACCCATCAAGTTTTAGACTATGCCAGGTCTGAACAGGCACACATATGTTTGTTTTCGCATTTGAGTAGCTATATCTTCAACAACTTGTCCATTATTGTCAATCTGCAAACAACAGTTGGTTAAATTCAATCTTCCACATACTCCACCTTCAGCTGCTAACAAATAATCTAGAGCTAAACGATTCTGGTAAATTGCTGTATGCATTTGTGTACTTTGCTTAGCTAAAAAAGTTAGTGCTTTACTAGTTTCATTAGTTATTATTTCAACAACAGCTTGTAAACGTATAATATGATTTATCATATATACAGGAGTGCGATATCCCCATGTCCCATCTTGTGTCCAAGTGGCGGGTCCGTAATATTAAAGGATTCTCTCAGGTGGCCACTCCTCATCATTCCATTTGTCCCATTGGCCTATTTTCAAGGCCTCTCGTCTCTGTCGACTCTTGTACACAGGGAAACCCAGTTGTTCTCCATGGGAAAGAGGCAGAAGAAAGAAGGAAGGTCGTATAGTTCCCAATACACAGGCTCCTCCCCAATGGTGAGGAAGCTTAGCATATGCTCGAGCTCCACAAATCCAATAGTCCAGGTGGAGCTTGCCAGGTACTATGATAAGCCAGATTAGTCCAGATCTTGGCAAGAGTAGGAAAGAGGACTAAAGGGTTAGAGGGCTCTAGAGTGTTTACCCCCGACCACCAGGACGTCTTCTTAGTAGTGCTGTTGTAAAACCTCTGATTGAGACAGACCAGCTGTCCAACTAGCATAGTAAACTGTGGTCCTGTACAAGCAAAACATAAGTTAACAAAAATAGGGTGAGCCAGTACCCACTCACTAGTAGTGTTATGTAAAGCAGTCTGGTTATAAGGAATGGAATATTCACTTCTTGTGCCTCCCAGGGCCATTGGTCTCCCATCTTAGTTCTACCACAGAAGAAACAGTCAGAGATGTGGAGACTAGATGCTACTGCCCCAGTGAGTTCAATGAACAAGTTTTGGGAGGTGTGAGGAATTTCAAATTCTGCTTGCATGACCTCATAAAAGGAGTGATGTATTCGATAAGGTGCAGATACATGAGTCTTAGTATTTAGCCGTATAGGTATAAAAGTCCCAGGATCTATGCCTCCTCCTGCTATACGTAATCCAAATCTGTACCCCTGCTTCCACTGGCTGGGGTTAAATATGATGAGTAGTCGAGGATTACAGGCACCTTTCTTGCACTTCTGAGGCTCAGGTAATGATATTTTTTCCAAGCTGGCCATCCGATTATCTCCATCTCATCCATTAGGCGCACCAGACCAAGTAGCGTAATACACGCATTCCCACTTGGGACAGTAGTAAGCATCTTTAGATGCTGTGCTGTAGACAGTTGGGGAATATTTTCCAGTACGCTGTCCCCATCCATATGCTCCTTCAGGACACATATATTTATCATCATAGTAGTAGGCTTGCTCCCAAAATCCACACTTGTGATAGGTATTTCTGTTTATCACATCACAAGCATCAAAATTCAGGATAACATACTTCGTGGGATCGGGGAGCTGTCGTGTGGCATTTATGAGGGCTCCATCCTCATCATTCCATCGTAACTCCAGTACATAATAAGAGGGGTTCTGCCGAGGGTTGAAGCAGGTTTTACTCTTCCCTTTTGTACAGATATTCAATTCTGTACCATTATACATACATCGACTAACTATACCAGTGCAAGTATAGTAGGAATGATAAAGTCCGAGTGACCTTTATCCCAGTTCGGGTAGTAGTTATATAAGCTGCACAAGGGGGTAAGGCAAAAGTCTTTTCCAGGAATCCCAGGGCTACCGCCCCCATGAAACAGTAGTAGAGAAACATCATTATTACAGTCTTTGGAAATGAACTGAAAGATTGGGTACGATGAACTTGTAGAGTCTTTTTCTTCTTCTTCTTCTTCTTTACTTCCGCTGTATGTAGACCTATCAACTGCCAAACTTGTGGGACAGGGGTAGGACTGTAGATTCTGAAGACTCTTACGCCGGTTGTCTTCACAATGTAAGCCGCAATGGAGTTTCAGGATCATTTACTGAAGTCCACTGACCAAGTTCAGGAGCGGCTGCTGGCTTTACTTGACTGTGATGGATCCAAGGTTCAAGTTCTGCAATTTTTACTGCAGTTGGGGTTGATAGGATGACAACATAAGGTCCCTTCCAATGCGGTGTCAACAGGGTCTTTCTCCACTCTTTGATCCACACTGACACTCCAGGCTTGAAGGGATGTAGAGGTTCCGTCAGATTGATGGGCAATCGATCTTGCACCCAAGTATGGAGACTCTGCAAAACAGAACCTAAAGCCAATAGTTCTTGTCCAGTTATTTCAGATCCAATCTGTTTCATATCGCCTTTTATTCCCTGTACAATGGGTGGGGGTCGCCCATACAAAATCTCAAATGGGGAGACTCCTAAAGACTTGGTTGGAGCAGAACATATCCTAAGAAGGGCTATAGGAAGAACCTGGAGCCACTTCAGGTGAGCCTCTTGACAAAGTTTGGACAATTGAGATTTCAGGGTTCTATTCATACGTTCTACTTTCCCTGAACTCTGGGGTCTATAGGCAGTGTGCAACTTCCATTGTATCTGTAGAGCTCGGGCTAACTGTTGGGTCACTTGAGACACAAATGAAGGTCCGTTATCTGATCCTATAGTCAATGGTATTCCAAATCGGTGAATAATCTCATGGAGCAGAATTCTAGTGACCTCTCGGGCTTTTTCAGTTCGGGTGGGAAAAGCTTCTACCCATCCAGAGAATGTACAGACTAGAACTAATAGGTAATGATATCCATTTGCTCATGGCATTTCAGTAAAATACACCTGAATATCACTCATAGGGGTCACTCCTACTGACTGCACTCTTGGGGGTGGAGTGGGACCCTGCTTAGCATTATTCTTAGCACATGTCAAACATTGGCGAGCTACTGAGGCGGACAGGGGTCCTAATAGTGAGATGCAAAAATGGGGTCTTAGGGCTCTTTCCATGGCAGTTTTCCCATAATGTGTAGCCTGATGAAAAGCATGAACAAAGGCTGGTCCTAACGCTTCAGGAATTACTGTGGGACCTGGAGGTGAGCTACCCTCTGGAAGTGGCAGCACTATCCAACCTTTTTCTGTTAGGACACCCCCCTCCTTTTCACAAAAGTAATCTAACTCTCTTGTAGTGTATCGGGGGGCCCATGAGCTGAGGGGCACAGGGAATAAAGCTGCCTGCACTGAAGTATCTTGGGTCACAACTCATCCAGTTGTGGCTGCTTTTCGGGCGGTGGCATCAGCAAACCTATTCCCTTGGGCAACTTCTCCTACTCCTGCTTGATGACCGACAGTACATGACTGCAACTTGCTTAGGGGCCCACACAGCGTCCAATAAAATCAATATCTTGGGCCCATACCTAATGGACTTGCCTCCTGAGGTGATCAACCCTTGCTCTTTTTACAGGGCTCCATGTGCATGCAAAGTTGTGAAGGCATATTTGGAATCTGTGTACACATTTAACCAGAGTCCCTCTCCTAATGCCAGTGCTCTAGTGAGGGCTATCAGCTCAGCCTTCTGTGTTGAAGTTCCTGGGGCCAGAGCTGAGGACTCAACTACCAGATCAAGGGTCACCACTGCATACCTGGCACAACGATGTCCATTGATGACGAGACTACTTCCATCCACAAAAAATGTCCGTTCAGGGTTCTCCAAAGGGACATCAGTCAGATCCGGGCGACTTGAGAATACAGTGTCCATAATTTCTAAACAGTCATGATCAGGGGGGCCAGGACTGATTGGGAACAACGTAGCAGGATTCAGAGCTTGACTGACCTTTAATTGTATCTGGGGGTTTTCACACAACATACTCTGATACTTCAACATTCATGAATTCGTGAGCCAGAAACTCCCTTTGTGTTCCATGAGGGTCAGGACAGAATGTGATACAGTAACTTGAAGATTCTGTCCCAGAGTGAGCTTGTCTGCTTCGCTCACTAGTAGGGCTGTAGCTGCAACAGCTCTCAAACAAGGGGGCCAACCTCTTGCTACCACATCCAACTGTTTTGACAAGTAGGCTACTGGCCGTTGCCAAGATCCAAGAGATTGAGTCAGTACCCCTAAAGCATTTCCTTGTGACTCATGGACATAGAGATGGAAAGGTTTCTGGACATCTGGTAGACCCAAAGCTAGTGATGACATCAGAGTGTTTTTTAGAGATCGAAAGGCTGCATCCTGTTCAGGTCCCCACTCCAATGGAGACTTTTCCATTCCTTTGGTAGCTTGATACAATGGTTTTGCCAGCACAGCGAAATTGGGGATCCATATATGACAGTACCCTGCGGCACCCAAGAAGGCTCTTACCTGCCTCCTGGTGGTTGGAGTAGGAATACTGCATACAGCTTCTTTGCGTTCCGGTCCCAAGCATCAAATTCCGCTGGATAACTGGAATCCTAGATATTTAACTTCAGTTTGACATAATTGCACCTTGGCTCTCGAGACTTTGTATCCAGCCTCATTCAAAAGGTGCAATAGTTCACTGGTGGCTTGTAGACATTCACTTTCTGAATTGGTGGCTATGAGCAGGTCGTCCACGTACTGAAGAACCCTTCATCCTGGGTTCACGGAGTAGCTTGAGAGATCTTGATTTAAAGCAGCACTGAAGAGAGTAGGTGAATTTTTGAATCCTTGGGGTAATTGAGTCCAGGTAAGTTGGCCCCGCCTTCCTGTTGTGGGGTCTTGCCATTCAAAAGCGAACAAGAGTTGACTGGTGGGGGCTAGGCGTATGCAGAAGGCGGCATCTTTCAGGTCCAGGACAGTGAAATGATTAGCCTCAAAGGGGATCAGTCCCAAGAGAGTATAAGGATTTGGTACCACTGGGTGTATAGTCTCGACTGCATCATTTACCCGCCTCAGATCTTGTACTGGGCGGTAATCCCCTGTCCCAGGTTTCTTGATTGGGAGAAGAGGGGTGTTCCAAGGTGACTGGCACTCCTTGAGAAGTCCATACTTCAGTAGTTTCATTAGATGACAGTGGATACCTTCAATAGCTGGTCGAGGAAGAGGATACTGCTTCACATGCACTGGTTCCGCTCCTGGCTTGAGGGCAACAATGACAGGGGCTATGTTCTTTGCTAGGCCGGGTGGATTATCTTCTGCCCATACTTCAGGCGGGGCTATAAGGTTGGTGGGTATATAGGAACTGACTGGCTTGATCGGAGATACGCTGTAAAACCACCATTCTTCTTCTCGGGGAACAGTCAGCACCATCAATCCAGCAGGCTTTGGTTTCAGTCATTTGCATTTCTCCCTCTTCAGCAAAGGATATTTGCGCCTGAAGCTTAGCAAGCATATCTCGGCCCAAGAGTGGAAATAGGGCATTCAGGCATATACAGGAACTGGTGCGTTATTTTCTGTCCCCCTAGTTCACACATGCGGTTCTGCAGGAAAGACTTGGTGGCCCTAACTCCAGTGGCCCCAATAATGGTGACAGATCGAGAGGAAAGAGGAGCCACTGGCTTTGCCACCACTGAATGCTCGGCTACTGTATCCACTATAAAGTCTATATATTGGTCCCCTATCTTCAAACTGACCATAGGCTCCTGGGGACCCAGGGTGAACTTGGAGCCCGGTCTGGCCTAGTCTTCATCCATATCATAGCCCATTGCAACTGCCACTCCCTCAATAGCTTCTTCCCTCTCTTGCTGGAACTGTGCTCGGTTCATCCTCCATGATGCTGGAATCGACCTCCTGATCTCCAGGGACTCCCTCCTGGGGGTGGAGTCAAAATACGGGCATTCACTTATCCAATGTCCTTCTTCTCTACAATGGGCGCACTGATTTGCACCCAGTGGGGGCCGATCACTTTCACGACCCCTTCCACGTCCTCTGCTCCTTCGATTAGGAAAACCTCCTTCACGTCGTTCGACTAAAGCGGCAGCCAGAAGATCTGCTTTCTTCTTCATCTTTCGTTCACTTTCTCTATCCCGTTCATTTTCACGATTCACAAACACTTTCTGAGCAACTTCCATTAACTGTGCTGTATTCATGCCCGCAAATCCATCCAATTTCTGTAATTTTTGTTTTATATCTCTCTGGGACTGACTAACGAAAGCTGCGTTTACCATACGCAAATTTTCCTGGGCAGCTGGATCGTATGGAGTGGCCTAGTGGTTGTGGCAAGGTACTTCAGGCCGGAAGGTCGGGGGTTCAAATCCCTCTAGAGGACAGCAACCTTGGGCCGGAAGGACTGGGGTTTCTAGTCCCACAGGTGCTCCTTGTGGTCTTGGGCAAGCCACTTAACCCTCCATAGCCCATGTTCCCTGTAAAATAGTTATCTCCAAGTTATAATGCCCTGTTCAATGTAATTTCAGTTTGTTCAATGTAAACCGCACTGATGCAGAATAGCGCGGTATATAAGAGAATGCAAATAAATAAATAAATAATCTATAAGCTTCAGATAATCGCTCATAGAAGGCCGCTGGGCTCTCATTCGGACCCTGGATAAACTTCTGATACCTTCCCGATATTCATGGCCCTCTGGCCTCCTTTCCTTAGGCCCTGCAGCAAGGCCTGGCGAAATCGAGTTAGGGTCGCCGCCCCCCTTTCGTCATTTAGATCCCATCTAGGGTCTTCATTTGGGAAAGCTGCGGCGGCTGCTTGTGGGAGATTTATTCCACCCTCTATGGGATTTTCTTCTAACTAGCGGATAGCTGCTTGCACAATTCGCGCTCGTTCCTCGGTAGTAAAGAGAGTGGACAGGAGCTGGCGACAATCGGACCAGGTAGGCTGATGAGTTTGCATTATACTAGACACTAACTCTGTCAATTCTTGGGGTTTTTCAGCATAGGATGCATAGTGCGTTTTCCAGTTCAATAGATCAGTAGTGGAAAAAGGCACGTAAATTAGACTGGTCCTGGCGCCATCTGGCCTTGTTAATTTAGGATAGGTAGACCAGGTACTTGGCGCAATGGCAT
The DNA here is from genome assembly GCA_033557465.1 of Ichthyophis bannanicus. NCBI lineage: Eukaryota > Metazoa > Chordata > Amphibia > Gymnophiona > Ichthyophiidae > Ichthyophis > Ichthyophis bannanicus. The sequence continues at coordinate 22,395,875 of CM066051.1, read as the reverse complement.
TAGGCGCCCTGCTTTCTCCTTCTTCGAGGTTACACTTCTTAAATCATATGGTTCTCGGGTATAGGCTTCCTTGGCGGGTGACCCTGAACTGGTAGGAGAGCCTCTGCTTCCAGTATCATCGGGGGACCCTGAGCCTCCTGACGTACTTGGGCCTGACTCGGGGCTATCACTTGGGGAAGTGGGCTTCTTTTGCTGCTGCAGCGGTAATTTCTGGGGTACCTCATCAGGTTCAGCTTCAGATGGCGGAGCTGGGGGAACTAACCTACAGGGATACTGGGGTAAACGGGTTAGGATTTCTGGGGACTCTGAGGCGGAATACACAGGTGGCTTCCCTTCCTCAGACTTCCGTGTTCCCCGGGTGGCTGCTACTAGTATTCTACACTGTTCCTCATAGCAACGCTTCATCCAATGGGGCTGCCTCTTGCAAATACCCAACCAGGAGTCTATGTAGGGGAACTGGTCAGTGCGCGTGTTCAGTACACGCTGGTGAACACGGGAGACTATTCCCACATGAAAGGTGCCCCCCACGGGTCCATGAAGTAGCTAGCACAGGCCATTCCCTATCACATAGCATTTCTAATCGAGACGGAGACATTCTTATTCCGTAGTCTCCTGAAAATCCCTTACGGAAATTCTTGATCATACATTCCAACGGAGTTTATGTGGACTCCGCCCCTCCCATAATTGTAATGACGTAAGGATGTACAAGACAACAGACAGTAAGCGTAGGTAGTATGGCTGTAGGTAAGGGGTCTGTACAGCCCACAGAACAATGAGGGGGACAAACGCCAAACGCTTCTTCCTTTTCGCGACCTGGGCGCGGTCGCCCGGCCAGGAACTGCGCTACTCAGGAGTCCGCTCTCGCTTGGTCTCTTTCAAGACCTCTCAGTCACACACACAACCAAACATGCTAGCAACATTTCCCACAAATCCCCAAAAATTCCCAGGCCTGTCTTACTATTCAACAGCAGCCGGCCTCGTGCATACTCATGCAAGGCTTACTCAGACTGCTGACTAAATCAAGGGCCATGGTTTGGGCCTCGCATATACTCATGCAAGGCTTACTCGGACGTGCCCTGAGAGGTGATCAGACTCTCGGTATCATTTTCCCATACCAATGTAGTCTCGCGCATACTCATGCGAGACTTTCCCAAAACTAACTGACTAAAGAATAGAGAAAGTTCTACTCACCGGATCCGGTTCCCGATACCAAACCAGTTCATGGGTTGGATCCTGGACTCCCCTCGGGTTCGGAGGTGTTGGCCAGCTGGACCCAGTGGCCCGCCGAGGTAAGGCGGAACCCTCTCTGATACAAGAGGACCAGCGGCACCTGAAGTTTCCCCTGCGGTCGGACAGACACGGTTCCAACCGGACCAAACCTGGAGGCGAAATATGTGGAATATTCACTTGAATACCATCCACTACTTGCACTTCCCAGCAAACGCACCAAGAATATGAAGCAGCAAAGTGCAAACAATGAATAAATCCAGGAGTCAATTTCAGGGTCCAAGCCAATTTATTGTGCACAAGGCCCAGACAGTCAAGCTTCAAAAAGGACTGAGCAAAATTCTTACAGAAACATATTCATTTTATACATTTTTTTTCAGTTTGATACACGCAGACTTTCTATTGGTTCCAATGCCCCCTGCATTTGTCCAATCAGAGACCCCTCTTGGGCCTAGCACCCAGCTCCCTCCTCTAGGATTGTTCTAACAATGGTACAGTTTCTAGGTATGGATACACTTCTACTGCAAGGTCGTTTCTGGCTCTAGGAATGCAAGTATTGAAACATTTCTATCACCAGAACACAAGAGAATAATGAAAGATTTTTGTATTCATGAAAACTTATTAAGCAGTTTAAAGCAGCTTTCTCAGACTTTTACAGATTTTTAGTTCTTACTAAGATGGCGGTTGGAATCAGGGCCTAACTTACAGGCCTTTCATATCCGCAGGCCAATATAGGCCATAGCCTACCACATTTGTGTATGATGTGTGTGAGTCCAGCATCTCCCTCTCATTTCTCGAACTCCCTCCAATGTCCAGCATTTCTCCTTCCCTGTCCTCCCCTGCAGCATGCAGCATCGCACCCCTATATCCCACAGTGTCCAACCAGGGCCGGCCTGTCGATTGAGCAAGAATGTTTTTTGCACAGGGCCCCGCGTTTCAGGGGGCCCCACGCAAAGAACATTCTGCTTTTTTAAAAATTCAATTAAAAAAAAAAAAAAGCTGGTAGCTGCCGCCGCCGCCGCAGCAGCGGCAGAATGGAGTGTCCTACGGGGCCCCCTCTGCCTGCGGGGCCCCCTCTGCCCCTCTGCAAGTGCTTTCAGATTCACGAAGGGAGAGTGTCTCCCTCACGTCTCTGTTAAGCCCGCAAGGGCTAATGGGAAATTTCCCATCTGCCCCTTTAGACACGAGGAGCTGATGGGAAATTTCCCATTAGCCCCTGCGGGCTTAACAGAGACGCGAGGGAGACACTCTCCCTTCGTGAATCTGAAAGCCCTTGCAGAGGGGCTCAGCGGGCAGAGGGGGTCCCGTGGGACACTCCATTCTGCTGCTGCTGCGGAGGCAGCGGCAGCAGCCAGCTTTTTTTTTTTTTTTTAAATTTCCCTGAGCCGATGTGGGGGGGTTAGGACTGGTAATAGGCTATGGAGGGGGTTAGGACGTAACTTGAGGTGGGCTGTGGGTTGATGGGGGGGGTTAGGACAGGAAATGGGCTGATGGGGAGGGGTTAGGACGAGGTGGGCTGTTGGGGGGGTTAGGACTGGTAATGGGCTATGGGGGGTTAAGACTGGTACGGGGCTGTGGGCTGATGGGGCCTGTCTGGAAATGGGGTGATGGGGGGTTAGACTGGTAATGGGCTGGGAGGGGGGCTAGGACAGGAAATGGGCTGATGGGGAGGGGTTAGGACTTGAGGTGGGCTGATGGGGTTAGGACTGGTAATGGGCTGTGGGCTGAAGGGGGGGTTAGGACTGGCAGTGGGCTATGGGGGGCTGACTGGAAATGGGCTGATGGGTTTAGGACTGGAAGTGGGCTGATGGGGGGTTAGGACTGGAAGTGGGTTGATGGGGGGCTAGGACTGGTAATGGGTTGGGGGGCTGCTAGGACTGGTAATGGGCTGAGTGGAAGGGGAGGCTTGAACGGCAAATAGCTGATGGGGACTTGGAATGGAAATGGGCTGAGTGGAAGCGGGGCTTGAACTGCAAATAGCTGATGGGGAGAAGGCTTGGAATGGAAATGGGCTGTGAGGGAAGGGAGCTAGGACTGGAAATGGGCTGATGGAGCAGCTAGAATAAGACTGGAAATGGGCTGTTGGGGGGAGCTAAGATTGGAAATGGGCTGTGATGGGCGCTTGGATTGAAATGGACTCATGGAGAGGCTAGAACTGGAAGTAGGCTCATGGGGGGCTTGGACTGGAATTGGGCTGAGTGGAGGGGAGCTAGGATTTGACATGGGCTGATGATGGGGCTAGGAAATGACTAGAAATGAGCTGATGGGGGGCTAGGATTAGAAATGAGCTGATGAAGGGACTCGGACTGGAAATGGATGGGGGAGCTAGGACTGGAAATGGGCTGATGGGGGGCTAGGACTGGAAATGGGCTGATGCAGGGACTAGAAGGGAATGGATGCTGGGTGAGGCTGGAACTAGAAGGGAGCTGATGTTGGGGAAGGATTAGAATGGGATGGGGCTGGGAGAGTAAAATGGAGAGAGGAAAAATATTTTGTGTGGGAGGGATAAAAAATCTACAATTGGCCTGGTATTGGGAGAGTAAGTGGGGATTGAGGATGAAGGGGTAAAATTTGAGTGGATGAAATAGGAATGAGGAAAGAGCAAAAGGAGAAAGATTAGTATGTTAAAGCAGATGTAGAGAGAGAGAATGGAAAAACAACTAGAAGAGAGAAGAAAGGACAAATGGACAGCAGATGATGGAGAGTTAGCAGAAAACATGAAGAAACCAGAAGAAAGTGGCTGGACCAATTGCAACTGAAAAAAATGCACAAAAGTTAGAAAGATATCTCTTTATTTTGAATTTATTAACTGGAATATGAAAGCTCTGGGAAATGTGCATCATTAACGTCTGCGCTTTGTTTGGTACAAGAGGAAATTAATTTATAGTTATATTTCTACAGTGTTGTTGTACATTCCAAGTTTGGCTTTTGGGGTTCCCAGTTTAATTATTGCCTTCCTGTTTCTAAATTGTGATTCCTTGTTTGGTGATGGTCTATGTTCTGCATGTGTAACTGAGCTGAAGTATTCTGTTTATGTAATTCCTATTTGACATTGCCACTTGTTCTCTTTCCCCAGTATTCTCTGAAATGAGGAAATTAGACTTACCTGCTAATTATGGTTCCTGGAGTGGAACCCGTCTAGTCCCGGAACCTCTGGGTTGCCAATCTTATCCAGCAGCTTGGAGACTGAGAAACTCCCACTTTTGTGACCTCACGAGTATATCCCTCCGGTGTCCGCCTCCAATCGTCAGTAACCTATTGACAAAGCAGACTCACCAGAGAAACAAGTAAATATACCTACTACAGGTAATGGCCAAAGGGAAAACAACAGGGACGAAGAAACAGCCCCGTCCTCACTGTGACGATAGACCCTCGAACAGATCAGAATCTTAGCAGAAAAGAAGGAACGGAGAGAAAGAAACCCCCCGAAAGGAAGGCCTCTGACCCCCACCCCCGAGTACTCATACAACAAGTAATCTGGTGTATGCACTGTTTTTTTTTTTTTGTACACAACAGAAGGAAGAAAGGACAAATCTTACCGGTAAGCCTGTGAGACACTTCAGGCAGTAGAGCGCATGCACAGCCGGGGAGGGACCCGGGACTAGACGGGTTCCACTCCAGGAACCATAATTAGCAGGTAAGTCTAATTTCCTCTTCCTGATCGTGTCCCCCGTCTAGTCCCGGAACCTCTGGGTCAGTACCAGAGCAGTAGAAAATAATTAAGCACGGGAGGGACCCGGCAAACCAGCCTGAAGAACAGCCCTTCCAAAGGAGGACTCCTCCATCCTTTGCACATCCAGACGATAGTGTTGAACAAAGGTATTCAAAGAGGACCACGTGGCCGCCTTACAAATGTCGCCTGGTGACACCAAGCGATGCTCGGCCCACGAAGTGGCTTGCGCTCTAGTGGAGTGTGCCCGTAGCCCTTCCGGCACAACTCGACCCTTCAGCACATAGGCGGAGGCAATCGCCTCCTTGATCCATCGGGAAATGGTGGCCTTGGAAGCCGCGTCGCCCTTCCTCAGACCCCCAAACAACACAAAAAGCCTGTCAGAGTTCCGAAAAGACTCTGTGCGCCGCAGATATTTCTTCAAGATTCTGCGAACATCCAATAAATGTAGGTTCCGTGAGCAAGAGGCAGAGCCAGCCTTAGAAAAAACAGGCAAAACGATTTCCTGGTGCAGATGAAAAGGCGATACGACTTTCGGGAGGAACGCCGGCACAGGCCGCAAAACCACCTTACCCGAAAAAAAGGAAAGGTAGGGCTCCCTGCAGGAGAGCGCCTGAAGCTCGGACACCCGACGCGCCGAACAGATGGCCACTAAAAACACCGTCTTCAGCGTGAGGTCTTTAAGAGAGGCCTCCGCTACGGGCTCGAAAGAAACCTGCTCTAAAGCCTCCAGGACGAGAGGTAGATGCCACCTAGGAAAAACAGTTTGAGAAGGCGGCCGAACCAGAGCAACCGCTCGGAAAAAACGCTTCACATCCCGGTGCGACATAACGGACTGACCTTGGACTCGGCCCCGGAAACAGGACAAAGCCACCACCTGGACCCGCAGCGAGGCCGCTGCCAGCCCCTTGTCAAAGCCATCTTGTAAAAACGCTAGAATCTGAGGAACAGAGGCCTGCAGGGGTCTGCACTTTCTGTCCCCGCACCACGCCTCAAAGATGCGCCATACACGAATGTACGCCAGGGACGTAGAACGCTTCCTGGACTTCAATAAGGTGGAAACAACCGCCGCGGAGTACCCCTTGGATGTCAACCACGCCCTTTCAATAGCCAAGCCGTAAGCGAGAATCGATCCACGTGGGGCATGAGAAGAGGTCCCTGAGAAAGAAGGTCCTCCCGACAAGGGAGACGCCAAGGCTTCGCCGCCACCAGCCTCATCAGATCCCCGTACCAAGGACGGCGGGGCCAATCCGGCGCTATCAAAATCACGGACCCCTGGAATTTTTCTATCCTTTGTAGCACCCTGCCGATCAAGACCCAAGGGGGAAAGACATAGAGCAGTTGATCCGCCGGCCAAACCTGAATCAGAGCATCCAGACCCTCCGACATCCGCTCGCGGCGCCTGCTGAAGAAGCGATTTGCCTTTGCGGACGCTAAGGTCGCCATGAGATCCATGACCGGGAAGCCCCACCGGCGAGCTACCATCTCGAAGACGTCGGGATGAAGGACCCATTCCCCCGGATCCACGCGCACCCGACTGAGGAAGTCGGCTTCCACATTGTCCACCCCCGCAATATGAGCGGCCGACAGGTCGGAGAGAGTCAACTCCGCCCAGGCACACAGAGCCGCGGCCTCGGCCTCTAAGGCGACACTGCTGGTGCCTCCCTGCTTGTTGATATAGACCACGGCTGTCGCGTTGTCGGACAGCACCCGGACCTCCTAGCCGGCAAGCAAGGGGCGAAACCTCTGCAGGGCCAGACTCGCCGCCCTCAGCTCGAGGCGGTTGATCGGCCACGCTGCCTCCTGGGGGGCCCACCGACCTTGAACGAAGCGGCCCTGACAATGAGCGCCCCAGCCCAGCAGACTGGCATCCGTCGTGACTGCTACCCAGTCTGGGGCCACCAGGGACTTTCCCCGCTCCAACGACTCGGGAACCAGCCACCAGAGCAGATCCTGCAGGACCTCCGCCGGACAAACCAGCCTCCGAGACAGCGGGTCCCTCTGATGCGACCACCGACTTAACAAGGCGCGCTGCAACGGCCTCATATGAGCCCGTGCCCACGGCACCGTCTCTATGGACGCCGCCATGGTGCCCAGCACTTGCAGATAATGCCAAGCCGAAGGAGCCCTGCGCAACCGGAACCGCTCCACCAGCTTGCGGAGGTGCTGAGCTCTTTGCGCCATGAGAAACACCCTGCCCAACTGGGTGTCGAAACGCGCACCGAGATATTCCAAGTTCTGAGATGGGAGCAAGCGACTCTTCGCCACATTGACTACCCACCCCAGACGTTCCAGGAATGAAACTACTCTGGCTGTTGCTCGCACGCTCTCGGCGTGGGATTTTGCTCGGATCAGCCAGTCGTCCAGGTACGGGTGGACGAGGATGCCCTCCTTGCGCAGAGCCGCCGCTACCACAACCATGACTTTGGTGAAGACCCGCGGAGCCGTGGCAAGCCCGAAGGGCAACGCTTGGAACTGATAGTGACCGAACGGGACCGCAAACCGGAGGAATCGGTAATGGTCCGGTCGGATGGGAATATGCAGATAAGCCTCCGAGAGGTCCAGCGACGTAAGGAACTCCCCGCGCTGAACCGCCACAATGACGGACCGCAGAGTCTCCATGTGAAAATGAGACACTCGAAGACAGCGGTTGACACGCTTGAGATCCAAAATGGGACGTACTCCCCCGCCCTTCTTTGACACCACGAAATAAATGGAGTAGCGACCGCACCCGCATTGGTCTGGAGGCACGGGGACGATGGTCTTGAGGTCGAGTAGCCTTTGTACCGTCTCCCGAAGGGCCGCTTGCTTCACGATGGACCGACCGGGAGACAGCACAAACGTGTCCCGCACCGGACGGAGGAACTCCAGGGCATAACCGTCTCGAATGACCTCTAGGACCCACTGATCAGAGGTGATTTGGGCCCAGGCAGGAAGAAACCCCTGCAAACGCCTCCCCACTGGGATGAGGGGCGCCTGGGCCCCCCTCGCTTCATTGCGGTTTCTTGAAGGTAGTCGATGAGGAGGTCGAGGCACCGAAGCCCTTGCCCGCTCCCCGAAACCCACGAAAGCCCTGCGACCTGTTGGAGAAACGGCCGCGCTGGCTCGGGAAAAACCTTTGGGAGCGAAAACGCCGAGAATCGCGCACGAGCCCCCTACCTCCCGGTGCTCCACGGGCCACCTTGGGCTTATCCTCCGGTAACCGCCCACCCTTGGATTCACCGAGATCCTTGACCAGCTTCTCCAAGTCCTCACCAAACAGAAGACGACCCTTAAAGGGAAGTTTACTCAATCGAGCCTTAGAGGAGTTATCTGCTGACCAATTGCGGAGCATAAATAGCGTCGGGCTGCGACAGAGGAGGCCATACTCTTGGAAAGCCCACGCATAAGATCATACTGAAGATCTGCCAAGTAAGCTGTCCCGGACTCCAGGCGGGCTGCCTCTTCCGCCAACGCGCTGGGCTGCCCCTCCTGCATCCGCTGGGACCACCGCAGGCAGGCCCTAGCCACCCACGCACCACAGATCGCTGCCTGGAGCGAAGTGGCATTGACCTCGAAAACCTGCCGCAACAAGGCATCCAATTTCCTGTCTTGCCCATCCTTAAGGGCCGCACTGCCCTCCACGGGAATGGTCGTTTTCTTAGTAACTGCGGAGACGGCCGCATCCACCTTAGGCAATTTAAACACCTCTCTATCTTGATCTAACAAGGGATACAAACGCCCCATAACCCGGGAGCCTTTGAGCGGGGCCTCGGGCAGATTCCATTCCTCCTGAATCATCTCCTGAAAAACCCTGTGAACCGGGAACGCTCGTTGAGTCCTCCGAAACACCTGCAACAAAGGATCCTCCAAGGACTCATCAGCCGACGTCCCTGGGACCGGCATATTGAGCGCCTTAAGCTTCTCGACGATGAGGGCGGGAAGTTCATCCCTCCGAAAGACTCTCACAATCCGGGACTGGTCCTCCCTCTCTGAGATCTCACCTTCCTCCAGCTCCTCATCCAACTGAAGGCTGTGCGACTCCTCATCCGAAAGAGGATCCTCAGAAACCTCCGACTGCGCCCCGAGGTCACCTGTTATTCGAGGTTTCTTACCCTCCACCGAAGCGCAGTCCGCTCGAGGAGAAGCTGAGCGCTTACGGGTACCACCCTTCGGAGGTTGCTGCTGCGTAGGGCCGCCAAAGACGGACTGTTGCAGGAGAGCAACGAACTGTTGGGAAAAAATAGAGGACAAGTCCAATGGCAACGCCGGTAAGGCGGAAGAGACAACCGAGCCGGATGAAGGACCCGCCACTGACTCCAATGGAGAAGCGTCCTGCCCCCCTGGCACGGCAATGTCCGCAGTGGAAGCCGGGACGGCCTCCTGCTGTGCTTGTTCCGAAGCCGTCTCCCCGGAGTCACCCACACAAGACTTGCAGACGCCGGTAGACGTTTTCCGCGTCCCACACACCAAACACAGGGACTTGGAAGGCATGACAGAAAATACACTGACCCGGGGCTTGCCTAGGGTAGCAAACACCAAGGCAGGAAGGCAAAGAGTTCTCAGACTAAGAGCCAACCGTGGAATTACCACACCAAACCGCCTTAACCCCAGCAGCAGAAAAGGCCCAAAGCCCCCCCTGTCAAGAGATTCACCCTTCACAGCGCTGTGCTTGTAAGGTTTTTTTTTTTTTTTAAAGAAACGCTGAAGCACTCAACCGCCTGCTTCAGCGTTTCTCCAATTGGGTTTTTCAAGGGGAACTTGAATTTGTTTCGTATCAAAAACCATGCGGTATCCACATTTTTCAGCATACAGGAATAGCTTGCTGTTAGTAATTCTCCGGTTTTTTAGCTCTTACCGGTAACAATCTCATACCGTTAGTAATCCTGCAGATTGAGGCGTTGGGGTTTTCCTCTGTTTGTATCAATAAGAAATACCAACGGCTGCCATTCTACAACGATTAAGATAAGTGGAATGGCAAACGCTATCTTTTTATATAAAGTTGATGAAAAATCTATATAAAAAAATAAGATAAAAGCAATATCTACAAAACCACTTGCAAAAGGTCATTGATGTAAACGGACACTATATTGGGCTAACAAGATTACCCATAAAGAAGTGTCAAAATTTATCTATTTATCTGAGACCAGTAGCAAGAGGTTTCTAAAAAGATCGTGGTTATATGGTAATTTATCGAGTGAATTTTTTCTAAATATTGTGTATGCCTGTAGTTCACTCTGACGGGGCCTTAAAGATTCAGTTGTTGAATACATGGGTTCTAAATGGGCAGCGTTTGTAGTAGTTCCTAATGTGCCTGGCAGTTGGCACTGGATTATAGTAATGTAGAGATCTTTTAGTCTTTCTTTATCCATACACTCATTAAGAGACATGTTTACTAAAAGTTAGTGTATGGTAACATTATGCAAATATTTATGCAAATAAGGCCAGTTATGCAAATGAGGCCCCACACCGAGTCTCCGCACATGGCCCCGCACCCCCCTTGGGCTGCCCCTGTGTCCAACACTGGGCTTCCAGTCCTCCCTCCGCTGCTCAATATCAAGATGCCACTCCTCTCCCACTGCCACTGGAACCCTGTATCCCTCTCCTCCGAACAATGTTGTATTGAAATTCAGCATGGCACTGGCCTTTAGAACACTGGGGTGCTCTTAAGGCCTGTTGTATTAACCCCCTCCAATGCAAACGTCCTGTCAGAGAGGGTGGAACAGGGCAGGCCTAGAGTGCGAGTGATTGCTCTAAGGCCCGCCACAGCACTGAACTTACTTTAGCTGCAGGATGGCTCGGGAAGAGGAGGGAGGTAGGGCTCGAGCGACAGGGGTAAGGGAAGTACTTTGGGGGACTGATGCCTGACATCACAGAGCAGTGTAAGGTAGAAGAAATGCTGAACACCTTGAGCAAAAGTCTGGGAAGGAAAAGGAAGGGGAGGTGCTGCTCTCAGGCAGTCAGGCAGCAGACCTGTTCTTCACACCAGTGGGATGCAACGAGTCCCAGTGGCAATTTCTGACCACAGACATGCTGGGAGGACCAGGACTCCTGTCAGCTCTTCATCCTCCTGTGGGGGCAGTGAGCAAAGGTATCTGTTTGATTGCGCATGCCCAAATAAACAGATGCATATGGACGGGCAAGAGAAATTCACTTAGCCAGCTGAAGCCTAAACAATAAGTGCAATACTATCGCAAAACACGCTTACAAAGAATAGAAGGTGATACTGTCCCGACCTGTGTTTTTAACTTTGGAAAGCTAGTCAAACAATATATTAAGCTAGTCCAATAAAAAGATATCACCTTACATTCTTATTAACTTTCTCTAAGAAGATCAGGACTGCCAGTCCAGCCATGCAATGGGACAAAAACAGCACGACTAAGCTTGACAGGATTAAACTGGATTATGTGGCAATTCTAAGATCTTTCTCCCCACCTCCTCTCCCTGGGCTAAAAGATTGTGTGCCGTGGACATCAGCAGGTACTTTTATCTGTGCTGAGTACGGTCAGTTTTCACCCAGACAGATGTACAGTACCTGTGTAAATGACCTTAAAACTGCTCTTTCCTTTCTCCTAACTGCACATTGAACATTCACAGATGGCAATCAGCACATAGGGCCTGCATGTTATTCAGCAGCAGCCGATGCAAACAGACAGACAAGCAAAGAATGAGAGACAGTGACACTTGGCTAACGGCCAGGCTTAGCTTGGCTTCAAACTACAGAGGTGGTTACAAGCCACAGGAGGAAAAGACAGAAAAAGAAGTAAAACAAAACAGGCACCAGGTGCGCTCAGGCAGAAAAAGCAATTAATTAATTCTCATTCCTTGGACTTAGCCTAGCTTTAATTACATACCATATTAATTATACCTTTTGTAATTATACTGATTTGCAGTTGAAATAATCCATTTGACAATCTTCAGGCTGGAGTTTCATGCTGTCTTGCAACTAACTTATTTTTGGCCTTTCATTATTATCCTGAATTCCACTGTGCTTTTCTTTCTTTTTCTGCTGAACTGAATACACTGATTGACCTTGACTTTGCTTTTCCCTCCTGCTCATTTCGTCTCCCTCAGCTACCTCGGTGCCTCTGGCTATTGCTCCTGCTTCTTGCTTGCCCTGCCCTTTCTCTTCTCCTTCAGTAGTTCTTGTATGTTAACTACCTGAGTAATTTCATCCAGTTGCTTTTAGTTGTGTTTTGATTGAAAATTCTCATAAATTTAGCCAGACAAAATTTGTCTCATACTAGATAGATAGCCGGCCTGGTCCATTCAAAAAATGTCCTCTGAATGTTAGGCCAGACCTCTTGTCCATCCACTTTCTGCCCACTTTCCTTTATTGGGGCTACAGATACACACTTTCTTTTCTTAGTATTAATGAGGCAGTCATGAGGTTTAGCTGTAGGTAGCCCTTCCCCCCAGCCATGCGGCAAGCCATGAGGCTCTGATCAGCCTGACCCTTCCCCCGCAAGCCATGAGGTAATCAGCCTGCTAAGAAAGAGGCATTGAGATTTCAGTAGGCACCCTTCCCCCCACTCCAGGTCTGAGCACAGTATCCCCTAGCCCAGAAACCAACAGACCAGAGCATACCGGTTTGGACAGGTCACCCAGGTACCTCCCCAGGGGCTGCTGATTGGTGGGCAGGAAATACCTGTGGCAAATGGGATTGTAGAATGAGTTTAAAACTGTACTGTATATAAGGCATTGTAGGCCGTCCCTCGGGGCTCAGACCCTTGTGGAGGTTGCTGGTATCTCTGTCTGATCCTGTGTGCACATTAAAGATCCTGTTTGCATTCCAGCCTGTCTGAGAGTTTTCCTTCTGTGGGTGAGTGATAGAATAAGAGCTTTTCAAAGCGCTTGCCATTACATTAACAACAGGAAAACAATGTTGGGTCAGCCTTGTAGCGCTATACAAGTGATAAATAGTAGATGAATAGATGCTGGCATTGAATATATGTAGAACACAGTCACCGCCGGTAGCAGGGCTGGACCCAACCTGATGCAAAATAACAGGTGCCCTAGCCGAACTTTCAGCCTTATTGCCTAGGCCAGCCCAAGGGTTTCAGTCACTCTAGGCAGGTCTGCCAACTGCTGCCTCCTGCCACGCCATCCTGCACCAGGCATCCTTCTCTTCTTCTCCCTCACTTGGGAGGCAGAATGGCAACCCCTCCACCATTTTTGCAGCAGCTGAGCAAGCCAGTACCATGGTGGGCCTTGAAACACCTGTGAGCATGTGGGCACTCATGGCCTGCCCTTCCTACCCATTCTTATAGGACGTTGTGTCAGAGAGGCTAGAAGAGTCAGGCCATGAGTGCAGGTACTTCAAAAGGCCTGTCACAACACCAAAGTGGCTTGCTCTGCCTGCTTTGAAGAATGATGGAGGGATCATGGTGCAACCTATCGGAGTCTGTTGCCCTAGGCAGCCACCTAGTCATGCCAGTGGTTGGGTTGGCCCTGGCTGGTAGCTATACATATAGCGGTGATATTCAGCTGCTATGGGAATACTTTTATAAAGCCCATTTACAAAATTATCCCAAACATAAAAATACATGCAGTGTTAAGAGAGCACATACATGTAGGTTCGCTTGAGGGTGCAGTGTGGGGAGAGCCACGAAATACATGCATAGATTATAAAAGGCGCATCTATGTACTTACATCAGCCTCATAGCATAGTTAATCACCTGTAACAGGTATTCTCCGGGGACAGCAGCAATCAGTCCTCACATATGGGTGACGTCAGCACCGACAGAGCCCACGCGGAACATTTCCACAGCTTTCAAAGAAAGACTTTGGGAATGCTAACACGCATGCGTGGTTCCCTTCCCGCCCAAGGGTGCTATCTTGCTCAGTCAGGTGACATAGCTAAAAGACAGCAAAAATAAAAGATGGTAAGGAGCAACTCCAAGGGGAGGAAGGAGGGTTGTGAGGACTGATTCCTGCTGTCCCCGAAGAACACCAGTTATAGGAGAATAACTACACTTTCTCCGGGAACAAGCAGGAAGTCAGGAAGTCAGTCTTCACATATGGGACTCCCCAGGTACAGGCTACTGAAAGCCCATAGCAAAAACAGGGGCTCCCTCATGGGGAGCTACAAGCAGCAGCAATTGAGTCTATGTCCACAGACCACAGTAGGACCCCTGTGTCCGATGAAACCATCACTCTGGTAGCCTGAACACAGAAGGGTCGGAGGGTAGGAGTTGCCTAAACCCCGAAAAGGTTATGGAGCACAGCCTGACCAAAGGCACTGACCCATTGGGACTCTCTTTCCAGGCAGTAAAGGGCTGCGAAGGTATGGACTGAAGACCAGGTGGCAGCCCAGCAGATGTCCCCCATAAGGATGGAGCGCAAGTGTGCCACCGAAGCCGCCATGGCCCTGACATGGTGCACCGTGACGAGGCTGCCCAGCGGGAGCCTTGCCTGCTCGTATGCAAAGGCAATACAGTCTGCCACCCAAGTGGACAGCGTATGCTTGGTTACTGCCTCCCCGAGCCTACTGGATTCATATGAGATGAAAAGCTGAGAAGCTCTGCATTGGCCCTGAGTGTGTAGGATGTAGAAGGACAAAGCCCTCTTACAGTTGAAGATATGGAGGACTGTCTCCATCCGACTGGAGTGAGGTTTTGGAAAGAAGGTAGGGAGCACCACTTCCTGGTTGAGATGGAAGGGCAACACTACCTTCAGTAGGAATTTGGGGTGCGTACAAAGCACCACTCTGTTCTTGTAAAACCTGGTATAGGGCACCTCCACCACAAGGGCCTGGAGCTCGCTAACTCTGCGAGCAGAGGTAAGCTCAACCAAGAAAGCCACCTTTCAAGAGAGGTAGCGGAGCTGGCAGGTAGCTAGAGGTTCGAAAGGCGGGTGAGTAAGCTGCCCCAGCACCACGTTGAGGTCCCATATGGTTGCCGGAGGGCAAACCGGGGGCTTTGATAAGAGAAGGCCTCGAAGAAAACGGGTCACCAAACGCTGGACCAAGAGGGGCTTACCATCCAAGGCACTGAGGTGCACACAGACGGCGTTTGATTTGAGCCCAGACTGAGAGAGGTGGAGAAGGTACTGTAACACCAGAATCACCGGGCAGGAGAAAGGGTCATCCCCACGATCAGCGCACCAAACAGAGAACTTGCACCATTTGAGGGCGTAAGCCTTCCTAGTAGAGGCCTTGCGAGAGGCCAGCAGGATGTCCTCAACTTCAACCGGAAAGTTGAAGAGGTGTTAGCCCCCTGCCCCCCTCCCCCCCTGCTGAGGGTCCAGGACAGGGTACCTTGTAACTGCCCTCTTTAATAGGACTTATCTCCCTCCCTCCCTCCCCAGCACCCACCCACCCCTGGGGTAATTGTAGTTTTATAGGTACTTGCACATCTTAGAGGAAAGGGGCTGCTCTCAGGTGCAGCTCATTATCCAAATCAGTCACACACAGAGGACCTGAGATTAATTAATTAAGCTTTAGGTACACAAGTTGTATTAGGGGTATTAGATACACTTTTATTGGTATAAGAATCTACACCAATCCTTCTTATATACAGAATTTAAAAGATCTAAACACAAGCTTTAAACTAAGATGCAGACAGAAGTCCAGCAGCGAGATGGGGGTTCTCCGGTCTTTTGCATTGAGTGTCACATGTATGATTTTCTCCCAGTTGGTGAGAGATCTTACGTATGCACTAAGTGCAAAGAACTCTTTGCTCTCAGGGAACGAGTCCGTTCTCTAGAGGCTAGAGTAGCAGACCTGGAAGACATAAGAAAGACAGAGAAGTACATGGACGTGACCTTCAGGGATATAGTCCTGAAGTCCCACCTTCAGTCTGGCAGCATCCCTGTTGCCATGGAGGAGAGAGGTCACGTGACAGGGGAGCATCACCCTGGTGTGGCAGGAAGTGATCCTGTAACTAGGACCTGTCCTCCAGGTGATGTAAAACCCTCTCGCACCGAGGGCGTTTCTCCAGGGCCATGTGCCCATGAGGGGAGGGTCAGGACAGCTGTTATAGTCGGTGATTCAATCATTAGGAATGTAGATAGTTGGGTGACTGGTGGACGTGAGGATCGCCTGGTAACATGCCTGCCTGGTGCGAAGGTAGCAGACCTCACGCACCGCCTAGATAGGATCGTAGTTAGTGCTGGGGAGGAGTCTGCTGTCTTGGTACATGTTGGTACCAATGACATAGGAAAATGTGGTAGGGAAGTTCTGGAGGCTAAATTTAAGCTTTTAGGTAGGAAGTTGAAATCCAGAACTTCCAGGATAGCGTTCTCCGAAATGCTTCCTGTTCCACGTGCAGGACCCAAAAGACAGGCAGAGCTCCGGAGTCTCAATGCGTGGATGAGACAATGGTGCAAGGATGAGGGTTTTGGATTTGTTAGGAACTGGGGAACATTCTGGGGAAAGGGGGGGCTCTTCCGAAGGGATGGGCTTCACCTTAATCAGGATGGGACCAGACTGCTGGCATTAACCTTTAAAAAAGAGATAGAGAAGCTTTTAAACTAGAAAATAGGGGAAAGCCGACAGTCACCCAGGAGCGCAAGGTTCGGACAAAGGTATCCTTGAAGGATACTACCAAAAGTAGTGAGGTTCCAAAAGGGGGTATAGTAGCCCAAATGCCCTTGAGTAATGTCACACTGCCCCCCTAGTGGTGATGGCGTGGCACGACAGAAGGGCGTGGACAGAGAGGAGAAAAGTTTGTTTAGGGAGGAGGTTGGTTCTTATGCAGGGCCCAGGCTTCTGTAGGCCTGGTAGCCTTCTGTACTACTAACTCTCCAAAGAAAATATAGTCCGAGTTAGGGAAATGGTAAAGCTTTTATTTCCCTCTTTTGCAAAACAGGTTCTTTAGCCCAGAGTACAAAAACAACACATAAAAAGGAAATATCCTTGCTTCAGGTAAAGGAAAACATAAGCATTGAAAACACTGTTATCTTCACAGTACAGGCACATGAAATATAACATCCAATTCTTAGCTCACCCCAGCTATGCCTCTCTTAGGGCTCAATTCTTTCTGACAGGCAGTAATTCACTTCCATTGGAATGTCTAAAGGATCCTCTTGGTATTCCACCTGCATCGGTTCACTGCTTAGAGCGTTTGGGAGGTTTCCTTCAGGCTCTCTGCTTAGTGCTTGGATTAAACGCCAGTAATCAGCATTGCAAGGTAAGTCCTGTATTTGTAAACTTCTCTGCTGAGGATAGTTTCGCTTGCATACAGTACTTTCTTTGTTAAGCTTTTTATTAAGTGCAGGTTTGAACCTTGTTTCAGGCAGGCTTCTGTGAGGACAACAGACTCTAGTGTCTGCCCCTTTCTGTGTCACAGTATTCAAACTATTACCATTATAAAAATAGCATTTACCTTTGCTTCCATGTTGCTCTCTGAAAGGTGTAGGCTGCTGTTTGGGCCTGGCAGGTCCCAGATTATCTGCTACACAGGTAGGCCTCAAGCTCTTATCAAACTTAGGCCTGGGTCTCTCTCTTATAGTCCAATTTCCTTCAGGGTCAGCAGCTTTATAAAAGCTTTCTCTCCTGGAGAATTTATCTCTCCCTTCTTTAAAATGTTTACAGTAGATTCCTGTACCTGGTTTGGCTGGCACGGTTAGGCTGGTTCCCTTGTTCAGGAGTCCTCTCCCTGGATTCTCCAGATCTCCATGTAGTTCGGGAGTTGAAGCTTCCTGCACAATTTCCTGACAGTCTCCTTGTCTGTCTGAAGCTGTCTGCCAACCTCTTTGTCTTTCTCTTTTTCTCCAACCTCTTTGGCTGTACAGGTCTCCTTGCCAGTCTCCTTGACTGTGTTCTGGCTTGTCTCTTTGCCAGTCTCTTTGACTGTGTTCTGGCACGTATCCTTGCCAGTCTCCTTGTCTCTCCTCGACTGCTCTGTCAGCTGCTCTCCCGACTGCCTTCCTCCTCCTCCAGTCAACTGAGCATTTAAAAGGAGTTCCTCCCCTTCTGCCTTGGGTGTTGGCTGGAATTACGTCATTGGCTTTAAGGCGTGGTTCTTCAGACCTCCAGAGGTCTCTCTGGCTCCCTCTATGTGGTTCCTCCTGTCGCTGCAGCTGTACTTTACCTCTTTTTTCCGTGTTTAAAACTTTCCCTTCTGCTTGCAGCTGGTCTGCGGTGCCACATATTCCCCTCTTAAAATATGACGGGCTGGTGAAGCCTCTTCCTCACAGCACGGAATACGCGACATTGCGTCCGCATTAAAGTGTAGCTTCCCAGCTCGATGTTCGATTCTGAAATCATAAGGCTGTAAAGCCATGTACCATCTGGTCAATCTACTATTTTCATTCCGCATGGTATGCAGCCACTTCAGAGGGGCATGGTCGGTTATGAGTACAAATTTTCTTCCCGTTAGATAAAATTTTAATGTCTCTATGGCCCACTTGATAGCGAGACATTCTCTCTCAATCGTAGCGTACTTTCGTTCCGCCAGTGATAATTTTCTGCTCAGGAACAGAATAGGATGCTCTGCCCCATCCTGTATCTGGGATAACACGGCACCGAGGCCCATCTCTGACGCATCCGTTTGCAATAGAAAGGTCTGATGGAAGTCCACCCCACGCAGCACAGGTGCTTGGCATAGCTTTCCCTTCAAACGTTGAAAAGCTGTTTCCGCCGTCGGTGTCCACTTTATTAAATTTGGGGCATTTTTTCTCAGCATCTCTGTGAAAATATGGCTCTCCTCTGCAAAGTGTGGTATAAAGCGTCGATAATAGCCTATAAGGCCAAGGAAGCTCCGTAACTGCTTCTTATGTTGTGGGACAGGGAAGTTCCTGACGCTTTCAATTTTATCTTGCAGAGGACGTACTGTTCCACGACCCACGAGGTGACCCAAATATTTGACTTCCTTCGCCCCGAAGGTACATTTTTTGGGTTGAGCATAAGGCCGGCTTTCCTCATAGCCTCCAATATAATGCCCACTTGGTGTAGATGGTCTTTCCAGGTGGCACTGTGGATTACCACGTCATCCATATAGGCCGTGGCGAACGCTTGGTAGGGTCGTAGAATGATATCCATTAAGCGTTGGCACGTGGCCGCGGCCCCATGTAGACCAAATGGCATCCTGCGAAGTGGAAAAGACCTGAGGGCGTACTGAAGGCAGTCTTGGGCTTGGCATCCCGTGTCAGCGGGACCTTCCAATACCCCTTCGTCATATCCAGTGTTGTCAGGAATTTTGCTTGGCCGAGCCGATCGAGCAACTCCTCGATTCGCGGCATGGGGTATGCATCGAAAGTTGATATGGCATCCAGTTGACGAAAGTCGATACAGAAACGTAGCGACCCGTCTGGTTTTGGCACCAGTACCACCGGGCTACACCACGGACTGTATGACTCCTCGATGACCCCTAATTGCAGCATTTCCTCCACTTGCTTGACAATTTCTTGCCTCTTAGCCTCCGGCAAGCGATAAGGGCGTTGCCGGATGATTTTTCCTGGTGGCGTTAGAATTTCATGAGCCACCAGTGATGTTTCTCCGGGTATCGGAGTAAGGACATCAGTGTATTCCTCTAGTAACTGAACTAACTCTTTTCGTTGGCTTAGGGAGAGCTCTTCGCCCATCTTGGGCAGGGATTCTTCTTTACACTCCTCTATTTGAGGGCCAAGATCCTCTTCTGGGGGTTCGTTTCCTACGGCCACGAAGCCTTCCATCTCTGCCTTCCCGGTGGAGCCGAAACCCTCCGTCCCTCGGCTAGTGGGATCTAGCATGGCGACTTCTTCCAGGCTGGGGAAACCCACTCGCTCACAAATTAGCTGAGCTATTCTGTCCCCCTCTTGGACCTTGAAATCCTCATCCGAAAAATTACAAAGGAGTACTTTTAAGACACCCCTGTAGTCAGGGTCCACTACGCCTGCAGCCACATCCAGGCAGTGTTTCGCAGCCAGTCCTGACCGTGGAGCTATTCTCCCGTAACAACCTGGAGGTAGTTCTATCTGTATGTCCGTACTGACCAGCTTGCGTCCTTGACACGGAATGACCTGGCTTTCCGCGCTGTATAGGTCGTAGCCGGCGGCTTGTGCGGTGGCTCTTTGCGGACATCGGGCTTTCTCCGAAGTCCTGCAAAACTTCATCACAAACTTTTTTGTTGCCTCCCGTGATTCTTTCTCTCGCCTTTCCTTTGGCCTTTCCCACAGCGGGCTGGGAACCATAGGGTTCGTAGTCGCAGCTAGGCTGTTTCGTGGGGTACTGGAAGAATCAGCTGGCTTAGACGGTAATTCCGTGTTATCCATAGACTCATGCCAACTACAGGTGGAACTGGGGATTTGTTTTTCTGTTGGAGACAAGCCCTCTTTGAGGCTCCTTCGGAACTGCGGCCAGTCGCGGCCCAACACTAGTTCTTGGGGCAATTTTGGTACGACTGCTATCAGCATCTCCTTCCTTATTCCCAAACCTTTAACCGACAGCCTGTAGAGAGGATAGCTTGTGGCAGCCCCGTGAATACATTTTATTTTTACACTGCCTTCTGGACATTCAGGTACTGATCCTCCCTGGTCTCTGATCACAGACCATAACTTCTGGGACATCATCGTTTGATCAGCGCCTGAGTCCAGAAGCGCACTTACATCCACTCCATGTATTTGTACAGACAATACAAATCCTTCTCGGACTGTCTTTGGGGTTTCCCCCACAAGGGCAGTGCGAGTGTAACAATCATTTTTTAAATGGCCTTTCTTTTTTTTTTTTAAATGCTTTATTTTCGTTTTATAACAACAGAGGAAAGGAAGACATACAGCTAAAAGACAGATACATAAGTGAGATACATACAACAAAGCAAACCCCTACCACCCCCCTCCCCCCTGCTTCTTCTCTAGAAAACTAATCATTCCCAAAGCGGGCGTGTACTGACATAATCGTGTTACAAAACCTAACGGTGATCTGAAACATGATGAGTGCACCTGAAACAGACATGTCAAAGCAATGAGCAGATTGTACATAATCATTGAGATCAGCCAGTTAGACAAACAAAATGAGTTTGGGTATGGGGGGATAGCTCTCCGAGACGTCTGCTCACATTCATTATATAAGCAGACGAGGTTCCACCATGCATTGACAGTAAGTCGAGAGCTATCCTTCCAATTCTTCGTGATTAAGCAGATGACTATGCCCAGAAGGAAATCAAAGAGAAAGCGACCCTTCTAGGAAGAGAGGGGACCTCCGCCACAGAGCGGAGTCCCACAATCTGCCAAGGGAGAAACTCGCTAAGATGTAAGATAGATTGAATACCTAGCAGCATGATCTGAAAGATGTTGAGAGGGAATCTTTGCAGTGGCCACCTGAGGGACTATCAGTATTGATATCAGAGAGAAATCTGTGCGAGACTGGGATTAGTGAGAAGAAGAGAGGAATGTAAAGTCAAGCTCAATGAGATGTAGTAACTTCCAGAGATCTACCAAAGCAAGATCTTTGATCAAAGAGATAAACGAGATGGGACTCTTGGGGGGACCACTTATCCTAGGCGGCTGTTGGTCAATCTGGGGATCAAGAACTAAATTGAAATCCCCCCCTATGATCAATGCAGTATGAGCAGAGACCTGCGCAACCTAAGCAATGGCAACGGAAAAGGCAGGGTCATCCACATTAGGAGCGTAAAGGCATATACATGATACTTCAATGCTACCTATCTTAAGGTGAACTCTGGACCATCCACCTACGGTATCAGAACTATTCGCAAGAAAAGTAGCATACAAAGATTTCCTAACAAGTATGGCAGCCCCACATTTCTTAGAAACGGCTGGGGAAGAGGCGACCACCATGTAAGGTTTAATATTGAGTTTAAGAGTTGCCTATGAATTTAAATGCAGTTTTTGAAGGAAAATCAAGCCCACGGCTGCATGACATAATAGTTTAAATTTGTCTTCCGTTTTATCGGATTATTGATTCCTTAGACATTCAAGAGAAAATCTTACATGGTACCATTGATCAGTAAGAAACATTTTAGGTAAGGACGCTTGAAACATACAACATAATCAAAAACTGTGCAACAATGACATAATCACCAAGTCTGCTAGCAAATACACCCTATATTGAAAAGTATGTACCAAAATATCTTAGAGAAGAAGCAAACCCCCAATGAATATGGCGACCAGATGTCTGCGGGAGGAGGCCCCAGAGAGGAAAATGAAGGCATGAAAAGAAAAGAACACCAAAGTCCATGAGCAACACTGTCTCTGATACTCATCGAGGCTACAATGGGTAGATGGAGTCGGGTCACGGATAGCATCGAAATAAGGCAACGAACCGCCCTCGTCAGACTCTTTGCTGAGCCGCGACTAATCCAATATGGCAGGCACAGCGGACATGAGAATACTTGCAGGAACATTCTGGAAGTCAGCGCATCAAGTCGGCCTCTTTAGAATCCAAGAACTCCGCTAGTAGATCAGGGTCCTCAAATGTTCTTGTCTGATTGTGAAGGGTGACTCGGAGCTTGGCCGGATACATCAGGCCATAGCGTGCTTGTAGATGTTGAAGCCTCGGTCGAAATTCCAGAAGGCGCTTTCGGCGGTCGACCGTGGGTTTAGCCAAGTCAGGATAGAAGGAGATCTTGTGGCCCTTGAACTCCATATGGCCCTTGGCCCGAGAAGCACTGAGAATTTGCTCCACATGTTGAAAGCGCAAAAGTCGAAAGATGATAGGCCGCGGGGTCTTCCTGTTGAGCATTATGTTTGTGGGTACCCGATGAGCACGATCGATCTCCAAATCTTTGGTAAAGGCAATTTGAAGCAGGGAAGGGAGGATTTGACATAAAAACTCTTTCATGTCTCCCGATTCCGCTCCCTCCGGTATGCCCACGATTCGTAGGTTATTACGGCGCGCTCTATTATTGCCATCTTCCACTTCTTTCTGCAAGGCCCGTACCTGGCGTTCAACTTTGTCGAGTTGGGACAACCGGGCC
This sequence comes from Ichthyophis bannanicus, assembly GCA_033557465.1. Lineage (NCBI taxonomy): Eukaryota > Metazoa > Chordata > Amphibia > Gymnophiona > Ichthyophiidae > Ichthyophis > Ichthyophis bannanicus. The sequence goes on along the minus strand of CM066051.1, from coordinate 22,373,141 downwards.
ACATGGGAGTCCAAGATGCTCTCCATTTTGTCTTGACGCGAAGAGAGCCCCTCTAGCCTGCCCTGCAGAATACCAAGATCTTCCCGCAGCGCTCGGAGTGCTTCACCATTTGACTGCACGAGGTCCTTAACCCCTCTAATCTCTGCAAGGATTTCCTGCTGCATTTCGGGGCCCTCGCGCGAAGCCAGCCCCTTCTGCGGGGACGGGGGTTCAGTTTTGGAGCGTTTGCCATGAGAAGCCGCTGGAGAGCCAAATTCCAGGCGCATAGGTTTAGTCCCGGCCATCTCACCAATGTGCCCCGGCAAGATTCGGACAGAAGTCTAAGTATATACGGTGTTAATTCAGGATTCTGAGTAGGCCTCTCGGGAGCCTCAGCGTTATGCGACCATCCCGCTGGACACTGGGCTCCGCCCCCCCTTAAATGGCCTTTCTTACCACAAGTAAAACAACGCCTACCTTCTTGCTTATCTGGAGGGTAATTGCTTTTCATACTTCCATACACTGGACGGGAAGTGTTCCCTACTTTCCGGGCTTCCATACCTAAGGCTGTCTTGGGGCTACCCATCCTATGTTGGGTGGCTTTCTCAGCCTCCAGGTACCTTTCTGTAAGGGTAATAGCCTCAGTAGTGGTACAGCAATTCTGCAACATAAGGTAATTCTGTACCCTACTGGGCACCGCTGTCATATATTGTTCCAAAACCAGGGCGTCCATTAGTGTGTCTACCGTTTTCCTCTCGGGCTGTAGCCACTTGTATGCTAAGCTCCTAATTCGGTGTCCCAGGGCTTTTGGTGTCTCCCCCGCTCTAAGGGTAGTAGCCCTAAACATTTTATTGTATGACAATGGGGTAAGTCCTAGGCGATCCCTAATCGCTGATACTACCTCTTCGTAGTGTTCGCTAAGGCAGGCGGCATGGCCCGGTAGGCAGCCAGTGCCTCGCCCATAAGGGACGCTGCTAGACGTATTGACCATTGTTCTGGGGGCCAATTTGCTGAACTAGCTATTCTGGTGAAGGAATCTAGGAAATCGTCCACATTGTCCTCAGGACTCAATTTCCCTACCACCAAATCATGGCAAGTCCATTGTCCCACTGCTTGCTTGTTCACAGCAGTCGCACTCGCCTTCTCTTCATTGAGCTTGGCCATTTCTTCTCTTTGTTGCACCAACCAGCTCTCCATCGTTTGCAGTACCGGCGCCTGCTGTGCCTGCATGGCCTGCAGCGCTTGAGCCTGATTCTTGAGCACCACCTCTGCCTGTTTGTCAAATTGGTGGGCCATCCACGCGCATAACTCTCTTGGCTCCATGGTGTACCTGCAAGGAAAGAAAAAGACACAACCAAGTGCGGCTCTCCAACTTTTTTTTTTTTTTCTTTCTATTTCTCTCTCTTTTTTTTTTTTTTTTTCAAACTTCCTCCTTTATCCCACACTAGACAGGCTTATTTACATGTTACCTGATTCTGGTGTGTAATCAGCATTGGGAGGGAAGTTGCTGTTGCTCGCCACCGCTCTCCGTCCGAGAATTTGGCAACAGGATTTTCACTATTCAGGATTTCTTTCCAATCCGATCCGGATCCTCAGCTACTCCGCTCCGGGTTTTCAGCTTCCGGTTCAGTTTCTTGAGCTGATCAACTCTGGGTTTTTCGGGTGTTTTTTTTTTTTTTTTTTTAAGCAGCACAGCCAAGGATTTTTCCCTTTTCTTCAGGAATTTCAATCCTTATCCTCTTTAGTGCTGTAGTGAATCTCCAGGCAAAATCCAACAACTACGCCATTTTCCCCATGTCACACTGCCCCCCTAGTGGTGATGGCGTGGCACGACAGAAGGGCGTGGACAGAGAGGAGAAAAGTTTGTTTAGGGAGGAGGTTGGTTCTTATGCAGGGCCCAGGCTTCTGTAGGCCTGGTAGCCTTCTGTACTACTAACTCTCCAAAGAAAATATAGTCCGAGTTAGGGAAATGGTAAAGCTTTTATTTCCCTCTTTTGCAAAACAGGTTCTTTAGCCCAGAGTACAAAAACAACACATAAAAAGGAAATATCCTTGCTTCAGGTAAAGGAAAACATAAGCATTGAAAACACTGTTATCTTCACAGTACAGGCACATGAAATATAACATCCAATTCTTAGCTCACCCCAGCTATGCCTCTCTTAGGGCTCAATTCTTTCTGACAGGCAGTAATTCACTTCCATTGGAATGTCTAAAGGATCCTCTTGGTATTCCACCTGCATCGGTTCACTGCTTAGAGCGTTTGGGAGGTTTCCTTCAGGCTCTCTGCTTAGTGCTTGGATTAAACGCCAGTAATCAGCATTGCAAGGTAAGTCCTGTATTTGTAAACTTCTCTGCTGAGGATAGTTTCGCTTGCATACAGTACTTTCTTTGTTAAGCTTTTTATTAAGTGCAGGTTTGAACCTTGTTTCAGGCAGGCCTCTGTGAGGACAACAGACTCTAGTGTCTGCCCCTTTCTGTGTCACAGTATTCAAACTATTACCATTATAAAAATAGCATTTACCTTTGCTTCCATGTTGCTCTCTGAAAGGTGTAGGCTGCTGTTTGGGCCTGGCAGGTCCCAGATTATCTGCTACACAGGTAGGCCTCAGGCTCTTATCAAACTTAGGCCTGGGTCTCTCTCTTATAGTCCAATTTCCTTCAGGGTCAGCAGCTTTATAAAAGCTTTCTCTCCTGGAGAATTTATCTCTCCCTTCTTTAAAATGTTTACAGTAGATTCCTGTACCTGGTTTGGCTGGCACGGTTAGGCTGGTTCCCTTGTTCAGGAGTCCTCTCCCTGGATTCTCCAGATCTCCATGTAGCTCGGGAGTTGAAGCTTCCTGCACAATTTCCTGACAGTCTCCTTGTCTGTCTGAAGCTGTCTGCCAACCTCTTTGTCTTTCTCTTTTTCTCCAACCTCTTTGGCTGTACAGGTCTCCTTGCCAGTCTCCTTGACTGTGTTCTGGCTTGTCTCTTTGCCAGTCTCCTTGACTGTGTTCTGGCACGTATCCTTGCCAGTCTCCTTGTCTCTCCTCGACTGCTCTGTCAGCTGCTCTCCCGACTGCCTTCCTCCTCCTCCAGTCAACTGAGCATTTAAAAGGAGTTCCTCCCCTTCTGCCTTGGGTGTTGGCTGGAATTACGTCATTGGCTTTAAGGCGTGGTTCTTCAGACCTCCAGAGGTCTCTCTGGCTCCCTCTATGTGGTTCCTCCTGTCGCAGCAGCTGTACTTTACCTCTTTTTTCCGTGTTTAAAACTTTCCCTTCTGCTTGCAGCTGGTCTGCGGTGCCACAGTAAGGAGCAGACAGAGCATAAAGATTCCAAATTACCCCTGCCTACCAATAGCCAGATTAATATGAATAAAATACAGTCTCTAAAATGCTTGTATGCCAATGCTAGAAGTCTAAACAATAAGATGGGAGAGTTAGAATATATAGCACTAAATGAGAGGTTAGATATGATTGCACTCTCAGAGACATGGTGGAAGGAGGATAACCAGTGGGACACTGTGATACCTGGATACAAACTATATCGTAATGATAGAGCTGATCAAATTGGTGGAGGGGTTGCGCTCTATGTTAGAGAGGGCATTGAGTCAGAAAGGATTAAAGTTTTGCAGGGAACAAAATTTGCTGTAGAATCTCTATGGATTGAAATCCCATTTATGAAGGGGAAGGCGATGGCAGTGGGAGTATACTATCGACCGCCTGGCCAGAATGAACAAATGGATGATGAAATGCTCAAAGAAATCAAGGAAGCTAACAAAAGTCACAACAGAGTAGTAATAATGGGTGATTTCAATTACCCCGGTATCGACTGGGTCAGTGTCACGGCAGGACAAGCTAAAGAGTTAAAGTTTCTAGATGGAATAAATGGCTGCTTCTTGGAGCAACTGGTTCATGAACCGACCAGAGGGGAAGCCATACTGGACCTAATCCTTAGTGGAACGCCAGATCTGGTGCAAGAAATAAGGGTGTTGGGACCACTTGGCAATAGTGATCATAGTATGATCATGTTTGATTTAATTAGTGGAGGACAGATAGTAAAGGAATCCACAGTATTACCTTTTAACTTTCAAAAGGGAGACTATGATAGAATGAGGAATATAGTTAGGAAAAAACTAAAAGGAGCGGTTCCAAAGGTTAAAGACTTACAGCAAGCTTGGGTGTTATTTAAAAATACTATCCTCGAAGCCCAGACCAGCTGTATTCCACGCATTAAGAAGAATGGAAGAAAGTCCAAAAAACTGCCAGCATGGTTTAAAGGTGAGGTCAGAGAGGCTGTTGCTGCCAAAAAAGCAACCTTCAGGAAATGGAAAAAAGAGCCAAATGATGAAAACTGGAAACAACACAAGCACTGGCAAGTTAAATGCAAAGCATTGATAAGGCAGGCAAAGCGGGAATTTGAGAAGAAACTTGCTACGGAAGCAAAAACACAAAATAAAGACTTTTTCAAGTACATTCGTAGCAAAAGGCCTGTGAGAGAGTCAATTGGACCGTTAGATGATAGAGGGGTAAAAGGGGCAGTAAGAGGAGACAAGGCTATAACAGAGAGACTGAATGAATTCTTTGCTTCGGTCTTTACTGAGGAAGATGTAGGGATGTTACCCATGACTGAAGTGGTATTTAAAGGTGATACTGCAGAGGAATTGAGAGAAATATCACTACACCGGGAAGATATATTACAACTATTTGATAAACTGAATAGTAGCAAATCACCTGGACCGGATGGCATACATCCCAGAGTGTTGAAAGAACTGAAATATGAGATTGCAGACCTGCTATTGGTAATCTGTGAACTTTCATTAAAATCATCTGTAATACCTGAAGATTGGAGGGTCGCCAACGTAACACCAATTTTTAAAAAAGGTTCCAGGGGTGACCCGGGAAATTACAGACCGGTGAGCCTGACGTCAGTACCAGGGAAAATGGTAGAAACCATCATAAAGAACAAAATTACACAACATGTAGATAGTCATGGAGACAGCCAACATGGCTTTAGACAAGGAAGATCTTGTCTTACTAATCTGATATGTTTCTTTGAAGGTGTGCATAAACAGGTAGACAAAGGTGAGTCGGTTGATATAGTGTATCTGGACTTCCAGAAAGCTTTTGACAAGGTCCCCCATCAGAGACTTTTGGCAAAGCTAAAAATTCATGGGATAGGAGGCAGTGTACTATTGTGGATCGGGAACTGGTTAAAAGATAGAAAGCAGAGGGTAGGGCTAAATGGCCAATATTCCCAATGGAAAAAAGTGAATAGTGGAGTACCCCAGGGATCTGTACTGGGTCCGCTACTTTTTGACATATTCATAAATGACCTGGAAAAGGGAATAACTAGTGAGGTTATCAAATTTGCAGATGACACAAAACTGTTTAAAGTTGTTAAAACCCAAGAGGATTGTGGAAAACTGCAGGAGGATCTGGATAAATTGGAAGACTGGGCATCCAAATGGCAGATGAAATTGAATGTGGACAAATGCAAAGTTATGCACCTAGGAAAGAACAACCCACACTATAGTTACACGATGCAAGGCTCCACATTAGAAACCACCACCCAGGAAAAGGACTTAGGAGTCATCGTGGATAACATGTTAAAACCCTCCGCCCAGTGTGCAGCGGCGGCCAAGAAAGCAAATAGAATGCTAGGTATCATAAAGAAAGGGATGGAGAATTAAACAAAGGATATTATAATGCCTCTGTATCGCTCCATGGTACGACCGCACCTTGAATATTGTGTGCAATTCTGGTCGCCGTATCTTAAAAAGGACATAGCGTTATTAGAAAAAATACAGAGAAGAGCCACCAAATTGGTGAAGGGGATGGAAGGCTACTCCTATGAAGAGAGACTAAAAAGGTTAGGGCTCTTTAACCTGGAAAAGAGACGGCTGAGGGGAGATATGATAGAGGTCTATAAATTAATGAATGGAGTGGAACGGATAAACGTGGATCAATTGTTTACGCTATCAGAATATAGAAAGACTAGGGGACATGTAATGAAGCTACAGGGTAAACTATTTAAGACAAATATGAGAAAATATTTTTTCACTCAACGTGTAATCAAACTCTGGAATCTGTTACCGGAGGATGTAGTAAGGGCTGTTAGTGTAGCTGGGTTTAAAAAAGGTTTGGACAAGTTCCTGGAGGAAAGGTCCATAAACCACTATTAAAAAGGGACCCAGGATATCAATGCTTGACCCAGTACAAGCATTATGGAACCTGTGTCTTTTGGGGATATTGCTAGGTACGTAGGACCTAGATTGGCCACAGTTGGAAACAGGATACTGGGCTTGATGGACCTCGGTCTGACCCAGTATGGCATGTCTTATGTTCTTATGTTCTTATGCCAGAGTCATCCTCTCAGCAGCCACGCTGTCAGTGACAGGGACCCCAGATTGGGGTGCAGGAGAGAGCCTCCCTCCTGAGAAAGGAGTCCTGGGGCAGTCCCCAAGGGGATGGGTGTGTACACCATCAACTGTAGAAGCAGTTGGAACCATGGCTGCCTGGGCCACCGAGGAGCTATCAGGATGAGAGAGGCCCTGTTGCAGAGGGTCCTGAACAAGGTCTTGGCAATCAATGGGGTAGGAGGGAAGGTGTACATGAGGCCTCCTGACAATGAGCCCAGAAACGCATCCAGACACCCTGGAGGGGTAGGCCTGCCGGGAGCAGAAGTGAGCCAACTGAAAGTTGTCCGGGAAGGTCAACAGTTACATCACGGGTTCTCCCCAGAGCCAGAAGAGCCGACTGGCTACCCTGGGGTCCATCTGCCACTTCTGCGGCTGGAGAACTCTTCTGAGCCTACTGACAAACTGGTTGTCCTTACCGGGCAGGTACACTGCCCGCAGGAGGATGCTATGTCAGACTACGTATGAGCAGAGGGCTAGAGCCTCCCGACAAAGGGTACGAGATCCCGTGTCCCCTTGTTTGTTCACCTAGAACATCGTCACCTGGTTGTCCATCTGGACCAGAACTGGCTAGTACTACAGGTGGTGACGGAAGGCCCTCAGGGCTAGGTATATGGCTCACAGCTCCAGGAGGTTGATCTGCAAGGTGCTCTCATCTGGTGGCCAGTTACCCTGCATGCAGAGATCCCCACAGTGGGCTCCCCAACCGAGCAGGGAGGTGTCCATGGTAAGGAACCTCAAGGGGCTTGGGGCCTGGAAATGCATGTCCGCCTCGAGATGTTGGGGCGACTGCCACCAGACCAGGGAGTCCGCCAATTGGCGGGTCACAGAAACTCTGTCTCTGAGGCAGCCTGTGGCCTGGGACCACTGCACCACCCTCATATGGAGGTGAGCATCTGGGGTGATGTAGACCATGGAGGCCATGTGCCCGAGGAGGCACAGGAGAAGCCAGACGGGCACCGAGGGACAGTCCTGCACGTCCCAAGCTAGAAACCTGAGATGGTCGGCTCGGTCTCTGAGTAAGAAAGCCTTCGACTGAAGAGTGTCGATCTTTGCCCCAATGAACTCCAGACACTATATTGTGAGGAGGTGAGACATGGAGTAGTTTATGACAAAGCCCAGGTGTTGTAGAACCTGGATTGTGAATGCAGTGGCCTGCTGCACCTCTGAGGCTGTGCCTCCCTATATGAGCCAGTCATCCAGGTAGGGGACGACGAAGACCCCCTGGAGCCGGAGGGAGGTGGCCATGACTGCCAGGCATTTTGTGAAGACTCTTGGGGCAGAGGCTAGGCCGAAGAGGGGCACCCTGTACTGAAAGTGCATGCTCCCCACTGTGAAGAACATAAGATATGCCATACTGGGTCAGACCAAGGTCCATCAAGCCCAGTATCCTGTTTCCAACAGTGGCAAATCTAGGTCATATGTACCTAGCAGTTTCCCCAAAAGACACAGGTTCCGCAATGCTTGTACTGGGTCAAGCATTGATATCCTGGGTCCCTTCTTAATAATGGTTTATGGACCTTTCCTCCAGGAACTTGTCCAAACCTTTTTCAAACCCAGCTACACTAACAGCCTTTACTACATCCTCCGGTAACAAATTCCAGAGTTTGATTACACGTTGAGTGAAAAAATATTTTCTTTTATTAGTCTTAAATAGTTTACCCTGTAGCTTCATTGTATGTCCCCTAGTCTTTCTATATTCTGATAATGTAATAACACTTATTAAAAGACGGCTGCTACACAGTAGCCTGTCCTGTGCTGCTGAGGTAAGCTATATTCTTATTTGATTTAAATTATAGCTCTTTGCTGCTGCTAGGCTCTAACTTATTATGAAATTTAAACTACAAGCTCTCTGCTGGGTTCTAAATTTAACCAGAAAGCTCTCTTCTGTGTGTTAAATTTAAACTAAAAGTACTTTGCTGATGCTAGGCCCTGAGTGACTATTAAATTAAAACTACAAGCTGTCTGCTGGGTATGAAATGTAACCAGAAAGTTCTCTTCTGTGTTTTAAATTTAAACTTAAACTGCTGCTACTAGGCCCTGACTGATTTAACAAAAAATAGTGGGTTCACAGATTAAATAACTTTAATAGAAAGAATTCCTTTCAGAAAATTCCCAGAAGTATATACTCACAATTGCAGATCTCTCTCCAGAAGTAACAGTCCCCTTTTCTAGTCTTTCAAGAACCACAGGAACTGCCTGTGGCTGGGAGGGATGAGGATGTGTGTATAAGCATCCTGGAGGTCTAAGGAGCATAGCCAGTCTGGAGATATGGCAGCAAGGTTCCAAGGGAGAGCATCCTGAACTTCTCCCTCACTAGGAATTTGTTATGGTTGCTCAAGTTGAGGATGGGCCTTAGGCCTCCTGTCCTCTTTGGCACGAAAAAGTAGCTGGAGTAGAACCCCTGCCCTTGAGGTGGCGGCGCACTGGTTCCACTGCTTTGTCCTCGAGAAGACCTGCCAACTCCTTCAGAAGAAGGTCCCGGTGGAGGGAGACATGAGGGGCTCTCCTGGGAAATAAGGCAGAGGTGTCTGAATCAAATTGAGGAGGTAGCCCTCCCTGACCACCCAAAAAGCCCATGATTTGGTGGTGATGGACATCCACCTCTGGACATAGGGGCCAGACATCTCCCTGTGGGCTACTGATCTCCTTGGGGTAGAGAGGCTATGCTCAAGAAGTCAAAAGCTCCCCCCTGGCTGGGCCGGAGTCGGTGCCTGGGGCTTTGTAGCCTTCTGCTTACGCGGGCCATGCCCCTGTTCCTTGGCCAGCTGACCCTGTTGGGGAGCCGGGGAGGCCGGATAAAGGTGGGTAGTTTCGGTACGCAGTTCCCTTCCTCGGGTAAAAGGACTTCTTACCCGAGCCCTTCTGTCAGGGAGGGGCAGCGGTTTTCTTAGAGAGCCTGGTCCTCGTCAAGAACTCAGTCTCCAGCTTGCAGCCTTGTTGGTCATGGGTTTGCCATAGAGGTTCTCTTCCTTGGCATGCAGACACCGCAGGATGCCAGGTCGTGATCTGACCCGAGGCAGCAAAGACAGCAGTCATGTGTGTCGGTCAAAGATAGTGATTTGGAGCACCGATCATACTTCTTAAAGCCACTGGTAGCCATGGAGGAAAAAAGTACCCCCTGCGAGGTCGAAGACTCTCCGGGTTGCCAGCTAGAGAAAAAAGGGCTCGAAGAAGCCAGAAAAAGAAAACAACGAAAGTCTACAAAAATAAACCAAACCTGACGCAGAGGCACCGAGGTTGGTAGGCAGGAAGAGTACCAGTGCGGTACCGGAGTCAAGTGCGAAACTCGGAGAGAGAAAAAAAATCAACTTTTTCCAGGGACAAGCAAGACAAAAAAGAGACTGAGCAAGATGGCAGCTTTCTTTGAAAGCTGGGGAAATGTTCCGTGCAGGCTCCATCAGTGCCAAACGTCACCCATATGAGAGGACTGACTTTCTGCTTGTTCCCGGAGAAACATTTCCACCAGCTCGCAAGCAGGTGTAAATATACTGAGGTTGGTTGTAGCTAGGGCCAGTCCAAGGGTATTAGGCTCCCTAGGCAAAACTTCAGCCCTGCATCCCCTAACAATTAGCTTTTAGACCCTGAGTGCCCCTCTTCAAGATTTTCATTATTAAACTCAAGTGTGATTATCTCAACGCCCCCCCAATAACAATCCTATACAAACACATATTTGGACATCATGGGTCCAATTTTTAAAAAATTAGTGTCACTGAATAGCCACCAGTTCCACTGCTACACGCCCTGATGCTATCTGTGCAGAATCGGGGCGTGTCGTGAGCTTTCTGGGGCACAGCGGAGGCGGCATTGATTGCTACCCATGGAGGTTAGCTACCCACAGCTTTTCCCATGCCTATCTTTATCCATGGGAGCTAACCAGGCAGCAGCTCAATATCGCTGCTGCCCTGTTAGCTTCTGTGCAATGCAGAGCACTGCAGCAGACTCAGATCTGCAATTCTAGAGGCCTGATATGGCTTTGGATTGAATATCCAGGGTTAAAGTTCAGTGGCCACAGCTATGCGCCTTAGAGGCACATAGCCAGCACAACTGAATATCAGGCCCATACTTGTAAATATTAAACTTCATTTGCGAATATATACATAATGATGGAGATTTCAAACAGCCACTTATAAGGGTAAATGGACTATTTGCATATTTCCCATTCCTCTTGCAGGTAAACCTACACGCTGCTGACTCTTTGAATTTATGTAGCTGCCATGGCCGTATGCTTTGCTTTGGTTGTAGCTGATCTTGCTGCCCTCCCCCCTCCCAAGAAGCTGCTGCCTAGTTTGCCTAGTGGTCGGACCGGCCCTGGTTGTAGCCACGATCGTGACTACTTTGGTGCTGCTCTTTTATAAAGATACATAAGCATCTGTGTGTCCTGATAGAATAGCTTCAAAACAGGAACCTAGTAACTTAAATGGCCTGTGGACCTAAGTGACATTTTATAAAATTGTCCTCCACCCTGCATATAACTAAGTGCTTTTCTGCAGGCTTAGCCATGCGTATATATTGCCACCATGCGTATAGCTGGACATTAGCACTATGCAAAGAATGCTGGGGTGCAATTAGTGTAGAATGTGGGCGCTAATGTATTTGGAGCATTTTGCCAGCACTCTCTGGACAGTGTCATTGAAAAGTGGTGGCTGGCAGACTTTATTTTAATGACTCAGGTAAATACATAAGTCTCTTTGAATATCAGGCCCTGTGTGCTCAGTAGAAATCAAATTTCAGTAGGATGTTAGGGCGTGTATGTATGTTTGTGAGGGTAGGAAGGAGTGTCAGTCTGAACAGATCTCTTGGCAGACAACCTTTCCAGACCCTCTACACTGAAAATTGGTTTTGAATGTTCCAGAATAATAAATGTCAGAACTACTATTGATCATTTGCATAGCGCTACAAGACATATGCAGCGCTGCACAGACACATGTAAAAGATGGTCCCTGCTCAGCAGAGCTCACAGTCTAGTCAAGACAAGACAGACAACACAACAGCTGAGGACAAGGATACATCTAGGGGAATACTAAGGAAACACATATGAGACTAAGTGGATCAGGATCCAAAAGCGGCCTCAAAGAGGTGAGTTTTCAGCCTGGATTTGAAAAGGGGCCTGAGTTGAAGCCTGATGCACAGACTCAGGTAGTTGTTCCAGCATTAGGAGCAGCAAGGTGGAGGGATCGAAATCTGGAATTGGCAGTAGAGGAGACGGGCACAGAGAAAAGCGATCTGCCAGAAGAGTGGCGTTGCCATGGAGGGGAGCAGGGAGACAGGAGAGAGCAGCAGAAGAGTGGCGTTCCCATGGAGGGGAGCATGGAGAGATGAGAGAGCAGCAGAAGAGTGGCGTTCCCATGGAGGGGAGCAGGGAGAGATGAGAGAGCAGCAGAAGAGTGGCGTTGCCATGGAGGGGAGTTGGGAGAGATGAGAGAGCAGCAGAAGAGTGGCGTTCCCATGGAGGGGAGCAGGGAGAGATGAGAGAGCAGCAGAAGAGTGGCGTTCCCATGGAGGGGAGCAGGGAGAGATGAGAGAGCAGCAGAAGAGTGGCGTTCCCATGGAGGGGAGCAGGGAGACAGGAGAGAGCAGCAGAAGAGTGGCGTTGCCATGGAGGGGAGCAGGGAGACAGGAGAGAGCAGCAGAAGAGTGGCGTTCCCATGGAGGGGAGCAGAGAGACAGGAGAGAGCAGCAGAAGAGTGGCGTTCCCATGGAGGGGAGTAGGGAGAGATGAGAGAGCAGCAGAAGAGTGGCGTTGCCATGGAGGGGAGCAGGGAGACAGGAGAGAGCAGCAGAAGAGTGGCGTTGTCATGGAGGGGAGCAGGGAGACAGGAGAGAGCAGCAGAAGAGTGGCGTTCCCATGGAGGGGAGCAGGGAGAGATGAGAGAGCAGCAGAAGAGTGGCATTGCCATGGAGGGGAGCAGGGAGACAGGAGAGAGGAGCAGAAGAGTGGCGTTCCCATGGAGGGGAGTAGGGAGACAGGAGAGAGCAGCAGAAGAGTGGCGCCATGGAGGGGAGCAGGGAGAGATGAGAGAGCAGCAGAAGAGTGGCGTTGCCATGGAGGGGAGCAGGGAGACAGGAGAGAGCAGCAGAAGAGTGGCGTTCCCATGGAGGGGAGTAGGGAGAGATGAGAGAGCAGCAGAAGAGTGGCGTTGCCATGGAGGGGAGCAGGGAGACAGGAGAGAGCAGCAGAAGAGTGGCGTTGCCATGGAGGGGAGAAGGGAGACAGGAGAGAGAGCAGCAGAAGAGTGGCGTTCCCATGGAGGGAGCAGGGAGAGATGAGAGAGCAGCAGAAGAGTGGCATTGCCATGGAGGGGAGCAGGGAGAGAGGAGAGAGGAGCAGAAGAGTGGCGTTCCCATGGAGGGGAGTAGGGAGACAGGAGAGAGCAGCAGAAGAGTGGCGCCATGGAGGGGAGCAGGGAGAGATGAGAGAGCAGCAGAAGAGTGGCGTTGCCATGGAGGGGAGCAGGGAGACAGGAGAGAGCAGCAGAAGAGTGGCGTTCCCATGGAGGGGAGTAGGGAGACATGAGAGAGCAGCAGAAGAGTGGCGTTGCCATGGAGGGGAGCAGGGAGACAGGAGAGAGCAGCAGAACGAGTGCACTTATAGGTCAGTATAAGTTGGAACTGGATTTGGAAACGGATAGGGAACCAATGAAGCCACTTGGAGGGGGATTATATGAGCATATCCGGGCTGGTGGAGGATTAGCAGAGCAGCTGAGTTCTGAACAGACTGAAGGGGAGAGAGATGATTCAGAGGTTGCAACGGTCTAGATGGGAAGTGACTAAAGAGGGGATAAGCCTATTAGTAGTGTATTCAGAAAGGAAGGAGTGAATTTTGCTGATGCTGCAAAGAAAGAAACAACAGGTTTTAGCTATCAGTTGGATGTGGGAGGAGGAGAGGGAAGAATGAGACACAACTCCAAGGTCGCAAGCCAAGGAAACAGGGAGGAGTACAGCGTTATCCAGACACTGAAAAAGGAAGAAGGGGGAGGTGGGTTTAAAGGGGAAAAATAAAAAGCTCTGTTTTGGTAATGTTCAATTTCAAATGGCGGTGAAACATACAGACAGCAATGTCAGGGCAGGCAGGGATCCGGGCCTGGATTACCGGTGAGATTTCAGGTTTAGAGAGGTAGATCTGAGAGTCCTCAGTGTAAGGATGGTACTGAAAACAATGGGAGGAGATGAGCACACCAAGGGAATGGGTAAAGCAATGTGTGCCTTTGAGTCAGTCCTGACTCCTGGTGACCCAGAAGCTCCTGGGTTTTCTTGGCACTGTCACCAGAAGTAGATTGCCAGGCCTTTCTTCCGAGGCAATGGAGGGTTAAGTGACTTGCCCAAGGCCACAAGGAGTGCTAGTGGGAATTGAACCCTGGTTGCTTGGTTACCAAGCCAGTGTTCTAACCACTAGGCTACTCCTCCACTCCAAGGGAATGGGTATAGAGAGGGAAAAGGAGTGGTCCCAAGACAGACACTTGGGGTACACCAACTGAGAGCGAGTTGGCAGTAGAGGAGATCCACCAGAACAAACACTGAAAATAACCGTGTTAATTGTGTTATTATGAATATCAGTGCATTTTTCCTAGCAAAAAATGTGTCTGTACTCATATCCAGGGCTCTTTCACTAATACATAAGCACTATGGATCAATTTTAGCGAGCAATGAAAATGGTGCCGGTATCACAGAGTACCCCTTAAAAACAGCCGTTGTGAATACCATTGGAAAATTTACAAATACGAACATTGTTCATAATAAAAAATAACAAGACAGGCCAAGGCTTGGTCCCTTCAAAGAAAGCTTTTGGGAGTTAAACCACACATGTGTGGTCACCTTCCCACCCAAGGGTGTCATCTTACCTCAGTATGATAACATAGCTTTCATTGTCCCATTCATCACAAAAGACAGTACCTTCACATCTCCAGCCTCCCTTACCTTAAACACCTAAATAAAGCTACAGAGATCAAATACATCGGCATCACTCTGGATCAACATTCACCTTCATTCCACAAATACTCAAAACTGCCAGAACAATCTACCACAAAGCCAAGAAGACAATCCACAAACACCACTCTACTCCACTACACTTGCTGTATTCGCAGGCAGGCATCTGGGAACATATGAACTGTTGAGGCCATGTGCCCCAAGAAGTGCAGCATGAGATGGGCTGACACTGTCATGCGACCCTGCACTTCGGTCGCCAGGGACGAAGCCGCTGAACCCTGTCTAGAGGGAAGGCGGCCCTGGCCAGAATAGTATCTAGGAAGGTTCTTATGAATTTCAGGCATTGCGTGGACTGCAGATAGGACTTGGGGTAGTTAATGACAAACCCCAGACCTTGCAGCAGAAAGAGAGTGCGGCGGCCCACCCGAAGGACCCCCTCTGGCGAGCCTCCCCTTATGAGCCAATCATCAAGAAAGGGGAACACAAAGATGCCTTGTAGCCGAACATAGGTTGCAGCCACAGCCAGGCACTTGGTGAATACCCTTGGGGCAGCTGAGATCTTGAAGAGCAGAACCCTCAGCTGATAGTGGCACCTGCCTACGACGAAGTGGAGGAACTGATGGTTCTTGGGATGAATCAGTATGTGGATATAGGCATCTTTTAGATTCAAGGTACATAGCTAATCTCCCTGCTGGAGATAGGGCAGCCCAATTGATGCAAATTACTCTATTGTAACATTAACTTTAATGTGATGATCAGCTTACTGTGAGAATTAAACTACTTTCAAATCATCCCAAAATGCTTGGAAAGTCTCAGACTTGTCGGCACAACAAACAATGATACTAAGTATCTTTCAGCAGTGCCTGATAGCATCAATGACAATTTCCGGCATATACTTGATATCCCACAGACGCTTTCAAACTGCACGTATATATATGTATATTATATTCAACTTCAAAATGTTTGTCACTTAATTTCATGTGGTCCCCCAACGCCATCCATCGGCACCATCCCTTGCGTTTCACTCAATTATGAGTTTCATCAGGGGGGTGTATCACTGCAACTGAATAAAAAATAAATAAAATAAAAACCCGTGTACTATTACCCACATTAAGTTTGTAAATTATCTTACTTAAAAATCTAAGCCTACCGTACCCATATAAACATTCAAACTGATGCTGCAGACGCTATCAGCCTTCAAGCCATTCAACAAACCTGATATTTCCAAAAGACGCCGCGCATGCGGAATACCTAGGGCATCCACTATTTGTGCTTTCCTCCACTGACGTCACTAGTGACAGTGGTCCCCACAAACCACTATAATTCCGCATTTTAACCCAAAATTCCAAGCCAATTGTTCAGACCTGCCAAATAACAAGCTGGCTTCTCCTGATCCCTATTTAATGGTATTACTTTGAGGGCGTTATTACCCCCTATTTGGTCCCACTGTCCCATTAGTTCAAACAGGCCCCCCAATCAATGTAAATATTTAAACCCCCAGGCGTTAAGGATTGGAGTGTGAATATCCATCTTTGTTCGCATAACAATAATATAAACTGCGGTCGTTCTGCACAGAGCTCCAATATCGAATACAAACAACTGCTCTGTAGTGCAACTAGAAAGTATTCAAAATGGCTAGCTTATTAATACATGTAGTGCTTAGCACTAGTAAGAAAAAAGGTAGAACAGTGGCAGGAAGGTCTCAGAAAAACCGGGCATTCTATGACCATTTAAGCTTCGGTCAAAGAGAAATAGCCCACCATACATCAACGACCTTCTTTATAGCCACCAGCCACCTTAAAGTTCATTTTGAATTATTTTTATACATCTTTTTAAATTAAATATGTGTAGAGAAAAAAAAAACTTAACTTCAACTTCTGGTCTGTTGCTCCCGACGCTCAACAGCGCGCTAAACAATGCGTTTCTCCATATACGGTTTCCTCAGGGGAAAACAGAGGCACTACGAAAAACATTTCCAGTTAGTGTATACTTTCAAAACAATGAAAAGCTTCAAAATAATCAGTACAGCAACGAAGGAATCTAAAAGAATTACCCAAAGCACAAGCGATGTTACTCCCCAGAAGCTTGCTTTTTTGAACTGCTGATAAACGCCGTGCATGCGGGCCAGCTTAAATAGAGGACTATTGGCAGTCAGAAACACACCTCCCATTCAATACGGGCATTTAACCTGCCCGGAGCAACAGTGTTCAACTTAAAAATCCACTGCTGCTCCCTATGGAGTAGAGCCCTCTCCTTAGATCTTCCAAAACAGGGGGCTGCCACTTGGTCAATACAGAAACATCGTAATTACTCATAAGCATGATTCAGCTCAAGGCAATGTTCAACTATCGGGGCTTCACGCCTACAGCATTTCAGCTTGCTCTTATGTTCGTTCATACGAATCTTAAATTGACGGATGGTTTTGCCCACGTATATCAAATTACAGGGGCAACGGATACAGTAAACAACAAAGGTTGAACTGCAAGTAGTAGAACATTTTAGCTTATATTTCGCACCCTTATGATAAAACTCAGCTGTTTCCTGAGTAATAGCACAGATATTATATGTGCCACACTTAAATAATGTGGCACATGTAAAACAGCACAGATATTACATGTGCCACACTTAAATAATGTCTGTTCTCGTGATTTTCCACTCATTGCCAAAGGGACCTTGTCAATACAAAAACAGTGTAAATCTTCAAACTTATGTTGCACTGTTAAGCAGTGCTGGACTATGGGCGCCGTCACGACTTCACCCTTCAAACGGCTTTTATGTTCAGTCATCCGTATTTTGAAGGATCGTGTAGTCTTCCCAATGTAGAACAGATTGCATGGACAACTAATCACATACACTACAAATGAGGTGTCACAAGTCATGCTATGCTGCAAGATATATTCTCTTCCATGATAGACAAATTTTTGAATCTCAATGGTGATACTACATATTCCACAATGGCCACATTTACTATGACCTTTCCTCAAAGTGCCTTCTTCCACTGGTACCTCAGGCCGTAAGCTGGCTGGACTTAATTTCTCCTTTAAATTTTTATGCCTTCACCAAACACAATGTATTCTTTTATCCTGGAGACCCGGAACATTACTTAAAACATTAATATGCCTCAAAATTATTTTTTGAATTTTAAAACTTAAAGGAGAGTATTTAGTAATGAAATTAGTGTTGTCCATATCAATTGACTTTCTGCCTTTGTTATTGGCCCCAACAAGCCAGGATCATTATACAATGCTCGATGACATGCACGTTTAATTATCTTCGGGGTATAACCCCTCTCACTAAAATTTTTTGACAAATTTTGTGACTTTTTTTTAAACTCTTGCACATCAGAACAATTCCTACGAAAACGCAAAAATTGTGAAAATGGTAAAATGTCCTTTAGGCATGAAGGGTGCGCACTTGTATAGTGGAGAAAATTATTATGATCAATGGATTTCCTAAAAATCGACGTCCTCCAACCTGCTTGTCCCTTCTCCATCAGAACATCCGAATAAGTTATACTATTATTGCTCATGGTATATGTGAATCGAATATGCTGATCTAATCCATTGATCTACTCCAAAAAAAGATAGTAAAGATTCTTGAGGGCCCCTCCACAACATGAAGACATTATCAATAAAACGGCACCACATCTTAATGTGGGCCGCATACGGTGAAGAAATAATCCATTTTCGTTCGAAAATCCCCATAAAAAGGTTAGTGATGGAAGGGGCACATGTGGCCCCCATTGCCACTCTTGAGATTTGATGATAGACTACATTTTCAAACATGAAATAATTTTGAAAGATAACCAGCTTAGTTAATCGCAATAAAAAAAATCAACTGCTCACCCGGCAAATCTCCCCAGTCTTTTAAAGCATTTTCCACTGTTTCATAAGCCCCTTCCTGGGGAATGCTTGTATATAAAGCCATGACATCTAAAGTCACCAAAAGAATATCTATATCTTTGGCCCATGAAGAATGTTTCACCAATAGCTCCAAAAAATGTGAAGTGTGGCGTATATAGGAAGGTATATTAACCAGCAATGGGCGAAGGTAAGAATCAATAAAAATTGATAGAGGTTCTAACAAAGTCCCTCTAGTTGAAACTATAGGCCTTCCAGGAGGTCGATGTAGATTTTTATGAATCTTAGGGACCAAATAAAATCGAGCCATTGTGGGATGAGGGACATTCAAAAATGTCCATTCTTTTCTCTAAATTAATTTAGTGTTCAAAACCAGCGAAGTTAGTTCACGAATTTGCATTTTGAGAAGCTGTGTAGGGTCTTCCTTTAAAATACGGTAAACCATTTGATCCGACAATTGTCTCTGCGCTTCTTCAATGTAATAATCCCGACTCAAAACTACCACTGCCTCTCCCTTATCAGCCCGACGAATGACAATGTCCGTCCTATTTATCAACTCCTTTAAGGCTAGCTGCTCTTGCGGTGGCAAGACATTATGGGAGAGGCAGTGTTGGCTTTCCATATTAGTCACATCTCTTAAAATAAGATCTTTAAAAATTGTAATAGCTGGGTGTACCTGACCCGGAGGGGACCAGGTTGATCTATGAGGCAACGGTATCCTCCGCTCATTCTGTTCTTCCGCTATCCTTTCAGTCTGCCAGGTTGTGGAGGCAAAAAACACTTTTAAATTAAGTTTCCGCACAAGCCCTTCCAAATCTATGCAAAATTGGAATGGATCAAAAGTGATGGTAGGTATATAAGAGAGACCTCTGTTAAGTAGTGTGACTTGCTCAGAAGTTAAAGATTTCCCCGACACATTTATTACCAGATTGTCCTCTTTTAATATGAGCCAATGTTCTCAATTCCGATGCGCTTGATGTCTCCCTCTCAATCCTTACTTTTTCTTCTTCTTCTTCTTTTCTTCGTCGTCATCTAAAAAACTTCCTTGGACGACTTACTGGAATTAGTGGCACTACCATCTTCAGACGTCAACTCAAAATTCACCTGCTTTCGAAATTTTTTACTTTTTCGTTTCAGGTCCATCCATGGGTAAACGTATCCAGTGGTGTAATCTTCTTGATCCCTTCGTAATTTTTTGGCCTTAATCGCCCGAACTTCCTGTTGAAGCTGATCTGTTTTTTTCTTAACTTCCGCAAACTTTAAAGGATATTGTTCTTCTGATTTGTTTTCTTTCAACTTAGTGAGCAAAGACTCTACCTCTATATGGAGCTCCTCCAGAACAGCCTTTGTTGTATCTATAATTAATACCATTAAGTCAAGAGAACATTTATTTAGGATCTGATTCCAGTTGGCCATGAAGTCCAGATCCTGGGTAAACATACGTGGTTCCTTATATATTCTTAATCCTCTTGGGATGTGCTGTCTGTTCACATACTCTATCAAAGAGAGATGATGTAATTCAGATCGCACGATCTGCTTTTGTTTTTTCAGCAAAACATCCCAGGTGGTACTCATGTCTTCATCTTGAAAATCATCTGTCGTGAAAGGGGTTTTCTCTTTACACAATTCAAAAATATGAGCTTGCGTAAAGCTTAAAGTATCTTTCCAAACCACTTGAGCATCCATCTCTGTAGTTCTACAATAACGTAAGGTCAATTCTTAGAGTAATACAGGCTCTGCCCAATTGATACAAATTACTCTATTGTAACATTAATTTTAAATGTGATGATCAGCTTACTGTGAGAATTAAACTACTTTCAAATCATCCCAAAATGCTTGGAAAATGCTTGGAGTGGAGGAGTGGCCTAGTGGTTGGGGCAAGGTACTTCAGGCCAGAAGGTCAGGGGTTCAAATCCCACTAGAGGACAGCAACCTTGGGCTGGAAGGATTGGGGTTTCTAGTCCCAAAGGTGCTCCTTGTGGTCTTGGGCAAGCCACTTAACCCTTCATAGCCCATGTTCCCTGTCAATAATTATCTCCAAGTTATAATGCCCTGTTCAATGTAATTTCAGTTTGTTCAATGTAAACTGCACTGATGCAGAATAGTGCAGTATATAAGAGAATATAAATAAAAATAAAGTCTCAGACTTGTCGGCACAACAAACAATGATGCTAAGTATCTTTCAGCAGTGCCTGATAGCATCAATGACAATTTCCGGCATATGCTTGATATCCCAAAGACAACGCCTGGGGGTTTAAATACTTATATTGATTGGGCCTGTTTGAACTAATGGGACAATGGGACCAAATGGGGGTAATAACGCCCTCAAAGTAATACCATTAAATAGGGATTGGGAGAAGCCAGCTTGTTATTTGGCAGGTCTGAACAATTGGCTTGGAGTTTTGGGTTAAAATGCGGAATTATAGTGGTTTGTGGGGACCACTGACTGTCACTAGTAACGTCAATGGAGGAAAGCGCAAATAGTGGATGCCCTAGGTATTCCGCATGTGCGGCGTCTTTTGGAAATATCCGGTTTGTTGAATGGCTTAAAGGCTGATAGCGTCTGCAGCATCAGTTTGAATGTTTATATGGGTACGGTAGGCTTAGATTTTTAAGTAAGATAATTTACAAACTTAATGTGGGTAATAGTACACGGGTTTTTATTTTATTTATTTTTTATTCAGTTGCAGTGATACACCCCCCTGATGAAACTCATAATTGAGTGAAACGCAAGGGATGGCACCAGTGGATGGCATTGGGGGAGCACATGAAGTTAAGTGACAAATATTTGAAGTTGAATATAATATACATATATATATATACATGTAGTTTGAAAGCATTGTCTGTGGGATATCAAGTATATGCTGAAAATTGTCATTGATGCTATCAGGCACTGCTGAAAGATACTTAGGGGCTTGTTTAGAAAGCCGCGGTAGCGGTTTCCGCCCAATATCGGAGCCGCGGTCCCATTGAATTCAATGGGGCCGCGGCTCCGATATCGAGCGGAAGCCGCTACCACAGCTTTGTAAACAAGCCCCTTAGTATCATTGTTTGTTGTGCCGGCAAGTCTGAGACTTTCCGAGCATTTTGGGATGATTTCAAAGTAGTTTAATTCTCACAGTAAGCTGATCATCACATTAAAGTTAATGTTACAATAGAGTAATTTGTATCAATTGGGCAGAGCCTCTATTACTCTAAGAATTGACCTTACGTTATTGTAGAACTACGGAGATAGGGCAGCAACATTCCACGGGATACCATTTTGAACTTCTCTCTGGCCGGGAAAGTGGTTGAGGTGCCGCAGATCGAGGATGGGCAGAACTCACCTGTCTATTTGGGGACAAGGAAGTAGCAAGAGTAGAACCCCTTGCCCCAGAGATGTTAGGGGATGGGCTCCTGAGCTCCCTCTTCAAGGAGGTCTTGGTGAAGAGAAGTCATTGAGGGGGGGCTCCCCTGAAAAGAACGGAGGGTAAAATTATGTATGCCTGTCCTCCCAGGTCAATCCAGATTCCCCCCGCCCTTTATTGAATATGTGAACAAGTGGCTTTATGGCTAAGGCAAAGAATTGAGGAGAAAAGGGGCCCAAGATGAAAGGTGTTGGAGGCCATGGGGCTAGCATACATTGTGGCTATCCAGCAGCATAAGTTGGGACCAAAGCCGAGGTGTTCCAAGACCTCAAGCAGGTAAGGCCACTCCACTTTGTCGAAAGCCTTTTCAGCATCTAGAGAGAGAATTGTGTAATGCTCCAATTTTATAATCAATATTTCACAAGAAGATAGGTCTATAATTGCTGTAGGAGAAATGGTCCTTGGGAATCACGGTTACCCTGGTTAAATAAAAAGAAGCCAGCAAGGCCTTCTTAAGAAAGATATCATCAAACACATGAACCAGGATGGGAGTAAAAAGGTCAGGTAGGACCTTCTAAACTTCTGCTGGAAGAAGATATGGTCCCGATGCTTTGGCAGCTTTGAGATAGCTAATTGCTGTGTGCACCTCTTCTAAGGAGAAGGGGCATTCAAGTGCCTCCTGAGCATCAGGGAGAAGTTGAGACAGATCAGCGGCCTTCAACCACTCTTGGATTGACGATCCATCAGCATTCAAGTGTAAGGCGTAGAGATCCTTGTAAAAACAAGCAAAGGTATGGACTATCTCCTGAGAACGGTAGATCGGTTTACCCCGAGCGGAAGTGAGAGCATGTATTCTGCACTTGAGTCTTTGTATCTTCAACTGCCACAGTAGTAGCCAATGTGCCTTGTTTCCATATTCAAAAATATGGTGTTTAGTCCGAAGTAAAGTTGAACCAATGTTCTCCGTTTCTAGGGTGGATAGTTCATCCCTAAGGTGAAGTAAACGCTGCTACACCTTAGGGTTACATAGACTATGGTGCAGATGTTCCAATTCCAGGTTGATTTTCCTAAGGGTCTCCAGTCAGGCTTGGTCTCTTTTCTTAAAGGCTCTAGCTAGAGACATTAAGTGCCTCCTGAGAACCACCTTACCCACCCTCCCACAAGGTGAATGCCGAGATAACCCCTGCATTGTTGAAGGGGAGATAATCCCTCCGCATCTTTTGCACAGCCAAGAGGAACTGTTTTTTGAAGAGGCCCCGCTTAAGAGCCCAAGTATGTTGGGAGGTCTCAGATGCTTGATCCTTCAAATCTAGGGAGACTCCTATAGAACCAATAAAGGTGCCAGAAGTAGCCGGGAGCAGAATCTGCGATATAAGCCAAAGGTAAATCCTAGAATGGGTCTGATGGGCAGAAGAGAAATAGGTGCAATCCCTTTCTCCTGCATGGGAAAGCCTCCAGGCATTACATAAGTCAAAATCAGCCAAAAGCATCCTGAGCTGGTATGGAGTTGTAGAGGCCCGACTGCCCCTTCCTGTTCTGTCTATACCAGATATAAGTGGAGGAGTGGCCTAGTGGTTGGGGCAAGGTACTTCAGGCCGGAAGGTCGGGGGTTCAAATCCCACTAGAGGACAGCAACCTTGGGCCAGAAGGACTGGGGTTTCTAGTCCCACAGGTGCTCCTTGTGGTCTTGGGCAAGCCACTTAACCCTCCATAGCCCATGTTCCCTGTAAAATAGTTATCTCCAAGTTATAATGCCCTGTTCAATGTAATTTCAGTTTGTTCAATGTAAACCGCACTGATGCAGAATAGCGCGGTATATAAGAGAATTAAAATAAATAAGAGAATTAAATAAAATAAATAAATAAATATAACACAATTAAAGTCACCGCCCATCGCTTTTCCCCTTTTGGTAGGATTTTATAGCCACAAGCAGGTCTAACAACGTGCTGCCGATCTCTGAGAGGGGGATGTAAACATTGACAATCGTTATACAGTATCATTCAGGCTTCCGGAGAGGATAAGGAACCCACCCGCTGGGTCATTATACTGCTTGGCGATCCAAAAGTGACAGCACTGGGAATGTACGAGATTTGAGCTGAAAGTGCTCCTGACGAGCGAGGTGTATTTCTTGTAACAGCACGAGGTCAGCATTCTGCCTTTTCAACTGATCCAGCACATGGCAGCACTTAATAGGACTATGGAGCCCCCAAATATTCAATGAAACAATCTTAAGCATAAATCTGTCAACGGGCTAACCACAACCGAGTCAGCACCCCGGGTTAAGAGAGCATGAGAAGATGCCCACAAGACACCTAGTACCCCACTTAATGTGTTCCATTCATCCATACAGTAGCTCCCACAGTTAAATCCCTCCCCAAATCACCCTCCCCCCACCCCACCCCACCCCTCCAAGAACTGTGGTTCTATTAGATAAGGAAGAAACCATAAGTAAACATATTAGACATAAACAGGTTGGCAAAGAGTGTCACGTTAGGGAGCGCTGCTGTCCAGCGACAGAAGCTCCCCCCCCCTCCCATCCATCCCACCCACAATGAAACCCAGGCATCCATAAAGAGGTCTCCCCCTCAGTAAACCTCCACCAAATACTATCTAATCATCCAACCCCATCCCCTGGTATCCCAACCTGCCCGCGCCTGAGGGCCTCGCCAGAGGGCCCTTTGGCGTGGCCCTTAGGCGCGGCACGGAGGCACGCAGAAATCAAGAACCGGCAAAAATCAGCCGAAACAAGCCAGAAAACTGCAGAACTCAAAAAGGACAAACACCGGAAATCGCAGCAGCAAACAGCAGAATACACCAACCTGTACTGCAGTGGAAATACGACGACAACCACAACCTCACGGAGAGAGGACCCCACCATTCCAAGAACCCAGAACGGAATTCCAACACAGCCCCTAAATGCCAAAGTACTCTCGCACACCATGCCACCCTTCCTAGCCCCCATCTACCTCCTAACCCTCTACTCCTCCCCCACAGACACACTCAATAACCTCTTCTACCCAGACACCACTACAACCCAACCCACAAGCATCTACAACCCTGCACGGAACCACTCCCATACACACCCTACGCCAACCCACATCACCAACCCCCCAAACCTCCACCACCTCTCCATCTCCCTAATAAACGCACGCTCAGTCAGAAACAAATACCACATGCTCCAAGACCTGATCACCACCAAGAAGATCGACATCCTATGTGTGACGGAAACCTGGCTAACAGATAGCGACACATTAATAATGAACCAACACCTAAAGGATACAACTTCCAACACTGCTCCCGAACGCACGCCAAAGGAGGAGGCATAGCCATCATTGCAAAAGAAAACCTCCACCTCGGGATCCATACCTCAGAAACCTCCAATGAAGCAGACATACTCACCCTCACCAACAAACACCTCTCAATATGTCTGATCTACCGTGCACCCACCGCAAACACCGACTTATCAAGGATACTACACCTCATTTCTGAAAGCACCAGCTCCACGAAACAACAAATAATCCTAGGAGACTTCAACCTCCCATCACCCCAAGACAAACAAGCTGAAACCTTCATCAACGCCATGACAGCAATGTACCTGACACAGATCATACAAGAACCAACACATGAAAAAGGGAACACACTGGACCTCATATTTCTCAACTCCCAAACTGCCTCCTCATACAGAAACCCGGAGGTCTCACCGGTACCATGGTCAGACCACTACATCATCAACATATCCCACACCTACCAACCCATAAATAACAACGAAAACAAGCAACACACAAGAAGATTTAAAGCATTTATCAAAGAGGACTTCCTAGCACAATCTCTGCCCAAACTCCAAACAAACACCAACAACATTGATGACCTAATTTACAACTGGAACACCACAATCACATCAGCATCCAGCGCAACAACAAGCAAAACTAACACCAGACCCACCTCCTCAAAAGCCCGATGGTACACCCCCAACCTCCGGAAACTAAAAACCAAACTCAGAAGAATAGAAAGAAAATGGAGAAAAAACAAACATGAAGGGGACAAAATAAACTACCTCTACGAACTCGACGCATACCACTCAGAAACCGACAAAGCGAAAAAAGCCTACCATTCAAAAATCATAAACACAGCCATAAACAAACCTCGGGAACTCTTTCAGATTGTCAAAAAACTGACAAGAGCGTCTAGTAACTCTGACCAACTGCCAAACATCCCATCAGACTTATTGGCCCGACAATACAAGCAGCTTCAACAACCACAAAATCCACACCAGAACGCCAAGACAACCAAAACAAACCACTGCTTCATCATAAACAGCGAATGGAATACGTTTGATGCAACCACGGAAGAAGAAATATCGTCCACCATCTCCTGCCTAAACACCACAACCTCCCCGCTAGACCCCTGCCCCACTGACTGGATAAAGAAATCCAAAGAAGAACTAAGCGCACAATTAACCCACATCGTCAATGAATCCTTCGCTCAAGGACACATGCCGGACATCCTCAAAACCACAATCTTTCGACCAACTTTAAAAAAGCACAGCCTTGATCCCCTGGACCCCACCTCCTACAGGCCGATAGCAAGCCTCCTGTTCACTGCCATCATTCATCATTCATCATTCCATCTATCGAATCTCCAAACAAGTCACCAGATGCTTACCCACCACCAAAACCAGCACGATTCCAACCTTTCAACATGGATACAATCACCTCCCATACCATGCCAAAACTCTCCATTATACCTGACAACATCGATGATATTGTATCAAACTGGAACAACGCTCTTGGACTATCAGTGCAACCTACCACTACACATGATAAAACCTCTACCAACTCTTCTATTGCCAAGAAAAAGAACGCACCATGGTTCTCCTCAGAGTTACGAACCTCCCTACAACAACTGAGGAGACTAGAGAAGAAATGGAGACACTCCCTAAACCCTCACGACCAGTCCATTTACTTAGCTAACTTGAAGTCCCATCGCCAGCTAACCTGGGATAAGAGAAGAGAACACCATACAAAGCTACTTAGCCGTTCCCTCAACAAACCAAGAGATCTCCACAACAGGAATATATACACCCACAACTATATGCTGACTACATCCAATCCAAGGCAATCAAGATCACTAAAGTAACCACAAGTAGAACTACCTTCCAACGCCCAACTCATACTGTGATAAGGAAGCTTATCATAGCTCAGGTAGGAGCTATAGAAAAGATGATGTGACTCTGAACAAGCAACCTGTCAGTTTTGGTGGAAGTAAGAAAACAGAGTTTTCACATAAAAGACTACCACTCCCAGAATGCACCAGGTTTCCAGCAGCCATGAGGGGGGCTGAAGTGAGAAAACGTGTGTGCAATCAAGAGAGCTATGAGGTAATCCCTAAGCACTCATCTAAAAGGGCAGAGCCTGATTCAACACAGCTGCGCTGTGTTAGGGAGGAGCACACATTAGGACAGAATAAGAATAGAGCTTATTCTTCAGATAACAGCTACAGAAAGGGCTTCAGACACAGATATAGCAACAGCTTCAAGCTCAAGCACCAGCATCATCTTGAGAAGCAGAAGCCAAGCCAAGCGGATAGAGAGAGAAGGAAACTCTCTGGAAGGAAGAGAAGAAAGGCCATTGGAAGGTCTGGGAGATTCCAAGGCAGTACCTATACTGGGAGGTATTCCAAATGCCAGCAGAGTCCATTGGACTGGAGTCAGCCAGAGGAATGGAATGGCCGAGATAGGAATCACCAGTGGCTACCTGGAAGAGAGAAGACTGCACGTGGAAAGGACTTTCAGACCTATGCCAGAAGGTATGTGAGAGAGGATCCAGTGTCCAGGGATCAAGATTGGAAGACTGGACATCAGAACTGGATTACATACTGGCCAGGCTATACAGAGAGGAATTATGATAGCAGGAGAGGCTCAGGTATGAACACTGATCCAGACCCTATCTATAATAGTGAATGGCAGCAAGGGAATAAGCATTCTCAGGATAGTGCCTTAATGAAAGACTCGTCTGTGCCAATGTATGATAGTGACCCTATGCTGATTGATGAAGGGGGAGATACAGCAGATGAGACTATTAATTACATGGACTGTTCTTTATCCAAGTGCTATTGCTAGCTTTCTGTGAGCAAACACATCAGCCATCACAAAGAAACCTAACTTTGTTCTTTATTTCCTCTGCAAACAGCTCTTAAAGCAGGATTTGGGTTCACACAGTAGCAGCCAGCCAGCTAAAGGCTTTCAGCTGGTCAATTGATAGTAATTAAAGCTGCACCTGATTGTGTGTGTGAGCAAGGGAGAATCACTGCTGGGATCTGCGTGGAAACTAAGCAGAAGATAACCTAACAAGCAAAGTTCATTTATTTCTTTGTGCCTTTGTATTTGGTAATTATTTGCTAAGAAAGCATTAGCTAATTACCTGACAAGCTGAAGGTTGTTTTTCTGATTTGCTTTGTGACTTTTTGTTATCCATTTAAACACTGCAAGCAAGTAACCTCATTTATATTGCTATCAAGCATATTTGTGCTGGGTGAATTAAACCCCATCAATAAAAGAAGTATTTTATTGGCCTTACCACTGGTATCACAACTCAATTATTGTCTTCAGCTGTGTTTGGGAGTGAAAGAACTACATTACCCACAATACCTTGCAAGAATCATATGAATATATGCATCGTCAAGATTGTGTAAGTTCTCACCCTAGGCAGCCGTCTGACAATACTCAATAATTTCTCATCTCCAACTCCAAAGTCTATCGAAGAAATTATTACATCCATCAACGCCACTACTGCCCCAAATGATCCATGTCCAGCCTTCTGGATCAAATCACTGAAAACAGACCTTAGCCCATACATATCAGCCTTAGCTGACCAATCCCTTAGATCCGGGATATTTCCAACAGCTCTCAAGCAGACCTCCATCCATCCCCTACTGAAAAACAACAAACTGGATCCGAAAAAGGAAGACTCCTATCGCCCAATTTCAAGCATTCCGTTATTAGCCAAGATCCTAGAAAAAGTCATACTGAGACAAATCCAACAACACATTGATTCCGAGGCCCCACTAGATCCAAACCAACATGGCTTGTGATAAGGAAGCTTATCATAGCTCAGGTAGGAGCTATAGAAAAGATGATGTGACTCTGAACAAGCAACCTGTCAGTTCTGGTAGAAGTAAGAAAACAGAGTTTTCACATAAAAGACTACCAGTCCCAGAATGCACCAGGTTTCCAGCAGCCATGAGAGGGGCTGAAGTGAGAAAACGTGTGTGCAATCAAGAGAGCTATGAGGTAATCCCTAAGCACTCATATCAAAGGGCAGGGCCTGATTCAACACAGCTGCGCTGTGTTAGGGAGGAGCACACATTAAGACAGAATAAGAATAGAGCTTATTCTACAGAGAACAGCTACAGAGACAGATACAGCAACAGCTTCAAGCTCAAGCACCAACATCTTCTCGAGAAGCAGAAGCCAAGCCAAGCGGATAGAGAGAGAAGGAAACTCTCTGGAAGGAAGAGAAGAAAGGCCATTGGAAGGTCTGGGAGAGTCCAGGGCAGTGCCTATACTGGGAGGTATTCCAAATGCCAGCAGAGTCCATTGGACTGGAGTCAGCCAGAGGAATGGAATGGCAGAGATAGGAATCACCAGTGGCTACCTGGAAGAGAGAAGACTGCACGTGGAAAGGACTTTCAGACCTATGCCAGAAGGTATGTGAGGAAAGATCCAGTGTCCAGGGATCAAGATTGGAAGGCTGGACATCAGAACTGGATTACATACTGGCCAGGCTATACAGAGAGGAATTATGATAGCAGGAGAGGCTCAGGTATGAACACTGATCCAGACCCTATCTCTAATAGTGAATGGCAGCAAGGGAATAAGCATTCTCATGATAGTGCCTTATGGAAAGACTCGTCTGTGCCAATGTATGATAGTGACCCTATGCTGATTGATGAAGGGGGAGATACAGCAGATGAAACTATTGATTACATGGACTGTTCTTTATCCAAGTGCTATTGCTAGCTTTCTGTGAGCAAACACATCAGCCATCACAAAGAAACCTAACTTTGTTCTTATTTCCACTGCAAACAGCTCTTAAAGCAGGATTTGGGTTCACACAGTAGCAGCCAGCCAGCTAAAGGGTTTCAGCTGGACAATTGATAGTAATTAAAGCTGCACCTGATTGTGTGTGTGAGCAAGGGAGAATCACTGCAGGATCTGCGTGGAAAATAAGCAGAAGTTAACCTAACAAGCAAAGTTCATTCATTTCTTTGTGCCTTTTTATTTGGTAATTATTTGCTAAGAGAACATTAGCTAATTGCCTGACAAGCTGAAGGTTGTTTTCTGATTTGCTTTGTGACTTTATGTTATCCATTTAAACACTGCAAGCAAGTAACCTCATTTATATTGCTACCAAGCATACTTGTGCTGGGTGAATTAAACCCCATCAATAAAAGAAGTATTTTATTGGCTTTACCACTGGTTACACAACTCAATTATTGTCTTCAGCTGTGTTTGGAGTGAAAGAACTACATTACCCACAATACCTTGCAAGAATCATATGAATATATGCATCATCAAGATTGTGTAAGTTCTCACCCTAGGCAGCCGTCTGACAAATGGCGTAGTTTTTCGGATTGCTTTTGCACCAAGAGGATTTATTTGCTGTGGATTACAAATAAAATTCAAGTTTGAAGCTGAAAGAAGATTTTTTTCCCTCATCTGCACTTTGGAGGAGAAGTGGTTGTTCCAGGAAGCTGTCCCAGATGAAAAGACCCTGTGCAAAGCTGGATTCATCACTGAGACAAGGTAATATGTACCTGGGCATGTCTAGTGGTGGATATGTGTAAGCACAGGGGGTAATTGGAAAAAAAAAAAAAAGTTGAAAAAAAAACCACACCTGGTTGGAAGGTGCTGCACTTTGGTTTTTTTTTTTTTTTCTTTATTTCTTGCAGGGGTCAAGATGGATCCGAGGGAGATGGCTCAGTGGATGGCAGCCCAATTTAGCAAGCAGCAGGAGCTATCACAGCAGGCCCAGGACACTGCTATGAAGGCCTTAATGGAACAGCAGAAGCCAGTGCTTGATCTGGTGCAAGCTCTAGTTCAGCTGCAGAGCCAAAGTGGAACAGATGCAAGACCAGCAGTTAGTACTGGTACACCACATGTTGACAGTGTGGGACTCAATCAAGGGATTGGGGCATTTAATTTTGGGAAATTAACTCCAGATGATAATGTTGATGATTTTCTAGAGTCTTTTGAAAGAGTGGCACAGGCTTTAGCGTGGCCAGAGACCCAGTGGGCAGTAAGGCTGGCAGCCTCATTAACTGGAGAGGCACTTGCAGCTTACAGAGCAATGCCAGCAGCCCAGGCTTTGAATTATAAGGATGTAAAGGCAGCTATTAGAGATCGCCTAGGGTTGTCTATTTCAGAGTATAGGCGAATGTTTAGAGCTGTTACATTGAAAGTGGGTGAGACACCCAGGGCTCTGAGTCAGAGAATCAGAAGTTTAGCTGTAAAATGGTTGGAGCCTGAGCAAAAGACAGTAGAAATGTTATTAGATATTATAATGCTGGAACAATTTATGCTTGGGGTACCTAAAGATTTGAATGTTTTTCTTATACAGCAAAATTGCCAAAATCTTGGAGAGGCAACCATGCTAGCAGAGAGATTCTTGGAAGCCAAGCAGACTTGCCATAGAATGGGTGGCCCTCTAAAGATGGATGCTGAGGCTAAATGTGCTGTATCAGAAAAGAGAATAATTAAGAATGTTTCTGAAAATGAATGTACTGTATTTTTATTTATTTATTTACAGTCTCTTATATACCGCACTATTCAGCATCAGCGCGGTTTACATGGAACAGAAATGCTCAGTACAGTTAACATGTATGAGTTTACAGATAACAGGGCAGGTAACTTGGATAACAGGGGTAAACTATTTACAGAACTTGCTACATAAACTTGGATACCGGTGGTAAACTATTTACAAATATTGCTACATAAAGTCGTATGATCAAGAATTCCATAGAAACAACTGCACCACTAAGGGTTAGGGAATCTTTCTTGGCATTTTGTTGGGAAACCACATATTTGCTTAGTGGGTTGCATCTCTGTCTCGGTGGGTGAGGTTGGGTTCAATGAGGTACTTATTGAAAAGATGGTATTTGAGGGCTTTCCTAAACTGTGTAAGGCCCTTAATAGCCCGGATATCTGGAGGTAATGCGTTCCAGCATCTTGGTGCGCTGATACTAAACGCCCTATTGGCTGTAGATGCAGTGCAAGCTGTTAATGCTTTCGGGACTTTTAGGGTGTTTGTAGCTGTGGATCTCCTTGCTCTATTAGGAGATATGGTATGGATGAGGGCCATTATTGATTCAGGGGAGAGCTTGTTAATAGCTTTAAAAGTGAGTAGCAGAGTCTTGAAAATGATTCTAGCCTGGATAGGTAGCCAATGTAATTGTATCAGCAAAGGTGTCACGTGGTCGCATCTGGGGGCTCCATGGATGACCCTTGCTGCAGCGTTCATGGCGAGCTGCAGGGGGTGTAAGGTGGATAGGGGCAGGCCTTGAAGGATGGCATTGGCATAGTCAAAATGAGGTATGATCAATGCCTGGTATATAGTTCTGAAGTCATTTGGTTCCAGCATGGATCGTAAATGCCTAAGTGAGCGGATCTTGTAATATACAGTTCTGACTGTGTTCCCTATGTGGGCTTTCATGTCTAGGCGTTGATCCAAGGTGACTCCCAGGTAGCGTATTGATGGTTTAGTTTGTAGTTCTGCTTCTTTTACTTTAAGGAATTGTGGTGGGGAGAAGTTAGGGTTCCTCGTAATGAAGAGTACTTCCGTTTTCTTATGTTGTATTCGGAGGTTTTGGGAGAGAAGCCAGTCAGATATTGCATTGAAGCAGCTCGTCAGTGGAGAGAGGTCCAGATGTTCCGTAGAGAAGGGTATGTACAGCAGGACATCGTCAGCGTATAACATGCAGTCGACATTGAAGGATCGGATGATCTTGCAAATTGGCTGCATGTAAATGTTAAACAGGAGGGCTGAAAGGGAGGACCCTTGTGGGACTCCCTGGCTTTGGTGGAAAGGTTCTGATGTCATCCCTCCAGAACGCACATGCTGCCATCTTTCTATTCCACTGTATCAAACCAGATGACACAGTGGAATAGAAAGAAATGTTTCAAGTGTGGAAAAGTGGGACACTTAGAGAAGAGATGCCAGACACACACTAGTTTAATGGGTCTGGATTTAAAACAGCCCAAGGAAGGATTTCTTTTGATGGTTGATGTGCAGGGAATTACCATAAATGCTTTATTAGACTCTGGGGCAGACCAGAGTATGATGTCAAAAGGGCTTTGGAAGAGGATAGAGGCCCAAGAAAGATTTGTGCCTAGAACCCCTGAAAGCCAAGTTCACATCAGATGCATTCATGGTGCTGCATCATCATATCCCACCTATAGGCTAAAGGTTAAGTGCCTAGGGAAACAAGAGGAAGTCCTATTAGCAGTGGTGCCTAGGCTACCCTTTGATTTGGTTCTAGGAAAGGACTGGCCAAGATTTAAGCAGGAACTAGTGAAAGGGCTAGGAAAGAAGGAGGGAGAAGGTTTAATAATGGAAATAGCTCCCGGACCTTTCTTTGGAAGTCCTCAGTCCCTAGCTAAAAAGATGGTTAAGCTTCCAGAAGGCCAAACTATGGGTAATAAGAGGGGCCTTGTATCCACCCGCTCGCAGGCTAAGTTGGAGAGCCAGCAGAAGGAGGAGGGGGAGCAGGCAGAGTTATTAGGAGATTTACCCTCTCATGATGATTTAATAACCCCATCATCTGGTAAAGTAAGAAAGTTGAAAGCACAAAAGAGGCGTGAGAGACTTTGCAGAGCACAGGGTAGGGCTGAGATGTTAGCTGGTCAAAGTTTACCCTGGGTGCCGGCTGAGTTAGTGGCAAAGTTTCCTAACTTTCCACAAGAGCAGCGAGCTGATCAAGCTCTCACCCGAGCTTTTAAGTATGCTCAGGAGGTCAGGGAGGAATTGCCTAGATTCAGACTAGATAATGACATATTATATAGAGAGAGTCAGGACCCCAGAAATGGTGCCATTCGTAAACAATTGGTGGTACCCACAACTTTCAAAGGGCTAGTACTTAGACTAGCACATGATCATCCAGTGGGAGGTCATAAAGGTATGCAAGGAACGCTGGATCAAATTCTTGTGCGTTTTTACTGGCCAGGTATCTTCAAAGAAACTGCCCAGTTTTGTGCTGCATGTCCAGCGTGTCAGCGAGTTACAGCGGCTCACCCACCGGTGGTGCCATTGATCCCCATGCCAATCATCACAGACCCAATTGGTCGCATTGCCATGGATATTGTAGGCCCATTAGTCAAAACGCCCCGAGGTTTCCAATACATCAGGCAACAAGGTTTCCCTGGGCCATACCATTGAGGAATGTTTCTGCAAAAACAATAGCTTTAGAGCTAGTAAAATTGTTTTGTGAAGTGGGATTCCCAAGAGAGGTGTTGACTGACCGAGGGTCCAATTTTGTATCCAAATATTTGGCCCAGGTCTGGGATGCCTTTGGCATTCGTCACGTGAAAACCTCAGCCTACCATCCACAATCAAATGGTTTGGTAGAGAGATTCAACCAAACTCTCAAACAAATGTTGAGAAGGGGGTTAGCAGGAGAGGTAAAAGAATGGGATATGTTATTACCCTTTGCCTTATATGCCTGCAGGGAAAGAATTCAAGTGTCCCTAGGTGTAACTCCATATGAGTTGATGTATGGTAGGGCTCCACGGGGTTTGTTGGATATTTTGAGGGAACAATGGATTGATCCTGAACCAGGAAGTCAGGAGGTGCCACTGTTTCTACGTGACTTGAGAGCACGTTTGAAAAGGACGTCGCAGGTTGCTGAGAGGAACCTGCAGGACAGTCAAGTTCGCCAGAAAGGGTGGTATGATAGAAAGGCAAAAAATCGCCAATTAAGCATTGGTGAAAAGGTTTTGGTTCAAGTAGCAGGAACTGCTCCAAAATTTGAGGTACAGTGGAAAGGGCCATGGGAGGTTGTTAAACAAGTAAGCCCAGTGTCTTATATGGTAGAAAATACAAGAGGGCGTAGGCAGACCTACCATATTAATGTACTTAAGTCTTGGAAGGAGAGGCCTGTAAATAATGACCCTGAACCCAGTCAGGAAGTAAGTGAACTTCAAGAAGATAACACTCTCGTAGGTATTACGGACTGTAGAAAAGCAGTTTCACCAGTAAAACCAGTCCGTAATAACTTAAGCAGGGGGGTATGTGATAAGGAAGCTTATCATAGCTCAGGCAGGAGCTATAGAAAAGATGATGTGACTCTGAACAAGCAACCTGTCAGTTCTGGTAGAAGTAAGAAAACAGAGTTTTCACATAAAAGACTACCAGTCCCAGAATGCACCAGGTTTCCAGCAGCCATGAGAGGGGCTGAAGTGAGAAAACGTGTGTGCAATCAAGAGAGCTATGAGGTAATCCCTAAGCACTCATATCAAAGGGCAGGGCCTGATTCAACACAGCTGCGCTGTGTTAGGGAGGAGCACACATTAAGACAGAATAAGAATAGAGCTTATTCTACAGAGAACAGCTACAGAGACAGATACAGCAACAGCTTCAAGCTCAAGCACCAACATCTTCTCGAGAAGCAGAAGCCAAGCCAAGCGGAAAGAGAGAGAAGGAAACTCTCTGGAAGGAAGAGAAGAAAGGCCATTGGAAGGTCTGGGAGAGTCCAGGGCAGTGCCTATACTGGGAGGTATTCCAAATGCCAGCAGAGTCCATTGGACTGGAGTCAGCCAGAGGAATGGAATGGCAGAGATAGGAATCACCAGTGGCTACCTGGAAGAGAGAAGACTGCACGTGGAAAGGACTTTCAGACCTATGCCAGAAGGTATGTGAGGAAAGATCCAGTGTCCAGGGATCAAGATTGGAAGGCTGGACATCAGAACTGGATTACATACTGGCCAGGCTATACAGAGAGGAATTATGATAGCAGGAGAGGCTCAGGTATGAACACTGATCCAGACCCTATCTATAATAGTGAATGGCAGCAAGAGAATAAGCATTCTCATGATAGTGCCTTATGGAAAGACTCGTCTGTGCCAATGTATGATAGTGACCCTATGCTGATTGATGAAGGGGGAGATACAGCAGATGAAACTATTGATTACATGGACTGTTCTTTATCCAAGTGTTATTGCTAGCTTTCTGTGAGCAAACACATCAGCCATCACAAAGAAACCTAACTTTGTTCTTATTTCCACTGCAAACAGCTCTTAAAGCAGGATTTGGGTTCACACAGTAGCAGCCAGCCAGCTAAAGGGTTTCAGCTGGACAATTGATAGTAATTAAAGCTGCACCTGATTGTGTGTGTGAGCAAGGGAGAATCACTGCAGGATCTGCGTGGAAAATAAGCAGAAGTTAACCTAACAAGCAAAGTTCATTCATTTCTTTGTGCCTTTTTATTTGGTAATTATTTGCTAAGAGAACATTAGCTAATTGCCTGACAAGCTGAAGGTTGTTTCTGATTTGCTTTGTGACTTTATGTTATCCATTTAAACACTGCAAGCAAGTAACCTCATTTATATTGCTACCAAGCATACTTGTGCTGGGTGAATTAAACCCCATCAATAAAAGAAGTATTTTATTGGCTTTACCACTGGTTACACAACTCAATTATTGTCTTCAGCTGTGTTTGGAGTGAAAGAACTACATTACCCACAATACCTTGCAAGAATCATATGAATATATGCATTGTCAAGATTGTGTAAGTTCTCACCCTAGGCAGCCGTCTGACAGGCTTCAGAGAAGCTCACGGAGTTGAAACCCTCCTAACTTCCCTATTGAACACACTCATTAATACAACAGACAATATCAGAAATGGAGTCGCTATGATCTTCCTAGACATAGCAGCAGCTTTTGACTCTGTTGACCACAACCAACTACTCACCAGGCTCCACGAAAAAGGAATTCAAGGAATGGCGTTGAATTGGTGCAGATCTTACCTAGAAGATCGCTGGCAACAAGTACGGATTGGTGATACCACATCTCAGCCTTTTCATCAGAAGCAAGGAGTTCCACAAGGTTCTTCTCTCTCAGCCCTTCTATTTAACATCTATATGCAACCTCTCTGCAACATCTCCCACTCATTCGGAATATCATGTCTTATCTACGCAGATGACGTGCTCTTATTCACTCCAATTAATGTATTAAAACCTGACTACACTACACTAATCACCTGCTTCAATTCGATATCAGACTGGCTACTCTCACAAAATCTCAGAATCAATTTTAAAAAAACTGAAGTCCTGATTGTCACTAGGAACAAAGACTTCTCTCCTCCACCAACTCTAAGAACAAGAGATGCTGATCTACCACTCAAAACCTCAATACGTTACCTGGGTGTTATACTTGACCAGCGACTTGAATTCAAAGAACACATAAAAAATACTGTAAAAGCCATCTACTACAAAATCAGGACTCTTCGACACCTCAGACCTATGCTCGAACCATGTGACTTCCGCTCAACCTTCCAGGCATTAGTCACTCCTCATTTTGACTATGCAAATATCGTACTTCATGGCCTACCCAAGAGCACGCTGAACCCGCTTCAATTGGCCATGAATACAGCGGCCAGGGTTCTTCATGGATCCCCAAACAGTCAACATATTACTCCCATCCTATTTGACCTCCACTGGCTTCCACTATCTTGCAGGATTTTATACAAAGCCCTCACTGACCTTCAAAGCATTCCACCATATCTCATCATCCTCTTTATCTGATCTCCTCCAACACACACAGAACGCCAGATCTAGACGATCTGTAACAGAGAACATGCTAACAGTCCCAAAAGACAGTACAAAACTCACTCAAACAACCACTTTAAGAGCATTCTCATCCTTCGCCCCTAGATGCTGGAACACGCTACCACCTAGTATTAGATCACAAAAAGACCAGTCCCAATTCAGAAAATCCCTAAAAACACATCTCTTCCTACAACACTTCTCACAATATACTGACCCCCCTCCTCCTCCTACACAAACCATCGATCACGGCTAGGCAAATAAGCTCCCGAAACCTTATCACTTGCTCTAGACCAGGGGTCTCAAACTCAAATTGCTTTGAGGGCCAAATGAGGACTTGTAGAGTAACCCGGGGGCCGCACAAGACGCAGGCCTCATTTGCATAAGGGCATCATTTGCATAAGGGCATCATTTGCATAAATATTTGCATAATGTTACCATACACTAACTTTTAGTAAACATGCCTCTTAATGAGTGTATGGATAAAGAAAGACTAAAAGATTTCTACATTACTATAAACCAGTGCCAACCGCCAGGCACATTAGGAACTACTAGAAACACTGCCCATTTAGAACCCATAGCAAACCTGCCGTGTCCTAACAGCACTACCAGGACTCACAAAGCACCATACCCTAACTATCAAAAGGCAACACTGCAAATATTAAATCAACACATTTCAGAGAATAACAATACATGACCTACTCGGGAAAGAGAACAAATAGGAATTACATAAACAGAATACCTCAGCTCAGTTACACATGCAGAACATACACCATCACCAAACAAGGAATCACAATTTAGAAACAGGAAGACAATTAAACTGGGAACCCCAAAAGCCAAACTTAGAATGTACAACACTGTAGAAATAAAACTATACATTGATTTCCTCTTGTATTAAATAAAGTGCAGACGTTAAAGATGCACATTTCCAAGAGCTGACATATTTCAGTTAATAAATTCAAAATAAAGAGATATTTTTCTACCTTTTGTGCATTTTTTTTCAGTTGCAATTGTTCCAGTCACTTTCTTCTGGTTTCTTTGTGTCTTCTGCTAACTCTCCATCGTCTGCTGTCCATTTGTCCTTTCTTCTTTCCTAGTTTTTTTCCATTCTCTCTACATCTGCTTTAACATACTAATCATTCTCCTTTTGCTCTTTCCTCATTCCTATTTCATCCACTCAAATTTTACCCCTCCATCCTCAATCCCCACTTACTCTCCCAATACCCGGCCAATTGTAGATTTTTCTTCCCTCCCACACAAAATATATTTCCCCTCTCCATTTCACTCTCCCAGCCCCATCCCATTCTAATCGTCCCCCAACATCACCTCCCTTCTAGCTCCTGCCCCACCCAGCATCCGCTCCCTTCTAGTCCCCGCATCATCAGCCCATTTCCAGTCCTAGCTCCCTCCCCTCACAGCCCATTTCCTTTCCAAGCCCCCTTCCACTCAGCCCATTACCATTACCATTCCAAGACCCTGTCCCCATCAGCTATTTGCAGTTCAAGCTCCCCCTTCTACTCGGCCCATTTCCAGTCATAGCACCCCCCCCCAGTCCATTACCAGTTCTAGCCCCCCCCCATAGCCCATTATCGGTACTAAGCCCCCCAACAGCCCACTTCCAGGCCTAACCCTTCCATCGCCCCATCTTCATTCTTAGCCCCCCCATAACCCCATTTTCAGTCTTAGCCCCCCAATCAGACCACCTCCAGTCCTAACCCCCATCTGTCCATTACCAGTCCTAACCCCCATCACCCCATTTTCAGTACTATCCCCCCATCACCCCATTTCCAGTCCTACCCCCCCAGCAGCCCACATCAAGTCCTGCTCCCCCCCCAGCAGCCCACATCAAGTCCTGCTCCCCCCCCACATCAAGTCCTGCTCCCCCCCCAGCAGCCCACATCAAGTCCTGCTCCCCCCCCAGCAGCCCACATCAAGTCCTGCTCCCCCCCCCAGCAACCCACATCAAGTCCTGCTTCCCCCCCGTGCCGCCCACATCAAGTCCTGCTCCCCCCCCAGCAGCCCACATCAAGTCCTGCTCCCCCCCAGCAGCCCACATCAAGTCCTGCTCCCCC
The DNA here is from genome assembly GCA_033557465.1 of Ichthyophis bannanicus. Classification (NCBI taxonomy): domain Eukaryota; kingdom Metazoa; phylum Chordata; class Amphibia; order Gymnophiona; family Ichthyophiidae; genus Ichthyophis; species Ichthyophis bannanicus. Next base: position 22,333,746 of record CM066051.1, on the reverse strand, counting down.
CAGCTGCCCCCATCAAGTCCTGCTCCCCCCCAGCAGCCCACATCATGTCCTGATCCCACCCCAGAAGCCCACATCAATTCCTGCTCCCCCCCCCAGCAGCCCACATCAAGTCCTGCTCCCCCCCCAGCAGCCCACATCAAGTCCTGCTCCCCCCCAGCAGCCCACATCAAATCCTGCTCCCCCCCAGCAGCCCACAACAACTCCTGATCCCCCCCCCCGCTGCCCACATCACGTCCTGCTCCCTCCCCCCCCCCCCCGGGAAAATTAAACTTTAGAAAAAAGCTGGCTGCTGCCGCTGCCGCGGCGGTAGCAGCAATATCGCAAGTCCCGCGGCCCCCCCCTCCCTCCCTCCCTCCCCCCCCCTCTTCCTGCTTGCCTGCCTGCTTGTGAGTTCTTCTCCGCTTCGGCTTTCAGAGCCGCGAAGGGAGAGCTTCTCCCTCGTGACTCTGTTAAGCCCGCTGGGGCTTATGGGAAATTTCCCATCTGCCCCGGCGAGCTTAACAGAGTCGCGAGGGAGAAGCTCTCCCTTCGCGACTCTGAAAGCCGAAGCGGAGAAGAACTCACAAGCAAGCAGGCAGGCAAGCAGGAAGGGAGGGAGGGGGGGGGGCCGCGGGACTTGCGATATTGCTGCTATTGCCGGGCAGATGGGAAGGGGCCGCGGGACAGGTGATTCTGCTGCTGCCGCGGCAGCAGCAGCAGAAGCCGGGTTTTTTTTTTTCCTGTGCATCGCGGGCCGCACAAAGGTCTCTCGCGGGCCGCGTGTTTGAGACCCCTGCTCTAGACCAATCCTCACAAACCCTATCTTTAGAGCTCGAGCATTTAAGAATCTATTGTAAATAATTGAAAATATCTGTTAATTGTTAATCCCTGTTATCCATGTTTTTATTCCCTGTTCCTTGTAAACTTAACATTTGTTCTATGTTTAAGTACAAAATTGTTAAAATGTAAACCGCGCTGATATCAAAAGTGCGGTATATAAAAGCTGTTAAATAAATAAATAAATAAATAAATAAATAAATAAAATTATCGAGAAGATAGTCCAACGCCAACTTCAAGAACATTTAGACATCAACAACATACTGGACCCGCAGCAACACGGTTTCCGTCCTCTACATGGAGTTGAGACCCTCATGACCACACTGATGAACACCCTCATCATAGGAACCCAAGAAAAACACTCCGGATACGCCATGATCTTCCTAGATATATCAACAGCCTTCGACACCATCTCCCACAACATCCTCATACACAGACTCCAAACAATAGGGATCAAAGATACTGTACTTCGATGGTTCCAGTCCTACCTAACTAACCGACAGCAATTGATCCGCACCAGCACCTCAACCTCACCCCCCTTCCAGCAATATCAAGGAGTACCTCAAGGATCCACACTGTCAGCCATGCTCTTCAACATTTACCTCCGACCACTCTGCTCAGTCATACGTACCCACAACATCAACTTCCACATATATGCTGATGACATAATGTTCTACGCCCCGCTAAAAACCACAAACCCAACAAATGGGCAACTATCAGCCTGCTTCATTGACGTATCCAACTGGCTGCAAGAAAACAACCTCTCCATTAACATAAAGAAAACTGAAGCTCTTATAGTGACCAAAGACCCAGACTTCAAACCATCTACACACCTCAACATGGGAACTACAAAAATTCAAATACAGCCACAAATAAGATTATCATTGACCAGGCCCTAACCCTCAAGCAACAAATCACCAAGACCACCGGAACCATATTCCACAAGGCTAAAACAGTACAATGTCTCCGACCTCTCCTCGAACCTCAAGACTTCAGGACAGTAATGCAAGCTATGACACTCCCACATCTGGACTACTGCAACATAATCTACCATGGACTACCTGCCACACAGACCAATCCCCTCCGAACTGCCTTGAACACCACAGCGAGAATTATTCAGAATGCGAAGAAACGAGACCACATCACCCCAATTCTGAGAGACCTACACATACTTCCCCTCGAAGCAAGAATTAAATACAAAGCAATTCTACTCACCCACAAAACCATCCACCAAACACAGAACACCCAGCTCCACACCCTACTGCCCCACCCAGCCCACAGCAAAACAACCAGACAGACCTCCAGCAACTCCCTCACCATCCCTCACAAAAGAACCAAATGCACACAACGAACCTGCAACAGAGCCTTTGAACTTTATGCTCCATCCCTCTGGAATTCTCTACCGAACCACCTCAGGAACAATAACGATCTCTTGTCATTCAAAAAGCAGCTAAAAACCATCCTATTCCAACAACATCTCAACACAAAAGCACCCTCCTACAAATAACTACACCAACCCCGCTAAACCACCCTCAAGAACCTATGACCAAAAACTATGTTACCTTGTCCATGTCTATGTCTACCCTCTGTTGAAATCATCAATGTTGCCCTCCTGGTGATGGCCATATCCCTATAACTGATTAATCCCCCCCCCCTTTTTGTTACACCGCTTTGACCCGGTGAAAAGCGAGATATAAATACAGTTAAATAAATAAATAAAATAAATAAAACCCTACATTACCCCGAAGCTCCCGTATGTTCAAACAAGAACATGGAATCAGAAGGGAAACAAGCACAAAGAGAACAAAAAAACATTCCCAGGTAGATCAGAGAGGCTTAGTAGTGTTCATGTCGTGGCAATGAGAACCCTCTGGTTCATTGCGTAGTGCAGGCATTGAAACATCACAGTCTCTTTGCTCACTGTGCTGCTGTGGAGACCGCCCTCCTTCATTTTGAATTATGTCCAGCAGGTCTAGCTCAGATATTTTATGTTGCATGTTGTTCCATTCGAAAATTAAAGCAAAAGGATACGTGATGGACTTTTTCTATAGTAACGGAGTCAAGGGCTTGAAGCTTTTCCTCTTCTCAAGCATATACTGTGAGAGATCTTGATATACTTGGATCTCCTGGTCCTGGAACGTAATAGAGTGTTTATCTCTGAGGCTGCGGAGAAGATGTGTTTTATCCTCAAAGGAGTAGAAACAGGCTACGATAGGGCAAAGTCGAAATCCCGCATCCACTCTTGTTTCAAGGCTTCGATGAACCCTCTCAAGTTGAGTGGACCAGATGCCTCAGGGACACAGAAGTTGTAAAGCTCTTGTATCAGTTCTTTGGTATTCTCCTTATCACCGAAGCATTCAGGGTCTCCAAGGACACAAATATTTCGCCACTGGTGATATTTGAGGTCGTTTTGTCCTTCCTTTAGGTATTTAGCTAGGTGATCTAATTTATGAATCTTGGACTGAAAAAGGGACGTTGTATCAATTTGCTCTCCGGTATTGATTTTGTTCTGGGTGACTCGGTTATCCAGCAATGTAATGTCAGCTTTTATGGTATAACAGCACCGGCAGGGATCCTAGCTAAACAAGCTCACTACCGTGGTACTCGGACCCACAGTCACAGTGTGATCTGAAATAAGGCGGACATAGCGTCCCGATCTTCCTGTCTCAGGCAGTTCCCGCTACAAACAACACAGTGGAGCCGCAGCCTCCTCAGAGCACCCCAGGACACTCCTGTCAGTGTAAACTGATGGCTAGCACACACATAAGAGACGGATAGGAGCAGAAGAATATCTAGCGATTTCCAGGGAGGCAGATTGGGGCGAATTAAAAAGGTGCGGTTAGGTCTCTCCGAGTTAGACCTCCAAATTCCACCACATCAGAATGGCAGTATAATTCAATGAAGAAACAGTCTTTAAATAAATATAGGAAGGAGAAGGGCAAACCTGTAGTCTACAGCTTCAGCCATCAATCAGACTGGCAGCCAGAAAGGTAAGAGAAGCACTCAAAGAGGAATGCGCAATGCTGGGTCTACCTCAGCTTACACAGGCTGCAGCATGTGTCATTAATCAGTGTCTGCTGTAGGCAAGCAGGAAAGAAGGTAGGATCCACTAGTCACTATGCGGTGGGTATTCCTTTGGTTCAGAAACATTTTTTTTATTGCATACTCATGCCTAATAAGATTTGGAGGTGCTTGCAACACCGCAGGTGGGTTCAGGGATGTAAGGAGCTTCGATGTCGAGTGGCCATGTTGTCCGGGCTCCCTAGCCCCCTCACCCCACATGTTTGAGTGCACATACGTATGCACCAACATGTGTATATTAACCTAGCAAAAAACACCACAGTTTAGGCTTCCTGCACCATGATCATTTAGTCAAGCCCAGCTAATCAGTTTCTTACTTGTCTTTCATTCGTAATAAAATAGGTATACTGTGCAAAACATTAGCACAGGGCCCCATGATAAAAATCTCTCGCTAGCAAGTTAACATGCAAATCGGCAGAGACAGGGGGGTTGGATGTAGAATGTGGTTGTTGATGTGCGTTGTGGTTAGCAGGGAGGGGGGATGATGGGAACACATTAAGTGTGATTGCAGCCATTAGCGCAGATGTACTTAATGATATCTCAATGGGTAGCATTAGGTACACTCATGCACCGAGTTACCGCAGTGCCGTATGTTAGCCATGCACAAGCAGCAGGAGAATGGACACACATGCCCTCTAAAGTTGATGCAGGCTGCCACAAATCTTTTAGTAAACATCCCTGAATACATGCTAGCAAATGCATACACTCGTATTCCTAAAAGAAAAAGTCACTTCCAGCATTATTAGTAGTTGAGGACAGTCAACTGACAATGAAAGATAGGTAGGACAAGAGAGAACTGGTTATACTGACGCCTGTCTCCACTACACAGATACTTGTTGCTGTTGATGTTTAGTGGCCTCAGATGAGAAAACATGTTAAGATCCAGAGGTTGCCACAAGAGACATGAGAAAGTATTAGTAAATATATCAACCGGTATAAGCAGCTTTAAGAAAGACCAGTCTCCGTATGTCTGCAGTTTCACCATCTCAAAATTCTTTCCTGTGGATTCTAAATAGACCTTGGTTCAATAAAGTGTAACCTGCACCACATAGCAGGTACAGCAGAGCACAGAACTACTGCTGGAAAGGAAAGAGTGTTAATGAGTAGGAACTGCATTTTCTGCTATTTCAGAAAAGGGTTAAATCTTGGTTATATTTGCAAATGCTTGGGGAAGAGGTGTGGGTATGGAGACTGTTGCTGTCTGCATTTATTTTGTCAGCCACTTTAAGCCCTTGATGGCATGAGCTATATATCAAGTATGTTTAAATAAATAAATAAAAACAAACAGAAAGAAAATAAATCATACTCCCAATTCTATGAGGCAGCGATGCAACGTTTTTACAGTAGGCCATGGCAGTTTTAGCAAAACCAGCCACAAAACGCAACATATTATGTTCCCAAATTTTAGACATTTTAGTTTTGACTGAATTCATAATTTAGAGTGTGTGGAGAGAGTTTTAAGTAGGAAATGTTGTACTTTCTGCTTCATGTACAACTCTCCCATGTACTCTTCACTTCAAAGGGCTGGGCAAAAGAAACACTCAATATTTTGGGTGCAAAAGCCTGAGCAAATTTGATCAGATCATCTATTACTACTACTACTGCTACTAAACATTTATAAAACATTACAAGGCATATACAGCACTGTACAGACATATATAAAGAGACATAAGAAACGAGGGGTAAGGATCCAAAAGCAGCTTCAAAAGGTCAGCCTTCAACATGGACTTGAAAAGGGGCAGAAATGATGCCTGGCGCACAGACTCAGGGAGCCAGTTCTATGCACAAGGAGCAGCAAGATGAAAGGACTAACATCTAGAGTTAGCAGTGGAAGAAAAGCACAGAGAGAAAAGTAAGCCAGTAGAAGAGTGGAGGTCACGAAGAGGATGTAGGAAGAGAGGAAAGAGGAAATGTAGTGAAGAGCAGAAGAGTAAATGCATTTATAGGTCAGAAAAAGCAGCTTGAATTGCATATGGAAACAGAAAGAAAGCCAGTGAAGTGGTTTGAGAAGAGGGGTTATATGAGTATACTGAGGCTGACGAAAGATTAGTTGCACAGCAGAGTTCTGAAAAGATTGAAGGGGAGAGAGGTGGCTAAGCAGGAGAACAGCAAGGAGGTTGCAATAGTTGTGACGGGAAGTAATTAGAGAGTGGACAGGTGTTTTAGTAGTGTGTTCAGAAAAGGAAGGGGTGAGGGTGAATTTTGTTAATGTTATAGAGAACGAAACAATAGGTTTTAGCTATCTGTTGGATATGTGAGGAGAAGGAAAGGGAAGAGTCAAAGTTGACCCCAGGGTTGCGGGCTGAGGAAACAGGAAGGAGAAAAGTGTTATCCACAGAGATAAAAAAGGAGGAATGGGGGGAAGAAGGCTTAGGGAGAAAACTAAAAAATTTGATTTTGGCTATGTTTAATTTCAAATGGGGTGAGACTTCCAGGTGGCAATGACAGACAGGCAGGCAGAGATGTGAGTCTAGTGTGTCAAAGAGATATCAGGTGTAGAAAGATAGATCTGAGAATCATTGGCATAAAAATGATACTTAAATCCATGGGAGGCGATGAGAGCACTAAGGGACTGGGTGTAAAGAGCGAAAAGGTGAGGGCCAAAATAAATCCCTGGGGTACACCAACTGAGAGACGAACAGCAGTAGAGGAGGAACCACCAGAAGAAACACTAAAAGAGTGATGGGAGAGATAACGTTGTTACTGACCTGTAACAGATGTTCTCCGGGGACAGCAGGAAATATGGGTGATGTCGGCGCCAATGGAACCTGCGCGATAACCTCTCCCCAGCTTTTAAAGAAAGCCTTTGGGAGATGTACCATGCATTCATGGTCCCCTTCCCTCCCAAGGAGTCATCTTGCCTCGGTATGATATCATAGCACAAGACAGCAAAAAGAAAAGCAACTCTACAGGGAGGAGGGGGAGTTGTGAGGATTGATTTCTGCAGTCCCTGGAGAACACTTGTTACAGGTGAGTAACTACGCTTTCTCCAGGAATAAGCAGGAAGTCAGTCCTCACATAAGGGACTCCCTAGTTATAAGCTACCAAAACACCTGTAAAAAGCTCACGGATGGCCAGAAAAAAAAAAGAGGGAACCGTGAGCAGCAACAATGAGTCGAGAGATAACAGACTCCCGAGCGGCCCAGGTGCCGAGCGAGGAGCCAATGCTTTAGTAGCCTGAACACATCAAAGGGCTGGAGGGCAGGAATTGCCTATACTCCAAACAAATGATGGAGGACTTTCTGTCCAGGCAGTAGTGAGCTGCAAAATGTGGATTGAGGGCCAGGTAGCGGCCCGGCAGATTTCCAACACGGGAACGGAGTGCAAGTTTGCTACAGAGGCCACCATGGCTTGGACACTGTGCGCCGCAACATGACACTCCAGCAAGAGACCAGCCTGCTCATATGATAAGTCGATGCAGTCAGCAACACAGCGTGTTCTGTGAGGGGAGAGCAGCAGCCAGCATCAGAGATGAGAGCGGGAGCTCCACCTCCCTCCACAGAGCCTGCCCACTCCATTGGCTTTTAAACTGCCATTCCACCAGCACGCCCGCGCCCTGCGGGCCCGCGCCTGAGGGCCTCGGAAGAGGGCCCTTTGGCGTGGCCCTTAGGCGTTGGACCGTGCGGGACCGGGTTATCTGCTGTATTTGGTTTGCATGCCACAACGAGCGGGACGGTGGAGGAATGATGCCGGCGTCGCAGGTGGGAGTGAGAGCTCTGCCTCATCACCTGCTTCTGTCAAGTATATCCAGGCAGCAGAGGTTTATAAGGAGCCATTTCTGTGGTGTATTCCTGCCTGGCTTCTTCCTGTTTCCTCCACGTGTACATAGTCTGTTTTAGTTTGCTTTTCTCTGATCAGAGAAGAGCAGTGCTTTTACAGAGCTCTGCTAGAGAGTGGATATTTGCCTCCTGTGACACCTTGCTGTGAGTTCTAGCTGTTTATTTAATTATTTATTGTTTGTCTTAGTGGTGTGCTAGTTCAGCCTTCTCAGCTGTACTTACCTTGCCTCTCTCAACTAACTGGGCTTTGTGTGGTACCCCCCTCCCCCCTGCTGAGGGTTCAGGACAGGGTACCTTGTAACTGCCATCTTTAATAGGACTTATCTCCCTCCCTCCCTCCCCAGCACCCACCCACCCCTGGAATAATTGTAGTTTTATAGGTACTTGCACATCTTAGAGGAAAGGGGCTGCTCTCAGGTGCAGCTCTTTATCCAAATCAGTCATACACGGAGGACCTGAGATTAATTAATTAAGCTTCAGGTACACAGGGTGTATTAGGGGTATTAATACACTTTTATTAGTATAAGCATCTACACCAATCCTTATTATATACAGAATTTAAAAGACCTAAACACAAGCTTTAAACTAAGATGCAGACAGAAGTCCAGCAACGAGATGGGGGTTCTCTGGTCTTTTGCATTGAGTGTCACATGTATGATTTTCTCCCAGTTGGTGAGAGGTCTTACGTATGCACTAAGTGCAAGGAGCTCTTTGCTCTCAGGGAACGAGTCCGTTCTCTAGAGGCTAGAGTAGCAGACCTGGAAGACATAAGAAAGACAGAGAAGTACATGGACGAGACCTACAGGGATACAGTCCTGAAGTCCCACCTCCATTCTGGCAGCATCCCTGTTGCCGTGGAGGAGAGAGGTCACGTGACAGGAGAGCATCACCCTGGTGTGGCAGGAAGTGATCCTGTAACTAGGACCTGTCCTCCAGGTGATGTAAAACCCTCTCGCACCGAGGACGTTTCTCCAGGGCCATGTCCCCATGAGGGGAGGGTCAGGACAGCTGTTATAGTTGGTGATTCAATCATTAGGAATGTAGATAGCTGGGTGGCTGGTGGACGTGAGGATCGCCTGGTAACATGCCTGCCTGGTGCGAAGGTAGCAGACCTCACGCACCGCCTAGATAGGATCATAGATAGTGCTGGGGAGGAGTCTGCTGTCTTGGTACATGTTGGTACCAATGACATAGGAAAATGTGGTAGGGAAGTTCTGGAGGCTAAATTTAAGCTTTTAGGTAGGAAGTTGAAATCCAGAACTTCCAGGATATCATTCTCCGAAATGCTTCCTGTTCCACGTGCAGGACCCAAAAGCAGGCAGAGCTCCAGAGTCTCAATGCGTGGATGAGACAATGGTGCAAGGATGAGGGTTTTGGATTTGTTAGGAACTGGGGAACATTCTGGGGAAAGGGGGGGCTCTTCCGAAGGGATAGGCTTCACCTTAATCAGGATGGGACCAGACTGCTGGCATTAACCTTTAAAAAAGAGATAGAGAAGCTTTTAAACTAGAAAACAGGGGAAAGCCGACAGTCACCCAGGAGCGCATGGTTCGGACAAAGGTATCCTTGAAGGATACTATCAAAAGCAGTGAGGTTCCAAAAGGGAGTATAGTAGCCCAAATGCCCGTGAGTAAGGAGCAGACAGAGCATAAAGATTCCAAATTACCCATGCCTACCAATAGCCAGATTAATATTAATAAAATACAGTCTCTAAAATGCTTGTATGCCAATGCTAGAAGTCTAAACAATAAGATGGGAGAGTTAGAATATATAGCACTAAATGAGAGGTTAGATATGATTGCACTCTGAGACATAGTGGAAGGAGGATAACCAGTGGGACACTGATACCTGGACACAAACTATATCGTAATGATAGAGCTGATCAAATTGGTGGAGGGGTTGCGCTCTATGTTAGAGAGGGCATTGAGTCAGAAAGGATTAAAGTTTTGCAGGGAACAAAATTTGCTGTAGAATCTCTATGGATTGAAATTCCATTTATGAAGGGGAAGGTGATGGCAGTGGGAGTATACTATCGACCGCCTGGCCAGAATGAACAAATGGATGATGAAATGCTCAAAGAAATCAAGGAAGCTAACAAAAGTCACAATAATGGGTGATTTCAATTACCCCGGTATCGACTGGGTCAGTGTCACAGCAGGACAAGCTAAAGAGAGAAAGTTTCTAGATGAAATAAATGACTGCTTCTTGGAGCAGCTGGTTCATGAACTGACCAGAGGGGAAGCCATACTGGACCTAGTCCTTAGTGGAACGCCAGATCTGGTGCAAGAAATAAGGGTGTTGGGACCACTTGGCAATAGTGATCATAGTATGATCATGTTTGATTTAATTAGTGGAGGACAGATAGTAAAGGAATCCACAGTACTACCTTTTAACTTTCAAAAGGGAGACTATGATAGAATGAGGAATATAGTTAGGAAAAAACTAAAAGGAGTGGTTCCAAAGGTTAAAGACTTACAGCAAGCTTGGGTGTTATTTAAAAATACTATCCTCGAAGCCCAGACCAGCTGTATTCCACGCATTAAGAAAAGTGGAAGAAAGTCCAAAAAACTGCCAGCATGGTTTAAAGGTGAGGTCAGAGAGGCTGTTGCTGCCAAAAAAGCAACCTTCAGGAAATGGAAAAAACAGCCAAATGATGAAAACTGGAAACAGCACAAGCACTGGCAAGTTAAATGCAAAGCATTGATAAGGCAGGCAAAGCGGGAATTTGAGAAGAAATTTGCTACGGAAGCAAAAACACGAAATAAAGACTTTTTCAAGTACATTCGTAGCAAAAGGCCTGTGAGAGAATCAGTTGGATCATTAGATGATAGAGGGGTAAAAGGGGCAGTAAGAGTAGACAAGGCTATAGCAGAGAGACTGAATGAATTCTTTGCTTCGGTCTTTACTGAGGAAGATGTAGGGATGTTACCCAAGACTGAAGTGGTATTTAAAGGTGATACTGCAGAGGAATTGAGAGAAATATCGCTACACCGGGAAGATATATTACAACTATTTGATAAACTGAATAGTAGCAAATCACCTGGACCGGATGGTATACATCCCAGAGTGTTGAAAGAACTGAAATATGAGATTGCAGACCTGCTATTGGTAATCTGTGAACTTTCATTAAAATCATCTGTAATACCTGAAGATTGGAGGGTCGCCAACGTAACACCAATTTTTAAAAAGGATTCCAGGGGTGACCCGGGAAATTACAGACCGGTGAGCCTGACGTCAGTACCAGGGAAAATGGTAGAAACCATCATAAAGAACAAAATTACACAGCATGTAGATAGTCATGGCCTAATGGGAGACAGCCAACATGGCTTTAGACAAGGAAGATCTTGTCTTACTAATCTGATATGTTTTTTTGAAGGTGTGCATAAACAGGTAGACAAAGGTGAGTCGGTTGATATAGTGTATCTGGACTTTCAGAAAGATTTTGACAAGGTCCCCCATCAGAGACTTTTGGCAAAGCTAAAAAGTCATGGGATAGGAGGCAGTGTACTATTGTGGATCGGGAACTGGTTAAAAGATAGAAAGCAGAGGGTAGGGCTAAATGGCCAATATTCCCAATGGAAAAAGGTGAATACTGGAGTACCCCAGGGATCTGTACTGGGTCCGCTACTTTTTGACATATTCATAAATGACCTGGAAAAGGGAATAACTAGTGAGGTTATCAAATTTGCAGATGACACAAAACTGTTTAAAGTTGTTAAAACCCAAGAGGATTGTGGAAAACTGCAGGAGGATCTGGATAAATTGGAAGACTGGGCATCCAAATGGCAGATGAAATTTAATGTGGACAAGTGCAAAGTTATGCACCTAGGAAAGAACAACCCACACTATAGTTACACGATGCAAGGCTCCACATTAGAAACCACCACCCAGGAAAAAGATTTAGGAGTCATCGTGGATAACATGTTAAAACCCTCCGCCCAGTGTGCAGCGGCGGCCAAGAAAGCAAATAGAATGCTAGGTATCATAAGGAAAGGAATGGAAAATAAAACAAAGGATATTATAATGCCTCTGTATCGCTCCATGGTACGACCGCACCTTGAATATTGTGTGCAATTCTGTATCTTATCTTAAAAAGGACATAGCGTTATTAGAAAAAGTACAGAGAAGAGCCACCGAATTGGTGAAGGGGATGGAAGGCTACTCCTATGAAGAGAGGCTAAAAAGGTTAGGGCTCTTTAACCTGGAAAAGAGACGGCTGAGGGGAGATATGATAGAGGTCTATAAATTAATGAATGGAGTGGAACGGATAAACGTGGATCAATTGTTTACGCTATCAGAATATAGAAAGACTAGGGGACATGTAATGAAGCTACAGGGTAAACTATTTAAGACAAATAAGAGAAAATATTTCTTCACTCAACGTGTAATCAAACTCTGGAATCTGTTACCGGAGGATGTAGTAAGGGCTGTTAGTATAGCTGGGTTTAAAAAAGGTTTGGACAAGTTCCTGGAGGAAAGGTCCATAAACCACTATTAAAAAGGGACCCAGGATATCAATGCTTGACCCAGTACAAGCATTGTGGAACCTGTGTCTTTTGGGGATATTGCTAGGTACTGTCACGGTGACCCTGGGTAGAGCCTCCGTAGACCCAATAGGCCACTGCCTAGGGTATTGTGGTTTTTACTAACTGTTGTTCTCCTTTGAACAGAGTCAGTCAGTCAAGTGGTTAAAGCAAAATTAGGGTTTTATTCCCTTTCCCGGACAGATAATATTCCTTGCAAAAACACATAGGACAAAACAGCAACTAAACGAAAACAGCTAGAATATTTCTTCTCTCCTTGTTTCTCTCACAAGGTCACATTCGCTGAAGTTCAACACAAAGAGATGATGTCATCTGATAGGCAAATCGTACAGTCCATTGGCTCAGGATCTGTGCAAATGTTATCACTCTCCCAATGCATTAAACCTGGACCATTCCCAATGCTCTCCGTGTCCCATTCCTTACATGTGCTGGAGCATGGCTTGTTTTCTTGTGTCTGGTAAACCCCTTTCCTTTCAAGGTGCTTATCCCAGTCAGGGTTACAGAACTCTGGTACTGGCAATGTCTTTCTCTGGCTTGCCTCTTTTGACTTTCTTAGTAGGCAGTCTGAGTATCTTTCTGAGCTATAAGACTGCTCAGGGTTGTGCTCATTAAAACTTCTAGCCTCTTCCTCATACAGATAAGGTTTCAAGCTTGTTACCTTACTGCAGGCTTTGAAGTCAGCTTGAGCTAGGTTCCTCCGTGGCTCATGCAATCCCTCAGAGACTCTGCCCCACTTCCTGTTTGTGTGGAAATCCTTCCTAGGACTGTCGTACCAGAGACCAGCTGCTCTACTGCTCTGACCTCTGTTCCTTCTCTGACCACGATCCAGACTACTTCCTGGTTTAGACCAGGAACTTATATACCACCTCTCCTCTCCGCATGTTACGTCAGACTCTGAGGACAGGTGCTCCTGATGAGTTTCTCTAATTCTACCTGCGTCACTACTAGAGAAGGGAAACTTCATTTTAAACCCCTTCTGCTTTACTTGTGCTGACGGCACTGGCTGCACAGCTGTCTTCACACAGGCTGAGTCTTCCTGTCCAGCCAAGTTTAAGGTAAGCTCTTCCCTCTCACTAACCTCCATAGGTTCCACTGCATCACAGTACGTATGACCTAGATTGGCCACTGTTGGAAACAGGATACTGGGCTTGATGGACCTCGGTCTGACCCAGTATGGCATGTCTTCTGTTCTTATGTTCTTATGAATTTGTGATGAGTAATGATTATGGTCAAGTCTGTTTGGAAGGACTGAGCTGTGGTGGTATGATATTCTGCCTCTCTGGTGTTATAATGAACCTTTCCTCTTGTCTCTTCTATTTCTTTGACTATCACTATCTCTTACTCTGTCCTATCTTATTAATGGCGTTCTTTTCATATTTTCAGTATCATTTATGTAATATTGTAAACCGCTCTGATGCTTTGGCCTGAGCGGTATATCAAATGTAATAAACATAAACATAATAAACACATAGGAAACAAAGAGCTGAGAAGTTCAGAGGTGCTCCTGGGTATGCCTGAGATAAAAGGCAAGCACCTGCTTACAGTTCAGTGTGTGGAGAACTGCCTCCGCCCTGCTGGCATGAGGCTGCAGGAAGTAGATGGGGTACACCACCTGCTGGTTGCGATGGAATGGAGATACCACCTTGGGTAGAAACTTGGGATGCATGCGGTGCATGACCCTGTTCTTGTAGGATCTAGTGTATGATGGTTCTACCACCAATGTTTGAAGCTCACTGACCCTGAGGGCAAAGTTCGGCGCCATGAGGAATACCACCTTCCAGGAGAGATACTTGAGGTGGCAGGAGCAGAGAAGCTCAAAGGGTGGCATGGTGAGCACCATGTTAAGGTCCCACTCTGCCACCAGTGGGCAGATGGGCAGCTTTGACAGGAGCAGTCCTCTCAAGAAGCAAGACGTGAGGAGTTGAGCAGAGAGGGGTTTGCCCTCAATGAGACGGAGGTGCACCGTGAGAGTTAGACTTCAGCTCTGCCCAGGACAGGTGAAGCAGGTACTGCAGTACTAGCTGGATGGAGCAGGAGAAGGGGTTGACAAGACACTCTGCACACCAGACCGAGAACCTCTAATATTTGAAGGCGTACGCCCGATGGGTGGAGGTTCTGCGGGAAGCGAGGACGACCTCCTGCACTTCAATAGAGAGATTGAAAGGGGCCAGGGTTACCCTTTCAACAGCCAGGCCATGAGTGTCAGGGACCACAGGCTGGGGTGCAGGAGAAAGCCCTTCTCCTGAGTCAGTAGGCCTGGATTGCACCCAAGGGGAACCAGGGGTGATGTGGCCAGGCAAAGAAGCAAAAAATACCACAACTGCCTGGCAAATCATGGAGCCACCAGGATCACTGTGGCCTTGCCATGCTGGACCTTGAATAGGGTCTTCGCCATCAGTGGTGTGGGTAGGAAAGCGTAAAGGAGGCCCTCTGCCCAAGAGATCAGAAACGCATCCGCTGCCAAATGGAAAGGGTGTGGCGTCGGCAACAGAAGCAAGGCAGCTGGGCATTGGTTGGACTTCAAAGAGGTCCATTCTTGGGAGCCCCCAGTCCTGGAACAACTGGACAGTCACCCAGGAGTCCAGCCTCCACTCGTGTGGCTGGAGGCCCAGCTGAGCCAGTCCGCTAGGGTGTTGTCCTGGCTCGGGTAGTAAACTGCCCACAGGTGAATCCCGTTGCTACTAGTATATGAGCAGAGGCTCACCACTTCTTGGCAGAGCAGGGCCAAACCTTTGCCCCCCTGCTTGTTTATGCAGAACATTGCCATCTCGTTGTCAGTCTGAACCAGCGCTGCCTGGTGCTGCAGGTGGTAGTGAAAAGCTTGGAGGGCTAAGGCTACAGCTCAGAGCTCCAGGAGGTTGATTTGCTGGAGGCTCCATCGGTGACCAGTTGCCCTGAGTGCAGAAGTTGTCGGAATGTGCTCCCCATCCCAGTTTGGAAGCATATGTAGTGAGGATCCTTTCCGGTGCAGGGGGTTGGAAAGGCATCCTAGCCAGCAGACACTGGAGGTTTTACAAATGCTCAGTAGTAGTAGTAGTAGTAGTAATTAGTAGTTTTACCACCTAACAAGAGAGAGAACCAGGGGATGGGTAATGACCACCCTGTCCTGCAAGCATCCTGTGGCCTGGGACCATGGCAGGTAGAGAGTCGACTGGGCTGTCCGCATCTGCAGATAAATGTCTAGAGTGACATGCATCTTAGATGCCATATGTCCCAGTAGGTGGAGTATGAGGCAAGTCAACGCTGAGCAAAAGCACTGTGTGCTTGCGGCAAGTGTTTGGAGGCATAGGGCCCTGTCCCGAGGGAGAAAGGACCTGGAGTTCATAAGAGCTTGACTGGACACATTAAAGCCAGGGCCTGGATTGACTGGAGATGGGACTTCGGGTAGTTTATGACGAAGCCGAGATGCTCCAGCAGGAGGATGGTATGTGCTGTCACCTGACAGGCCTCGATGGCCATGCTGCCTTCTCCCTGCTGGAGATATGGCAACAATATTCCAAGAGAGAGCATCTTGAACCTTTCCCTCACCAGGAATCTGTTGAGATCCCACAGGTTGAGGATGGGGCGGAACCCTCCGGCCCTTTTTGGTACTCGGAAGGAAAGTGAATAGAACTCTGTGACCCCGAGGTGGGCTAGGACGGGTTACACTGCCTGGTCCTCCAGAAGGCCTGCAAATTCCTGCCAGAGCAGGTCCCAGTGGAGGGGAGTCCTGGGGGGCACTCCCAAGAACAATGGTGGATATGGAGGAGATAACTGCCTCTCACCAATCAAAGGGCCCACATGTCGGTGGTAATGGAAGGCCACCTGTGGGCAAAGAGCATCAGACACCTTCCTGTGAGCTACAGGGCTGTGCCTCCTGGGGGGAAGAGAGGCTATTGCCCAAGGAGTAAAAACCCCCTCCAGGTTGTGCCAGGGATGCGGGGCTGTGATTTGGGAGTCTTAGGTTTATGTGGGCTCTGCCCTTGTCCCTTGGCCTGCTAGCCCTGTTGGGGAGCTGGGAAGGCATGTATTGATTAAGGGTAGTTATATAGAAACATAGAAATATGAAAACAGAAAAAGACCACATGGCCTATCTAGTCTGTCCTTCCATAACAACAACTACAACAGTCCCCTTTTTACCTTTAGAGATCCTCTGTGTTAGTCCCATGCTTTTTTGAATTCAGTTACTGTCCTCATCTCTACCACCTCCACTGGGAGACTATTTCATGGATCCACTACTCTTTCCATAAAGAAATATTTCCGCATATCACTCCTGAATCTATCTCCCTTCACCCTCATCCCATGTCCCCTCGTAGCAGAACTTGCTTTCAATTGAAAGAGGCTCTCTCCCTGAACATTTATGCCACAGAGGTATTTAAACATCTCAATCAAATCACCTCTATCCCGCCTTTCCTCTAAGGTGTACATATTAAGATCCTTAAGTCTGTCCTCATATGCTTTATAATGAAGCCCATTAATCATTTTAGTAGCAACCCTCTGCACCGACTCCATCCTGTTCACATCCTTTTGAAGGTGCGGTCTCCAGAATTGCACACCATACTCCAAATGAGGTCGCACCAAAGACTTATACAGAGGCATTATCACCTCCTTTTTTCTGCTAGCCATTCCTCTCCGTATGCACCCAAGCATCCTTCTAGCTTTTGGCGTCGCCTTTTCTACCTGTTTAGCTACTTTAAGATCATCAGACACAACCACGCCTAGGTCCCGCTCTCTTTAGTGGACAAAAGTACTTCACCTCCTATACTGTATTGCTCCCTTGGATTGCTGCAGCCCAAATGCATGACCTTACATTTTTTAACATTAAATCCCAGCTGCCAAATTCTAGACCATTCTTCAAGCTTAGCTAGATCCCTCCTCATGTTATCTACACCTTCCTGGGTGTCTACTCTATTGCAGATTTTGGTATCATCTGCAAAGAGGCAAACCTTACCCGACAGCCCTTCCGCTATATCACTAACAAAGATGTTAAAAAGAATTGGACCAAGGACAGATCCCTGGGGCACACCACTGGTAACATCCTTCTCCTCAGAATGAGCGCCATTTACTTGTACTCTTTGTCGCCTAACTGGCCTGTAGTTTTCAACCACATCCTTACTTCCGCTTTTGTGTAAAGGCACCACATGAGCTTCTCTCCAGTCCTTTGGCACCACTCCCGACTCCAACGAGGCATTGAAAAGGTCAGTCAGTGGAGTTGCTAGAACGTCCCCATGTTCCTTCAGTATTCTAGGGTGTATCCCATCCGGTCCCATCGCTTTGTCTACTTTAAATTGAGCTAGTTTCTCACAAACACAGTCTTCTGAAAATTGTTCAAGATGTCCCTCGCTTCTGTTCCTATTTGTGGGTGTTTTCTGAGGTCCTGCTCCTGGTTCTTCATCTGTGAACACAGAACAAAAATATTTGTTAAGCAATTCCGCTTTATCCTTATCAGCTTCTACATATTCCCCCCCCCCCCCTGCACTCTTGAGTCTGACAATACCACTTTTGCCCTTCCTCTTCTCACTAATATATCTGAAAAATGTCTTATTCCCCCCATTTTATTGCATTGGCTATTTCCTCCTCCTTTTGACTCTTTGCCTTCTTGACTCCTTTGCTAGCTTCTCTAAGTTTTTCCAAATACAGATGCCTGTCTTCCTCTCTCTGTGATCTCTTGTATTTCATGAAGGCCTCCTTCTTTTTCTTCACTTTTTCAACTACTTCCTTAGAAAACCATAGCGGTCTCCTTTTCCTTTTGCCTTTATTTACCATTTTAACAAAAAGGTTGGTTGTCCTTAAAATATCCCCTTTCAGTTTTGCCCACTGTTTTTCTACATCCCCCAGCTGTTCCCATCCCACTAACGACTCCCTGAGGTATTGGGCCATCTTCGCAAAGTTAGTCTTCCTAAAGTCTAAGATCCTCACCTTGGAATGGATTCTAACAGCCCTAGTCCTAATACTGAACCACACCATCTGGTGATCACTGGATGCAAAATGATCTCCCACTACAACATCAGAAACACTTTCACCATTGGTAAGCACCAAGTCCAGTATGGTCCCTTCACGTGTGGGGTCTGTTACCAATTGCCTGAATAGTTATCCCTGTAGAGAATCCAGGATCTCCTTACTTCTAGATGATACTGCAGCAGGAATGTGTCAATCAACATCTGGCATACTGAAATCTCCTATCAATAGCACTTTCCCTTTCCTAGCAATGCTGCGTATGTCTTCAATTAACTCTCTGTCCACCTCTTCCTCTTATGAGGGTGGTCTGTATATCACACCAATGCAAACAGATTTCTCTTTCCCTCTTTCTAGTTTAACCCACAATGCCTCCTCTCTTCCTTTTAAGCTCTGTAATTCCAAAGCTTTAATAGTAGTTTTTACATATAGTGCCACTCCTCTTCCCCTTCTTCCTACCTTGTCCTTTCTGAATAAAGTATAGCCAGGTATAGTTACATCCCAGTCATGGTTTTCTGTGAACCATGTTTCTGTAACTGCCACTAAATCCAAGTCAGCCACTCCCACCAAAGCTTCAACATCAGGGATCTTATTTCCCATGCTACAGGCATTTATACACACTGCTTTCCATATGTTACCCCTGTTACCCATAGGGGTTTCATGAGGGTGGGACAGGGGAAGGATGTGCTTGGGGGCATGAGTTTCCGCCAATTCTATATTGTTGGTTGCTCATTGCCAAAATGCTTCTGGAAGAGATGAGTCTTGAGTTGTGCAAGCACCGTGGAATTCGGGCCAGCGCTGGATCTGCCAATGGGGAATCAACGACCAGAATAGCTTGAGGAATTCGAGACCGGTTCCGGGGCATCGATGGCTCCCAGTGAAGCAACTTGGATGGCCACTCCTTGCTGTCGCCCTTGGCCTCCCGTTGAGGGCTGCCGGACCAGGGACCCATGGGATATCCCCACTTTCCCCAACTCATCACCTGACAGGGTACTCAAAGTTTTCTGGCACTTCTTGGCTCTATCCTTGATACAGGAGCTCTGGCCGGAGGTTCCGTGGTCCCGAGGCTCCAAGGCCATATGGTCTCTGCGGGAGCTAGAGATAGTGGAAGGAATCTCGGAGCAGGGTCACGCTTAGGACTCCAGGGCTGAGTTGATCTTCTGAAAAATCAACTTATGTTACTGCGGACATTTCTTGAGGGCCTTAGAGGTCATCTGCTTACAGAGACCGCAGACCGAGGCATTGTGGTCCAGCCCGAGGCATCGAAGGCAGCAATTGTGTGGATCCAAGCAAGACATATTATGAGAGCAGTGATCACACGACTTGAAGCCATTGGCCAAGGACATGGCGGGGAAGACTATCCCCATGAGGTCAATTCACGGGCTCGGCCAGGAAAAAGCTATGAACCCACGCCAAATAAAAAAGTAAGAAAAGAAAAGGAAAAAAAAAAACAATGACGTGATGTGAGACAAGAGGGCTTGGGGGTGGGAAAAGGCATTGATATGCTACCAGAGAAAGCGAAAAAGACGACAAAAATCAAAACCTTTTTTCCATGGAAATGACATGTTCGATGGGCTCCGGGGAACATTTCTTATAAAATGTTTTATAAACTGTAAAATAGTTATCTCCAAGTTATAATGCCGTGTTCAATGTAATTTCAGTTTGCTCAAAGTAAACCACCTTGAATCTTGAAAGGCGGTATATAAGAAATGTTAAATAAATAAATAGCCACTGAGGATGAGTAAGGTGCTATGGTCTGGCAGAGCATTCTCTTTTATTGGATAGAACCGTGTCCATTGAGGCCAGAAGCACAAGGCTCATAGCTGAATTGTGTGGCTTTAATAGCAACTTCAGATGATTACTAGAGGCATCAGATCATTAGCTATTAAGTTTATTTGCCTTACAAATACAATCAAGCTGGGACTCTGTTTGGCAAAACACTACACAATAATTCTAAAATTGTTTTTAATATCTTCTCCACTTCTTGAGATACCACAATGCCCCATGAAGTACCTAAAATTGATAGCATTCTTCACCTCCCATTTTCAAACCCATCATGAGTCACTGGTTATGTCCCTATTTCAACATCATCTTACAGATTATTGATAATATTGTCTACTATAAGTAACTTTTGTTGGACATTTGAGATTTGCAATTCAGGCATGTGTCTTATATTGAGAAGGATCCTCATGCTTTGCAACTCCACAGGTTCCAGCAATCTTGGATGGGAATGGCGGATCTTGTTTAGTTCTTGATGTGTTCGTATGTGTATGTGCCTCAGTGACTGTAGTATTGATGGTGGGTTTAGGAGTGTTGTTGATAGTTCTAGATGGACAGATAGTGGGTCCCGATGTATTAGTGGTGTGTCTGCATTTGTGGTGGAGGGTAATATGCTAGGATGAGGGCACTGAAGTACCAGTTTATATGGGCTCTGGCTCAGAGGATACAGGCAACACAGGAGGAGAAGATGCCTTCTGCGGGGCATCTACATACCCAGCATCCAGTTCCTGGACTTGCCAGAGGAGCAATATCTAAAGGAGGTTTTGATTTGTTAAGAAGATCATTCTCCATCTATGCCAAGAGTTATTGGATGAGATGAGTCTTCTATTAGGCATAGCCATGTCTCACTAATTCATCTGAGCATCACCATTGCCCTTTTTGGCACAGGAAACTTACAAAATGCTTGATGTGACTATAGGCACAAATGAATATGTCCAGGAAACCCCTCTAAGAAATGCTTTCAAGTTCATTAAAGTGCACATCCAGGCAAGGACTTCTTATACAGCTATAACCAAGGTTTAAAACATGTAAACGGTAAAATCTCATGGCTATATTTATTTATTTATTTTATTTTATTTACATTCTCTTATATACCGCGCTATTCTGCATCAGTGCGGTTTACATTGAACAGGGCATTATAACTTGGAGATAACTATTTTACAGGGAACATGTAAATGAGTATGAACATGTATATGAGTGTAACAGAGAAACTCCAATTTACCAATCCAGAGTAGTGGAGAACTACTGTGCTGAGTGGACACTACTCCCTAGCATAGGTGAAATAAAGGCCTCAATCAGGTCATTAACTTTGGTATGATTTTAGCCATCATAGAGCTTTCAGCAGAACAAGTCTTATTCACCCAACGTTACTACCAATTTTCAGATCCGGTCTCCCACCCCCCATAGCTCATTCATAAAATCTACCAAACTACCCACGCACATTTTAACACTATCCATAACTGATTGATGACATGAGTTGTAAATTTCGCAGTTTGTAAATATTTAAGAACTTGTTATTGTAATTTGTAAATAATTACATTGCCTAAATTTGCCAAAGGTTCCTGTTATGAGCTGTAAATAATTACACAGGTACACTAAAAAAAGTTTTTTTTAAACTGCCTCTAATGTTTCGATTGATTTTTACGTTTTTTGGTGCGCTGAATCCAAATCTGGTAACCAATTTGCTCCATCACGTACAGATTTTTTGCTACATTGGGTTAGCAGTTTGAGGTGAACGTTTCAGATTGAGTGCGATCGAGATAAAAGTTTCTTGGATGAATTCTATTTACTAATTGTTTAGTAGTTATTCAAATAAGAATAAAGAAAATTGTAACAAGACAGCACATAAGAATAGAGTAATGTCAACAAAACACACTGTGATGGTAGCAAAATTGTCTGCACTTAAAACAGCCACATACATGTGCACAAACATTGAGCATATAAGAGCGAGGTTAGACACAAAGCAAAGCAAAGAAATGTGCAAAAAATGTTGTACAGGTATGTATGTAAGAATAGAAAACGCAAACCGCACCATTGCAATACATGAAGACAAACACTCGATGGTGTGAAAATAAAATTCTAATAAATGAGATCCGACACTGTGGTAATAACTAGCAAATTTTTATTTCAAAGTTTAGTAAAAACACGATATTTGTCAACACAGTTTAGATTTTAAAGTCATTCTTGGGTCAATCAATCTCCTGGTGGGCCCGTTTCTTCTTCCCCGAATGCTTCTCTTGGTGCGCTGCTTGGCGTATTTTTCATCTGGGGTTTCCCGCAGCAGCAACCAGCAGAAATCAGCCATCATAGTGGTGTTCCATCTTCCTTGGTACCTTCTCTCTGCGTCCTTGATGTCCTGGTGAAACCTTTCACCTTGTTCTTCACTGTACGCCCCCAAGTGTTCGGGAAAGTAGTTCACATGGGAGTGCAAGAAATGGACTTTCAGGCTCATGTTACAGCCTTGTTCTTTGAAGGCATTGAGCATCCTGGCAACAATATCCTTATAGTTCTCATCCCGCCTGTTCCCCAAGAATTTGAGAACAACATCCTTGAAGGAATCCCAGGCTTCTTTTTCCTTCTCAGACATCGTTTCAGCGAATGCTCCATCTGAAATGAGTTTCCTTATATCAGGGCCAACAAACACTCCTTCCTTTAGCTTTGCTTCAGAAAGTCGGGGGAACTTTGAGCAAAGGTACCGAAAGCACTCACCATCTTTTGGAAGGGACTTGATGAATTCCTTAATGAGACCCAACTTAATGTGGAGAGGTGGTAATAGAATTTTATCACGAGGTATCAAGCTCTCATGAAGAACATTTTTCTCACCGGGTCTCAAATACTCCCGAATTGGCCAGTCTTTTTTCCCCCAGTGTAGGTCGCGGGCCCGGCTATCCCATAAGCAAAGGAAGCAGGGATATTTGGTGAAACCGGATTGCTGCCCTAATAGCATGGATAGAATTTTAAAGTCTCCACAAATCATCCACTTATGCTCATCATAACGAATCTTCTGAAGAATCAGGGCCAAATTCTCGTATTTTTCTTGGAGAATAACAGAGTGAGCAATAGGAACTGAAGCGAATGTGTTGCCATTATGAAGAATACCTTTTATGCTGTCTTTTGACGAATCAATGAACAGCCGCCATTCAGCAGGATCATACTTGAGTTTAAACTTTTCCATCACTCTGTATATATCGTTGCAAAATACCAAATCTTCCTCTTTGCTGAAATACTTCAAAAATTGTGTCTCGCGGTTGCGGTACCAATAAAAAGTTGTTCCTGGTGACAATAGATTTTTCTGTTTAAGCCGAGAACCTAGCAGTTGGGCAGCATCTTTTGGGAGTCCTAAATCCCAGACTAAATCATTCAATTCAGCTTGAGAGAAAAGTTCAGGTTTCGGATCTGGTTCAGTTTCAAACTCGGAAGTACTGGACTCATCGGGAAAAGCCATCTGATGAGTCTCATCATGATCAGAACCGTCCACACAAATATGATCGAAAGATTTTGGTGGTTCAGGCACAGGTACTTCGTTGCTATGAGGCATAGGCCTAATTGCTGAGGGAAGGTTGGGGTAACTTATTATGTTCTTATTTTTTAAGTTGTATCCCTTCACAATGCAAGAGCAAAAATAGCAGTCACTGCTGTGGTCTCTTTGTTCACGCCACATCATAGGTATTCCGAAACGAAATGCTTGTTTTTTACCTTTCATCCATAAGCGTAGATCTTCCTCACATGTCTTGCACACTTTGTGAGGAGCCCACGGTTTGTCTTGATCGCCTAACTTCAAACCGAAATAGGCGAAATATACTTTTTTAATAAATGCAGAAATGTTCCTCTGCCGCTTTTTCACGGTATATTCCCCACAAATAAAACAAAAACTGTCCGGAGAGTTGACGCAACCTCTGGCTCTGTGAGCCATCACAAATACACAGCACTGCAAACTACAACTGTAGTGAACCACTTCGGAATAAAGCTGAATTACGACTGAGCAAACTAAAGGTAATAATGAACTTGCAAGAAACTGAAATTTGACAGGAACGTTCATGTCGCAACCACCGTGTTTGAGCGACCGAACAAGGCGAGGCGAACAGGAAAGAACATGCGCCAGCGCGAGTACTGGATTTAGCCCCCCGCCTCCCAATTGTCCTGTTAATGTATAAAATGAATACAAAACACTCTAAAATATCATGAGGGAGTGTTTCTAGTTAGTTAAACCATTACAACCTCTATTTTGGGCCAAGAAAATAAACTGCAGTCGGCTAAAAAGAAATTATGTGAACATTCCTTATATGGGTAAGAAATCTAATTTTGCAAGAAAACGTGACGTGATGGAACATTTTGGCTATTTTTCCTGGATTCAGCACCCCAAAATCTATAGGAATCAGTTGCAAAACTGGAGGCAGTTTTTTGGTAGTGTACCTGTGTTATTATTGTTTATACCGTTTTTTTGTATATAGTTGCAATGTTGCATAATGTTCCATGTATTTTTTCATCACTGTTCTCTGTAAACCGCCACTGATCTTGGGAAGTGGCGGTATATAAAAGTTTTCAAATAAATAAGTCTGTCATGTGGAGTGGAGGAGTGGCCTAGTGGTTGGGGCAAGGTACTTCAGACCGGAAGGTTGGGGGTTCACATCCCACTAGAGAACAGCAACCTTGGGCCGGAAGGACTGGGGTTTCTAGTCCCACAGGTGCTCCTTGTGGTCTTGGGCAAGCCACTTAACCCTCCATAGCCCATGTTCCCTGTAAAATAGTTATCTCCAAGTTATAATGCCCTGTTCCATGTAATTTCAGTTTGTTCAATGTAGACCACACTGATGCAGAATAGCGCGGTATATAAGAGAATGTAAATAAATAAATAGAGTTATTAGAGTTTCTCTTTTATGTTCATATTTCAACTATGGTACATAATGGGAATCTCATGCTACAGTCGATAAAAAATAACTTCATTATATAATACTAATGGCAAAATTAGACCTTACTTGCTAATTGTCTTTCCTTGAGTCCCTCCAGGCCGCCTTCTTCTTTCTTCTTCCTTCGCCAGATTCATGCCCTTCGCTCCTCCCTCGATCCGCATTCCCTCACAACCCTCCTTCTGTCACTAGTGATTTCCCGACATGACTACTGTAATGGTGCACTCGCTAGTCTTTCCCTTTATCAGCTTCGCCATCTTCAGCTCCTTCAAAATACCACAGCCTGGATCCTCACACACTCCTCTCATTGTGAGCACATCACACCTACCTTAATCCATCTTCACTGGCTTCCCATAAAATACCATACTGATTACAAAATCCTTACCTTAGCTCACCAGGCAATTCACACTGGCACTCCACAATACTTAGCTGATCTCCTCCAATTCTACTCCCCCCACCGTCTCCTCGGGTCCTTACACACCCAGTGCCTGGCCCTTTCCCTCTGCCTCACGAGCACATTTAGAACAGACACTCCACTCTGCCGCCTTCTTTCTTGCCCCTGCCTTATGGAACTCCCTGTCTCTCATCCTGCATGCAGAATCCTCATACATCCGGTTCAAATCATTGCTCAAAATCCACCTGTTCCAACTAGCATGACTTCCCCCCCTCAACCTGAAATTAGTTCTCCCCTCTTGCCTAGGTTGCCCTTTGTTCCCTGTATTTTCTGCGCTGCCTTCGCTCTTTTAAGTTTGCTGTGGGCCTGGCAGCTGTTTGCTGCCAGGCTGAAGTCTCTTGGTGTGGCCGTTATCATGAGATTTCAGCCCAGCAAGAAATAGCCACCAAGCCCTCAGCAGAGACTTATGAGAAAGGAGGCAGCATGGCAAACATGATAAAGTAAGCTTGCCACGCTGCGGCCACCACCACTGTATGGGCCCCACTGTCTGTCTTTCTGTCCCCTCCCCCCCCCCACACACACACATTGCAGGGGTTGCTTGGGTGAAATTTATGCCAGTGCATAGCCCTCAATACACACACATGAAAAGACAGATGAGAAATGGGTTATTAGATGGGTGATCAGACATAGTGCAGATATCTGAAGATGGTATTCTCTAGCCAAAGACTGCTATCCCCATGATAGCCCTGTACAAATAATGAATATTGATCAGCATCTAACTAAATTCCTACAAGCTATATGAAATGGATGACGTACCAGGTCTTTAAAAAGACATGTCCCCAGTAATATTAGAGGTCAGAAATAAGGAGGTCATTTCAGAAGCCTTCTGTGACATTTACACATGTAAATAGCATACAATGACACTATTTACGAGTGTAAAATGCCGTGGACACACCGATTCAAATAAAGTTTGTACTACATACAGTTTAGGGCAGTCCAAAATATTATACTAAGGAATACATGTGGAGGCAAATTTTAGAAAGGACATCGAAGTTCAATCTGGGATGTCTAAGCCAGAACATCTGGAAAAAAAAAAAGCTAGCACGTCCAGGTGTCCAGATGCAGACACGATTTCACAAATGTGGACATGCCCGATAGCTGCAGACAGATCAAGAGATCATACAGCGATAGTAATATTCCCACAGTCCCAAGAACGATGAACTTCGCTGAGCAGTGAGAGAAGGATGGTGTCTGTAGAGTGGCCAGCGCGGAATCCGGACTGATGGGAATCTAAAGCACTGGTGAGTTCAAGGTGAGAGGTCAACTGCTGGGAAACTAGCTTCTCCAATAGTTTGGAAAGAAAAGAAAGATTGGAGATGGATGGTAGTTAGAGAGAGCGGTTTTGTCACGGGTGGGCTTTTTCAGAAGGGGCTTGATAATGGCTTCTTTCCAGGCAGAGAGAAAGACACCAGAGCTGAGAGTGTTGTTGATGATGGTAGCAATATTTATCTGCTAACTGGAAAGCCTGTACCAGTCATCACCTAGACCAGATAGTATGCAGAAGCCATTGTCCAGAGAATTTACTGAATATTTAGTTTCATTTTAACCCTTGAAAAAGGTAATAGTGTAAATACAATGTAGATAGTTTCCCCAGTTGTTTCCATGTTGATTTCCCTGTTTATTGTAAAGTTTACAACTCAGAATGCCTGTGTTGTATAGTTGACGTTGAATGTAAACCGCACTGATCTGAAAAGCGCGGTATAGAAGAACTGTTAAATAAATAAATAAATAAACCCATGCCAGCCAGCTTTTAAAACAATGCTGACAGCCACAGGCTCAATATTTGCCTGGGTAGTTTTCTGAAACATGGAGCTTGCAGATAGAAGCTGAACCTGTTGATACCGCGATACGGCCAAAAGGGAGAACAGTTCTATCTCCTTGATGAATGTCAACCCCCCCCCCCAAATAAAAGCACTAAATTGGGCCCCCCCATATCCTCTATAAATCTGCAGAACTGCTAATAAAAAAAAGTAGCCTCCCCCCCCTCCTTCAGCACTTATCCCCCCCCCCCCGACAGCTCCCAATCCCCATCAGAGCTGTCAACGAGGGGGAAATCAGTGCACCTCCTAACAAAGACAACCATCATAGCTAGCCACTTAAGTACCCAAAGGTCTCCCCCTCCTGATCCTTTAAAAAAAACAAAAACAAACAAATGAAAAAACAGCTAGCCAGTTGGAGTCCTAATCTCTCTTCCCTTCCTCCCCCTTTAAAACAAACAGTAGCCCTAGCTAGCCAGTCAGCTTGGGGAGCCCCCTGAGCCCTCCCCATACCCAAATCCAAACCATGCTTTTACTCTGTGGTAGTTCGGTGGCCAATGGGGGCAGGAGTGGTCTTCCCCACTCCTGCTCCCTTTGTCGGGCCTGCTCAAAATGGCCACAAATCATGTAGTCTGGCTCCCTTGGTTCATGCTAGGGAGGGCTGTGAGATCATGATCATTTCTGAAAGACCTATTGAGGGCAGCTCTATGTCCTTCCTTTGGACTTAAGTGGAGACCCAAGAGGCCTGCATTTGCAGCTCCTATGGGAATTCCTGCAATACCTGCCGATGTAGGTATTGTGGATCTCCATGATAAGTCCAGTACTTCCATGGTATCCGGCATGGGGAAAGCTAGGAATGCCTCCTGCCGATACTGCCGGGTTTGGGACTTAACTGTGGGCATTTTGCAGTTATCACACCACAATAGTTGCAAAAGGGTACCGCAGTTTAGTAAGCAAGCCTGCATTTTATATCCCCCACACTTTAAAATCATTTGATGTAATGTGCATATAAATGGAAAAGAATGATTGTTTCAACCTCCCCCCTCCCCCCCCCACTGCATATCATAGCAGTTGTAGCAATACCTTTGTGAATCTTGTTCATTGTAAGGTCAAAACAGATAAGTTATGGATGCTGGAGGTGCTGAATGCAGGATTGGGGCTGGCCTGATCAGCGCTGGGGAGCCGACCACAGCCATGATCAGCCTCACAGCAGAGTTGGCTGCAGCTAATGCTAACTCTTGAGGAGGTGTTATCTGCAGCTGCGACAAAGCCCAATTCGGCAGCCATTGCACGACACCGTTTCACATGATGGCTGCAATCGGCGTGCCTACTCCCCACTCTGATCCCGCACCCCTAGGTCTGCCACTTGAAACGCAGACAGCGCAGAAAAGTGCCTGCGATATCTGGATTTCTCCTGCATTAGCTGCTGCCTCCACATGATAAATCAGTGTTAGCCCCACAGTAACAACTACTGCCACTGAGTAGACATACAGCTATCAGCAAAATAGAGTGTGTACCCAGTAACCAAATCCTACCAGTTTTTGTCGGACGTTTTTGCCATGGGAGGTGTCCCTCTCTTGAAGCGTAACTTCCCTTTTAATAAAACTTTTAAGTGAACGTCATGTAAGTTTATGAAGAATCGCGAAATATTGCACACTTTTCAGTGCTATACCACAATATAATACGATAAAATACTTGAATACTCATCAAAAGCGCCCTCCTCTGACTCGATTGAACAAACAATGATCCACCGTCCTAACGGTTAAACTTGCGCTTCATCACCGATACATGGGCGATCGCAGTTACTGACTTACTTACATGACTGGATGAACTTACTTACTGACTTACTTACATGACGTTCACTTAGAAGTTTAATTAAAAGGGAAGTTACGCTTCAAGAGAGGGACACCTCCCATGGCAAAAAATTCCGACAAAAACTGGTAGGATTTGGTTACTGGGTGCACACTCTATTTTGCTGATAGCTTTATGAGTTTGGGTGTGTGGTTGTAATAGACTGAGTAGACATACGCCACATCTAAAGCTACTTAAAAGTAGAATCCATATAGGTGACTGGATGTATCTCATACGGAATCTTATGAACAGAGGTAAATGAAACATATTACATGATCAAATAGCTACATTACAATATGCGATTTGTTGATAAAGGCCCTGAACAAAAAATATTTAAATTAGAGAAGCTCATTTCTTAGCATGCATTTGGTTCATTAGCAATGTACGGGCTGCAAAATCACTTTCACATAAACTGGCATACAAATTAGTGCATGCACAATCAATTTGCACCATTACAAACGTTTAATGCATGTTAAGATTTTTTATTATTGAAACAAAAAGTTTGAAATGACCTGAAAAAACTACCTGAAAGCAATGTAAAGGTTTGAAAAATTCACAAATGCCTATGTACATCCTTAACATCAATAGATGAAAAACTGAATACAATTTATAAGCTTTACTTCATGAAAAAAAATTCATTAGATTAAACAGCAATGGCCTACTTGGGAAATTATTTGCTTAAGAGTTTTTTTATACTGGTTTATCATTTTATTTATTTATTTACATTCTCTTATATACCGCGCTATTCTGCATCAGTGTGGTTTACATTGAACAAACTGAAATTACATTGAACAGGGAATTATAACTTGGAGATAATTATTTTACAGGGAACATGGGCTATGGAGGGTTAAGTGGCTTGCCCAAGACCACAAGGAGCACCTGTGGGACTAGAAACCCCTGTCCTTCCGGCCCAAGGTTGCTGTCCTCTAGAGCGATTTGAACCCCTGACCTTCTGGCCTGAAGTACCTTGCCCCAACCACAAGGCCACTCCTCCACTCCACTGCTGTAAACTTTCAGTGAAAGTGGTTTACACTGTAACTTAAACTTGGTAATGTACATTAAAACAGGGCCATTGGGACTTCCGGTGACGTCACGGAGCGAATGGCTGTGTGCTAGCTGAGCTCCTGTGGAGTCCTGCATTATTAGGGGAAAAAGTGTGGACCCCGGCGCCCGAGTGAGAGGAGAACGGGTCAGGACGATGGCTCAAGCAGCGAAGAAGAAGCTGGCGGGCTTCCGCTCGCCATATGTGACGAGGAAGGAGGATGCGGAGCGGACGGCTGCTGAAACAGCAAGGCCGGGTAGCAAGGCGAGCTCGTCGGAGGATGAGGAGAGCGAGGAGATCCAGGAGATGGCGCTGCCTCTCCGGGAGTGGCTACGGGCTTTCAGAAGAGGCATGCGTGCCGACCTGGAGGAGATGCGAAAGGACATTAAAGACTCGCTGACGAGTTTGCATCAGGATCTGAGCGGCCTGGGCGACCGCGTGGTGGCTCTCGAAGAGCACACGGAGGCCTGTAGTGGTGAACTACAGGGGGTGGCAGAGGCGCAGTGCAAATTGGAGAAGCAGCAGGAGGCGATTGTGGAGAAGTTGGAGGAGATAGAGGATCGGGCCCGCCGGAATAATCTGCGGGTGAAAGGCATTGCAGAGTCGGAGGGGCAACAGAACTGTGAGCAGGTGGTCCGGCGTCTATGTGCGCATATTTTGGCCCTGGAGGGTGGTACGACGCCAGTGGAGCGGGAGATTGGGATAGAGCGGGCGCATCGCAGTCTGGGCCCGCGGCGTGATAAACAGCCCCGCGACATCATCGCATGTATGAGCAGCTTCCCACTAAAAGAGAAGATCCTGCAGATAGCCCGGAAATATGGGCGGATTGCGTGGGAAGGAGCGGAGGTGGACATTTTTAATGATTTGTCCAAAGGGACCTTGGACCGTCGGAGAGGCCTGCGGGAAGTCACTGCCTACCTGAGAGGGAAAAGCTTGCGATACAGGTGGCTGTTCCCTTTCGGCCTCTTAGTAACTGTGAATGGCGTGACATGGAAGGTGAAGGAGGCCGAGGAAGCCTGGACTGTGTTGGGTGAGCTGGGTTGCGAACAGCTCCCGAAGAGAGTAGGCAGTCCGGGAGAGAAACAGACGGGCGGCGCAGCAAACCCCCGGTGGCAGCGCGTGGCAGAGAAAGGACGTCGGCTGCAGCGGAAGGGGGCCGACAGAGATGTGGGGCAGTCGGCGCACCCGGTGGAGTGAGAGCTTGCCCCTTTGACTCTGGGGCTGGACTTAGAACTGTGAGAGGGTTTGCCCTCTGGACTTTGGGGTGATAGTTTTGGGGGACTTGGGGGGGGGAGGGCGAGTAGGGGAGCGGGAGCGGGGAGGTAGGAGGGCTGTGTTGGAGGGTAGGTGGTGTGGGAGGAGGGCGGGGGGTGGTCTGGGGGGAGATGCAGGACCGTCACAATCGGAAGGAAGGTAAAATGGAGGAGTGGTGGAGGGGGGGGGGAGGGGGGGGGGGCTGGGTTCGGACACCGGGTAGAGGAAGGGGGGGTTAGTAGGAGTAAGGAACACGATGTTGCGGGTGGGCACGCTTAATGTGCGGGGTTTAAACACGCCTACCAAGCGGCGTTTATTGTTCCGGGAGGCTGAGAAGAATGACTGGGATGTGATCTTAGTACAGGAGACGCATCTGCGTCGTCGAGATGTGGGGCTGATGAGACACCCACGGTATGGTGAACAGTACTATTCTTGTAGTCGGGAGGGAGGTAAGAAAGGGGGGGTAGCGGTGATCTTACGGGGGGGTAGGGGGATTCAAGTGACACGGAGCTTTGAGGATGGGGAGGGGCGGGTGGTGGGGGTGGTGGGCAGCTGGAGGGGAGAGGAAATAATGATTGTGTCGGTGTATGGGCCGAATGGAGTGCAAGTGGGGTTCTGGCAGAGGGTGTGTAAGTTGTTGGGGCAACGGGGGGGGGGAAGGGTGGTGGGGGGTGATTTTAATGTTGTATTGGAGCACTTGATGGATAGGGAGTCGGGGAGGGGGGAGGGTCGGGGGAGGGATAGGAGGGCCTTGCAGCGGTTGATGAAACGGTTGAATTTGGTAGATGCCTAGCGAGTGTTGCACCCTCGGAAGCGCGAGTTCACACACTACTCCATCCCCCATAATAGCTGGAGCCGGATAGATATGATGCTGGTGGATCAGGAATGGATGCTGGGGGTGGGAGGGGGGGGATTGTACCCGTTGCCTGGTCCGATCATAAAGCGGTCGAAGTAGGGTTTAAGGGGCGGGATAGGGACGGGTTGCGGTTTTGGCGCCTGAATGAAGGGTTGCTGAAGTGCCCAGCGGTGGTGAGAGATATAAGGGAAGGGATTAAGGAATACTTGGCGAGGAATGACATGGGGGAGGTTCGGGTGGCGATGGTGTGGGAGGGGCTCAAGGCGGTTATTAGAGGGAAGTTCATTCAGTGGGGGGCGCGTAGGAAAAGGGAGCGATATGAAAAGGAGCGGGATTTAGGGAGGAGGTTGCTGGAGGCAGAGGAGGTGTTTAGGAGATCTGGGAGGGAAGGGGCTTGGGGGGTGATGGAAGCGCTACGGGGGGAATTGCAGGGTCTGCAGGTGGAGAGGGTAGCGATGGAGCTGGCCTGGGTGCAACAACGGTTTTATGAGTTTGGTAATAGAGCAGGGCGGATATTGGCCCAGCGGCTGCGGAGTCGCAGGGTGGCATCTCGGATTTATCAGATTAAGGGGAAAGGGGGGGAGGTGCTGTTTCGGGAAGGGGAAATTCAGGAACGCTTTCGGCAGTTTTACCAGGAACTCTATACGGCGGAAGAGGGGGTGGAGGGGGAGGGTATAGAACGGTATCTGGAGGGGGTCAGGCTTCCAAGTTTGTCCGGGGAAGCATGGGAGGTAATGGAGGCCCGGATTGGTTTGGCAGAGGTGGAGCGTGCTATTCAGGGGTTGCCCAGGGGAAAGGCGCCGGGGTTAGATGGACTCCCGAGTTCGTTCTACCGGGTCTTCCAGGCGGAGATTGGAGAGGTTCTGTGTAGGGTGTTTAATGGGATGTTGGAGGAGGGGGGTGAACTGCCGGTGGGGATGTTGACCGCTGGGATTACGGTGCTGCCGAAGGGGGGGAGGGACCCGCTGGAGTGTGGGTCTTTTAGACCTATTTCACTTCTAAATGTGGATGTTAAGGTGCTAGCCAAGATTCTGGCGGGCCGTGTGGGGCCCTGGCTGCCAACAGTGATCAAGAATGACCAGACGGGGTTTATCCTGGGACGCCAGGCGGCTGATAACATAAAACGGGCGGTGGGGGTGCTCTGGGAAGCGTGGCGTGGGACGGAGGAGTTCTTGTTAATGTCTGTAGATGCCGAAAAGGCTTTTGATAGGGTGCACTGGGGCTTTTTGATGAAGGTGTTGGAGCGCCTGGGGGTGGGGGAGAATATGGCGCGATGGATCCGCGGGCTTTATAAGGGGCCGAGGGCTCGGGTGAAGGTCAATGGTTGTTACTCGAGGGACTTTAGTTTGGGAAGGGGGACGAGGCAGGGGTGTCCTCTCTCACCGCTGCTTTTTGCAATGAGTGTGGAGCCCCTGGCGGAGGCTATTCGATCAAATGAGCGGATTCGGGGTCTGGAAAGAGGGGGGGTGGCTCATAAAATATCCCTTTATGCGGATGATATTCTGCTGTATTTGGAGCGGCCGGAGGAGTCTCTACCGGAGGCCATGGCGGAGATGCAGGCGTTTGGGGCAGTTTCCGGATTCAAAATGAATGTGGAGAAGACGGAGGTATTGCGGGTTCGGGTTTCACCGAGGGTGGAGGGGCGGTTGCGGGGTATGTATCCACTGAGGTGGGTCAACCAGACGTTGAAATATCTGGGGGTGCAACTGGGAGCCAAATATGGTGATCTGTACCGGATTAATTACCCGGGGGTAGTGCGGGCGTTGGAGAGGGATATGGAGGGTTGGATGAGACAGGACGTTTCGTGGTTAGGACGGATGGCCGGGGTTAAGATGAATGTGTTACCAAGGCTGTTGTACCTATTTCAGGCCTTGCCGGTGCGGGTGCCCGATGCCATGTTACGGCGAGTGCAACGGAAAGTCTTTCAGTATATTTGGAACAAACGGCCGCCGCGGTTGGCCCAAGCGGTGCTTTATGCTCCGCGGATGGAGGGGTGGCTTGGGGTGCCTAATATCCTTGATTACTACCGGGCGGCGCAATTACGGCATGTTCTGGACTGGCGGAAGCGGGAGGATATGAAGCCTTGGGTACATTTGGAGCGTACAGTGGTGAAGGGCGGTCGCCTGGAGGCATGGCTGTGGGCGGGGAGGAAGAATCGCAAGGAGTTAGGAGCGGGGTCGCCGGCTATGCAGCAGGTGGCCCGGGTGTGGGACGGGGTGAGACGCGGAGGTCGGGGGAAGGGGACTTGTTTTCTGTAATGATGCCGTGGCGTGGATGGAAGCCATTCACACCGGGCTGGGGCGGGGGACGGTTTGATAGTTGGATGGAGAAGGGGCTGGTGTGTTTCTACCAACTGCTGGAGGAGGGGGTGGTGCGGTCCTTTGAGGCAGTTCGGGTGGAATATGGATTGGAGGAGCGGGATCGCTATGCGTATGTTCAGGCGAGCTCCTTCTTAAGAGGGGGTAGGGGGATGGGGGGGATGGGGGGGGATGTGTCGGCCATTGAGGCGCTCTGGTATGGGAGGTTCGGGTCCAGAGGGAAGATTTCTGGGTTGTATCAGGCTGTTCGGGAACGGGGGGAGGGACGGTTCCCCTATATGCTAGCGTGGGAGCAGGATTTGGGGAGGCCCTTGACAGCAGTAGATTGGAAACAGATATGGGATAGGGTTAGGGTGCTACCATGGGCCAGTAGCATTAGGGAAAATTGGTATAAGATCTTATTCCGGTGGTATTATACCCCGGAGCGCTTACATAGGATATTTCCGGGGGTGGCGGAGGGTTGCTGGCGGGAGTGCGGGGGGGTAGGCACTTTTTGGCATATCTGGTGGGGGTGTCCTAAGGTATAAAGTTTCTGGGGACAGGTGATACAGTGGATCCATCAGCATCTTGGAGAGGAAGTCTGGTTAGATCCCAGGGTATGCTTGCTGTCCTGGTGGGGAGGGGGGCAAGGGGATCCCGCCCATGATACGAGCATGCATGAGTGCGGCACGGTGTGCGTTGGCGGCAGCGTGGAAGAGGGTGGGGGTACCTACAGTGGGGGAGTGGGAAAGTAGGCTTCGGCAGGTGGTCCTCATGGAACAATTGACAGCGGTTAGGAGGGAACGTGTGGCGAAATTTATGGCTAATTGGGGTGACTTATGGAGTGTCCTGGGGGGGGGTGGGAAGGGGGGGAAGGGAGGGGGGATGGTTAGTGGGGGGGGAAGGGTAGGCAGTAGGTGTAGCAGGGGAGGTGGGAAGTGGGGGTTCTTTTGGGGGGGGGCAGGGGGCTGGTTGGTTGTGGGGTATTTACTGGTGTTGGATGTTGCTGTTTTGTGTTTTGCTGAAACTAATAAAAATATTGAAATATAAAAAAAAAACCAGGGCCATTGATAACCTGGAAGTTTCTGAGGCAATGGAAGGTTAAGGGACTTGCCCAGAGCCACAAGGAATGCTAGTGGGAACCAAACCCTGGACTTTTGGTTCCCAAGCCAATGCTCTAACCATTAGGCTGCTCCTCTACTCCTTGTACATTAGGAATATACTTTATCTTGTAAAGAAGTTGTTTTATGATTATGCTGAGAAAAGCCCCCCTAACATTCTCACGCTGCAGTATTGGAATATAGAACAGAATAATGGGGCAAAGTGTGTGGACAAATTCCCTAAGGGCCATGGGGTAGCGTAGGGTTAGTGCAAGATTTGCAGTGTGCATCAGGATAGTGATTTTTTGGGTTGCATGAGTTGTGCCCACAGCTGGGTTGCCACGCATGGTAACTGCAGGGGGATGACACACACACGCATTTCCGGTGCAGGACTTAGTAACCATGCCTTTAAGCGCTGCATTTGGTGACCACATATGCAAAATGATATTCACAAGGTGGAGAAAATTCAAAGATGTGCCGACAAAATGGTTCATACCAAACACTAGAGAACATATATGTATATAAAGGCTGAAGGAATTCAGGAAGCAGAAAAAGAAGAAAAGGAGATGCCATGCAAAGCAAGACTTTAACATAAAGCTTGACATATCACCTTTCACATTCTCTTCTCCAATCCAACCCCACAAGTTACTCTGTTCCCCTATCCCAATCCCTTCAGTATCTCTCCCTTTCAGCATTCTCCAAAGGTCCATCCCCAAAAATATCTGTCTCTCCAAACATCCCCATTAATCTCACATCCCACCATCTACCACTCTCTCCCTCTAGTCTATTCTTACATAGTAACATAGTAATATAGTAAATGACGGAAGATAAAGACCAGTATGGTCCATCTAGTCTGCCCAGTACGATGTCAATTACCATCCTCTACTTTTCTCCCATCAATCTTTGCCCAGTCAATCGGCACCAGTCTCTCTTTCCTTCCCAAAATGATCTCCCACCCAGACCACACCCCCAGGCTCTCTCACTCTCTCTTCTGGAATGTCATCATCTACTACTACTACTACTACTATTTAGCACTTCTAGAGCGCCACGCATGCAGCGTTGTACAGCTAACCTACAAGAGGTGGTCAGCATACATGAGACAGTCCTTGCCCGTCACAGTCATGCTCATCGGAGCTTACAATCCAGTTAGAATAGAACATTAGTTAAAACAGTGCAGAGCAACAATCGGTTCTACGCAAGGCACAGAGAGGTACAGTTTGGTCTGTAGTTGGTCATAAACGTTGATGGGGGTTGGGGTGAGATGAGGAAAGAGTCAGGATCTGAATGCAATGGTGAAGAGGTGGGTCTTCAGCCTGGACTTGAAGAGGGCCAGGAAGGGTGCCTGGCGCACAGATGTAGGTAGGCTGTTCCAGGTGTGAGGTGCAGCAAAGGTGAAAGGCACGCAGTTGGGAGTTTGCGGTGCGGGTGAAAGGCATTGATAGAAGTAATTTGTTA
Source organism: Ichthyophis bannanicus (assembly GCA_033557465.1). Taxonomy (NCBI): domain Eukaryota; kingdom Metazoa; phylum Chordata; class Amphibia; order Gymnophiona; family Ichthyophiidae; genus Ichthyophis; species Ichthyophis bannanicus. The sequence goes on along the minus strand of CM066051.1, from coordinate 22,296,840 downwards.
GCAGAATGCAAATTTCGAGAGGGGACATAGGGAGAGATAATAGATGAGAGGTATTGAGGGGCCATAGAGTGAATGTATTTATAGGTCAGCAGGAGAAGTTTGAATTGGATGCGGAGCTGGACAGGGAGCCAGTGAAGAGATTTGAAAAGAGGAGTAATATGGGCATGGCGAGGCTGGCAGAAGATTAGTCAGGCAGCATGGTTTTGTATAGATTGAAGGGGAAGGAGGTGGCTCACGGTTAGACCAGCAAGGAGTAGGTTGCAGTAATCGAGGCGGGAGGAGATTAAGGAGTGGATAAGCGTTTTGGTGGTGTGTTCAGAGAGGAAGGGGCGGATTTTGCCGATGTTGTAGAGAAAGAAGCGGCAGGTCTTAGCTACAAGCTGGATATGCATGGAGAATGAGGGAGAGGTGTCGAAGATAACCCCTAGGTTGCAGGCTGAGGGAAAAGGAAGGATAGTAGATCCATCCACATGGATTGAGAGAGGGGGAAGTGGGGGGGAGGAGTTAGGTGGAAAGACAAGGAGTTCAGTCTTAGCCATGTTCAATTTCAGTCAGTCATCGGTGAGACATCCAGGCAGTGATGTCCAAAAGACAGGCAGAGATCTTGGACTGGGTTGCCGGAGAAATATTAGGTGTAGAGAGGTAGATTTGTGAGTCATTGACATAGAGATGGTACTGGAAGCCATGGGGGGAGATAAGCGCACCAAGGCCTTGGGTATAGAGGGAGAAGAGGAGGGGGGCTAAGACAGATCCCTGGGGTACACCTACATGGAGCGGGGTAGGGGAGGAGGAGCATCCACCAGAGCATACGCTGAATGAGCGATGGGAGAGGTAGGAGGAGAACCAGGATAGTACGGAGTCTTTGAAGCCAAGTGAGGAGAGGGTGATGAGGAGAAGGTCGTGGTCAACGGTGTCAAAGGCAGCAGAAAGATCAAGAAGGATGAGGATAGAATAGAGGCCCTTGGATTTAGCCAGGAACAGGTCATTTGTGACTTTTGTGAGTGCCGTTTCAGTGGAGTGTAGGGGACGGAAGCTGAATTGAAGTGGGTCGAGGAGGGCTTGGGAGGTGAGGAAGTTGAGGCAATGACGGTGGACTGCTCGTTCTAATAGTTTGGATATGAAGGGAAGGAGGGAGATGGGTCGATGGTTAGAAGGGCATGTGGAATCAAGTGAGGGTTTCTTGAGGAGGGGTGTGACAAAAGCATGTTTGAAGTCCACGGGGACAATTGCAGTGGAGAGTGAGAGGTTGGAGGATATGAGTGATGGAGGGGGCAGTGGTGAGGGGGATGGAGCACAGGGTCTGATGAACAGGTGGTGGGTTTGGAGGAGGACAGAAGGAGTGCAGTTTCTTCCTCGGAGATGGGCGAGAAGGAGGAGAGGGTGGCAGAGGGAGTATGGGTGGGGGAGGAGAATTGGGGAGGAGGGGAGGTAGATGGGGGGGATAGGGAATTGGAGGGTAATCTTGTGGATTTTGTCGTGGAAGTAATCGGCTAGGGTTTGGGCAGAAAGGGAGGGTGGGATCGGGGGCGGGGGGACCTTGAGGAGAGAGTTGAGGGTATTAAAGAGACGGCGAGGATCAAAGGCAAGGGAGTTGGTCAGATGGATGTAGTAATCTTGTTTGGCAAGTGCTAAGGCTGACTGGAAAGAGCCAAGCATGAATTTGAAGTGTAGAAGGTCTTCCCGGGGGATTTGGACCAAGCTCGTTCAGCAGAACGGGCACAGATGCGTAGGTAACGGATTGTGGGTGAAAGCCAGGGTTGGGGAGTAGATCGTTTGACAGGACATGGGGTGGAAGGGGCAAGGGTGTCAAGGGCTGAGGATAATGTAGCATTGTATGAGGATAATGCCTCGTCGGCAGACTTGGAGGATAAAATGGCGGAAAGAGATGGAGAGATGGTGGAGGAGAGAGTGAGGTAATTAATAGTATGAAGGTTTCTAAATAGGACGGAGGAGACAGGACGAGGTTGGGACGGCGGAAGTTGAAGAGTAAATGTTAAGAGGTGATGGTCAGATGAGAGAAGGATTGATTTGTGGAAGTTTGAAGGAGAGGAGTTGGAGAATAGTATTAGGTCGAGGTAGTGGCCGTGTAGATGAGTGGAGGCAGTGGAGCAAGGCTGGAGGTCAAACGAGGAGGTAAGAGCCAACTTTGAGGCATGGGGGTTGGAGGGGTTGTTGATGTGAATGTTGAAATCGTCAAGAATAAGAGTGGGGGAGGAGGGATCCATAAAGGCAGAAAGCCAGGAGTCAAAGTCGGTGAGGAAGGTTGATTTGGATTTGGCCGGTGGGCGATAAATAACAGCTATTCGGAGGGGAAGTGGTGAGAGGATGCGAATGGAGTGGACTTCGAAGGAGTCTCCATGGGGTGGCAGAAGGGGCTGGAATTGGCAGGAGGGAGAGAGTAGGAGGCCAACACCACCACCGCGATCAGTAAGTCGGGGTGTATGGGAGAACTGGTAGCCTCCATAGCAGAGAGAGGCAATGGATGCGGTGTCGTCTGGGAGGAGCCAGGTCTCAGTCAAGGCAAGAAGGTGTAGGGCACTGGAGATGAAAAGGTCATGAATAAAAGCGTTTTTTTTTTTATGACTGAGCATGCGTTCCATAGGGCACATGAAAACGGGAGAGCGGCGGGGGGGAGGAGAGGGATATGGATAAGGTTGGATAACTTACGTGTAGATTTCTTATCGGAATAGCGTGGGGGTCTATTTCTAGGATAATGCCGAGAGGAGCAGGGTGTGGGTGGGTGTGTCTGGGTGAGTGCGCTCTCCAAGAGGGACATGAGGGAGGGGAAAAGAGGAGAAAATTGATGGTGTCGGATAGGTTATGTGAGGGATTATTTTTGGGGGTAGGGTTGGAGTTGATATCTATGGATAATTGAGTGTGGGATGAGTGGGGGAGGGTGGAAGGAGGGAGGAGCAGGATGTGGATGAGATTAGATAAGGTATGTGAGGAACCTTTTCTAGGGTGAGAACGAAGTCGGGGGGGGGGGGGCAGGGTTGGGATTGATGTTACCAGATGAGAGAAGGAGAAGGAGTATTAGAGAGCGAGGTATAGTAGAGATGGTCTGGCAGAAGTGAGGGTGGGGTTGCCTTAAAGAGGGGGGGCTGGTTGAATGCAGGGGATGGTGTGAAGAAGCTCAAGGGCAGGTGAAAGGCTAGGGGGCAGAATGGAGAGGGATATAAGGAAGGTAGGGGAAAGGTAGGGGGAAGAGGAGGGAGGGTGTTGGTAGGAGGGGAGGCAGTTGGGGAGGATAATGAAGAGGACGACAATGAGATGTGGGGCCATGGTAGTGGGCAGCAGGGTCTGAACAAGCAATGGGTAGCAAGTTCTGGGCAACAACGGGTAGCACTTGATAGGCAGACAAGCAGGCAGTGGGGAACGGTTCAGTGCAAGCAATGGGGAGCAGGCAGAGGGTAAGCAGTGGATAACAGTTCGAGACAACAGTAGGTGATGGTGCTATGCAACAATGGGTGGCGACAGTATGCAATTAATGGGTAGCAGTAGTATGCAACAGTGGATAAGCAATGGATGACAGTTCGGTGCACCGGTGGGTAGCAATACTATACAAACAATGGGTGGCAACAGTATGCAAATAAAAAACAAAGGGTGGCAAACAATGGGTGGCAACAGTGTGGGTGACAACAGTATGCAAAACAAAACAATGGGTGACAACAGTATGCGAACAGTGGGTGGCAACAGTTCAGTGCAACGGTATGCAAAACAATGGGTGGCAGCAATATGCAAGACAATGGGTAGCAGTTCTGTGCAGCAATGGGTAGCAGTTCTAGGCAGAAATGGGTAGCAGTTCTAGGCAGAAATGGGTAGCAGTACTAAGCGACAATGGGTAGCAGCCATAGTAGGTCGGAGGAGACAGGACGAGGTTGGGATGCAGGCAATGAGCAGCAGTACTGTGCAAATACTGGGTAGCAGTTCAGTGTAGGCAGTGGATAACAGTTCTAGGCAGACAATGGGTAGCAGTTCAGCGCAAGCAATGGTTAGCAGCTCATACTTAAAGGTAAGGTGGTGTTGGCGAGATGGTTGGGGTCAGGAGGCGATGCGTGGAGGAGCAATCGTAGTTAGTCGATTCCAGGGCTGGTTCCAGGCAGCTACGCGGATAAGGAGGAGCAGGGCTCACCGGAGCGCACCAGAGCATACCTCTAGTCTATTCTTACATAGTAACATAGTAAATGACGGCAGATAAAGACCAGTATGGTCCATCTAGTCTACCCAGTACGACGTCAATTACCATCCTCTACTTTTCTCCCATCAATCTTTGTCCAGTCAATCGGCACCAGTCTCTCTTTCCTTCCCAAAATGATCTCCCACCCAGACCACACCCCCAGGCTCTCTCGCTCTCTCTCCTAGAATGTCATCATCAATTTATTATTCTTAATCCAACCATTCCCACCCACTATCTCTCTTACATTTCATCCCTTACAAACTGTCTCATACTTTCTTTTTAGCTTCCTCCTCAATCATTATCTCTCTCCTTAACCTGCTCCCCAGTCAGACTCTCTTTTCTATCTTGAAGGACTAGAAAAGGGGACTGCTACTTCTGGAGAGAGATCTGCAATTGTGAGCATATAATTCTGGGAATTCTTCTGAAGGGACTTCTTTGGATTAAAACTGATTAATCTGTGAACCCAGTGTATTTGTTAAATCAGTCAGGGCCTAGTAGCAGCAGTTTAAGTTTAAATTTAAAACACAGAAGAGAGCTTTCTGTTTAAATTTAGAACCCAGCAGAAAGCTTCTAGTTTAAATTTCATAATAAGCAAAGACCTTTAATTTAAATCAAATCAGAATATAACTTGGCATAAAAGGCAAAAACAGGGTCAGTATTCTTTGAGCAACAAATAGTCTTCTAGAGACCTTTATAAAGAAGCCTTCTACCTAGGGGGCAAGAGACCTGTGAAATGTTTTCAATAGGTGTTAACACCAGGTGGCAGGTCAAAAGGCCATTTTGAAAGACTCCTTCTATCCAAGCAAGGACTGTTAATCACCCAGGAAGTTGGTCACAGCTTACCTCAGAAGCACAGGACAGGGTACTGTGTAGCAGCCCTCTTTTAATAAGTGTTATTTCCCTCCCTCCCCCCCAACACCCACCCACCCCTGGGATAATCGTAGCTTTATAGGTACTTACACATCTTAAAGGAAAGGAGGTGCTCTCAGGTGCAGCTCGTTATCCAAATCAGACATACACTAAGGACCTGAGATTAATATACCTTGTTCAAATGAAGCTTAATTAAACGTATTAGGTACAATTTTATTAGTATAAGTATCCATAGCAACCCATAGTAAGTAAAGAACTTAAAGATCTAGACACAAGCTTCAAACTAATTTTAAAACTAATTAAAAACGTATCTATTCACTAAACACTATAACACCATGGAAAACCTAGCACTCAACTTAGATAAAGGATAAACAGGTGCCCGACCACCAAGTACAAACCTACCTTCTAAATGGACAATACATATAGCTTAAACGAAACGACGACCCAAGCTCTTATACCCAAATACCTCCACATGTATATAGTTGTATATGTTATGTACTGTCTTATGCTGTTTAGACATTACATTTGTTAGTTAATTGGTACTCACACTGCTCTAACTTAAATATACTGTTCGGTTTATTACACTTTGCTTTGTTTAACTTATGATGTTATATGTAAAATTTTAAGATGTTCTATGTAAAACAAACTGCGCTTTGCTAATTCTTGTTAATTGTACACCGCAACTGAACTTTGGAAGATGCGATATATAAATGAGTGTTAAATAAAAATAAAATAAAAACTAAGATGCAGACAGCAATCCAGCAGCAAGATGGGGGCTTTCCAGTCTTTTGCATTGAGTGTCACATGTAAGATTTTCTCCCAGTTGGTGAGAGGTCTTACGTGTGCACTAGGTGCAAGGAGCTCTTTCATCTCAGGGAACGAGTCCGTTCTCTAGAGGCTAGAGTAGCAGACTTGGAAGACATAAGAAAGACAGAGAGGTACATAGACGAGACCTACAGGGATATAGTCCCGAAATCCCACCTCCAGTCTGCCAGCATCCCTGTCTCCATGGAGGAGAGAGGTCACGTGACAGGAGAGCATCACCCTGATGTGGCAGGAAGTGATCCTGTAACTAGGACCTGTCCTCCAGCTGATGTAAAACCCTCTCACACTGAGGAAGTTTCGTCAGGGCCAAGTGCCCATGAGGGAAGGGTTAGGACAGCCATTATAGTTGGTGATTCGATCATTAGGCATATAGATAGCTGGGTGGCTGATGGACGTAAGGATGACCTGGTAACAAGCCTGCTTGGAGTGAAGGTAGCGGACCTCACTCGCCACCTAGATAAGGTCTTAGATAGTGCTGGGGAGGAGTCTGCTGTCTTGGTACATGTCGGTACCAATGACATAGGAAAATGTGGTAGGGAGGTTCTGGAGGCTAAATTTAGGCTTTTAGGTAGGAACTTGAAATCCAGAACTTCCAGGGTAGCGTTCTCCGAAATGCGCAGGACCAAAAAGGCAGGCAGAGCTCCAGAGTCTCAATGCGTGGATGAGACAATGGTGCAAGGGGATGAGGGTTTTGGATTTGTTAGGAACTGGGGAACATTACGGGGAAAGGAGGGGCTCTTCCGAAGGGATGGGCTTCACCTTAACTGGGATGGAACCAGGCTGCTGGCATTAACCTTTAAAAAGGAGATAGAGCAGCCTTTAAACTAGATAATAGGGGAAAGCCGACAGTCGCACAAGAGCGCATGGTTCAGAAGACTGCATCCTTCACGGATACTACCAAAACCAGAGTCGTTCCAAAAAGAGTAAAGTAGCCCAAGTGCCCTCGAGTATGAAGCAGACAGAGCTTAAAAATCACAAATTATCCATGCCTACCAATTGCCAAATTAATATGAATAAAATAGTCTCTAAAATGCTTGTATGCAAAAACTAGAAGTCTAAAAAATAAGATGGGAGAGTTAGAATATATAGCACTAAATGAGAGGTTAGATATGATTGGAAGCTTAGAGACATGGTGGAAGGAGGACAACAGTGGGACACTGTGATACCTGGGTACAAACTATATCGTAATGATAGAGCTGATCAAATTGGTGGAGGGGTTGCGCTCTATGTTAGAGAGGATTAAAGTTTTGCAGGAAACCAAATTTGCTGTAGAATCTCTATGGATTGAAATTCCATGTAAACAGGAGAAGGCAATGGCAGTGGGGGTGTAATATCGACCGCCTGGCCAGAATGAACAAATGGATGATGAAATGCTCAAAGAAATCAAAGGAAGCTAACAAATGTTACAGCACAGTAATAATAATGGGTGATTCAATTACTCCGGTTTCGACTGGGTCAGTGTCACGGCAGGACATGCTAGGGAGATAAAGTTCCTAGATAAAATAAATGACTGCTTCTTGAAGCAGTAGGTTGATGAACCGACCAGAGGGGAAGCCATATTAGACCTAGTCCTTAGTGGAACACCAGATCTGGTGCAAGAGATAAGGGTGTTGGGACCACTTGGCAATAGTGATCATAGCATGATCATGTTTGATTTAATTAGTGGAGGAGGGATAGTAAAAAAAATCCACAGTACTACCTTTTAACTTTTGAAAGGGAGACTATGATAAAATGAGGAAAATAGTTAAGAAAAAACTAAAAGGAGCAGTTTAATTAATTTATTTAGCTACATTTATATCCCGCTTTTCACCGGGTCAAAGCAGGATATAAATGTAGGAAATAAAAATGCAGGAAACAAAAATGTTGCAAAGGTTAAAGACTTCTATCTAGCTTTGGTGTTGTTGAAAAATACTATTTTGGAAGCCCAGACCAGCTGTATTCCACGCTTTAAGAAAAGCAGAAGGAAGTCCAAAAAACTTCCAGCATGGTTTAAAGGTGAGGTTAGAGAGTCTGTTGCTACCAAAAAAGCATCTTTCAGGAAATGGAAAAAAGAGCCAAACGATGAAACCTGGAAACAGCACAAGCACTGGCAAGTTAAATGCAAGACATTGATAAGGCAGGCAAAGGGAGAATTTGAGAAGAAGCTTGCTGCGGAAGCAAAAACACGTAATAAAGACTTTTTCAAGTACATTCGTAGCAAAAAACCTGTGAGTCAGTTGGTCCATTTGATGATAAAGGGGTTAAAGGGGCACTAAGAGGTGACAAGGCGATAGCGGAGAGACTGAATGAACTCTTTGCTTCGGTCTTTACTGAGGAAGATGTAGGGATGTTACCCATGACTGAAGTGGTATTTAAAGGTGTGGAAGAATTGAAGGAAATATCGATACATCGGGAAGATGTACTACAACTATTAGATAAACTGAAGAGTAGCAAATCACCTCGGCCAGATGATATACATCCAAGGGTGTTGAAAGAACTGAAATATGAGATTGCAGACCTGCTATTAGTAATCTGTAAACTATCATTAAAATCATCTGTAATACCTGAAGATTGGAGGATGGTGAACGTAACGCCAATTTTTAAAAAGGGTTCCAGGGGTGATCCGGGAAACTACAGACCAGAGAGCCTGACGTCAGTACCGGGAAAAGTGGTAGAAACCATCATAAGGAACAAAATTGCTGAACATGTAAATAGTCATGGCTTATTGGGAGACAGCCAACATGGCTTTAGACAAGGAAGATCTTGTCTTACCAATCTGTTATGTTTTTTTGAAGGTGTGAATAAACAGGTAGACAAAGGCGAGTCAGTTGATATAGTGTATTTGGACTTTCAGAAAGCCTTTGACAACGTCCCTCATCAGAGACGTTTGGCAAAACTAAAGAGTCATGGGATAGGAGGCAGTGTACTATTGTGGATCAGGAACTGGTTAAAAGATAGAAAGCAGAGGGTAGTGCTAAATGGACAATTTTCCCAATGGAGAAAGGTGAATAATGGTGTACCCCAGGGATCTGTGCTGGGTCTGCTGCTTTTTGACATATTCATAAATGACCTGGAAAAGGGAATAACGAGTGAGGTTATCAAATTTGCAGATGACACACAACTATTTAAAGTTGTTAAAACCCAAAAGGATTGTGGAAAATTGCAAGAGGATCTTGATAAATTGGAAGACTGGGCATCAAAATGGCAGATGAATTTTAATGTGGACAAGTGCAAAGTTATGCACCTAGGGAAGAACAACCCAAAATGATAATTACACTTACCTGGTAATTGTAGTTCCTTGAGTGAGGACAGTTTAGTCCTCCACCTCTGGGTTGTGCACCTCCTCCTGCAGCTGGAGACTGGACCTGTCAAAGCGTTGACATCACTGGATAAGGTCTAGTGCACACTCCCTTTCCCTCCAGTGAACTATTGACAAAGCACACTCAAAGGAGCAACCAATAAGTAGCCAAAAATGAATAACATCATAACTATCTAAAAAACGGAACCCCAATAGGGAACAAACGTTGCACAGTACCGGTTCCTGCAACCCCGTCAGAGCAAGAATAGAGAGACAGACAGAAACAGGACAGAAAGGAGGCGAACCTACCTGTGACTGAATCAGGCGATCCAAGAGAAAAAACATCCCCTTCAATATACCTGGGCGGGAATGAGGACTGAACTGTCCTCACTCAAGGAACTACAATTACCAGGTAAGTGTAATTATCATTTCCTTATCGTTCCGAAAGTTCAGTCCTCCACCTCTGGGATGTAACAGAGCAGTGTTCAATGGGAGGGGACGTCCATCACGGCACACAAGACCGCGGAACCGAAAACGGCATCCCCCGCCGCTAGGACATCGAGACGATAATGCTTACTGAATGTGTGCAGCGAAGACCATGTCGCTGCTTTGCAAATATCCACCAGAGGAACGGAAGCGAACTCCGCCCAAGAGGCCGCCTGTGCTCTAGTAGAGTGCGCCCGTAAGCCCGAGGGCACCACGCGCCCCTGAAGAAGATACGCAGATGCGATGGTCTCCCTAATCCATCTAGAAATGGAAGCTTTAGCTGCCGCCTCACCCTTGCGAGGCCCGCCGAACAGCACGAACAGACGATCCGATTTACGAAACGACGCGGACACCTGCAAATAACGCCGCAACACCCTCTTGAGATCCAACCGACGTAACGGTTCCGCCAAAGAAGAATCTCCTCCCGAAGAAAGCACTGGGAGGGAGACTGACTGATGAAGATGAAACGGAGAGACGACCTTAGGCAAAAAGGAGGGTACGGGACGCAGGACCACCTTCTCCTTCGAAAAAAACAGAAATGGTTCCCTGCAAGAAAGCGCCTGTAACTCCGAAATGCGCCACGCTGAACAGATGGCCACCAAGAACACCGTCTTCAAGGTTAAATCCTTCACCGTTGCCGAACCCAAAGGCTCAAAGGGTTCCCGAACTAATGCTCACAAGACCAGGTTGAGGTCCCAAGGAGGTACCATAACCCGACGGCAGGGCCGCAGATTCGATACCGTCTTCAGGAAACGCAACACATCCGGGTGCGCTCCCAACGGGACATCCTGTACCTTGCCTCTATAGCAGGCCAACGCCGCCAATTGGACCTTCAAGGAACTAGCCGCCAGGCCTTTATCGAAACCGTCCTGGAGAAAGCTCAAGACCACAGGCACGGAGGTCGTAGCCGCGCAAACCTGCCGCCGCAAACACCAATCCTCAAAAAACGCACCAAATCCGAAAATAAGCCAGGGACGTTGACCGCTTCCTGGCACGCAGGAGCGTCGCCACCACCGAACTGGAGTATCCCTTCCTCCTCAACTTTGCCCTTTCAATGGCCAAACCGTAAGCGAGAATCGACTCACGTGAGTCATGCGAAGAGGACCTTGGAGCAGGAGGTCTTCCGAAGCCGGCAGCCTCCACGGCTCTCCGTCCAGCAGACGGACGAGGTCCGCGTACCACGGACGGCGCGGCCAGTCCGGAGCCACCAGCAACACCCTCCCGGGGTGAGCCTCGATCCGTTGCACCACGCGACCTATCAGAGCCCAAGGCGGAAAAACGTAGAGGAGGCCGAGACTCGGCCATCGCTGCATCAAGGCGTCGATCCCTTCCGACATCCGTTCCCTCCGTCTGCTGAAGAATCGGCTCGCCTTCGCTGACTGGAAGGTAGCCATGAGATCCATAACCGGGGGTCCCCAGCGACGGACAATCTGAGTGAACACCTGGGGATTGAGCTCCCATTCCCCCGCGTCCACCTGGACCCTGCTGAGAAAATCCGCCGTCACATTGTCCTTCCCCGCAATGTGCGCCGCGGAAAGCGCCGGAAGACGCTGTTCCACCCAGGAGAACAGCAACTCCGCCTCCTCTTCCATGGCCATGCTGCCGGTCCCCCCCTGACGGTTGATGTAGGCCACCGTCGCGGAGTTTTCGGACAGCACTCTGACCACCCGGCCGATCACGGAGGACTCGAAGGCCTGGAGCACCAGCAAGACCGTCCTCAGTTCCAGACGATTGATGGACCAACCGCCGTGCTGGGCGGACCACCGCCCCTGCGCGAACTGATCGCAGCAGTGGGCTCCCCAGCCCGCGAGACTCGCTTCCGTCATCAGAGGAACCCAGACGGGCTGTTCCAGTGGCATTCCCGCCTGAAGAGAAGCAGGCACGAGCCACCACCGCAACACCCGTCTGACCCGCGGAGGGCAGGGAAGACGCTTGCTCAATGAGTCTGACTGGTGGGACCAGCGGCAAAGAAGCGCCCTCTGCAAGGGCCACATGTGACCCCGAGCCCAGGGCACCACCTCGAGAGTCGCAGCCATCGTTCCGAGCACGCGCAGGTACTCCCATGCCGAGGGAGCCAGAGCTGCGTGAAACTGGCTGACAAGACGCCGCAGGCCCAGGACCCAGCGATGGGGCAGAAACACCGCCCCTGAGCGGGTGTCGAACCGCACCCCCAGATACTCGAGCTCTTGGGTCGGCACAAGAAGACTCTTGGCCGGGTTGACCACCCAACCAAGATGCTGCAACAACTGCACCACCCTGTTGGTCACTCGCACACTCTCGGCTGCGGACTTCGCCCATATCAACCAGTCGTCGAGATAGGGGTGAACCAAAACGCCCTCCTTTTGCAACGCCGCCGCCACCACCACCATAATCTTGGTGAAAGTACGCGGAGCCGTAGCGAGGCTGAAGGGCAACGCTTGGAACTGAAAGTGCCCCCAGGGGAGAGCAAACCGCAGAAACCGCTGGTGACTTTCCCTGATCAGAATATGAAGATACGCCTCCGTGAGGTCTAGTGAGGTCAAGAACTCCCCCTTGCGCACTGCTACAATAACGGAACGCAAAGTTTCCATTCTGAAATGGGGCACCCGTAGACAACGATTTACGCCCTTCAAATCCAGAATGGGGCGAAGGGACCCATCCTTTTTGGGCACCACGAAATAGATGGAGGATTACGGATTGGGACGGTACTCAAACGGTACAGGCCGGACGGCCTGCAAGCGCAACAGGCGATCGAGAGTTTGACGAATCGCCAGGGCCTTGACCTGATTTCTGCAGGGAGACATCACGAAGGAATCGCGGACAGGATGGGCGAACTCCAGAGCATAACCGTCGCGGATGATTTCCAACACCCACTGGTCCGTGGTGATCTGGGTCCAAGCAGAAAGAAACTCCCTCAGCCTGCCTCCCACCGGGGCGCTTTCCACCGGGACCCGCAAACCTTCATTGGGGCTTCCTGCCAGCCGGGGAGGAGGAGGAGGATCCAGCGAACCCTCTGCTTGCTCCCCGAAAGCCACGAAAATTCTGGCCCTTGGACGGAAATCTACCTCTCTGGGCGCCACCCAGCCGAGACATCCGAAAGCGTTGAAAATCCCTGGACTGACCCTGAAAGGATGGCGTAGCCCTACCCGGCCTGGGTTTGTCCTCTGGGAGCCTGCCGCCCTTGGACTCCCCCAAATCTTTCACTAGCTTATCCAGATCTTCCCCAAAGAGCAACCTGCCCTTAAATGGCAGCTTACTCAAGCGGGATTTGGAGGAACCATCTGCCGCCCAGCTCCGCAACCAAAGGGAGCGGCGCGCTGCCACTAAGGAAGCCATGCTGTTAGCGAGGGCCCTGATCAAATCATAATGGACATCCGCCAGGTACGCAGTACCGGATTCCAAGTGATCCAGCTCTGCAGTCCCTTCCTGGTCCAAACCAGAAGACTGCCGAAGCCGCTGAGACCATCGGAGGCACGCTCTGGCCACCCAAGCTCCACAAATAGAAGCCTGCAAGGACAGAGCATCAGCCTCAAAGGACTGCCTCAACAGCCCATCCACCTTTCTATCCTGCGCATCCTTTAAGGCGGCACTACCCTCCACAGGGATAGTGGTCTTTTTGGTAACCGCCGAAACTGCCGCATCAATGCGAGGGGATTTAAAACGTTCTTTATCCTTATCGGCCAAAGGATAGAGCCTGTTCATCATCCGGATACCTCCGAGTGCAGCCTCGGGCTGATCCCACTCGTCCTGGATCATCTTCTCTACCACCTTGTGGACAGGATAAACCACCTGTGTTTGCCGCTCCGCTTGGATAATGGGGTCTTCCACCCCCACGTCCTCCGCCAGAGAAGCCGTCGGCAAGTTCAACATTTGGAGGGATTCTGTTACAAGAGCAGAGAGTTCCTCCCTGCAGAATATCCGGATAATCTTGGCCTGATCTTCCGGCTCTGGAATCTCCCCCTCCTCGAGAACCTCGATATCCGCCTCCAAATCGCGGTCCTCCTCATCAGAAGCAATCGCTTCCCTGACGGCAGGGAAGAGGTCGCCCGACCGAGATCTCTTAGAGGGCCTGGGGGAGACAGTGGGGCCACAGAGGCCGGAGGGATGGCCAAAAACCTATCCATGGGCACCTGCGAAGACCCCTGGTGGTGTCTGCAGTACGCCTGATGCATGAGCAAGACAAAGTCAGGGGAGAAACCCCCGCCCGGGGCAGGAGACTCAAGTGCCGGAGTCAATGTGGCCGGAAGCCCAGCCTCCTGGGGAGCCCCTGACGAGGAAGCCATCGCCAAGTCCTCCTCCGGGAGCGCCACCGCCGGCTGGCTATCCTGGCCCGGCTTGGCCTCAATCTGCCGTTCCATGCTCGCAGACCACGAGGCACAAGCCCTGCAAACCCCGGATTCTGCCACTGTACCTCTGCGAGAACCACAGAGGACACACTGGGGCCGGGAAGCCATCCCAGCACTAGAAAGGCAGACTTGGGCTCAGTAGTTCTGTTTTTTTTTTTTTTTTGCTGGATTTGCTGAGAAATGAAGTTCACAAGGAAGGTTCCAATAGAGGGAACCCCCCCCCCCTCCCCGGGACAAGGGCAGCACATGGAAACCGCTCACTGACGCGGCCCGGGACAAATCGCAGAAAAAGAAAACCGAAAGGAAAACAAGTTAAATTAAGTTAAAGAGAACTAAGAAGCTGAAATAAGTCGGAGCACAGGGCCTCCGCCGCCGAGCTCCCCCTGCAAACCGCTGAATGGAGCTGCTCTGAAAACTCACACCCGGAGTTAAAATGGCCGCCGGCACCTGAGCACGGCCGAAAAGGGCGCGAAAACACACCTCGTGAGCAGCGCGAGCAAGGAAGGCAATCCACACTGCCGAGGACCAGGGCAACGATCCCCCAAACCCCCCAGAAAGGAAGAATGCCCATAGAGAACTTACGTGCCTTCCACGGGGCTCCAGCCAGCGGGACTGCTTATCAGCAGAACAGTCTCCCGCTAGCGAGCCTCCCGTGCAACCGCTGCTGCCTGTTAGTGCAGACCGGTTCCCTGACCCGACAAGGACGCCGCCTCGGTCCTGCTCAAGGGCTCTCCCCCATGCAGTCTAGGGAGAGAGACCTGAAGATGAGCCCACAGCCCCGGAGATTAGGGGCAGGCAGGAACCGGCACCTAAGGCAGTGCTCGTTCAAGAGTCCTCTTTTTTTTTTTTTTTTTAAAGTAACAGTAGCTAACCCCAAAGAAAGAAAGGCAATGGGAAAGAAAATCAAAATCCCCACTAAACTACCCTTAAACTAACTACACTAAGGGGCATGTTTACTAAAATCCGCAAAATAGCGCGCCGCAAAATAGCGCACGGCAACGCGGCACTGAAACGCGCAGAAACACGTTTAAACGCCCCACACACGTGCGTGTCACCCCCGCACAGGTACGCGGCTCACTAACGGGCCCCGTACAAGTGCGGGCCCGCAAATGTCCGATAGAGGCGTGGAACGGCGAAAGGAGGGCGGAGGAAGGCTCCGGAGGGGCGGAGGGACGGGGTCAATGGGTGGAGAGTGGGAGGGGAGAGGCTCCCCGCACAGTATCGGGCCCGAATTTGCAGGTAAAAACTACCGCGAGTGAAACACTCGCGGTAGAAAGCATTTAAAGGGAAGAGAAACCATTTCCGTCAGCAATGTACAGGAAAACCGGGGAAACCAGCAAAACGTGAGCAGTGTGATATATGTGCACAGCACAAAAGTGAAAATAAAAATAGAAAATGACCACAACAGAACTATTAAAAATAGTAATTCAGCTGGGGAACAGTTATAGTGATGGGCAAATACAGAAATCACACCCAGCAAAGCCCCAGAAAAAAGAAATGAATTTTGGAAGGGTCTACTGAGAGGAGACTCTTCCAAAAAACATTTCCACGTTTTGGAGCTTTCCTGGGAGTGTTTGCTATGGTTGCCCATTAATATCACTGTTGCCCAGCGTGGTGATATTTTGTCCCACATTTCCCGTGGTCATTTCCGGGGTTTATGTGCACGTTTGTCACCAGACAGGGTGCATATGCCCACAGTAGAATTGCGTAGAGCAGGGTTTGTGACTCCATCCTGCCAGGCTTACTGCCTCCAGGGGCTGCACTGTCTCTGTGGCCAAAGTGTGGTACAGCGGACAGAGTCATTACCTCTAGGACCAGAGGGCAGAGGTTCAAAACCCAGCTGGGGCACCTGCCAGCCCAGTCCCTATATTTTACCCACCACTAAATAAAGATAGCGCAGACACCCCTGTATGCATGGGGAAAACACCCATATTTTACCCAACACCGCACACAAACCACAACAATGGGCATTACCTACAGCCAAGTCCCCCAAATGCAGTCCCATACTGCCACATTGCAATCAGGTCAACTGCTTTTTCTGAGAGAAGTTCATGCCAGCATGTTGGCGGACAAGTACATGTGGTGCAGGGGGCAGTGGCTGCTAACCACAGAAGACAGAGGCCTAGCCATGTGCAGGCTGGCACAGTCCACTGCAACAGACAGGTCCTGCCGGATCCACAGTCATGGACAGTCCAGGGAATCCAACCAATCTGTGGCTACACAGTGGTGCAGTGCACACAGACAGTGCATACAAGAACAGAAGGTCACAGGTTCAAAGCCCAGCTGGGGCTACTGCCAATCCTGCCCACATATTTTTCCCACAACTAAACAGTGATAGTAAGGACACACCTTTCATGGCGGGGACATATGCAATGGTAAGACATCTATCTTTTACCCCACTGAGCACAGACACCATGAACAGGGGCAGTACCTAGAGCAGAATCACCCAAATGCAGTCCTGGTGGGCCACACACCAGTCAGGTTCCATGCTGACACTCATACAAATGCCTGTGCTGTATATCTATGCACCACCCCCATGGCATGTAGATGTAGCCCATGCATAGTCATGAGGGATAGCAGGAAAACCCGAACAGTGTGATGCAAACCTGGACTGGAGTTGGGAATCTGTGCCGTAAAGCAGCAGCCATCAAGGGCAGACACACCCACACCCACAGGCCCCATTGGCCAATGTCTCCTGGAAAGGCAGAACATTGGACCGTGCATGCAGCACCCAAAACGAGCACTTGCATAACTTACCAATGTCACCCTACACCTGAGGTATACGGTACACAGCTCGGAGACGTTTGCTAGGAGCACAGGCAGGCAGTTATCCATACGTTACGTACATACTGCTAGTTGACCCCATCCAAACAATCTGTTAGGTGTTTGCGGGGCATGCTCCAGACCTGGCCTCTGACGGTGCTTACCACCCTGGGGAGTGACCACCAGCTGTAATGCGTACCATATCCATGCCTTGCCGTGCTCAGGACCGGTTTGGTGGGCAAGGCTACTTACCCCCTCAATCGTAGCACCATGATGGCAGAGGTGTGGAAGTGTGTGTCTGTCTATACAGTGGGTGTTGGCTGCAAGCCCCTTCAACAGCCCGCACTGCCAGCACTGTTGCCAGTATTGGCCAGTCAATGTGCATAATGAGGTGCATGGTACCATGGGTATAGCCAGGGCAGGGTGGCGTGGCCAGGATGCATCTGCACTGGGCATAGGGCCCTGGCAGGTACATTGGCTGGGATATTGTAGTGTCCGGCCACCACCTACACAGACAGGGTGGCCAAAGCATGTCCTTCTGGGGGATCACGCTCACCCTGACTGTGCAGTGACCACAGCATGGCTAGGCCCCCCCATAGTGCTGTATAGTAGTTCTCCCATGTGATAGATATGGGTTTCTCTTTGGGGCCCAGTCACTGATCTATCTGCTTGCTGTGTATGCAGACAGCCCAGTTCTAGGTGCATGCATCTCCATTGGGAACATGCACTATGGACTAACCAGCAGACTGTTTGTAGCTGGTAAATGTCTTGCTATAATGGCTTGCAGGGTGCAGTGGCTGTTGGCTTGCTGCAGGGGAATATCTGGTGGTGGAGTGCAGCTTACCATACCCTGGGCTTATGTCTGTCTGCTATTGTGTTATGGCTGTGTATGGAGCTGCCTGCCTGGGGGGGGTGGTGGTGTTCCTCAGCAGGACTGGGGTTGATGTTGCCCTCTACTGCCACCTTTGCAGGGAGGTAGAGTGTGGATCCCTTGATGGGGACCATGTTTGCCACGGGGGGGTGCCTGATGGTGGCAGACAGGGATATCCATGGTGTTTGTGCAGAAACTAGCTATCTTACACATTAACACTGCTTTGGAACGCCCGCTTGGCCTCCATCAGCCATGGCAGGTGTTGTTGACCTGGTCCTGGCCACCTCATTGCACACTCAGGGTGAGCACAGTACCCGCACGATGTAACAGTGTGTGGCTACTCTGTGCCAGTAAAACACCCGGTCAGTGCCCCCTACTAGGCCAAGGTGCTGTGTGGGTGCACCCGGTCACTTCCGCCAACAGGGCCGAGGTGCTGTGGGGGTGCATTCCCCATCTTGTGTCCATCTGCGGACAGCTAATTTGCATGTGCAGTGCATCATGGGTATGGGTGGCCTAACCCTATCCTGTTGACACCAGCAGACTGTCTGTGAGGTGACGTGTAGGCTATCTGCAGCCAGCCAGGGGCCTGCTTGCAGCTATGGAGCTGTAGCGCAATGGTTACATCACTGCCTGTGCAGCCAGAGATCATGGGTTCAAACCCACAGTGGGGCCCTTTGGTAGGGCTGTCCACAGCTTTATTTTTATTTACTGTACATATGTCTATGCCGGCAAGACCACCCTCAGCTTACTATACCCATTAGGTGCCTCTGAGGGTGCTTCATAGGGCGCCCTGTAGGCCACCTTATGGTTGCCATCCCTATAGGGTGCACTATACATTATCCTGTGTCGCAACATACATGCTGCCCTATAGGGGTCATTCAAGGGTGCCTTGGCGAACAGTGCACTGTAACATGTGCCTTATGGGCCGCCGTATGTTAACATGCTGGGAGAGTGCGTTTGCTAGTAGTGATAACAAAATAAAATTATACAGCCTCCTACAGCACTCCACAACATAATACATACTGCCTCAGCAGGCATTTTTCACTGGGCATTGTGAGGAGTTGAACCCCTGATCCCTGCACCATTGGTCAGTGTTTTAACCATTGTGCTGTGGCTCTGTTCCTGTGCTTGTGCATCAGCGCGCCGCCTTGTGCCTATCAGCGCGCCGCCTTCTGCCGCACAAGGGGACCAGTGCGCCGCCTTCTGCCGCCCAAAAATAACTGTGCGCAGCCTTATGCCGTTCCAAATTAATTTGCCTCCTAAAACAATGTTAATCATTACAGTTACTGCCTCAGCTGACCTTTGTCGTTGCGCACACTGGGGGATTGAACCCATGGCCCCTGCACCATTGGTCAGTGTCTTCACCGTTGTACCACGGCTCTGTTGTTTTGTATACTCAGCAGCGCGCCACTTTGCCTTTCCACGCGCTAATGTCGACCCCCGCACATTAGCGCGACGCACACACGTCCGGTTGCTTACTACCGTTTTTTTTCTATTTTCTGCCTGAACCGCCCACTCCTTATATGGCACAGGCACACTAGCACGGCCCCGCACGTTAGGAATGTTTAGTAAACAGACCCCTAAGGCTCCTTATGAGTTTCTCAAGTGAGCCCAGCACCTAGGCTCACTAGATCCACCTGCTGCATGGAGACTGGACACACTGTAGGGAAAGGGAGTGTGCACTAGACCTTATCCAGTGACGTCAACGCTTTGACAGGTCCAGTCTCCAGCTGCAGGAGGAGGTGCACAACCCAGAGGTGGAGGACTGAA
The DNA here is from genome assembly GCA_033557465.1 of Ichthyophis bannanicus. NCBI lineage: Eukaryota > Metazoa > Chordata > Amphibia > Gymnophiona > Ichthyophiidae > Ichthyophis > Ichthyophis bannanicus. The sequence goes on along the minus strand of CM066051.1, from coordinate 22,277,476 downwards.
CTGTCGGAACGATAAGGAACTATGGTTACACGATGCAAGGTTTCACATTAGGAACCACCACCCAGGAAAAGATTTAGGCGTCATTGTGGATAACATGTTAAAACCCTCAGCTCAGTGTGCAGCGGCGGCCAAGAGAGCAAATAGAATGCTAGGTATCATAAGGAAAGGAATGGAAAATAAAACAAAAGATATTATAATTCCTCTGTATCGTTCCATGGTGAGACAATGCTGGTCGCCCTATCTTAAAAAGGATATAGCGTTATTAGAAAAGGTTCAGAGAAGAGCCACCAAAATGGTAAAGGGGATGGAAGGATACCCCTATGAAGAAAGGCCGAAAAGGTTAGGGCTCTTTAACCTGGAAAAGAGACGGCTAAGGGGAGATATGATAGAAGTCTATAAATTAATGAACGGAGTGGAATGGGTAAACGTAGATAGATTGTTTACATTATCAGAATATAGAAAGACTAGGGGACATGCAACCTTGGGCCGGAAGGACTGGGGTTTCTAGTCCCACAGGTGCTCCTTGTGGTCTTGGGCAAGCCACTTAACCCTCCATAGCCCATGTTCCTTGTAAAATAGATATCTCCAAGTTATAATGCCCTGTTCAATGTAATTTCAGTTTGTTCAATGTAAACCGCACTGATGCAGAATAGCACGGTATATAAGAGAATATAATAAATAAATAATAAATAATAATAAAAGAGAATATTTTTTCACTCAACGTGTAATCAAACTCTGGAATTTGTTACCGGAGAATGTAGTAAAGGCTGTTAGTGTAGCTGGGTTTAAAAAAGGTTTGGACAAGTTCCTGGAGGAAAGGTCCATAAATCATTATTAAGAAGGGACCCAGGATATCAATGCTTGACCCAATACAAGCATTGTGGAACCTGTGTATTTTGGGGAAACTGCTAGGTACATATGACCTAGGTTTGCCACTGTTGGAAACAGGATACTGGGCTTGATGGAACTTAGTCTGACCCAGTATGGCATATGTTATATTCTTATCCCCCAATTTGTCTCCACCAATCCCTCTCTACTCCTAACTCACCAGAACGAAGTATGGTCCTAGAGTTGGTGCCCTATGCAAACCTCAAGCCTTATGCCTCCCCCCAGCCGTCAGAATCCATTGTTTAGCTTTGAATTCCCCTTGAGAAACCACAAGCCTTTTGAGAAAATGTTCTGTGGACAGATGAAACCAAATCTGAGCTTTTTGGCAATGCAGACCAGCAATACATTTACAGACAAAGAAATGAAGCTTACAAGTTAAAACATACCCTTCCCACAGTTAAATATGATGGAGGCTCCATAATGTTGGACTGTTTTGCTGCCTCAGGAACTGGAGGCCTGGAACATATTAAAGGAATCATGAAGTCAAAGGACTACCAAGGTCCGTGGGTCCCCCTGCAGGACAATGACCCACACACATCCAGAAGTACCAAAGAATAGTTAAAAAGGATCAAATGACGTGTTTTAAAATGGCCATCAATGAACCCTGCTCCATGGGCTAGAACAGATAAAGCAAGGATTCATCCTAATATTTTCAGATATAGCTTTCGCCTTTGACTCAATAAGCCATGATAAATTACTACTCAGGCTGGAATCAATAGAAATAAGTGGTACCACCCTAGCATAGTTCCAATCCTACCTAACTGACTTCTATCAACAAGTAAAATAGGAAACAAGGCATCCAACCCATTTAAGCAGCTCCAAGGCATCCCACAGGATCAGCCCTCTCAGCCTTACTCTTTAATCTTTACATTCAACTAATATGCCAAATCATACAAGCACATAATATACACTATCACATTTATGCTGACGATTTAATGATATATGCTCCATTCGAAACAACCAACCCAGAGTATACCGTTATACAGTCATGCTTCAGTGAAGTCACCAAATGGCTGGAAGACCAAAAACTATATATTAACTACAACAAGTTGAAGTACTCATCATATTCAGGGACCCATCATACACCCCACCAGAACAATTAAAACTCAACAACGTTCTACTACTTGTAAGATCAGAGGTTAAATATTTAGGGACCACCCTAGATCACAAACTAACATTCCAGACTTATATAAAAAGAATAACAAATTCTATTTACCAGAAGATCAGGATCCTACACAACTTTCAACCACTACTAGATCATAAGCATTGCCGGACAGTATGCCAGGGCTTAATCACCCCACACCTGGACTATTGCAATTCAGTCTTCCATGGACTTCCAAACCTAGCCCTTAGACCTCTCCAAATAGCACAGAATACAGCAGACCGTCTCATCAGCAAAACTCCCCAACATGACCACATCTCACTAGTACTAAAAACCTACACTGGCTTCCAGTAGGAACCAGAATAAAATATAAGACCATAATGACCACATACAAAACAATGCAGAACCTCTCAGCACTCTGCTTCATACCACTTATCCAAAGGAACATGGACACAAGATTACGATGACAACAGCACCAAAACCTGCTTTCTATCCCAGCTCTAAAAGCAAAAAGCTCACAATTGCTCTGTCAGAGAGCATTTTCTTTCTACGGACCTAAAACTGGAATTCATTGCCACCTGCACTAAGGTCCATCCAAGGAGTAAACGAATTCCGCAAAAAACTAAAAACGCACCTCTCTAGAGAAACCTTCGGAACAATACATAACCAACCACAGAAATCTGCAATCTACGTCAAATACCGACAAAATGCATACTCAGGAATGATACCTCCCAACCTGTAACTGCACACTCAATCCTCCCTCAACCTATTGTAAGTCTCATTCACATGCTACATAAACCAATCCTATGTATATTGTATATTTGTATATTGTACAAATTATAGTTAAATCCTGTTAATTACAATGTATCCAATTATTTGTTACCGATACAATTGTTTTATGTAATTTACAGATGTTATATGTAAACCGTTGTGATAGTGTAGTTACTCACCTATAGCAGGTGTTCTCCGGGGACAGCAGGAATCAGTCTTCACATATGGGTGACATTAGCGCCAACTGAGCCCTCACAGAAGAATCTCCCCAGCTTTCAGAGAAAGCCTTTGGGAGATGCCACCACGCATGTGAGGTCCCCTTCCTGCCCAAGGATGCCAGTCAGATGACATAGCTAAAAGAGAGCAAAAATAAAAGATGGTAAAGGAGCAACTCCAAGGGGAGGAGAGAGGGTTGTGAGGACTGATTCCTGCTGTCCCTGGAGAACACCTGTTACAGGTGAGCAACTATGCTTTCTCCAGGAACAAGCAGGAATCAGTCCTCACATATGAGACTCCCCAGCTACAGGCTACCAAAAGCCCATAGTAAAAACAAGGGCTCCCTCACGGGGAGCCGCAAGTAGCACTAATTGAGTCTGTGTCCACAGACCGCAGTAGGACCCCTGTGTCCAATGAAACCAGCATTCCAGTAGCCTGAACACAGAAGGGTCGGAGGGTAGGAGTTGCCTAAACCCCGAAAAGGTTATGGAGCATAACCTGGCCAGAGGCACTGTCCCATCGGGATTCTCTTTCCAGGCAATAATGGGCTGCAGAGGTATTGACTGAAGATGAGGTAGCGGCCTGGCAGATGTCCACCATCGAGACAGAGCGCAGGTTTGCCACCAAGGCTGCCATGGCCCTGACACAGTGCGCCATGACACGGCATTCCAGTGGGAGACCCACCTGCTCATAGGCGAGAGCGATACAGTCCGCCAACCAGGTGGACAGCGAAAGCTTGGTCACTGCTTCCTCAAGCCTACTGGGGTTGTAGGAGATGAAAAGCTGAGAAGCCTTGCAGTAGCCCTGAGTGTGTGTTGGATACAGAAGGACAAAGCACTCTTACAGTCCAAGGTGTGAAGGTCTGTCTCTGCCCGATTGGAGTAAGGTCTTGAAAAGAAGGTAGAGAGCACTACTTCCTGGTTGAGATAGAAGGGCGATACTACCTTCAGAAGGAATGTAGGGTGCGTTCGAAGCACCACTCTGTTCTTGTAGAACCTAGTATAAGGTGCCTCCACCCCTAAAGCCTGAAGCTCACTAACTCATAGTAACATAGTATATGACGGCAGATAAAGACCAATATGGTCCATCTAGTCTGCCCAGCAAGGAGGCAAGAGTAGGTGCACCTGCCACTCCGTGATGGTCACCCCTCCCCATAGAAACATAGAAATATGACAACAGAAAGACCACATGGCCTACCTAGTCTGTCCTTCCATATCAACAACTACAACAGTCCCCTTTTTACCTTTATAGAAACATAGAAATATAACAGAAAGACCACATGGCCTACCTAGTCTGTCCTTCCATATTAACAACTACAACAGTCCCCTTTTAACTTTATAGAAACATAGAAATATGATGACAGAAAAAGACCACATGGCCTATCTGACAGAAAAATACCACATGGCCCATGCCTTTGTTTAGGGGTGTACTCACCATTCTCTGTAGGTCACCCCTATTTGTTCAGTTATAAGAGAGTGTTATGTTTGTTTTGATTTTATCCTGTTGCTATAAAGGAATCCACTGTGTCTGTTCCATGCCATTTTGAATTCTGTCATTGTGTTTGCCCCCACCACTTCCATTGGGAGGGCATTCCAAGCATCCACCACCCTTTCAGTGAATAAGTATTTCCTGACACTGCCTTTCAGTTTACCCCCTTGCAGCTTCATGTTATGCTCTCTAGTTTATAGCTTCCCCGTCTTTGGAAGGAGGTTTGTTTGTTCATTAATACTTTAGTATTTAAAGGTCTGAATCAAATCTCCCCTGTCCCTCCTCTCCTCCAAAGTGTACATATTTAGGTCTTCAAGTCTCTTCTCACAAGTCTTCTGACGCAGGCTCCAAATCATTTTGGTCACCTTCCTCTGAACTGCTTCCAGTCTTTTTATATCATTTGTGAGATATGGGCTCCAAAACTGAACACAATATTTCAAGTGAGGCCTCACCAGCGACTTGTACAGTGGCATTTGTACCTCTTCCTTTCTGCTGGCAATTCCTCTCTGTATGCAACACAGCATCCTTTTGGTTTTTGCCACTGCCCTGTCACACTGTTTCGCCATCCTGAGATCCTCAGAAACAAATCACTCCGACGTCCTTCTCCTGGCCCGTGCACACCAACCTCTTGCCCCCTATCGCATACAATTCCCTTGGATTTCTGCTTCCCAGGTGCATGACCCTGCACTTCTTCACATTAAATCTTAATTGACAAGCATTAGACCATTCTTCCAGCTTTTGTAGATCTTTCCTCATGTTATCCACTCCCTCAGGGGAGTCCACTCTGTTGCAAATTTTCGTGTCATCTGCAAAAAGTCACATGGAGGAACATTAGCCTGCAAGGGTGGCTGCACTTGCTTTACTGCCCTAAGAAACCTGACCATGTCGGGGTGAGCCACTAGCAAGCAGCCCTGTATGCACCCCCGGTAACAAGAGAGAGCTGCCACCTGGACTCTGATGGAATTTAAGGCCAACGCCTTGTCCAGTCCGGCCTGCAAGACTGCCAGAAGTGAGGACAAAAAACCCGGAGCCTGTTGTCCCCACACCAGCCCTAAAACACTCTCCACACTCTGACATAAGCCAAGGACGTGAACGCTTATGGTCTTTCAAGAGAGTGTGTCTACCACTGCCACCGAATAGCCCTTCCGCTTCAGCCATGCCCTTTCAAGAGCCAGGCTGTAAGCCAAAATCAATCCACTTGAGGCATCAGGATTGGCTCTTGCAAAAGTAGATTGATTCTGTTTGGGAGACACCAGCCACTGGATATCAAAAGCCTTTGGAGGTCGGCATGCCACAGACTTTGAAGCCAGTCCGGAGCGATGACAACTCATCTTTCCGGGATCATCCTCTATGCATTGAAGAGACATCCTATTAAGGGATATGGAGGAAAAACATACAGGAGTCCCTTCCTTCAGCCACCTCTGCACCAGAGCATCAAAGCCCTCGGACAAGGGCTCCTGACATCTGCTGAAGAACCTGTTCGCCTTGGCATTCGAGGTGGAAGCCAAGAGATCCATGATTGGCACACCCACTAGCAGATGACCTCATGAAACGCCGCCATGTTTAGTTCCCATTCTCCTGGGTTGAGACAGCGCCGAGATAATCTGCTTGAACAGTCATCTTGCCAGCCACATTAGCCGCTGAAAAAGCCTCAAAGTTCTCTTCCACCCACAGCAATATAGGACAAATCTCTTCTGCCAACGCCACACTGCCTGTGCCCCCCATGACAACTGATGCATGCTACTGTTGTTGCGTTGTGGGAGCAGACACTTAACGCTCTCCGATGAATCAGAGGAAGGATTGTAGAGCTAGAAAGACTGCCAAAATTTCTAGGTGATTGATGGTCCATGAGCAGAGCCTGCTGAAGAGGACACATGCGAGTCCGTGTACATGGCACCAGTTCCAAGGCTGCGGCCATGGAGCCCAGGATCTGAAGACAGTACCATACCGAAGGCACCATCTTGTCAAGGAAAGACCATAGCTGGGCTTGAATCTTCTCTGCCCGCTCTTCCAGGAGGAAAACAAATGCCACCTTGATGTCAACTTGCTCTTTGCCAAATTAACCAACTAGCTGAGGGCCCAGAGAAATTCCATTACCCGTTGAGTAGCGGAGGTGCTTTCGCTCTTGGATTGCTCTGATCAACCAATCATGGAGATACAGATAAATGAACACACCCTCCCTGTCTCAGAGCAGCCGCCACAACCACTGTAAGCTTGGTGAAGGTATGCAGCACCATGACCAGGCCAAATGGCAGTACTGGAACTGATAACATCCAATTGGTACTGCAAACTACAGATACTGCTGATGGTCTGGTCTAACTGGGAAGTGACGATGCGCTTCTGTAAGATCCAGTGCGCAGAGAACTCCCTTCCTGACCGCCACCATCACCAAACACAAAGGTTTCCATGTGGAAATCCAGCACCCGAAAGGCTTGGTTTACATGCTTGAGGTCTAAGATGGGATGGAAGGAACCCTCTTTCTTGGGGACCACAAAATAAATGGAGTATCGACTGGATCTGGATTGGTCATTCAGAACAGGAACTACACCTGAAGGTCCAACAACCACTCTAACGTATCCTGGACCGTCCACTGTTTTGAGCAAGTTTTGCAAGGGAAGTGCACGAAAACTACCGAGAGAGAGGATGAGCTAATTTCAAAGCGTACCACTCTCTGATAACTTCCAGTACCAACTAGTTGGTGGTAATAGACATCCAGGTGGAGAAAAACTATTGGAACTACCCCCGCCTGGGCTTGCTGCATTTCATTGGGACTTCTTGTGAGGGAGATGGAGAAGTACCCCCTATTGGAACCTCTGTAGCCTTGAAAAGGCTGGCCTCTCAAAGTATAGTGACTTCGCTGAAAAGGGGTAAATCAAGTAAAATCAAAACTTTCTAAATCCCTAGGCTAACTCCGTGGGACAGTTCTCTGCTTTGGCTCTTTACAACGGTCTTCCTGTAACAGAGTGACTTTAGACTCTCCCAGATCTTTAATCAATTTGTCCAGAGCTTCTCCGAAGAACAGCATGCCGTAAAATGGAAGTTGGTTGCACCTAGTCTTAGAGGACACATCAGTCGACCAGTTTAACCACAGAAAGCAATGGGCCGCAATAATCAAAGTCATGATCTTGGCTGAAGTTCAGACAAGGTCATAAAAAGCATCCGCCAGGTGAGCCAAGGCAGACTCCAGCTTTGCTTTCTCCAGTGCTACGGCTTGTGATTCCAGCTAACCTGTCATTAAACCCTGGATCCAGCAAATGAAAGCTCTTGTTGAGGTAGCTGTAGGTAGCCCTTCCCCCAAGCCATGCTGCAAGCCATGAGGCTCTGATCAGCCTGACCCTTCCCCCGCAAGCCATGAGGTAATCAGCCTGCTATTTCTTTAGACACCCTTCCCCCACTCCAGGTCTGAGCACAGTATCCCCTAGCCCAGAAACCAAAAGACCAGAGCACACCGGTTTGGACAGGTCACCCAGGTACCTTCCCCAGGGGCTGCTGATTGGTGGACAAGAAATACCTGTGGCAAATGGGATTACAGAATGAGTTTGAAATTATACTGTATTTAAGGCATTGAAGGACGTCCCTCGGGGTTCAGACCCTTGTGGAGGTTGCTGGTATCTCTGTCTGATCCTGTGTGCACATTAAAGATCCTGATTGCATTCCAGCCTGTCTGTGAGTTTTCCTTCTGTGGGTGAGTGATAGAATAAGAGCTTTTCAAAGCGCTTGCCATTACATTTTGGCACCCCAGGTGGGACCCTTTTAAATTAAAAGAAAAGCCTCTCTCATCACACCCACGGTGGGAAGACTTCTGCTTTTGCAGCGTCTGGGCCTCCACCAGTCAGGGACCGGCCTCCCCAGGTGATTAACGGTCCTTGGCGCCCCCGGGCCACTTTGTGCTCGGAAGGACACCTTGATTTGTCTGGACAGCTGATCCCTGCGGTTGAATCCCCGATTGAAAAACCAGCTGGATAGACTGGCATCCAAACTTCCTGTCTGATCAGAGTTCTGGTGAGTACTGCTACCTTACTGTCTGGGGCTAGTTCTGTACTCTATCTGTGAGTCCTGGTAATTTCTGGGAACCTGTAGCAGTCTGATCAACTGCACGAGCAGTCCTATTAGGGGCCTTAGTGGCCCTGAAGCCATTGCTCGTCCTGTATCTGAATACCGGTAAAAATATCTGAACTGCAGTAAAAAGTAACCAAACTATAGCACTTGATAAGCTCTCTAATGTGCTCCGATGTTAATTTCTGCCTCCCCATGTGCTCCGGTGTGGATTTACTGCCTTTCCCTGAACCCCCGATGTAATTTCTGTGCTCCGATGTAAATTTCTGTTCCCCCCATGCTGCCGCTGTGTTAATTTCTGCTCCAATGTGAATTTCTCTCTCCGTTGTGCTCCGATGTTAATTCTGCCCCCCCCCCCTATGCTGTCCGATGTGAATCCATGCTCCCCATGTGCTCCCATGTGAATTACTGCCTTCCCTTGGGCCTCCGCTGAGGTTTTGTGCCTCTCGGTGCTGTCCCGGTGCACAGCTGACCCCCGCTGAATTTTCCGGTCTTCCCCTGAGCCTCTGCTGAGGTTCCTGCCTTCCCTTGGGCCTCCGCTGAGGTTTTGTGCCTCTCGGTGCTGCCCCGGTGCACAGCTGACCCCCGCTGAATTTTCCGGTCTTCCCCTGAGCCTCCGCTGAGGTTCCTGCCTTCCCTTGGGCCTCCGCTGAGGTTTTGTGCCTCTCGGTGCTGTCCCGGTGCACAGCTGACCCCCGCTGAATTTTCCTGTCTTCCCCTGAGCCCCCGCTGAGGTTTCCTGCCCTTAAACCTGAATATGAGAAGCTAACCTTTTTTTTGGGTCGATTGAGGGAGAAGTGATCATTTGAAGGTCCATCATTTTCTTTTTTTCCATCTGTGGAGTAGAGGGGAGCCGGTGTGAAGGAGCACGGTGGGGTGGCAGCCATCTTGGGAACACCACGTGTGCGAATTCCCCTGCACCCAGGAGCAGCTATCGGGACGCACGTGGAGGCGGCCATCTTGGAAAGACCACGTGTAAGCTACACTGCAATATACTTAAAGTGACTCTGGAGCTCCATCTAGTGGACATTAGCTGTAATTACTACTATTCCCTGTGTTTTAAGTGATCCTGGAGCTCCATCTGGTGGACATTGTAAGAATAGCTAGCTTATATATATATATTTTAACTCTTGTCTAAATCAAATCTGAGTATATATATATTTTGTTAATTGCCAAGACCTATATTATAAAAATTTTGTGTTTTTTTTTCCTCTCTCCCCTCCTGTATTAAGAATAGATAGGGTCTGTATTATAAATTGTATTATTTTTCCCGGATTAAGTCTAGATAGGATCTGTATTGTAAATTGCATTTTTCTCTCTCTGACTGTAAATTGCATTTTTTTCCCAAATTGAGATTAGGTTGGAAGATCTGGTCCACATTGTATACTGTACTTAGTTATTGAACTAGGATTAGAGCATGGGGTTGGGAAAGTCTAAAGTGAAAACGCCCCTACAGTGCATGCTTCACAATTTTAAATCTGGGTTTAGAGAGGATTACGGGGTACCTCTCTCCGCCTCCAGATTAACCTTTTTGTGTGAGAGGGAATGGCCAGCCTTAGTTAAGTTATGGCCTCCTCAGGGATCTATTGATTTGGCCACTGTGTCCTTGGTCCATCAAATTGTAGCAAAAGAGCACCCTGACCAGTTCCCATATATTGACTCATGGCTGACCATATGCCAACTCAGACCAAGGTGGCTCCAGCGCTGTCACGAGGATCAGTGTAGAGTAATGGTGGCGGCCATCTGTCGCCAAAAGGGATGGACACCTGCCCCTATCTACCAGGGACGGGACTCTCCTGATATTCCTCCACGTCCCCTCCCTCTACTTCAACCCCGTGTCCCGTCCACACCACAACAGGATCCTCCCATAGCTGAAAGGTCAGGACTTCCTGGGGTGGGTGATGCCAGATTTAGGGAAAGTCCTACAGACTCCGGCCCCTCATCTTCAGATTCCCCTCTCACATCTGGTGCCACCCCCAGTGACACCATCTCCTCCCCCGAGAGCACAGGGGCTGAGCCAGAATCGTCACCCTCGTTAGCCCACCGCCTGCGGTCGCAACATCTCCAATTACCACTACGACAAGTACAGGGGCTCCCGTATATTGATGCTACTGGAAAGGTGGCAGTGGGACCATCAAGCCTGATTTATGTCCCTTTCTCCACTACGGACCTGCTCAACTGGAAAACCCACTATGCCTCATATACTGAAAAGCCCCAAGAACTGACAGATCTTATGACCAGTATTATGCAAACACACCAGCCTACCTGGTCGGACATTAAACAATTGCTTGCCACCTTATTCAATACAGAAGAACGGGCGCGCATTGTACGGGCCGCCCTCAAGTGGCTGGAGAAACATCATGCCCGTCAGGGAGAAGTAAATCCACGGCAGCGGGCAGAGGCAGATTTCCCGAATAAAGACCCCTGCTGGGACCCGAATGACCCTGATGGAGCAGCGGCTCTCACTCGCTTCCGGACTGCACTCCTTGAAGGCCTTAAGAAGGGAGGGCAACGAGCTATGAACCTCAGTAAAACCGCAGAAGTTCTCCAGCTTCCTGATGAGAGTCCGGCGGTATTTTATGAGCGTCTGGCTGAAGCATACCGATTATACACCCCCTACGATCCAGCGGACCCTGAGAATCTTAAGATGATGAATAATGCCTTTGTGGCTCAGGCACAAGGTGATATACGGCGGAAGCTGCAGAAACTGGAAGGGTTTGCGGGCATGAATACAACACAATTGATGGAAGTGGCACAAAAAGTATATGTAAATCGTGACCAGGAGCAGAAGCGAGAGTCGGAGCGCCGGATGAAGAAAAAGGCAGACTTCCTAGCAGCCGCCTTAGCCGAGCGACCACCAGCTCCAGCCTGGGCCAGAGGAGGAAATAGGGGACAAGGACGCGGATATGGAAGGCCGAGGTTTCCCCTAAGCCCCACTCAATGTGCCTACTGCAAAGAGGAGGGACACTGGAAGAATGACTGTCCAAATCGTAACACAAGGCGAGGGAGATATCCATCCACGAGCTGTGTAAGAGCACCCTGTACGAACTACACGGGAGCAAGATCAGCATAATGCTTTCCCGCCTCCACCGGTTCCAGCTCTCGAGGGCCTTGCAGCTATGGAACATTATGACTTGGGTGACTACTAGGCCAGACCGGGCTCCAAGTTTCTGTTAGGTCCCCAGGAGCCTATGGTCAACATGAATTTAGGGGACCGGAAAATGCAATTCATGGTCGATACCGGAGCAACACACTCAGTGGTCACCCAACAAGTAGCCCTGATCTCCTCCCAGTCAGTAACTGTTGTGGGAGCTACGGGGGAGAGAGCCCAGAGACCTTTCCTGCAAAACCGCACGTGCCAGTTGGGGGGACGGACCATCACTCACCAGTTCCTGTATATGCCTGAATGTCCCATACCCTTGCTGGGTCGGGATGTTCTGGCAAAACTCCAGGCCCAAATCTCATTCAGGTCTGATGGCCAGGCTGAGCTCCAAATACCCAGCCTGGGCCCAACAGTTTTGGTACTGTCCGTCCCCCGAGAAGAAGAATGGCGGTTATATGAGAACAGGCCCAAATCTGATGTGGCTACCCTGGTTACGTGGGAATCAGTGCCCCCTGGAGTATGGGCAGAAGGAAACCCCCCGGAATGGCCATTAACATCCCTCCCGTATGTGTTGAAATGAAGCCGGGAGCCTCCCCGGTGCAAGTGCGACAATACCCGCTGCCGCAGGCAGCTGTAGAAGGAATCCATCATCATCTGGTGCAGCTACTACAGCATGGTATCCTGCGGCCCTGCCAATCGGCATGGAACACTCCTTTGCTGCCAGTTCGAAAACCTGGAACCACTGACTATCGACCTGTTCAGGACCTCCGTCGTGTCAATGAGGCCACTGTGACTCTGCATCCAGTAGTACCAAACCCTTATACACTGTTGGGCCTCATCCCAGCGACTGCTTCTCACTTCTCAGTACTGGATCTAAAAGATGCCTTCTTTTGTATACGCCTGGCTACTGCAAGCCAGCACCTGTTTGCTTTCGAGAAAGAGGACCCTGCTACTGGCAGAAAGTCCCAAGTTACCTGGACTCGTTTACCACAGGGATTCAAGAACTCTCCTACCATCTTCAGCACAGCATTGGCCCAAGATCTCGCTAGTTTCCCTCCAGGGGAGCCCGGCAGACGAGTACTTCTGCAGTACGTTGATGACCTACTAATCGCTGCTGACTCTGAGGCTGAATGTGTATTGGCAACCACAGAACTTCTCCAACTCCTGTACAATGCGGGATATCGAGTCTCCAGAAAAAAGGCTCAGTTATGTCGGTCGGAAGTGAAGTATCTGGGATTCCATCTGTCAAAAGGAAGCCGACGGTTGGGGAGCGAGAGGAAGGAAGCAGTGTGCCGGATCCCAGTGCCAACAACCCGCAAGCAAGTACGTGCTTTTCTCGGGGCAGCTGGGTACTGTCGTATCTGGATTCCCAACTTCGCAAAGATCGCAAAGCCCCTCTATGAGTCTACAAAGGGCCCAGAGAAGAGCCCCCTTGAATGGGGTCGTGACCAACAGGAGGCCTTCGAACATTTGAAAAGGGCATTACTGTCATCACCAGCCCTAGGCCTTCCGGATGTCACCAAGCCTTTCACCCTCTATGTGCACGAAGCAGCAGGAACAGCTTTGGGAGTCTTGACCCAACAACTGGGGTCTTGGCCACGACCAGTCGCCTACCTGTCAAAACTGCTGGATCCAGTGGCCAAGGGATGGCCACCTTGCCTGAGAGCAATAGCAGCAACAGCCTTGTTGGTGGAAGAATCTGATAAACTGTCCATGGGCCAAGGCCTTCTAGTCACCGTCCCACATTCAGTCCAAACATTGCTAGAGCATAAAGGAAGTTACTGGTTCACCAGCTCCCGAATGTTGAAATACCAGAGCATGTTATGGGGAAATCCCAGGGTGCAGATAACTACCAGCCAAGCCTTGAAACCTGCTACTTTCCTGCCTGTTGGCCCGGGACCACCTGATCACGACTGCCTGGAAGTGATGGAAACAGTCTTCTCCAGTCGCCCTGATCTGACGGATGTGCCGTTAAGCAATCCGGATGAGACCTACTACGTAGATGGGAGCAGTCTGATGCTGGAGGGCCGCAGGTGTGCGGGGTATGCGGTGGTGACGATGGAAGAAATAGTTGAAGCACAGCCTTTGCCCCCTGGAACCTCCGCACAGAAGGCGGAACTCATTGCCCTTACCCGTGCCTTAACCCTTGGGACTAACAGTCGTGTAAATATACACAGATTCCAGATATGCCTTTTCCACTCTCCATGCCCACGGGGCCCTGTACAAAGAAAGAGGGTTAGTTACTGCAGCTGGCTCTGAGATAAAGAATGGCCCCCAGATATTGGCCCTGTTAGAAGCAGTCTGGCGTCCGAAAACAGTAGCCGTAATGCATTGCAGAGGCCACCAGAAAGGGAACGGTGAAATAGCTAAGGGAAATAGACGGGCTGATGCAGAAGCCCGGCGAGTAGCAACCACATCCTTGTCCCAGTTTTTCCCGCAGAGCTCCCAGGATCTACAAGCCCCCCTGTTTCCAGTCCCACTAAGCCAATGGGCCAAGAGGTACACTACACGAGAGCTAGATTTTTTTCTGTCAGGAGGAGGGTGGGGTGTTACACACAGATGGTTGGATAAGGTTACCTAGAACAGGGACAGCTCCAGTGATAGTCATCCCAGACAGCCTTGCCCCAGCATTCCTATCATCCTTTCATCAGGCCACTCATATGGGCAAGACAGCAATGGAAACTACCCTCCGCCCATATTTCTTAATTTCTTGCTTATCCTCGTTGACAGCTGCAATTGCTAGACAATGCACCACATGTGCTAAAAACAATGCCCGTCAAGGCCCAAGCCAACCCCCAGGGGTCCAGTCTTATGGGGTCACCCCTATGGGAAACATCCAGGTTGACTTTTCAGAAATGCCCCGAGCAAATCTGCTGGTATTGGTCTGTACTTTCACGGGGTGGGTGGAGGCCTTCCCAGTCCGCACAGAAAAAGCCAGAGAAGTGACTAAGGTGTTGCTGCATGAAATCATCCCCCGATTTGGGCTTCCAGTAGTAGTGGGATCTGATAATGGACCTGCATTTGTGGCCCAAGTGATACAGCAGGTAGTAAAAGCCTTACAGATCGATTGGAAGCTACGCACAGCTTACCGCCCGCAGAGCTCAGGGAAAGTAGAACGCATGAATTGCACCATAAAGAGCCAGTTAGCAAAATTGTGTCAGGAAACCTCACTGAAGTGGCCCCAATTGCTCCCTATAGCTCTGCTCCGCATACGGTCAGCCCCACGAAAGGGTATCGGTGTTTCCCCCTTTGAAGCTGTGTATGGTCGCCCTGCACCCCTCATACAGGGCGTCCATGGAGATTTAGTGCAGATAGGTTCAGAAATAACCCAGCAGGAACTGTCGGCTCTCAGTTCTGTATTGCAGAAATTGCACCGGTGGATCCAGGAGCGACTCCCCATCAACCTGACTGACGCGCTCCATACGCACCAGCCTGGTTCCCAGGTGTGGGTCAAGGAGTGGAAGAAAGACCCATTGACCCCCCAGTGGCGAGGCCCGTACACTGTTCTGTTGACCACCCCCACGGCTGTTAAAGTGGCTGAAGTCGCTCCGTGGATCCATCACTCTCGTGTCAAGGCCGCTGCACCAGAAGTTGTTCCAGCCTGGACCGCAGTCCCGATTCCAGATCAACCCCTGCGTTTGAAACTGAAGAGGGACCTTTCTGCCCAGTAAAGGGCTCTAACAGACTGCCGACGAGACCCCCGGAGAGACTGATCTACGAGACCCCCTTTTCCAGAACCAGGAGCAGAATGAGAAGCGGTGCCCTAGCCTTACTCGTTTCCCTGACATGGGCCCATTTTCCAACACGTGCAGAGACTACTAACACAGCAGTATTACTCGCCCAAACTGCTCTGAACATGACAAACTTTTGTATACGAAACTCTCTACAAACCTCTCTTATTGCTGTACCGTCTAGTTTGTGTGAGATGCAGAACTTCACTATGCTTGCTAATTTAAACTGTAAACAACCTGGAATATATTTCTACCATATTGGGGTTACCCGACCGACTTCTACACTTTTCAACCAAGTGCCTTTTTCCTTGCAGGTAGTTTCCACTCTAAATGCTAGTGATTGTTTCTTTTTTGTCAATGCCAAGAAGGGAGGAAACAATGTATCAAATACTGTGTTATCATGCAGCTCTGTTACAAATGTATCCTATTCACACTCAGAAATGTATCTTCCCTTAGGCTGGTTTTTAGTATGTGGCAAAATGACGTACACTTACGTCCCTGCAAATGCCACTGGTGGTCCATGCACTTTTGCTAGGCTTACAACTGCTGCCTTCGTCCGGCCCCCCAGTTATCCCCGCTCTGCCCCCATGCCCTCGACCTGTAACTCAAACGTGGAGCCTTACAGTGATGGGACAGCTCTTGGGCTGTCAGTGTCAATCCTTGGGACACCTGGATTGGCCCTACACAACTCCCTGGAGGTAAGCCGACTCGCTTGCTCCCTAGCCAAGACCATTAACCTCACCTCAACCATACTAGCTTCCATAAATTATGAGCTGTCCAGCCTACGTACAGCGATTCTACAAAATAGAATGACCATAGATTTCCTGCTGTTACGCCTCAACCATGGGTGTGAGGAATTCGAAGGAATGTGTTGTTTTAACCTCACAGATGAAAGTGTGTCCATTGAGCGCTCAATCCAAGACCTACGTGACTTGGCGAAACAAATCTCAGACCCGTCCATGGGACTGGGGACGGGGTGGTTCTCCAAATTGTTTGGTTGGTTGGGGGGCCTTAAAACCCTAGTTATAGGAGTTTTCCTTCTCTTCTTAGTATGTGCCCTCATACCATGTTGTATCCCCATCCTCCACCGCTCCATTACCACCACCCTCGACACCCTGGTAGAACGCAAGGCTGCTACCACTGTTATGGCCCTGACCCAATACACCCCTCTGCGGCATGCCTCCAGTAATACAGCCCTCTACCGCCTCTAGCGGTTGAGGTCTTACTTAAAAAGGGGGGAATGAGGTAGCTGTAGGTAGCCCTTCCCCCAAGCCATGCTGCAAGCCATGAGGCTCTGATCAGCCTGACCCTTCCCCCGCAAGCCATGAGGTAATCAGCCTGCTATTTCTTTAGACACCCTTCCCCCACTCCAGGTCTGAGCACAGTATCCCCTAGCCCAGAAACCAAAAGACCAGAGCACACCGGTTTGGACAGGTCACCCAGGTACCTTCCCCAGGGGCTGCTGATTGGTGGACAAGAAATACCTGTGGCAAATGGGATTACAGAATGAGTTTGAAATTATACTGTATTTAAGGCATTGAAGGACGTCCCTCGGGGTTCAGACCCTTGTGGAGGTTGCTGGTATCTCTGTCTGATCCTGTGTGCACATTAAAGATCCTGATTGCATTCCAGCCTGTCTGTGAGTTTTCCTTCTGTGGGTGAGTGATAGAATAAGAGCTTTTCAAAGCGCTTGCCATTACATTGTCACATCTGGCCTCGATCGGTGGGGCTTAAGAGTCAGAGCACTAGTATCAAACGCTTGCCTCAAAAAAGTCTCCAACTTATGGTCGTGCAGGTCTTTCAAGGCTGCTTTGCCTTCAACCAGAATGGTGGTCTTTTTGGTTACCACCAAGACTAAAGCATACACCTTAGGCATCTTAAGCAGAATTTTTTTCCTCCTGAGGAACAGGAGATAGATGGTTCGTGGACTCACCCCCTCTAAGGCAGGTCCTCCAACACCTCTCATTCTGGTTCTCTCAGTTTCTTGATGACTCTGTACACCAGAAAGGTAATTTGAGAGGACTTAACTCCCTGCAGAAGTGGGTCCTCCAGGAGTTGCTCTGCTACTGCAGGTGCCGGTATAATCTTAAGCGCAGCTAGCAAGTTCGTAATCAGCATGGCAGTTCCTCCTTGTGAAAACACTCTAACCACATTAGGATCCTCCCCTTGAGGGATCTCCCCTTCCTCTAGTTCAGTAACCTCTGTCTCCACCCAGAGGTCTGCAGCCCCCTCCAGAGGTTCCTCTGAGTGGAGAGACTGAGGTGTCCTGGTTTAACCAAAAATCATCCTCAATCCTTTTCATTTGTAACTGGAAGAACCTCCACAGCAAGAGAGGTCTTCTGTAGGGTGTTAGGCAAATTCTCTGACCCAGAAGCTTTGGAAACTTGTGCCCCAAGTGTTCTCTTTAGTTAAAATGCCTTGTGCAAACTGCCCAGAACTGTAGTTTGAGTTAAAAACTAAATTCTTCTGCTTTTTGGGGGTGGGGGGATGGGGCGTTTCTTAGCTTGCTGAGGTGGAATGGCCACTGGAAAGGAAATAACTGCTGTTCCTGCCAAAACCACAGCAGCCCCAGTCTGAGAGGAATCTTGTACTGCTAACTCTAAAGAAAAATTCATGTCCCATATG
Source organism: Ichthyophis bannanicus (assembly GCA_033557465.1). Taxonomy (NCBI): domain Eukaryota; kingdom Metazoa; phylum Chordata; class Amphibia; order Gymnophiona; family Ichthyophiidae; genus Ichthyophis; species Ichthyophis bannanicus. The sequence continues at coordinate 22,259,496 of CM066051.1, read as the reverse complement.
TTAAAAAAAGCCTTCTGACACATTTTCCCTGCCTGACCTCTACAAAAGCCTTCTGCAAACAAACTGAGGCTCCCCACATACAGAACATGGCAGGAGGGAGCCTGTAACATGCAGGAGAAAGAGCAGGTTGAAAGAAAAAAAAAAGAGCCCAAAGGAGAGATAAAACGACAAGTACTTACTAATCAGGATGCTCTGAAAAGAAAAGGAAAACTACCCCCAGCACTAAAAACATCTTGCTGTTCTGCTGATAAGATACTGACATCTCATTGGATATACAGGTTTGATTTCAGTTTGAATTTAAAGGTACAGTAGCATATAAATACCAAAGAATGAGTTGAAGAGCCCCCTTAGAAGAATGCTGGACTCTCCAACCTGGAAGAAAAGGTACCTGGACCACCAGATATTTGACCACTGGGCTACACCTGGTCTACTCAAAAGGTCCAAGTGCTGAAGAGGCAGATTCTAGCAGCTGCCAGTCCCCATCAGTGAAAGGTTTCTCAGGAGGTAACTGTCCAGCCTATAAGCTTCTGAGAGCTACTTAGCTACTGCTAGTAATATGTAACCTCCTGTCCTTTTCTCTCTGTCTCTTCTATCTTTTGTGTTTTGTTTTGTTTTATTTTATTTTTATTTTAAAAGTTTTTATTGAAGGAATAAGCAAAACTTTACACCACAGTAGCAATAACTACACACAGCATTAATCAATTGAACTTCACACCACATCATCAATGCATTCCTTCTTTTCTGCTTTATCGTGCCTACCCCTCCCCCTTGTCCCCCTCCCCCGCTTTTTTTTAAAAAATGATTGCAACGTACAGCCATCAAACACAACCTACAATGCACTAAAATACACCACACGTCCCCAAGCTAACCACAATACACTTAAACTCTCCCCCCACCCCGCCCCCCCTTACCCAAGAAAACACCGTGCTTACCATGCAGCACACTCCACCACTGCCACATACCGATAGCAATCCACCCCATTTTCTATTATTCCCCAATCCCCCCTCCCTACCTTAATCCTTCCTCTCCTCCCCACTCCCCCCACCCCCGCTTAAACACCTCCATAACTCCCCCCAATTCGCCTCAAACTTATCAGCCCTCTCGCGCCTAGCCATGGTCAACTTTTCCATAAGTACAATATGCCTCAATCTCCACTCAAAGCTACCCGCGGATGGCGTGTCCCTCTGCTTCCATGCCGCTGCCACCTCACAGCGCGCAGCGCACAAACTGGCCAACACCATACGCCCCCCCCTGCTGCCTCTCCTCCCCCCACCACGAGAGCAGGAAAATACCCAGTTTCAGCCCCACCTCTACCCCCACCACCCTCCAGATCCACTGCTGGACCCTTCTCCAATACGCCTGTACTTTGGCGCACCCCCACCAGATATGCCAGAAAGAACCAATCTCCCCACATTCCCTCCAGCACTCCGCCCCCACCCCGGGATACATTCTGTGCACCCTGTCTGGTGTACAATACCATCTCAGCAAGAACTTGTAGCAGTTCTTCTGGATGCTGCTAGCCATTGTAGCTTTTTTCACCTGGGCCCAGACCACATTCCAATCTTTAGCTTCCAGGGGCACCCCCAAATCTTTCTCCCACTCCGTCATATATTTAAACTTCCTGCCCCTTACTTCCTGCACCCCTTTATATAGCCCTGAAATCATTCCCCTTCATGCTCCTTTTCCCACCCAGATAGCCTCCAACATGGAAAGCCCCTCCTTGAACCCCCCTCTCCTTTGCCAGTCCCTGCGAGAGAAAGTGAGCGCAACCAGGAACGCCAAACTTCCAAGAGAGGTAGCAAAGGTGGCAGGTAGCCAGAGGCTCGAAGGGTGGGCGAGTGAGCTGCCCCAACTCTACATTGCGGTCCCATTCGGTTGCCAGAGGGTGAACTGGGGGCTTCGATAGGAGCAGGTGCCGAAGAAAATGGGTCACCAAAGGCTGGACCGAGAGGGGCTTGCCATCCACTGGGTGGTGGTGCGCCACCAGGGCACTAAGGTGCATCTGGACAGAGTTAGTCTTGAGCCCGGATTGTGAAAGGTGAAGAAGGTACTGTAACACCAGTCTCACCGGGCAGGAGAATGGGTCAGCCAAGCTGCACCAAGCTGAAAACCTGTGCCATTTGAGGGCATAAGCCTTCCTGGTAGAGGCCTTGTGAGAGTCCAGCAGAATCTCTTCCACTTCAACTGAGAGGTTGAAAAGGGCCAGAATCACCCTCTCAGTAGCCACGCTGTCAGCGACAGGGACCCCAGGTTGGGGTGCAGTAGAGAGCCCCCCTCCTGAGACAGGAGCCCAGAGAGGTCCTCAAGGGGATGGGGGTCTCCACTGTCAATCGGAGGAGCAATGTGAACCACGGTTGCCTGGGCAACCGAGGGGCTATCAGGGTGAGCAAAGCCCTGTTGCGGAGGGTCCTGAACAAGGTTTTGGCGATCAGCGGCGTGGGAGGGAAGGCATCTGCTGCCACTGTGGAGGGGTGGGCTTACCAGGAACAGACGTGGGGCAACTGGAAGATGTCTGGGCTGGCAAACAGATCCATCATGAGTTCTCCCCAGATCTGGAAAAGCCGATTGGCTACCTTGGGGTCCAGCTGTCACTCATGCGTCAGGAGGACCCTGCTCAGTCTATTGGCCATAAGGTTGTCCTGGCCTGGTAGGTACACTGCCCGCAGGAGGATATCCGGTTGGATTGCATAAGAGCAGAGGACCACTGCCTCCCAACTTTGGGCATGAGACCCTGTGTCTCCCTGTTTGTTCACACAGAACATTGCCACCTGGTTGTCCGTCTGGACCAGCACCAGCTGTTGATGCAGGTGGTGGCAGAAGACTCACAGGGCTAAGTATATGGCCCGCAGCTCCAGGAGGTTGATCTGCTGGGTGCTCTTGTCTGGTGACCAGTTGCCCTGGGTGAGGAGCTCCCCGCAGTGGGCTCCCCAGGCGAGCAGGGAGGCATCTGTGGTGAGGACCCTTGAGAGGCTTGTGGCCTGAAAAGGCATGCCCGCCTCGAGATGCTGGAGAGACTGCCACCAGACCAGGTAGTCTGCTATTTGGTGGGTTACAGAGACTCTGTCTCTGAGGCATCCCATGGCCTGAGACCACTGGTCCCAGAGACACCACTGCGCCGCCCTCATGTGGAGGCCAGCATCTGGGGTGATGTGGACCTTGGAAGCCATGTGCCTGAGGAGGCGCAGAAGCCGCCGGGCAGGCACTGAGGGACGGTAATGTATGTCGTATGCCAGAAACTTGAGACAGTCGGCTCAATCCCTGGGCAAGAAGGCCTTCAACTGGAAAGTGTTGAGCATTTCCCCGATGAACTCCATACACTGTGCCGGGAGGAGATGAGACTTGGGGTAGTTTATGACAAACCCATGTGCTGCAGAACCTGGATGGTGTGTATGGTGGCCTGCTGCACCTCTGAGGCTGTGCCTCCCTTTATGAGCCAGTCATCTAGGTAGGGGAAGACAAAGACCCCTGGAGACGGAGTAAGGCGGCCACGACTGGAAGGCATTTTATGAAGACTCTTGGGCCAGAGGTCAAGCTGAAAGGGAGCACCCTGTACTGAAAATGCCTGCCCCCCACTATGAACCGCAGGTACTGCCTGTGGTTGGGGTGAATGAGGATGTGAATATAGGCATCCTTGAGGTCTAAGGAGCATAGCCAATCTCCCTGTTGGAGGAATGGCAGCAAAGTTCCAAGGGAAAGCATCTTGAACTTCTCCCTCACCAGGCATTTGTTGAGGTTGCGCAGGTTGAGGATGGGCCTTAGACCCCCTGTTCTTTTTGTCACGAGGAAGCACCTTGAGTAGAAGCTCTTGCCCTTGAGATGGTGGGGCACTAGTTACACTGCTTTGTCCCCGAGAAGACCTGCCAACTCCTTCAGTAGAAGGTCCCGGTGGAGGGGAGACCCGAGAGTGTTTGAGTTAGGTGGAGGAAGTAACCCTCCCTGATCATCTGATGGACAGACTAGATAGGCCATGTGTTATTTTTCTGTCGTCATTTTTCTATGTTTCTGTTTCTATGAAGTGCTTAGGTGTCGGTGGTGATGGTCAACCAGCTCTGGGCATAGTGGGCCAGACATCCCCCAGTGGGCTGCTGATCTCCTTGTGGTAGATTGACTCCTTGAGCATAGCCTAAACCTGCTCGCTGGCTGGGCCGGAGCCTTCTGCTTACGAGGGACATGATCATGTCCCTTGGCCTGCTGACCCTGTTGGGGAGCTGGGGAGGCCTAAAAAGGTGGGTTGTTTCTGTAAGCAGCCCCTTTCCATGGGTAGAAGGACTTTTTTTTCCCCCACTTACTTTTTATTGATAATAAACTTCCACACAAAACAGTATATCTCAGTCTTCCCCCTCCCTCCAATCCCAATCCCTCCTTCCCACCTCCCATCCCCTCATATATCACACAGTCTATGACAGGCACGTGGACTCCATATAACACAATCGACAGCTGACCTGCAATTAATACAAAGACAGTTAATACAGCATTAGAATGGTAGCTGATGACATTCCCAATCAAGTACAGCTGTCTAAAAAACAAACAACAACCCCCCCCCCCCCCCCGAGATAAGTTCAAGACAGTTCTCACTGTAGTAGTTGCTGGGTCCTCAATTACCACTGATCAACAAGAATAGCTCCTCAATTAGTGTCCATAGCACGCGTCATCCAGTTTAAATAGGTAATCCATATCCTCAGAAAGGTAGTCAGGTTCTTTTGGTCGAGAGCCGTGAGACGATACATTAGGTAAAGGTGTTCCATCCTAGCCTGCATGTCCATAAGAGATGGTGCCTCTGCATTTTTCCATAAGCAGACTATTAAAAGTCTTGTTGCAGTACACACGATTTTATACAAGCTATAGCTATAGGAGTGGAGGAGTGGCCTAGTGGTTGGGGCAAGGTACTTCAGGCCAGAAGGTCGGGGGTTCAAATCCCACTAGAGGACAGCAACCTTGGGTCAGAAGGACTGGGGTTTCTAGTCCCACAGGGGCTCCTTGTGGTCTTGGGCAAGCCACTTAACCCTCCATAGCCCATGTTCCCTGTAAAATAGTCATCTCCAAGTTATAATGCCCTGTTCAATGTAATTTCAGTTTGTTCAATGTAAACCGCACTGATGCAGAATAGTGCGGTATATAAGAGAATATAAATAAATGCAACAGAGAGCTCAGTAGCATCCCCAATATTCAATAATGTTAGCCACGGAATATTACTTTCCCGGTGAGGTTGCCCATCCACACACCCACACTACTCCATAGGGGGCTAAATTTCTCACACTCCCACCACATGTGGATGAACGAGTAAACCGAGCCACACTCTCTCCAGCACAGGGCTAGACCCTCTTTCCACCTTTGCATCCTTTGGGGCCTTTTGCATCCTTTGGGGCATCAGATACCACCAATACAGCATTTTGTAATTATGTTCAGTGATACTGCTTGCCACTATCTCTTTAAACAGGCCCCTGCAGATCGATTCCCATTGGGGGTCATCCCAGGATTTATTAAGATCTTTCTCCCAGGCCACCTTAAGCACAATCCATTGCTTTGTAAATTTTGGAAATCGCTCCTTTTATTTCCTGGCTTTCAAAGAGGCCGTCAATTTCCTCTCTCCTATTACCTACTCCTCCCCTTCCATCCCTCCGTGCTTAGTGAATAGCCTGGAGGTACCTATACCTGTCACTTGATGGCAATTGATACTCCCTCTGCAGGTCTTCAAATGCAATCCACTCTCCCCCCTCCTTTTGGCCTAGGTGCTTCAATCCTTTCAATGCTCATCTTCTAAAGGCGAGGTCTTGAGTTCCAAGGAGAAACTCTGGGTTATCTACTAGAGGTAAAAACTTAGAGCATCCCTGGGGGCCGTACCACCTAGACTGCCATTTCCGCCAAAAGCGCAGGGTAAGATTTACAAAGGAGTTCCCCTGCATCCTCACAGTTGTACCGCTCCCCCTTATCCATATTAAGCCCCACTTAAAAGGACTTTTTATCCGAGCCCTTCCATCAGGGAGGGGCAGCAGTCTTTTTTGAGAACCTGGTCCTTGTCATGAACTCAGTCTCCAGCTCGGCAGCCTTGTCAGTCATGGGTTTGCCAAAGAGGTTCTCTCTTTGGCATGGGACATCAACCAATTTGTCCTAAAACCAGTGCTTGAGGTAGGACGACTGTAGCCAAACTCGGTGCCATGCACCAATGCCCACCGCCGCTACTCAAGCCACCCACTCAAACCCTTAATAGGCCGCTCGAGACATGAATTTGGAGCACTCACAGACTGCCTTGGCCAGATTCTTGAACCGCTGCAAGGGTTCCTTGGAGAGACCAGCTGAGAACCCGGCGAGTTCCTTCGCCAGATCTCTTGGGTACATGCCTCTCTACAGCTGGTAGGCCTGGATGCGGCCAATGGGCATTGAGCCCTGTTAGCACTTTCTGCCAAGGGCGTCCAGGGTGCAGGCCTCCCTGCTGTGGGAGGGGGGGGGCACAAAGGAGTGCATCTTCTTGTTTTTCAGCCGACGCATGCCGACTCCACCACCATGGAGATATGTGGCAGCTGTAACTTTTGGAAGCCCAGGCTCCAGCAGACTTGATATATCGAATTGAGACATTTGCTCACCACCAGTACCGACGCCGGTGTCTCCCACATCCGCAGCATCAGCTGTTCCAGGATGGGAGGAATGGGCATCATGAGCGATTCCCGCAGAGGAGTCTCATAATGGACAATTTCCAACTTATCCGCCCAAGGGTCCTCCTCCGACTTGGTAGGGAACACCAGGGCCTTTGACATATCCTTGACAAAAATCAAGGAAGCCCATATTCTCTGTCGGGGGACTCCTCATCCTCCATCTCTCACTCGGAGTAGTCCACTGAGGACTCATAGGAGGGCTACTCTGCAGGTTTCAGGGTGCCCAATACTCAGCGACGGGTCCCTGTCATAGTTGCCAGGGATAATCGCGGTCCCGTTGAGCGGGACTTGGATCGTGGCCTCGGCCAAGGATCAACTCAAGGCCAAAGGACCTCAAGGATCGGCTCGGCCTCCGGGGATGTCTTGGATGTCAATGGCCCAGTGGTCGAGGCGGATGAACCAGTTGTGCCAGACAACAGCGCCTGCTGCTGGTCCATGAAGGCAGACAAACTGCACTCCAGGGCTGCCATTCTGGACTCTGGCCAGAAGGCTCTGCAGCCTTTGATGCGGACACCAAGGGACTCAGGCACGACACCGGCTCCCCTGAAGTAAAATTCTCGATGAGGATGGTGTCTGGGGACCGAGGCCGGTCCAAGATCAAGTCCTTCTGGGGGACCTTTGCAGGCCGCTCCTTCTCCAAAGCCACTGAAGAGCGTCTTGGACTGCAGGACAGGGCCCAGGGGGCACCTGGCCGATGGGAATCGTCCAACAATGCTGCCTATGAGGGTTTCTTCTTCTTTTTAAGTTCCCTTGAGGGAGACCCCCTTTCTGAGGACCAATGACGGGGCTTGGATTCGGAAGGTTCCGCCCGAGGTGTTGAGGCCTCAGATGAGGCCCTGGCCTTTGCAAGCACCGGAGACTCGGGCTGCCGGGTTGTGGTCTGGCCCAAGGCAGCAGAAACAGCAGTCGTGTGTGTCAGTCAAAGACATCATTTTAGAGCACCGATCACACTTCTTAATGCCACTGGTAGCCATGGAGGAAAAAAAAGTAGCCCTGCAAGGTCGAAGACTCTCCAAACTGCCATTTGGAAAAAAGGCGCAAAGACGCCAGAAAAAGAAAGCACAAAAACTACAAAAATAGACCCGAACTTGACACCGAGGCAATGAGATCGTGTGGCGGGAAGAGTTCCGGTGCAATACCTGAGGCGAGTATGAAAACTCAGAAAAAAAAATCAACTTTTTCTGGGGACAAGCCAGACAACGTCTGAAGAGCTCCACGGAAAATAGGAGACTCAGTAAGATGGCACCCTTGGGTGGGAAGGGCACCACGCATGCGTGGTGGTATCTCCCAAAGGCTTTCTTGGAAATTTGGGGGGCTGCTTCCGCGAGGCCACTGTCGGTGCCAACGTCACCCATATGTGAGGACTGACTTCCTGCTGTTCCAGGAGAAACTATGAACAGCGGTATAAAAGAAACGTTAAATAAATAAATAAAATAAATAAATACTAGTTAGAGACTTATTTCATGCTAGAATCCCTGCACATCTGTCAACTCTCAATTGTGCAGTTTACATAATAACAGCTCATTGTAATTATCCAAAGAGGACTTTTGTTTCAAAATTTACACGACACTTGGCAAGGAGCAAAACAGTAAAATGTTTCATGTGGAATTTTATTTCTTTGTGTATTGTTATTATTCAGGTAGTGTCTGAATGTGGACATATGATCATGTAACTTCCCAATTAAGCTTCAGGGGAGGACCATTGATGGCAAGAATTACATTAAAATTGTTTGCTTTCTACAAAGTGTTACTGTATGGGTATGCCACAGTACCTAGTTAAAATAATAGTGCCACACAACTCTATTAGAACCCTTTTTGGTCATGGGGTTAAGATTGCTTCCTTTAGTTGTACCAGCCACCATCTTTTTGGAGTGATTCTCCTCTAGCTGTTAAGGGGGAATGATTTTTGTTTTGCTTCTGGAAGAATTTGGCCACCTTAAGATGAGACACAATCACACCCAGATCCCTCTCTTCTTTCATACACAGAGGTACTTCAGCCCCAACACCGTATTGCTCCTTTGTGTTTGTGCAGCTCAAATGCATGACCTTGCCTTTTCTGCATTAAACCACCGCTGCCGAATTCTATGCCTTCCCTTGCTGAATATTTTAAAGGTTAAGTGGATCATTGACTTTTTTATGATTTCAATAGTTCATGTATTGTATAGAAACATAGAAATATGACGACAGAAAAAGACCACATGGCCTATCTAGTCTGTCCTTCCATAACAACTACAACAGTCACCTTTTTACCTTTAGAGATCCTCTGTGTTTGCCCCTCGTCGCAGAACTTGCTTTCAATTGAAAGAGGCTCTCTCCCTGAACATTTATGCCACGGAGGTATTTAAACATCTCAATCATATCACCTCTATCCCGCCTTTCCTCTAAGGTGTACATATTAAGATCCTTAAGTCTGTCCTCATATGCTTTATAATGAAGACCACTAATCATTTTAGTAGCCACCCTCTGCACCGACTCCATCCTGTTCACATCCTTTTGAAGGTGCGGTCTCCAGAATTGCACACTATACTCCAAATGAGGTCGCACCAAAGACTTATACAGAGGCATTATCACCTCCTTTTTTCTGCTAGCCATTCCTCTCCGTATGCACCCAAGCATCATTCTAGCTTTTGCTGTCGTCTTTTCTACCTGTTTAGCTACTTTAAGATCATCAGACACAACCACGCCTAAGTCCCGCTCTTCTTTAGTGGACAAAAGTACTTCACCCCCTATACTATATTGCTCCCTTGGATTGCTGCAGCCCAAATGCATGACCTTACATTTTTTAACATTAAATCCCAGCTGCCAAATTCTAGACCATTCTTCAAGCTTAGCTAGATCCCTCCTCATGTTATCTACCTCTTCCTGAGTGTCTACTTTATTGCAGATTTTGGTATCATCCGCAAAGAGGCAAACCTTACCTGAAAGCCCTTCCGCTATATCACTAACAAAGATGTTAAAAAGAATTGGACCAAGGACAGATCCCTGGGGCACAGGACCAAAGACAGATCCTTGGGTATATTTGATTTTTATGAATTAGGATGTGCATTCATACTCTTTAAGAAAGCTGGAACACTTTAAGAAACGTGGAATGTCAAGTAGAATAAATCCAGCAGTGATTCACTTTAATAGAGATCCTTTTTATTTCTAAAGCATTTCTAGATTTGCACAGCACTATACCCCAGGGCCGGCCTATACACTAGGCGAGATAGGCAGCCGCCCAGAGTGGGTGGCTTTGTGCTACTGCTTTATTGCGGCAGGCCACGTGCTTCAGCACACTTGACTTGCCGTTCTGCAACTTACTGTCGTTGGAGTGTCAGAAGTGGCCGGCAATGTGTGCTGAAGCACGTGGCCTCCATGGGCAACAATGCGGCGGCACAAAGCCACTGCTTTTAAAATATCTCCCCTCCCCCAAGACGGAATTGGCGGCAGCGAGGGGTGGGGGCATGGCCAGGATTTCTGCCTGGGGAGACAGAAACCTTTGGGCCAGTCTTGTTATACCTTTACAGATAAGAAGCAGTCCCTATTCCATTGAGCTTACAGTCTACGATATACAAACATGACTAACAAGCGTCTAAAGGGGAATGTATTTATTATAAAGAAGCGGTTGGGATTTAAAATTACCTCCAGAGATAAATCTTTAGACTGGATTTGAATATGGCCAGTGAGTGTGTATGACTAACTCAAGAATTCTATTACAGAAAATGGAAAAATTTTAAATGGAGGGGAGGCCAAATCCTTCCAGTCAGGGGTGGCTCAAGGCAATCTGCTGCCTGAGGCTGCCTGAGGCGAAGTATGAAAAGGCGCCCCCCCTCCCCACCTTAGAGGGGGTGGGGCTTTTTTCAGAAATCCAATCAGTGACTGAACCAAACCAAAAAGCCGATTAGATTATATGGAGGAAATGCAAGATGTTTGCACACAGGGCCATACTGAGCTGCAATCGCACCCTGAGCGACTTGCAGCTGGGACACACGCCCCCCCCCCTCTCCCCCATACCTCCGTCCAGTGCTGCCTGCTCTTTCCCTGCTGCTGCCACCCTCTGTTTTTTTCACGGACATGGCATTGGAGAAGGGAGGGACCAGACCTGCTTAAAGTGCTGCAAAAAGGCTTGGGGAGCGCATTTCGTCTGCGGCAGGGCAACAGCAGACAGCTGAAATGGACCCCCCAAACCTTTCTGCCCTGTGCTAGTTACGGTCCCGTTTGCAAACCAAGGAACTTAAAGACAGCAAGAACCAACAGCACAGTTTATAAAACTAAATTATAACTCATTTTTATTTTATTGTTATAAACTGCATTATGGTTCTTGATTTTTCTTTTTTAACATATATTCTGCAGCCACAGTAGGTGCAGAGCAGAACTAGGACATTCACCCACAGAACTCAATATTTAAAAAAATAAATCTGATTCTGATCATCTCACTAACAACAACCGCTATTTTCCAGTACCAGGCATATTGTGAACTAATACAAAACCCTACAACAAAGAGCAAACCTACCATACCATACCATATCAGCACAAACTTCCAGAACTCACATAAGGAGCCCATCCAAAAAAAGCATCACTGTAAATACTACAGTGGGCCCTGGAACATCCATACACCCATTTGAAAAGCTGAACAAGTCAAATTACTACAGTAGGAGTATATTTTATTTATTTAACATTTTTTATATACCGCACTATTCATCATCAGTGCGGTTTACATTGAACAACAATATACCTGCCAATACATGACTGATCTAGGTTTACAGATAACAGGGAAGATAAACTGGGTGTGAACTGGGGATAACTATCTACATAATTATACATAATTATATATACATTGAATAGGTTACATCAAGATTCGATATTTGACAAGAATACAGAATACAAGAATACAGTGTTTTCACATTTTGATCCTTTGTTCTGGATTGCTGTTATGTGTAGGAGTTATCTGAGTGGGCGATAGCCGGTTCTATTGTGTGTATGGTAGCCTGAAGTGCAAAGTGAATAAATAGTGCTTGATGGACTTTCTAAATTGGGTGATATCCCTGATTGATCTGATGTTTGGAGGTAGATTGTTCCAGCACTTGGGAGCATAGGACACAAAAGCTCTGTTAGTAGTTTGTTGTGTCCATTTTGTGGAGATACTAGGAGTAACTAGTGTGTTTTCTGCTACTAGTCTCCTGGGTCTGTTGTTTGGTGTCAGGGTGATGAGATTTGAGATCGATTCAGGAGATAATTTATTAATAGCCTTGAATGTGATGAGGAGGGTTTTGTATGTTATTCTGCAGTTTATCGGAAGCCAGTGCAGATCGATCAGTATTGGTGTTATATGATCTCTTATAGAAGCTCCAGATAAGATGCGGGCTGCCGCGTTCATCGCCAGTTGAAGTGGATTTAGTGTATTCTTGGGGAGGCCATGAAGGATGATATTCGCATAGTCAAAATGCGGTGTGACTATTGCTTGGAAGACTGTACGGAAGTCCTTTGTCTCCATCATTGGTTTCAGGTGGCGCAGTGTTTTTAGTTTGTAGTAAATTGACCTTACTGTGTTCTTTATGTGCTCTTTAAGATTGAGTTTTTGGTCGAGTATCACACCGAGGTACTTTATGGAGGCCTTGATTGGGAGTTCTGCATCTCTTACTATGAGGGTGGTTGGCGGAGAAAATTGCTTGTTTCTTGTGGCTATGAGTACTTCGGTTTTCTTGAAGTTTATTCTCATGTTCTGATTGAGAAGCCAGTCGGTTATTGTGTTGAAACAGTTGATTAATGGAGAGTAGTCAGGGTTTGATATATTGATCGGTGTGAATATTAGCACGTCATCCGCGTATAGTAGGCAGGATATACCGAAGTCTCTGGTGATTTGGCAGATTGGTTGCATGTATATATTAAAAAGCAACGCAGATAGAGATGAGCCTTGAGGTACTCCCTGTTTCTGTTTGAAGGGTTCAGATGTAATGTTGCCTGTACGGACCTGTTGCCAGTGCTCATCTAAGTAAGATTTGCACCAGTTCCAGGCTTGGTTACGGATGCCTTTTTCGTGAAGTCTAGCTAGCATAATCTTATGGTCGACTGAGTCGAATGCCGCTGATATGTCCAGAAAAATCATTGCAATGGCCATGTGAATGTTGTCAATCCCACAAATGAGTTTGTTAAGTAGTGAAGTCATGAGTGTTTCTGTTCCGTGAGCTTCTCGGAATCCATGTTGGCATGGGTCCAACGGGGCTGCTGTGTCAATGTGGTGTTGGATCTGCCTCTGAGTTTCCTTTTCAAGTATCTTGGCTAGATAGGGAATGCTGGAGATTGGGCAGTAGGACTCTTCCTTCGTTGGGTCCATCAGGTTGTTTTTTAGCAGAGGGCGAATTGATGTTTGTTTAAGGGCAGTAGGGAAGATCCCAGTTAGATAGGAGATATTTGCGATCTTAGCTATGTAAGGGCTAAGCTCGGCACGTAAGGTTTTGATCCAGTGTGCTGGACATGGGTCATTTGGTGCCGTGGTGGTGTTTATGGTAGCGATAATTTCTTCGATGGTTTTTCTTGATGGTGGTGAGAATTTATCGAGTGATGCTTGAGCTTGCGGGAGTTGGATTAGTATTTGTGATGGCGTTGTGTTCGCCTTGACCATTTTGGCTTGGATGAAGTTAGCATATAGCTGTGGTTGTACAGATTCTTGATGCGGTGGCGATGGATCTTTAGTTAGTGTTTTTACTAAATTGAAGAGATCGCGTGGTCTGTTTAATGTTTTGCTGAGAAGGTTGGAGTGGAATTCTTTCCTTGTAGTCCAAGTTAGTTTGCGGTGCTTTTTGAGGTGGGTGAGATACTCTTCTTGATCCTGGCTGTTGTGGGTGTGTCTCCATTTTCTTTCTAATTTAGATCTTTATGTACAAACTCCATGTTAACAGAACACCTGAACTCAATCAAACACTTGCAACATCGACCCTCACCAAGTACAGAATAAGTAACCACAATCTAAAGTAAAAATAAAAATATTTAGACTAAATTTTTAAATTGAAACCCCAAGAAGCCAGAGTCCACATGCAGTGTAATATCAGATAAATAAGAGATGTAGTTCCCCAATACTGTGTAAAATATAAAAATAGCACAAAGTCCAATAACTAAAATTAAATAAAATTGTTTTTTCTACCTTTGTTGTCTGACCATTTTATTCTCTGATCATGCTGGTCCCAATCTGAGGCTTCAGCTTTCCTGTCTTCTCTTAGCTCTCTTTCTGTGGTCTATGGTCCATCTGCCTTTTCTTATCTCTTCTTTTGTTTTCTTCACTTCGTTCCATCAGCCCATTTCCAGTTCCAGTAACCCTCCCCAGTATCAGCCCCCTTTCCAGTCCTTCCCTCCCAGTACCTTCCAATGTCAACCGCCTTGCATTCCCATGACTGCAACTGATGTCCATTCCCTTTCAGTCCCCCTCTTTCCCCACTGTCCAGCCCCTTCTAGTCCAAATATCATCCCAGATATCAGCTCACGTCCACTCTCAGTGCCACCCCCCAGTCAGCTCCCTTCCAGTCACCCTACCCTCTGTCCATCCCCCTTCCAGTGCCATTTGTATGTCAGCTCCCTTCCAGCCTCCTCCCCATTACCCAACCACCTACCACTCCCATCCCCAAATGTCAGCTCCTTTCCAGTCCCCCTTCAGTACATCCCAGGTGTCAGCTTCTTTCCAGCCCCCTCCTTCCCCTGTGTCAGCTCCCTTCGTGCCCCCTCCTTCCCCTGGCACACTCTTTCATTATCCGCTCCCTTCCAGTCCTATTCTACCATCCTCCCGCATCAGCCCATTTGTACCCTAGCCCTAGTTTTCTTCTAGGGCCAGCAGCACTCTCCTCCCCCATTAGCCCATTTCCAGTCCTATCCCCCTTCAGCCCACTCTAGTGCTAGCCCCCCAATCAGCCCATTACCAGTCCTAGCTCATTTCCAGTGCTAGCCTCCCATCTGCCCATTACCAGTCCTAACCCCCCCATAGCCCATTACCAGTCCTAACCCCTCCCCATCAGCCCATTTCCAGTCCTAACCCCTCCCCATCAGCCCATTACCAGTCATAACCCCCCCCATCAGCCCACTTCCAGTCCTAGCCCCCCATAGCCCATTACCAGTCCTAAACACCCCCATCAGCCCACTTCCAGTCCTAACCTCCCATCATCCCATTTGCAGTCCTAGACCCCCCATAGACCATTACCAGTCCTAAACAACCCCCATCCAGTCCTAACCTCTCCCCCCCCATCAGCCCATTTCCAGTCCTAGACCACCCCCCCTTTCCAGTCCTGGCCCCCAGGAAAATAATAACGCTCAAATTTCTGCCGCTGCCGAGTCCGCTTCTCGGCAGCGGCAAACTCACCTCTCCTCTATAGCAGCCGCGGCTCCTGCTTCTTGGAGCCGCGGCTGTACTAGCACGACGATCAGCCAGCCACTACGGAGCCTTCCCATGCAGCAGCGTCCCGCCCCCAAAGGCGGAGCCTTCCTGTGCAGCAGCGTCCCGCCCCCAAAGGAACTTTTTTTGGGGGCGGGACGCTGCTGCACGGGAAGGCTACGCAGTGGCTGGCTGATCTCGCGCTAGTACAGCCGCGGTTCCAAGAAGCAGGAGCCGCGGCTGCTATAGGAAGGAGAGGTGAGTCTGCTGCTGCCGAGAAGCGGACTTGGCAGCGGCAGAAATTTGAGCATTTGGATTTTTTTTTTAACGTTTGAAGGCGAAGTGAGGCGGCTGTTTTGGGGGCAAAATGCCGCCTTTAAAACTTCGCCGCCTGAGGCAGCCGCCTCATGATAGAGCCGCCCCTGCTTCCAGTTAGTGAAGGCTCTATTAAACAATGCTCACCTTCAGGTTTGTAGATTGATTGAAATACAGCAATATTTTCCTCTTATAAGCTCATCCCAGGTAATCCTACTTTCTGTGCTAATAGAAGTATACACATTGTGGAAATATTCACAAGGGGGAGTATATTCAACAGCTGGATGCCACCACAGTTAAAGTGGGGACCTTCTCGAGGTGGGAGGGTTTTGTTTTTTTAAAGAAACCAGCAGTTGAGGGGGAAGGGATATTTTTGGTGTGTGGGACAATTCACAGGGTAGAGGAGCAGCTGCAGAAGAGTATTTTTTAGGGCATGAGGCAATTAGAGAAGGGTGTGGACTGCCACTTATGGGTGAGGGGGGAGGCACAATGGTCCAATGTGCAGATATTCTGGTCCAGCAGAGAGATCACACTGCTAATTGGGTCCTGGTCAGGCCTATAGGACACCCCCCCCCAAACAAGCGGTCTTCCAAGAAGTGCACAGCTCCAATCATGTGTACAGAACTGCTAGCGGGTACAAGGCTATCCACAGAAGCCACCAATACTCCGAGCTCTAGGAACACACCACAGTAAACCCCACCCACCACCATGGAGAGGGACAATCCCAAGAAGTCCACAGCTCTAGCAGACCTGCTTTTGAGGAACTGAGGGACACCAAGCTCTGCGAAGATTGCATTGCTTCCCTGTGGGATGAATACCTCAATCATAGGCCAGGTGGGGGAAGACCGACTTGGGACATCCAACCAAGTCACCTCCCCTTCAGTAGATGAAATGAAAGCAGGTTCATTGAGACAGTGAGCCAGAAACATGCCCTCCTCTGGCCATGGTGAGGGGCCATGTGATCCCAGAAACAGAGCTCATGGTACTGGCATTGCACCCCAGGCAAGGGAGGTGGTGGCTGGATGGCACAATTATGTGTCAATGCTATAATTTCTCCATAGCTGCAACAGTTCATTTGAATGCCCTACCTACAACTATGTTCAGTTGTTTCCAGGGCTGGCCCGCCCAAGTGTTTCTGCCACCCTAGGCAGCCGCCAATTCCATCTCGAGAGGGGGCGGCAAGCAGAGTCAGTATTTGCTGCAGCTTTTGGAAATACTGCCACTGTCCGCCTCCCTCCAAACAGAATGGGCAGCAGCTTGAGGGGGGGAGGCAGTGTGGCCACCTATGTGTGCCGCTGCCACCCACATGGGCCGGCCACCCTAGGTGGTCGCCTAGTGGATGGGCCTGCTCTGGTTGTCTCTAACTATGTGGCCCAGCTCTGAGCATATACCCTATTCATAGTTGCCAATTTACCCAGCTTCAGGAATGTGTATTTCAGGGGGTGTTAAGATCAGTTGTCAGTTTTTAAGAGAAAGCGAGATAAAGCAAGATAGTTGTCATTTTTCTGGGT
Source organism: Ichthyophis bannanicus (assembly GCA_033557465.1). Classification (NCBI taxonomy): domain Eukaryota; kingdom Metazoa; phylum Chordata; class Amphibia; order Gymnophiona; family Ichthyophiidae; genus Ichthyophis; species Ichthyophis bannanicus. Next base: position 22,242,686 of record CM066051.1, on the reverse strand, counting down.
TACACAGGAGCTATGTGCTCTTTGACCTACTGAACTAAAGGAGGCAGGAAGGTGGGGGAGGGGGGGAAGGGGGACTGCTGAGAGAGGAGTGAAGACAGATGGTCAAGGACTGATAAGCAAGGGCACAGATAGAAGTGAGCTGCCAGGAAGAGCGGAGTTCCCGAGGAGGGGTGTAGGGAGAGATAAGAGAAGGAAGTGAGGAGCAGCAGAATGATACTCCCCTACTCTCTTTAGATTGCGATGGACAAGTTTTATCTTTTTGGTGCAGAGACATGTCTGTTTTACATGTCCACCTCCACTGCTGCTGCACCTCCCATAGCATTTCAGACATTTTGACACAGACATCTTAGATTTCACCTCAACAGCCTTTCTAAAATGTGCTTTCGTGTGTGTACATGCATATATCAGGGGAGGAGGATAATTTCTTAGGGTAGAGTTGGTAATGGAAAAATTAAACTATTATTTTGTTATTTTTACAAAGGAATTACCATGCATAAGAAAAGCTTGAATAACTGATATTCTCTTCTATTGCCATCTCCAGACTTCGATCCTTTCACCTTGCTGCTCCTTATGCTTGGAACAATTTACCTGAGTATGTGCGTCAGGCTTCATCTCTGGCCCTTTTCAAATCCAGGCTCAAAATTCACCTCTTCACAGCTGCTTTTGGATCCTGATTCACTTAGTCTCCTATATGTTTCCATACCATTTCCCTAGATGTATCCTTGTCTTCAGCTGTTATGTTGTCAGTCTTGACTAGATTGTAAGCTCTGATGAGCAGGGGCCGTTTTATACATTTGTCTCTACAGCGTATCTTGGAGCCTATTCTTGCTGATTTCTTGAATCCAAGTAGGATCGGAGCTAGTTGGGCTTGGTGTCTTGAAGTCCAATCTCCGAGAGTCTTAGTAGCAATTGGTGGTGTGGGATTGAGTTGAAGGCGGAGGCTAGGTCGAGGAATATTAGGACAAAGCCATTGTTAGTATTTTGTGAGCATGTTATAGATGTATTTAGTAGGGAGGTGAGGAGTGTTTCAACTCTGTGATATTGTCAGAACCCATGTTGATGGGAGTCTAGGAGTGCGTGTTCAGTGAGGTGTTCTTAGAGTTATGTAAGAACTATTCCTTATCGTTCCTCCAGTTCAGTCCTCTACCTCTGGGTTGTCAATTTCCTCCTGCAGCTCGGAGACTGGTATGTCAGAATCATGACATCACTGGATATAGCCTGCTGATATCTCCTCAGCCCCAGTGTGACCAGTCTCCTTGCAGCAGGAGGACGTGGAGAGCTTTGTATGAGGCTCTCTGGAGAAACGGATAAGAAGCTTGTAGAATAGTATAGATTTAGTTTGGTTTGGATTCATTTAGTTTAAAGTGTGTCATTTGAGGTACTGTTTTCTTTTTTTTTTTTTTTTTTTTGGCATTCTTGCTCCCTGCCTGTCTCAGAGAAAATAGTACTACTAGCTCAGGAAGTAGTTTTTTCTCTGTCGATGTGCCGTGGACTCTCTCCCCCTGGACTCTACGGGGGAGAGCGCTCCCGCCAATGTGATTCCCTTCGCGGACGGTGGAGGCTGCTTTCCCGTGGCTCCGGGGGGGTTCAGCCTGAACAGCTCTGCAGCACTGTGGGGAGATCGTGACAGGCAACACAGCTCAAGAAACGGCATTGGACTGCGATGCAGACCTGACCGGTAGGCAGTTCACCGGGTACAGGCTGCGTTTAGAAACGGGGAGCTCGGTGAAAGACCGCGGCATTGTCCGCTGCTCAATTTGGCGCCCTTTTTGATCCTGGGGCTCTCGGCGGCCATTTTCGGCAGCGCAAGGAGGCCGCGTGGCTGCCGTGCAGGTTACAAGGCTGGAGCTTTGAAGCTTTAAGGTACCTTGTTTTAGCGCGTTAGCGTTTGAATTGCCTTTCTTTCTTTCTTTTCTTTCCTTTGATTTCTCCCTTTCAAGAAACTCCGTTTATTTTGGTTTCTTTGCTTCGCGGAATGGCCTCTACAAGGGGGGGGGGAATCCTTTCTTAGGGGGGGTTCTTCCCTTGGGGGTCACAGCGTGGAAAATGGAGTGCCTTGTTAGTTTTTGGTAAGGGGTGCTAGGCTGAGGTATAATTTGTTGCTATACGTGGTTTAAAAAAAAAAAAAGAAAATAGATAAATAATTCATATAGCGTTAAGTCAGTCAGGCTGCGCTATGGTGGCTCGCCCACAGTGTATTGTTTGTGGCACCCGTAGGGGCTCGGTGGCCGAGTCAGGGGTGTGCCGTGGCTGTGCTGCCCTTTCTTCCACAGTGAAGCAGCAGATGGACCTCAAAGAGTCCTCGGAGGCGCAGGGGGGCGCCGACGGAGGCAGTGGTAGCTTCTCCGCAGCCTCCTGTTCGAGGGCCAGCATTGGAAGAATTGTCGGGACCCTCAGGAGCGCTGCTGTCGATGCAGGTGGCGGATCTTGGGGATTTTAGCCCTGATTTCATTTTAATGATGCATCAAGCCTTTTGTTTGCAGCGTCAGGGTAAGTTACCGGGGTCCTTACCGCTTTCTGGTCCTTCCCAGCAATTGGAGGCGTTAGATGAGGTAGACAAGGAGCCTCCAGCACCTAAAAGAGCGAGAGCACGTGCTTCAACATCGATGGAAGACGATTGGCCAGAAGTCGAGGATACAGACTGGGAGTATGATCAGCGTACGCAGGATCTGGAAGAAGGGGAGAACCCTGAACCCGAGGATCAAGCTAAAATTATTAGGGTCTTCCGTAGAGAAGAGCTTACGGCGTTGATCACTGAAGCTATGCAAATGTTGAATCTCGCTTCACAGTCACCCGTGGAAGAGGAGGTAGAAGATCCGGTTATTCAGGCGGTTTGGAAGACGCAGGTGGTGTTTCCAGTGCACCAAGTAGTCGACCAAATGATCCAAGAAGAATGGGACCGGCCAGAAGCAGGGCTTTGAGGCATATGAACTATGAATAGGCTCTACCCTCTCGCCGATAAGGACAAGGAAAGGTTCCGGGCTCTGCGGGTGGACGCGGTGGTGTCGGCGGTGACAAAAAAGACCACCATCCCGGTGGAAGGCAGTGCAGCCTTGAAGGATGCGGAAGGCTGTAAAGTGGATGGCTTGCTGAAACAGACATTTGAGGCGGATTCACTGTCATTGCAGGCCTCCATCTGTGGAGCTTGGGTGGCTAGGGCGTGCTTACGATGGGTTCAAAGGCTGCGTCAGTCTCCGCACATGGATCTCGAGGAGCTCAAGGAGCTGGGTCGTCTAGAGTCCGGGGCTGCATATTTAGTGGACGTGCATTATGATTTGATTAGAGCGCTTGCCAATAGCATGGCGTCCGTGGTGGCCGCACGCAGATCTGTGTGGCTGCGCAATTGGGCGGCGGACGGTTCTTCCAAATCTCGACTCAAGTAAGCTGCCCTTTAAGGGCGGCTTGCTATTTGGAGAAGATTTGGATAAGTTGGTAAAGGATCTCGGGGAGTCCAAGGGGGGTAGGCTCCCGGAGGAAAAGCCGAAACAGGGGAAGTCCGGTCAAGGGTTTCGCGGCCAGTTTTGGGATGTCCGGAGATTTCGTACCATGCGGTTTGGAAGTTTCCAGAGGGGCCGCTTTCCGTTTCGGGCCCAGGGATTCCGCGGGTTTCGGGGAGCTAATAGATGTTTCTCCGCAGGCCCCGCTTCCACAACTCGCAAGTCACAATGAGGTGTGGCGGGTCCCGGTGGAGGGGCTTCCCATAGGCGGGCGACTACAGGAGTTTCTTTCTGCTTGGACCCACATCACTTCCAACCAGTGGGTGTTGGAGATAATCCGGCAGGGCTTTGCACTAGAATTGGCACGGCCCATGCGGGATTCTTTCGTCATGTCGCCCTGCAGAGGGCCCAAGAAAGTTCTAGCGATCCGCGGTACCCTGGAGCGGCTTATCCAGTTAGGGGCGGTCGTGGAAGTACCGAAAGCAGAGTACTGCGTGGGTCGGTATTCCATTTATTTCGTGGTGCCAAAGAAGGGCGGAACGTTACGGCCCATTTTAGATCTGAAAGGCGTGAATCGTTGTCTGTGGGTTCCGCATTTCCGGATGGAAACGTTGTGCTCAGTCATTGTGGCAGTGCGTCAGGGAGAGTATTTGACGTCTCTGGATCTTACCGAGGCGTATTTACACATGCCTATCCGGGCATCTCATCAGAAGTTTCTAAGGTTCGCTTTTCCGTGGGGCCGCTAACAGTTCCAGGCTTTGCCCTTCGGTCTGGCAACGGCGCTGCGCACGTTCACCAAAATTATGGTGGTTGTGGCAGCGGCGTTGCGCAAGGAAGGAATTCTGGTGCACCCTTACCTCGATGATTGGTTAATTCGTGCCAAGTCCGCGGCAGAGAGCATCCGGGTGACAAGCAGAGAGGTGGAGTTTTTTCAGAGTCTTGGTTGGGTGGTAAATCCGGCCAAGAGTCGTCTGGAGCCCTCCCAGGACTTCGAGTACCTGGGGATCCGGTTCGACACGAAGAGAGGACAGGTGTTTTTGCCTCACAAGCGAGCTCAGGCTCTGCGGAGTCTGATTCTCCAGTTCAAGTCCATTCCAGCGCCGTTGGCGTGGTCCTGTCTTCGAGTGCTCGGAACGATGGCGGCGACGCTGGAAGCGGTGCCGTGGGCCAAAGTACATATTTATTTTATTTTTTTATTTATTTACATTCTCTTATATACCGCGCTATTCTGCATCAGTGCGGTTTACATTGAACAAACTTAAATTACATTGAACAGGGTATTATAACTTGGAGATAACTATTTTACAGGGAACATGGGCTATGGAGGGTTAAGTGGCTTGCCCAAGACCACAAGGAGCACCTGTGGGACTAGAAACCACAGTCCTTCCGGCCCAAGGTTGCTGTCCTCTAGTGGGATTTGAGCCCCCGACCTTCCGGCCTGAAGTACCTTGCCCCAACCACTAGGCTACTCCTCCACTCCTCCACATATGCGGCCCCTGCAAAGGGCGCTACTTCACCGCTGGTCACATCAGTCTAATCCTTTGAGCAAGCGACTCCCGTGTCAAATCAGTCAGGAAGTTTCTTCTTTGGTGGCTGCACCGGTCTTCACTATCGGCCGGCATGCCGCTGGAACAGCCGGAGTGGCTCCCGTTAGTAACGGATGCCAGCCTGGCGGGTTGGGGTGCCCACTGCGGGAGCAGGTTCGCACAGGGTCATTGGTCTCCCCTGGAGGCGACCTGGTTGATCAATCGTCTGGAACTTCGAGCAGTCGCCCGGGCGCTTTGGGCATTCGAGGAGTTGGTGCTAGGTCGCCCAGTTCAGGTTCTCTCCGACAACTCGGTGACGGTCGCCTACATCAACCGTCAGGACGGCACGGGGAGTGCAGCAATGGAAGAAGAAGCGGACGCGTTGTTCGCTTGGGTAGAGAGTCGGATGTCGGCAATTTCGGCAGCACACATCGCTGGAAAGGACAATGTCCAGGCGGATTTCCTCAGCAGGGTTCGGGTGGATGCAGGAGAGTGGGAGCTGCATCCCAAAGTGTTTGCGCAGATAGTGGTTCACTGGGGGACGCCAATTATGGATTTGATAGCGACCTTCCAGTCGGCAAAAGCCAGCAGGTTCTTCAGGAGGCGAGAGAGAATGTCGGAGGGCATCGATGCGCTGTTACATCGGGGGCCGTCCGCAGGCCTGCTGTATGTCTTTCCTCCGTAGGCGTTGATAGGCCGGGTGATTCAGAAGATCGGAGCTCACCCGGGACGAGTGCTGCTGGTGGTGCCTGACTGGCCGAGGCGTCCATGGTACGCAGATCTAGTGCGTCTCCTAGATGGCGATCCCTGGCGGCTGCCAGCGAGGGCGGATCTACTGCTACAAGGGCCTCTTTTCATGCCCCAAGTGGATCGGTTCTCGCTTACGGTATGGCCATTGAAAGGGCCAGACTAAGAAAGAAGGGCTATTCATCGGCGGTTGTTGCTACGCTGCTTAGGGTGCGGAAACAGTCCACATCCTTGGCGTATGTCCGTGTCTGGCGGATATTTGAGGCTTGGTGTTCCAGGCATCGGATTCGGGCATCTACGGTGTCCATTCCGTCTATCTTAGGGTTTTTGCAGGACGGCTTTGATAAAGGTCTTGCAGCCAGTTCCTTGCGTGTTCAATTGGCAGCACTTTCCTGTTACCGCGGCAGGGTTAAAGGAGTACCGTTGGGAGCTCATCCTGATGTGATTCATTTTTTTGAAGGCGGTTTCTCAGTTATGGCCGTCGTGTAGGGTGTTAATTCCGCCTTGGGATCTCAATCTGGTGTTAGGAGCGTTATGCAAGCCTCCCTTTGAGCCGTTGCTTAAGGCTTCGGTGAAAGACTGACATTAAAAACAGCATTCCTGGTGGCGATCTGCTTTGCTAGACGCATTTCAGAGTTGCAAGCGTTGTCGTGTAGGGAACCGTTCCTATCCTTCTCGAAGGAGAAAGTGGTGCTGCGTCTGGTTCCTTCCTTTTTGCCTAAGGTGGTGTCTCCCTTTCATTTGAATCAGGTAGTGTGCTTGCCAGTTCTGGGTTCGCTAGAAGGCGGCGAACAGGATCGCAGTTTACGTCGCTTGGACGTGAAGAGGGTATTGCATCAGTATTTGAAGGTAACGAAGTGTTTTCACAAATCGGATCAGCTCTTCGTATTGTTCGGAGGTGTGCGCAAAGGGGAGGCGGCGGCTAAAGATTCCATTGCCCGGTGGATTCGGGAGGTGATTGCTTCCGCCTATATGCTTCAAGGTCGATCTGTGCCAGCAGGGTTGCGGGCGCATTCCACCAGAGCGCAAGCGTGTTCCTGGGCGGAGTGCAGTTTGGTCCCGCCAGGGGACATTTGTAGGGCGGCGACTTGGTCGTCTCTACATACGTTCAGTAAGCATTACCGTCTTGACGTCGCAGCAGCTGATGATGCCCGTTTCGGTTCAGCGGTGTTGACTGCCGGCTGGACGGGTCCTTCCCAATGATTATGGTTAGTTTAGACCAGGTTCTATTAATTGGTTTTAGCTACTTATTTGTTGCTCCTTTGAGTCTGCTTTGTTAATAGTTCACACTGGGGCTGAGGAGAGAGATCAGCAGGCTATATCCAGTGATGTCATGATTCTGACATACCAGTCTCCGAGCTGCAGGAGGAGATTGACAACCCAGAGGTAGAGGACTGAACTGTCGTCACTCAAGGAACTACAATTACCAGGTAAGTGTAATTATCATTTTTCTCTATTATCTTCGTGATAAACAGAATGCTAGATATTGGTCTGTAGGACTTAGAGGAAGATGGGTCAAGCCTTGCACTTTTCAGAAGAGGACGGATTGAGCCACTAAGGGTTCCATCGCCAGGGCAAACAGAGGCATTCGTGTTCTATCTCGCTTGGGCTAATACAGAATTCTCAGTTGAATATGAATCATCTGTCAATAACGCCATTGAACCTTTATAACTGGAAAAGAGCTGATGATTCCCTATGCTGGCGGTTGTGTGGCCGACGAGGAGATTTTGATCATATGTGGTGGCATTGCCCGCGTATTCAAGGATATTGGAGGAAGGTAGTGCAACATATCACTGGTAGTCTACAGATAACTTTCCCCTATTACATGGAGACTTGCCTATTGGGTGTTTTGCCTGAGTCGACCGGTAGTACCTCTCGTAGGAGTTTGGCTCAGACCCTTTTACTAGCGGCTAGATTGGTGATAGCCCTTTTCTGGAAAGGTAGCAAGGTGCCGTCTTTTGCAGAATGGCGGTCGAAGAGTTTGGAACTTTTTCAGTTGGGGAAAATCACAGCTTCAGTACATGGACTTTCCTTCAAGGATGAAGAATTATGGAGTTTAGTTCTTCAGGCGGACGACAGGGTAATTGCTGCTCCAGTTTGTCTTTCCGATAGCTAGGCAGAAGGAGGATATCATTTTTCTTTTCCTCTAGTCTCCTTTCTCTCTATGGTTATCTTGAGTTTAAGGTGAGCCAGAGCTGAGGATTTTGCTTTGTTCCAAGGTCCATTCGAGGTCCCTGTTTTAGTACATTAAGAATTTGCTGTCTTTCTTTTTCCTTTTAATTTCCTTTTCATTTCCCTTGTTGGATGGGTCAGAGGGCTAGGGGAAGGGGGGGGATTAGTGGGAGGGGAGGGCGAAAAGAATTTGGGTAGTAAGGGTTGTTGAGCCACTGCTTCTTGAAGGGATTCATACAGGTTAGTGACCCCATAGATCTGAGGGACAGAAGGTTGGGGTTTGTTTTTTATGCACTAATTGAAGAGGGGTAATTTCCTATACTATATCAATAACAGAAGAGGATATTACAATGCATTTACAAATGCTAAACTTGTAATGCGGATACTTGATTAATTTAAGTGGTTTGGCATGATATTGGGGGCTGTACCCTGTTTGGTTATGGGATGTTTTTGTTTAGAGATGCACTGTTGGAGTCTATCTCTCTACACAGTTTATAATGTTGGATGCATAACAATGATATGGTATTGGGTTACTTCTTCCTTCTTATCATCTTGTTGGACATCCGTGACGGGAATTAGTAGGTTTGATGGTTGGATTGTATATTATTTGAAACTGCTCAATAAAAATGTATTACATAAAAAAAAAGAAGAGGACGGATTGATGTCAGCTTCAGCAGGTTGGGCATACGGCCTAAGCTCAACGAGGCATGTACTATTCACATTAGATATGTGCTGAGTTGGGATCTTGTAGACTTTACCCAGAATACGGGACAAGGATCCAGTGGGGAGGTTGTTGTGGTAAGGTTCTGGATCATGTCTTTAATGTTTTTGAGTAATGGGAGTTGGAATTGAGTCAGATGGCCTTAGGAGCTGATCTGTTGGAGGGGCATTTATCTGTTTGGCGAGTAGATAGGAGGCAATCTTCAGAGGGCATATTTCTTCTTGCTGATTTCCTTTATTAGGTTCCTTTATTCGGGATTTTGCAATGGAGAAGAGCTCTCTGGGTTTATTTATCGCACCAGTGATGAGGTTGGAGCACTATTCTTTTAAGCATTTCCATATATGAAGTTTGAAGGTGTGGGTCTCTTGTGTTTCTTCATTTATGTTCCAGTAGGAATAAATTACTTTTCATCTTCTAGAAGGACGAAGAGAACCATGGAGCTTTCTTTCAGTGCTTTGTCATTAAAATCCTTGGGGGGGGGGGGGGGACAAGAGCTACTGAGGACAAGGTGTATCATTCCAACCTTGGGTCAACTCGTTGAGGTCACCTTTATTAGCTTTGATGGAGTCTAGTTGTGGAATGATTTGTTTCTAGGAAGTGTTGATAGTTGAACTCTGAATCTCCGGGTTGTGAGTAGCATGGGTGTCTGCGTTGTCTATCATAAGGTAGTGTGGATGGGGAAGAGTATGGCTGCATGATCTGACCAGGGTATTGGGAGGATTGTGTGGGATGCCTTTTGTAAGTCAGGAAGGAGATCAGAGGGCATGAATATGAGATCGGGGATGTTTCCTTTCTTGTGAGTTGGCTTGGTAAGACTGAGAAAATCCGAGAATTTGCTGAATGCTCTTGTTTGGGAAGCAGGGGAGGAGGCTAGATTGAGGTCTCAGAGTATTACTAAAGGCTGATGTCTGGTTGAGATGGAGCAGATGGTTTCCAGTAGGGTAGTGAGTTCAGTTGTGTTGCCTTGAGGGGCTCTATATGCTAGGCAAAGCGAGAAGGAGTTATTTTCTACAATTAGGGTGTCCATTTCTCTGGTAGAACTGGAATCAATGTCGTTGAGTTTCAAGTGTTATTTTGAGATTACACAGACTCCTCCACCTCTGCTGTTTGCTCTGTTTATAGTGCATATTGTATATGAAGGACGACATAACTGGTTTAGTAGGACCAAGTCAGACTCAGAGAATCATACTTCAATGATGCATAATATGTCTAAGCTGTGTTTTTTTGATAGCTGGAGTGTGGATTTTATTCCGGACGGAGCGTGCATTGGTGAAAGCACATTTTAGAGCTGTGTCACCTTGCTTTGATTATGAGATCCTATCTCTTTGCTATCAAGTTGTGGGATCTTTATTAGTGAACAGTGTCTTTTCTGAGACTGTGAACATATCTGTTGTGTTAGAGTTCCATCTAGTGGATGTCCATAGTTGTGAATTATGGGGATCTGGTTGTGGTGGTTCAGTCTTGCTGTCTCTGTTAGTAGGGTGCAGGAGCAGTAGCAGGCAGTTTAAAATGTAGGTAACATACCTCTGCCTCTTAAACTGCATCTAACAGAAGATATAATGGAATTGAAAAAGGTACAGAGAAAGGTGACCAAAATGATAAAGGGGATGGAAGGATACCACTCTGAGGAAAGGCTTGAAAGGTTAGGATTCTTCATCTTGAAGAAGAGACGGCTGAGGGGAGATATGCTAAAGGTCTATGAAATGAGTGGAGAGGAATGGGTAAACATGAAGCAGTTGTTTAGTACAAAGATTAGTGGACATGCAATAAAGCTACAAAGTAGTACGTTTAAGACTAATCAAAGAAAATATTTTTTCACTCCATGTGTTATTATGCTCTGGAATTCATTGCCAGAGGATTTAGTAAAAGCTGTCAGTGTAGCTGGGAAAATCCACTGCTTATGCCTGGGATAGGCAGCATGGAATCTTTCTACCTTTTGGGATCCTGCCAGGTACTTATGATCTGGATTGGCCATTGCTGGAAAAAAGGGACTGGGCTGGTTGGACCTTTCGGCCTGACCAGATACGGCATATCTCATGTATAGAGATACAAATAATGTAAATATGAAATATTACAAGTAGCATCTTGTCTCTGGGAGAAGATTTTCCATAATTTCTTGTAGTGAGTTAAATTCCTTCTATTCTCTGACTTTTACTTTGGAGAAAATTATGACAAGTAAGGATCTTAGCGCTTCCACAGATCTTCTCACCTCCTACTTTGCTGAAGGATCTTCGGCCTTATTTTCCATGTTTTTGCTGGACTTAAGAAACTCTAATGTGTTTCAGGGCTATTTGCCAAAGGCATGAAAGTCAGCACCGATAAGACCCTTGGTAAAAGAATATAATGCAGATTTGTTGGATCCTATGAATTACAGACCAATCTCCAAAACTATCTTCAAAAGTTAGCAGCATTTTTAGAATCTACAAATTTGTTTCAACCAAGGTGATCTGGGTTTAGAGCTCTACATAGTATGGGGAGTTTACTAGTCTCTTTTCACAATGAAATTCTGACTCACCTGGATAAAAATAATGATGTGCTTATCATACAATATATAACAATTGCACAAGTTGAAGAACCCCCATCCTTTTAAGTCTCTCCTCATAGGGGTATCCTTCCATTCCCTTTACCATTTTTGTAACTCTTCTTTGTACATTTTCTAATTCAGCTATATCATTTTTAAGATACGGCGACCAGAATTGCAAACAATACTCAAGGTGTGGTCACACCATGGAATGATACAGAGGCATTATAATATCCTTGGTTTTGTTCTCCATTTATTTCATTATGATTCCTATCATTCTAATTGCTTTCTTGGCCTCCACTGCACGCTGGGCAGAGGGTTTCAACATATTATTCATGATGATGCCTACATCTTTTTCCTAGGTGGTGATTCGTAATGTCGTACCTTGTATTGTTTAACTGTAGTTTGGGCTGTTCTTTCCTAGGTGCATAACTTTGCACTTGTCCACATTAAATTTCATCTGCCATTTGGATGTCCATTCTTGCAATTTTTCACAATCCTCTGGCATTTTAACAACTTTGAATAATTTAGTGTCATTTGCAAATTTGATCACTTCACTTGTTTATATCCAGGTCATTTATGAATATGTTAAAAAGCAGTGGGGCCAGCACAGATCCCTGGGGTATTCCACTATTTACCTTTCTCCATTAAGAAAAATGGCCATTTAGCCCTACTCTCTGCTTTCTATCTTTTAACTGGTTCCTGATCCACATAGTGCACTGTTTCCTATCCCATGACTTTTTAATTTCGCCAAGAGTCTCTTGTGAGGGATCTTGTCAAAGGCTTTCTGAAAATACAGATTATGCTATTTCAATCAACTCGCCTTTATCTACCTGTTTATTCACACCTTCACAAAATATAACAGATTAGTAAGGCAAGATCTTCCTTGGCTAAATCCATGTTGGCTTTCTACATGTTCAGCAGTTTTATTCTTTATAATGGTTTTCTACCATATTGCCCGGTACGGACATCAGCCTCACTTGTCTCTGGTTTCCTGGATCACCCCTGGAACCCTTTTTAAAAATTGGAGTTATATTGGCCACTCTCCAAGCCTCTGGTACTACATATGATTTTAATGATAGTTCACAGATTACTAATAGTAGGTCTGCAATCTCCTATTGTATTAAATTCAAAATACTTCTCTTGGCTCACCGTACCTTCTATATAGGACGTCCTATTTATCTTCACTCACTCCTTATCCCTTATTGCCCTGCATGTGCATTTGGATTTTCCAGTGAGAATTACTTGGTCACCCCAGCCAGGTGTGCCTTGCGTTTAGAAACCTATCAAGTCATGGCCTTTATATTCAAGCCCCTTACCTTTGCAACTCACTGTCCTTTGAACCTCAGTTTGAGTCATCTTACAAAAAATTCAAGACCAGCTTAAAAACCTGGTTCCTCTTACAAGCTTTACAGTGATCATCTTTTCCTATATTGCTCAGCCCTACCCTTCTCTACCATGTCCTGCAATAATCAGTGTCTTTAATTTCTGAAATTGTTGTGCTAGTCCATTTTCCCCATCCTTTTGTATGAAGTCCTTTGATTTACTTTGTTATTTGCTTTGTCCAGTTTTCATTCTCCACATAAATTTATGGATATTTGGGGGCGGAGCCTAGCATCGGACAAGATGGTCGTGTAAGAGCTGTGCTCCAGAGGGCAATGGTCAAGAATCCTGACTTCTGCAGTCTTTAACTAAATAGTTCCTACCTACTCTGATACCATTCGATCCTGGATATGTCTGGCCCCAAGCCGACATGGCTGGATTACCAAATACCTCAAAACACCAGCACAAAGAGAATCAAAATGGAGCCTCTCTCACCTCACAAGATGGCGGTCATCAGAGATTGTCCGGAGGCCTTGCAGGAACTTTTGACTGAGATTCGTGCTCTTAAAGACTTAGTCAAAGCTAATGGAGACTCGTTATGCACAATGCAGGAGGATATCAGCGCCTTAAAAAATGCTTTGGAGTCAATTACTGTTAGATTGGAGAAGGTGGAGAGCGTGGTGGCAACGCATGGGGAGCGGTTCAGGGCCGTTTAGAAGCAAGAAAAGTTGATACGGTCACTGCAAAGAGAGTTGGAAGATGGCACAATCGTGCTCGAAGGAACAACATAAGAATCTTGGGGGTTCGGAGGCGGGGCCGACGCGGAGCAAGATCGCAGCTTAAGAGCAATGCTCCGGTACCCTCAGACACGAATCCTGTAAGAATTTGCAGCACTCTCATATATACTTAGTGCTTAGATCTGAATACTGGTTGGGAGTGGACCATGGCAAGCGGGAAACCTTTAAAACTGGATTTTGGCGTGCCTCCTAATCCCGGCTCCAAAAGGGCTAAGGCGGATCCCCTTTCGCCGCATAAGACGGTGCATACGAGAGATTCGGAGGACGCAATGAAGGAGCTTTTGGGGGAAATCCGAGCAGTAAAAGAGAGAGTGGTCGCGAATGGCGATACCCTCGGGAGAGTACAATCAGAGCTACATTTTATTTATTTATTTATTTATTTTATTTATTTTACAATTCTTATATACCGCACTATTTGCAATCAGCGCGGTTTACATGTAACAAAAAACATCCGACAAAATGCATATGTCTGGTCATTACATTGAACAGGGAGTGGGATTTGGAGAACAACATGAGATGAGGGCGCAATTTAAGAATTTAACCGAGCGCATGGACAAGGCTGATGCCAAGATGGCAACGCATGCAGACCAGCTCTCTCACTTGCAAAAGATTGAAAACCTGGACCGTCAATTGGAAGACCTCAATAATAGAGGCAGGCGGAATAATGTGAGGCTGGTGGGATCTCCGGAGGGAGCAAAAGGCTCGGATACATCTGCCTTTCTGAATAAATTGATATCATCATCACTGAAATTGAACTTCTCGATGCCGTTGAAGTTTGAGAGGGCCCACAGAGTCCCAGCGCAGAGGAGTTTGAATGCCAGAGGGCCAAGGCCGATAATCTTCTGCTTACTCCGACATCAGCAGGCCATCCAGATCTTAGCTGCAGCTAAGACCCAAGCTTCTTTGTCCTATGAAGGGAGTGCCATCGCTTTTTACCCGGATCTGAGCAAAGTCACAGTGGATAAGCGAAAGCAGTTTCTGGCACTGCGACCGCGGCTACAGGACCTTCATGCTAGATATGGACTATTGTATCCTGCCCGCCTCCGGATCACATTTAATAACCATACCAAGACATATGAAGATCCGGGAGAAGTATTTAAATTCCTGGAGGAGCAAGAGGTGCTGCAGATGAGATGAAGAAGTGCTTTTTTATGACCCCTTCCCATGCGGTGGGGGAACGGATCCTGGTGTGGTGATTCTGAGCTTTCCTACACAAGGGTGGGCCTCCGGACTCTGCCGCACCTCTGATTTGATGTGTGACTGTTAGTAAGTGTGATGTGCACCCTGTGTGAAGGTCTTGGACATTAATGGGGGATATTTTTGATTTAATGCCTGAGGGAAACTATTCTGCTTTCACTGTTTAGCTCTATATCTTGTCAACATATGTAAGGGGGAGGGCATTGATAAGGGGGATGTGGAGTAGTTGGGCGAACCGAGGGGACGGGACCTAATATGCTCAGGGGCTCTCCTGTTATTCTTTTTTCCTGCAGTTGTAATTGTGTTTCCCTGTGTTTTTGTATAAGGGTTTTGTTTAGGCCAATTGTAGTAAATCTGTAGTAGCCTTAGTAGAGGTGGTGTGCAATCAGTTAGGGATAAAGATAAAGGATGCTGCTTATGGTTGGGGGGGGGGGAGGTACTCAGCAGCTGTCTTGTATAGCGCGATGGCCCACCCAGGGCTTAGCCTCTGTATTGTAGAGGGTTTCTTCTGTTACCTTGCAAACCACGAACACTTAAGCTACAGCATCCTAACAGCTTTTGTCCAGAGGAGTATAGGCGGGGCCCCGTCCTATTCAAATACATAGATGTACCCACTTAAAGTACTGTCCCTGAATGTTAAGGGCGTCAAAAACCCGATTAAGCGGAAAAAGATTCTGGTGTACTGCCAAAAACAGGGTGCAGATGTTGTGATGCTTCAAGAAACGCACTTAACTACTAAGGAAGTGATGAAATTGGCAGGAGGAAAATATAGTTTGGCTTCTCATGCGCCTGCGCTGGGGAAAAAAAATGGGGTGGCAACCCTGGTCAAGACTTCATGTAAGGTGAAGTTTATATCCTCCAGAGCTGATTCCGAGGGAAGATGGGCTAGTGTGCAAATGAGGATAGAGGGCAGACAAATACTGCTAATAAATGTCTATGCACCAAATTGTGACAACCCTAAATTTTTTCAGTCCCTAGCAGAATTGCTCTGGGAATTTTCCTCCCTCCCAATCATCGTGGGCAGAGATTTCAATATGGTCTTAGATCCACTAATTGATTGCCAACCTAGCAGGATATCTAAGAGAGGCAGGGCGCTTGAGGTGCTCGAGACCATCATGAAGGATCTTGGCATGATTGATATCTGGCGTGTGCTTCATCCATCGAAGCGGGACTACACATTCTTCTCACATCCACATGGATCCTATTCCCGGATTGATTTTTTCCTGGTGTCTAGATCCTTTGCTAAAGAAATCAAGTCAGCAGAAATCCTGAGTACACACATCTCGGATCATGCTGCGATACAATTAGAAGTAATGCCGTCTGTGGAATCTGGCAAATCCGGAGGATGTTTTTTTCCTAGGCTTTTACTTGCTGAAAAGCCGTTTAAACGATAAATTCAAGATGCCATTAAGGAATACTTTGCAACTAACCTCCCGGAAGCTACCTCCATTTGGGCTTGGTGGGAAGCGTTCAAGGCTACAATCAGAGCGAAAGTAATGAGCTACACTATAGCTGCTAATAGAGAAAAGAAGGCAGTCCTTAAAACTCTGGACACGCAGATCCGGGCAGGGGAGAGATTAATGCTACAACAGTTCAGTCTTCTTGTGCTCACTCGCCTTCAAAAGCTGCGTTATCAATATAATACAATCCTCAGTCGGGAGGTGGAGCAAAATGTCTTTGAGCAGAAAGCACGATATCATACTGAGATGAATAAGGCTGGTAAATTGCTGGCCGCAAGTCTGAAACCACGCTGAGAGAAATCGCATGTTGTATCCATAAAAGATGAGTATGGCGCTTCCCGGGACGATAACGCCGGGATAGCGGAGGTCTTTAGAAACTTCTACATGCAGTTGTATTCATCTGAAGGGGGTAGAGATCTCTTAGAAATGAGAGAATTCCTGGAGCAGATAGAGCACCCCCAGTTAGATGTGCAACAAGTGGAGACATTAAGCAAGGCACTGGGCCTGGAGGAGCTCAAGGAAGCATTGGCAGGCATGAAACACAGGAAAGCCTCGGGCCCTGATGGTATCCCGCTGGAATTTTATAAGGTTTTTGTTAAGGACCTATCACCGCATCTATTGACTTACTATCAGCAACTTCAGGAGCATATTACAGATTCAGGAGCCTTTGCTGAGGCCACTATAGTGGTGCTTGAAAAACCCGGAAGAGATCCGAACCTAGTGGGAAACTACAGGCCTATCTCGCTTTTAAATGCAGACTACAAGATATATTCGTCTATGCTGGCCAGTCGACTTAACAAGGTTCTCTGCTCGCTGATTCATCCAGATCAATGTGGTTTCGTGGCGGGCAGAGCTACTACGGATAACGCCAGGCTTTTTTGCAACTTGTTGGATATTGCAGACCGTGAGGGCTCACCTTTTATTGGCCTATCATTAGATGCTGAAAAGGCCTTTGATAGACTGGAGTGGCCGTTCCTATTTTCAGTCCTAGAATGGTTTGGTCTCCCCAGGACGTTTATAAATATGATTCAGGTGTTATACTCGCGCCCGGCGGCCAGGATCCTAGTGAATCAGGAACTATCCGAGTCTTTCTTTCTGCACAGGGGTACACGTCAAGGATGTCCGATGTCCCCTCTACTGTTCAATCTGGCATTGGAGCCATTGACTCTGCTAATTCGTCAAGCAAGTGAAATTGAAGGAATAGAAGTAGCCGATTTGCATATTAAAATGTCAGCATATGCAGATGATTTGATGTTCTTTCTACGGCCCGCATCAATTTCACCCCCTTCTGACCTTGATAGACAGTTATGCCCGGTTCTCGGGTTACAAAGTGAATTGGACAAAATTGGTGGCTTTTCCTCTTAATAGCCTGGCGCACAGCGGTATGAAACAACAGTTTCCATTTTTATGGGAGTCTAAGGCTATTAAATATTTGGGGATCCAGTTTGTTGCGCCTCTGGAGGGCACTCTTAAAAGGAACATAGAGAAGATTAAAGAGATTGCCCGGTCCTTTGCGTTGAAATGGTCCCCGTTGCACCTTACGTGATGGGGGCGGTTGGAGGCTATTAAAATGGTATTAATGCCCAAAATAAACTACATCCTAGGGATGATTCCCATCCTATTTCCAGTGGCTGTGTACAAAGAGATTGAACATACTGTATTTTTTTATGGAACGGGAAAACGCCTAGGATTGCTTTGAAGAAACTGAAGGCGAGTAAAAGCGATGGTGGGGTTCACTTTCCTGACTTCCGGTGGTATCATCTTGCAGCAATTCTGAAGCAGGGTAGTCTTTGGTCTGCTGGAGAATCGCATACTCAAAAGCCAATCTGGGTAGATCTGGAGGAACGTTTGTGTCATCCTTGCCCAATTAGTCTGGTTATGGGAATGAGATGGGCTGAGACTTCCGCGGCGGGACGTGTAGTCATATCGACACAAGGTGCATTTCAGAATTTTTTTGTCTATCATAGAAAAGGAGAATCCGCCTTCTCGACAAATGCCCTTATGGCAGAATCCAGTGTTTAAAATCAATCAAGTTCCCTTTGGCGTGGGCTGCTTGGCAGAGGGGTGGTGTATGGACAGTGGGACAATTGATGGTTGAAGATGAATGGAAGTCCTTTGGTATGCTGCAGGCGGAGTTTGGGCTACCTTCGAGATGCCACTATCAATGGCTACAACTTAGACTTTGTTTGGGTCAGCTGCGACAGCGGCCTAGGGACTATTTATGTTCCTGTGGCCTGGAGAAGATTATGACCGAAATCAACTCTAAGAAAGGTGGTATCTCAAGTATCTACGAGTTTTTTAGGACTCGCAATCCGAGTAAAGTGGAAGGCCTATGTAAGATCTGGGAAGAGGAGACAGAAGCCCCGTCGAAGCAGAATTTGTGGAGTATTATTTGGGGACCTATAGTTCGCACCTCAAGATCTGCTGCACTCACACAATCCATGTTTTTCTTTGCGCATAGGGCGTATATCACGCCGTGCAAGATATCCAATTGGAAGCCTGGTAGATCCTCTCTATGTTGGTCCTGCCAAACTGCACCAGGCACAATGCGACACATGTTTTTGGACTGACCATTCATTCAGGAGTTTTGGACTCCAGTTTGGAAAAGGATTCTGCAGGTGGTGGGTTGCTCTTCTCCTCTGACATGGCGTATAGTAGTCCTGAGATCAGCAGCTGAGATCCCAATGCTGGCAAAGGATCATTTCTTCATACTAAACTTTATGATCGCTGTAGCCATAAAATTGATTTTGCTGCATTGGAAGGATTTCTCAAAGTTGCATTGGCATACTTGGTGGAATCAAGTATGTCTTTATAGTAGATACGAAAAAGCTCGGGATAAGGTCAATAATCTAAGAGGGAAAGAAACTGCCCTGAATAAGTGGGCTGCCTTAAATCACTTTACATGCACTGTTGGGTACTGAACAGGTCTTTCGTGGTTTGCAAGGTGGGGGGTGGGGGAGGTGAGGGAGAAACATAGTTGGGAGTAGTGGTATTGTAAATGTGTTATAGAATGTGGATGACAACCTGATGTTTCAGTCTGTCTTGTAAACTTGTCAAACACCCAATAAAGATGTTAAAATAAAAATAAAAAAAGAATCTTGGGGGTTCCAGAGGGAGCCGAAGGTCCTGACATGATAGCTTTTTTGCAGTCAATGATCCCGGGTGTGTTTAAAGGTGAAGTTCGCCATGCCTTTTGAGATTGGCCGTACCCTTCGAAGTACTACTCAGTCCATGGTTGTAGGCAAGCACCTACGCCCAATCATCCTCAACGTTTTGCGCTTTTTAACAAGTAACACAAATAATGGAAGCAGCCAGAGCACACTCTCCCTTGGAGTATCAGGGACACAAACTCTTATTCTTCCCTGACTTTGTGAAGGTGATGGTAGATCGGAGAAAGAGTTTTTTGGCGCTACGTCCACGCTTATTGCAGTTGCAGGCCCATTTCGGGTTACTCTACCCTGATCGCATGGGAGTCACGCTGCATAACTAGACAAGGACTTTTGATGATTCAGGGGAGTTGCATGCATTCTTAGAGGACAAGGAGTTGGTGTTGATTTTATTTATTTATATTTTATTTATTACAAGCTCTTATATACCGCACTATTTGGGATCAGCGCGGTTTACAGTACAACAAAAGACCAGAACAACAAGCTGTTTGGTTTTACATTGAACAGGAAAAAGAACTCGGATAATACATGGGGAAATTTTGAACTGAAACAATTTACAAAGTATTTACATGTATATACAACAGTATTATTCTTAGATCAGGTTGGGTGTTCAATGAGGGTTGGAGGTCAGGAAGGTGATTGGATGTTCTGGTAGTAGTGGGGGAATAAATGGGATTTGATTGCCTTTCTGAATGAGGTTAGATCAGGGATAGCCCAAATTTCGGGTGGTAAGGTGTTCCAGCACTTAGGGGCATAGAAACTGAATGCCCTGTTAGATGTCGCTAGTGAGCATTTAGTTGCTGCCTTAGGGATTATTAGCGAGTTTGTAGATATAGTTCTCCTGGATCTGTTAGGTGGAACGGTTTGAATGAGGTTCATTAGAGAGGAGGAGGTGATGCTTTTGATAGCCTTGAAAGCCTTGATGCAGTGAAATGCCTGCTTTGCAATCAGTGGCTTTTAAAAGCTCTTCAACGCTTCCTTATTTGGGTGTTCTGACTGGTTTGAGGTCGTGAAGTAGTGTCTCATTCATTCAGAGTTGACTTTCAATCATGCAGAGTTGACATTTGATGTGCCATTCAATGTTACTTTCTTGGAGGAACTCCAGGGTATTGCCCTAGTCAGTAATGTCTTATTCTTTGCTTCTTTCTCTCTCCTTTTATGTTTTGTGTTGTTTGTGATGTTTGTTGTGGTTGGAAGGGCAGCGGGGCTTGGAGGAGCGGGACGGCCCTTGCCTACATAAATGTGTTTTTTTTGAGAACATAAATTGTTTTGGTGGGGGCAGTATTGCTATAACATTTGGCGCTCCGGGTTTGGGGACGCTGTTTTTTATTTCTGGAATGGGTAGTGTGTGGTTTAAGTTGATTTAAGCAGCAGTGGAGTTGAAGTAAACTAGTTAATTTTTCCCTCCGTGCCTGTCTTGTTCCTTTGGGCTCACCCGCTAAGTTTTGAGCTGTTATAGCCCCCAAGGGTTTTTGGTGGCTTTGTTATTTAGAACTATGTGTTTTTATTTTGAGCAATCTTCCACAAGGGCAATGGCTAAGCAGTGGCTTTTTTCTCTGTGTTTTTTTTCTTGGGTTATAAGTGCAGCTGTCATGGTAAGAACGTTTAAGGTGTGGTTCAATAATGTTAAGACATATGCTACAACTTGGTATATTTCTGCAACAGTTGACTGTCATTTTGTACTTTATTGTCAATATGTCTCCCTTTCTCTCACTTGATTTGCAGCTTGTCGTGCTGTGAGGGCTTGCGTGCATCAGTGATGCTGAGAGCTAAACTATCGGTAGTTTAACTACTGGCAGGGTCTCCCAAGATGGACAGGTCTCAGCTGAGGTGCCAGACCAAGACAAACCACCCATCTGGGCAGCAGCAGAATGGGATAGTGTTGACGGCGGAGGATCACATTTTTGTGACAATGGCAACAACACCAAACTTAAACTGCGCGGAAGAAAGGCCCGGCAATCTACTTCTGTATCTTGCCATGAAAACCCAATGGATAGTTACAACAAAATTAATTGTGCTATGGTGCTGGAAGATGAGACCCCCCAGGTCGGAAGGCACTCAACTAGCTACTGGGGAAGAGCTGAAGACTTTTCAGAGTAAAGCCAGCATTTATGATGTGGTTGGATCAAAGCCCTCGGGAAGTCTGACTGCTGATGTAGCTGCGCATGAAATGAGAGTCAGAAGCTGTAAAGATGTCTTACACATTGGAACATGGAACGTACAAAGCATGAACCAAAGGAAGTTGGAGGTGGTCAAGAATGAAATGGAACGTGTACAACTTGATCTGTTGGGTGTCAGCGAACTGAAATGGACTGGCATCGGGCACTTTGCATCAGATGATCACATGGTCTACTATGCTGGAAATGAAAGACAAAGAAGAAATGGTGTTGCATTTATAATAAAGAAGAAACTTGCAAGAGCTGTAATGAAATACAATGCAGTCAGCGAACGCTTAATCTCTATTCGTCTACGAGGATTGCCTATCAACACAACTATAATTCAAGTATATGCCCCAACAACAGCTGCAGAAGAGAATGAAATTGAAGAGTTCTATGAACAAGTACAAGCTGAAATTGACAGAACATGCAAACAGGATATCCTGATAGTCATGGGTGACTGGAACGCAAACGTTGGCAACAAAGAAGAAGGCAAAGTAGTTGGAAAATATGGACTTGGCAACAGAAATGAAGCTGGAGAAAGACTGATAGAATTCTGCAAGACCAATGATCTATTCATCTCAAACACCTTCTTCCAGCAACACAAGCGACTGTACGCATGGACTTCACCCAATGGATTGTATAAAAATCAAATTGACTACATCTGTGGAAGTCAACGATGGAAAAGTTCTATAACATCAACAAAGACAAAACCTGGAGCTGACTGTGGTACAGATCATCAACTACTAGTATGCAAACTCAAGCTAAAGTTGAAAAAGAGCAAACCACTCATGAATGCAGCAAAATATGACCTTGAGAATATACCACTGGAATTTAAAGTCTGCCTGCAAAATCGATTTTCTGCTTTAGATACAAATGACAGAGCTCCGGAAGAGTTATGGAATGACATCAAGAAGGTTGTGTTGGAAGAAAGCGAGAAGTCTCTACAAAAGATGAAAAAGCAAAAACGGCCAAAATGGATGACGGAGGAAACTCTGAAAATTGCCCAGAAACGCAGAGAAGCTAAAGCCAGAGGAGAATTAAAGACAATCACAGAACTCAACAGAGATTTCCAACGTGCAGCAAGACAGGACAAGGAAAAGTACTACAATGACACTTGCAAGGAAATAGAAGCAGAAACTATTAGAGGAAGAACAAGATCAGCTTTTCTAAAGCTACGAGAGTTAAAGAAAAAGTTCCAGCCTCGAATTGGAATGTTACAAGATGCTCAAGATTCTATGTTGAATGATGCTGAGAAGATCAAGAAAAGGTGGAAGGAATATACAGAGTTTTTATATGACAAAGATCAAGTGGACCAACAGCCGTTTCAACCTGTACCTTATGATCAGGAACCATTGGTGATGAAAGAAGAAGTTGAAGCAGCATTGAAAGCCTTATCAAAGAACAAAGCACCAGGCATTGATAGCATTCCTATAGAAGTACTGCAGCAATCTGATGCAGCTGTTACCATACTTACAAGGTTCTGCCAAGAAATATGGAAGACAACATCATGGCCAACTGACTGGAAAAGATCTGTGTTTATACCAATACTAAAGAAAGGTGATCCAACTGACTGTGGAAATTATCGAACAATCGCTCTGATCCCACATGCCAGCAAGATTCTACTGAAGATTATTCAAAAGAGACTACAACCATACCTGGAACAAGAACTACCTGATGTGCAAGCAGGGTTCAGGAAAGGGCGAGGAACGAGAGACATCATTGCGGATGTGACATGGATCCTTGAAAAGACTAAAGAATACCAAAAGGATATCTATTTGTGCTTTATCGACTATAGCAAGGCTTTTGACTGTGTAAACCATGAGAAACTCTGGGCCACATTAAGAAGCATGGGTATACCAGAACACCTGATCGTTCTCTTGCGCAATCTGTACATTGATCAAGAAGCAACAGTTCGAACGGAACAAGGAGAAACAGAATGGTTTAAAATAAGCAAAGGTGTAAGACAAGGCTGCATACTTTCCCCCTACCTGTTTAATTTATATGCAGAACAAATCATCAAAGAAGCAGGATTTTATGAAAACATAGAAACATAGAAACATAGAAACATGATGACAGAAAAAGACCACAAGGCCCATCTAGTCTGTCCTTCCATAACAACAACTACAACAGTCCACTTTTTACCTTTAGAGATCCTCTGTGTTGGTCCCATGCTTTTTGAATTCAGTTACTGTCCTCATCTCTACCACCTCCACTGGGAGACTATTCCACGGATCCACTACTCTTTCCGTAAAGAAATATTTCCGCATATCACTCCTGAATCTATCTCCCTTCACCCTCATCCCATGTCCCCTCGTCGCAGAACTTGCTTTCAATTGAAAGAGGCTCTCTCCCTGAACATTTATGCCACGGAGGTATTTAAACATCTCAATCATATCACCTCTATCCCGCCTTTCCTCTAAGGTGTACATATTAAGATCCTTAAGTCTGTCCTCATATGCTTTATAATGAAGACTACTAATCATCTTAGTAGCAACCCTCTGCACCGACTCCATCCTGTTCACATCCTTTTGAAGGTGCGGTCTCCAGAATTGCACACCATACTCCAAATGAGGTCGCACCAAAGACTTATACAGAGGCATTATCACCTCCTTTTTTCTGCTAGCCATTCCTCTCCTTATGCACCCAAGCATCCTTCTAGCTTTTGCCGTCGCCTTTTCTACCTGTTTAGCTACTTTAAGATCATCGGACACAACTACGCCTAGGTCCCGCTCTTCTTTAGTGGACAAAAGTACTTCACCTCCTATGCTGTATTGCTCCCTTGGATTGCTGCAGCCCAAATGCATGACCTTACATTTTTTAACAACAGAGGTGTGAAGATTGGTGGAAGACTCATCAACAACCTTCGCTATGCTGATCATACTACATTAGTGGCTGAAAGTGAAGATGATCTGAAACATTTGCTTCTCACAATCAAAGAACATAGTCTCAAAATGGGCCTGCACCTTAATGTAAAGAAGACAAATTTCATGACAACTGGCATAATCAACAGGTTCATCGTTGAAGGAGAAGAAATTGAAATTGTGAACAACTTTAACCTACTTGGATCAACTATCAATAAAGAAGCAACAAGCAGTCAAGAAATCAAATGACGCATTGCTCTTGGCAGAATGGCTATGAAAGACCTAGATAAGATTCTCAAGAGCAGAGATGTCTCTCTCCATACAAATATTTGACTTGTTCAAGCCATGGTATTTTCAATAACATCATATGGATGTGAAAGCTGGACAGTAAAAAAGATAGACAGGAAGAAAATTGATGCCTTTGAATTATGGTGCTGGCGGCGAATACTGTGTATACCATGGACTGCCCGAAGAACAAACCAGTCGGTACTAGAGGAGATCAAACCTAAGCTTTCTTTAGAAGCTCAGATGACAAGACTTTGACTTTCATACTTTGGACACATCATGCGAAGAGAGAGATCACTAGAGAAAGACATCATGCTTGGCAAGATAGAATGTCAACGCAAAAGAGGAAGGCCAGCAATGAGATGGATCGATACAATAACAGCAGCTACGGGTACCAGTCTGTCAACAATGAGCCGCCTGACTGAAGACCGAACACAATTTAGGATAGCTATCCAGAGGGTCACCATGAGTCGACTCCGACTCGACGGCACTTAACAACAACATGTCTCCCTTTAAGATATTCTCACTGAATGTTAAGGGCATTAACAATCCCATAAAGAGGAAAAAAGATATTTTTATATGGACGTAAGGAAAGTGCTGACATCCTAATGTTACAAGAGACACATTTGAACGTGAAGGAGTCGTTAAAATTAGATATAAAACCCTTTTCACTAGTGGCTTTTTCTGCTGCAAATCAAAAAAACATTTGGGTAGCCATCCTAGTAAGGAAATCTCTATCCCCCACTGTAATACAAACTAGATCTGATACAGAGGGGCAGTGGGCAATGGTTGTCCTTAAAATAGGATCCACAGAACTGGCTTTAATTAATGTATATGCTCCTAATATAGACTGTCCTGCCTTCTTTGGCTCCATTGCGGCCCTGGCACAAGAGGTGTCTAGTTATCCCATTATTGTGGGGAAAGACTTCAACCTCGTACTAGACCCCTTATTAGACAGGAGTCCAGTGAGAACTAATAAGGTTCCCAAAGCTCACCCTGTTCTTTTGTCTCTAATGCAAGAATTGGGGCTCATAGACATATGGCGGTTGCAATATCCTATGGACAAAGAATATACTTTCTTCTCTCCCCCTCATAACTTGGTATCACGCATAGACTATTTCCTAGTCTCCAAAGGGCTATGCTGTAGAATTAGTGAGTCCAATATACATGTGGCTTATATCTCTGATCACTCCGCAATCTCATTCACCCTATTTGACTCAACGAGCGGCCCATCTCATTCACGCTAGAATTTTGATAGAACTTTTCTTGGCAGCCAGGAGTTCTGGGAAACTATCCTGTTGGCTATAGAATATTTTCAGTTGAATTTACTTCAGGATACCTCGGGTTGGGCGTGGTGGGAGGGCTTTAAAGCTAATATGCAGGCCACCATTACCAGTTTTGCTATACGACAGGCCAAGCAGTGTAAAGCAGAGCTTGAAGTCTTAGACAAGCAGATTAAAGCGGGAGAATGCATCTTAGGGCAGAGAACTGATCCTAATATTCTGATACGGCTGCAGTATCTTAGATTTAGATATAACTCAATTTTAACTACTGAGGCATCACAGAATATTCAAGTGCAGAAAGGGCGGTATTACTTAGAAGGTAACAGGGCCGGAGGGTTACTAGCTAACTCATTAAAAGGCCATAAGGAAGCTTCTCGCATTACTGCTTTGAGAGATCCTCAGGTGCAACAACTGATTGTTAAATACTCTGATATCGCAGAGGCCTTTTGCCAATTTTATGCTCAGTTATATTTCTCTGATGAGGATTTTGACAGATTACTGGCCAATATACAGAGGCCCGTGTTAGGTCAAGATATAGCGGCAGGACTAGACAAACAATTTACGGTCATGGAAATCATTCAGGCTATTAACTCTGTGCAAGTGGGCAAGGCCACTGGTCCAGATGGCCTTCCGGTTGAGTTTTACAAAACCTTTTCCAAACCTTTAGGCCCATACCTGCAACAGCATTATAGATTTCTTTTGGAAGCGGAGGCACAGACTGGAGTGTTTGCCTCTGTAAATATTGTGATTCTTGAAAAACCTAGGAGGGACCCTCAGTTGGTTAGTAACTACCACCCAATTTCATTACTAAATGCAGATTATAAAATTTTTGCATCCATTTTAGATGGTCGTCTCTCCAAATTGATCCCTTCTTTGATACATCCGGACCAATGTGGCTTCACTGAGGGATGCTCCACAGCTGATAATGTTAGAGTGTTGTGTCACGTTTTGGAAGGTGAAGAAAGAATAGAGGACACACTTGTGGGATTATCGCTAGATGCAGAAAAAGCATTTGATCGTTTAGAGTGGCCTTTCTTGTTTGCTGTTCTGAAGTGGTTTGGATTTGGTGAGGGTTTCTGTAAGTTGATGAAACTAATGTATGCAAGACCAAGTGCCAATATTTCTGTGAATGTGACTCAGTCTAAAGATTTTCTTTTAGGGCGTGGCACCTGTCAGGGTTGCCCCCTTTCTCCCATCCTTTTCAATCTGGCCTTTGAACCTTTGGCCCTATTGCTAAGACAAAGCCTTGTGGTTAAAGGTGTGTCCATAGCTGACTTGGAAATTAAACTTTCTGCGTATGCTAATGATTTTCTACTATTTACTACGCCCAGCTCTATACCGGCTCTTCTAGAGTTGATAGAACAATATTCAGGATTATCAGGTTATAAAATTAATTGGTCAAAGTCTGTAGCGTTCCCTTTAAACTCAAGGGTTTGCAGGGCGGATTTAGAAGATTTTCCCTTTGTATGGGAGTCTAAAATGGTGAAGTACTTGGTAGTCCATTATTGCTATCCACTTACTGATACTTTACTGTTCATTGAAGGGGAGCTCCTTTCTACGGTTCGTAATATAACTGCAAAGTGGTCGCCGGTCTATCTTTCTTGGTGGGGTCATCTTGAAGCAATAAAAATGACTATCACTCCTAAAGTGAACTATGTGTTAGAAATGTTACCAATTTTTTTACATGTAACCCATCATCAAATTGAAAGGATTCTTGTCCATTTCTTATGGAAGAATAAACTGCCTAGAATTGCTCGTAGGAAGCTTAAATCTAAAAAAGAGGAAGGGGGTGTGAACTTCCCTGATTTTTAGGCCTACCATTGCGCTTTTCTATTAAAACAAGGTTCAAAATGTGTGGAGGGGGCTAGGGGAAAATGCCCAGTATGGCTGGACCTGGAAGAGAGATTAAGTGCTCCGTTTCCCTTAAATCTCCTCCCGGCATGGTGTCTTCTGAGAGGTTGAAGTCTCACAGGGTAATAGCAGACACTCAAAGGGCCTTTCAGCAGCTAGCGAAGGCAATTCCTAAAGAGGAATGTTTATCAAAGCTAATCCCCATCTGGCACAGTCCTTAGATTAATTTTTTAAAAAGTCCATTTGCATGGAAACAATGGTTCAGTAGGGGTATTTGGGCCATTGGCCAACTGGTATTAGATGGCAAGTGGAAGCCTTTATCTTTTTACTTCCAGTGGATTCAGCTGAGACATTGTATAGAGAAATCTCCTATAGATATTAAATCTTTACCTGAAGAATGGGGGTTGTTGAACATAATAGGTTCAGCCCAAATGGCTTCTGGGGTGGCTTCTTACTATTATAAATTGGTTGTTCAGAACCACACCCCACAGTCCATTGGTGTTCAACGGATATGGGAACATGACACTGGGGAGACTCCTCCGGAATCATGGGTGAAATTTTGGAGTAAGACAAATAGAATATCTCAGTCTGCCTCTACGTCACAAGCTTTATATTTTTTTGCACACAGAGCTCATTTTACCCCGATAAAGGTTGCTAAGTGGGATAAAACGATTGGACATGAATGTTGGTCTTGTCAGAATGATGTTGGCACTTTAAGACATGTGGTATATGACTGACTGCCCTAATATTCAGTCCTATTGATTTTGATTTGGAACCGAATCCAAGAGGTCTTGGGATTCAGGGCCACTCTCTCCTGGTCTGTGGTCCGTATTTTGGTCAACAATTGGCATCTCGTCATTACAGAGGGATTGTCATTTTTTATTCGACTTTATGATGGGAGTGGCTCTGCATCTCGTTATTGCAAACTGGAAACATTCTGCAGAGCTTAGCTGTAACGAATGGTGGAATTGCCTGTGCTTATGCTGCAAATATGAACAAATGCCACGTTATGGCACAACTGTCATGCCTTCCACCCTCCTCAAGTGGAAACCCCTAAACACTTACATCTCTAAAGCATGATATGGTGCGTATTAAGGGGTAAATAGTCACGCTACCATGTTCCTACATAGTGAGGAGTTGGTGTGGAGTCATAGCCCTTGTAGGTCCCCCCCCCCCTTTTTTTGTGCTCATTTCATTACTTCTTTTTGATGATTGCATGGGGAAGGGAGGGAGAAGGTTGGGGTAGGCTGTTATAGCCTTGTTTTTGCTTTTATGTTTAAAGAAGATTATCATTTTCATTGCAATTTTTATTTTGTTGTAATTTGTTTGAAAATGTAAATAAAGAATTTTAAAAAAAATTAATGGATATTTGGAATCCACCATAATGCAAGTGCCACTGGCGGTACATCAGATCTCGTAAGTAAATAAAGAATGCTGCATTTATAATAAATAATTTCACATCGAGAGGAGAACTTGATACTGGCTGACATTCTCATTATTCCTGTTATTTGCCACCTATATGGTCCTGTTCAAGGCATTCAAAAAATATCCAGTGTGAGAACTTAGCAAAAAAGGTAAACAAACTACAACATGATGAGTGCTAAGAAGCTGTGATAATGAGAAAGAAAGAAAATTTTAAAAATTAACATACAATAACATTTCGCATTTCACATAAAACATAGTAAACAAATACAATATAAAACAAATTCAAACCAAAAGTAGAGAAAAAAATTGTGATACGCTTTTCATAGGCTACGCACTGTGAAGTTTGTACATTAGAATTTACAATCTGATTTTATGCGCTTTCAGGTTAGCAAATGTAGAAACAAGTTTCTTCAGGTCAGTGCTTTGTACAGAACAAATGCATGTTTGATCAATTTTAGTTCGGAAAAGCTTCGCTCACTACTGGCTACAGAAACAGGGAGAGTCAAGTGGTTACTTATTCTATATTTGGTGAAAGTCTATCTGAGTTCTATGTGTGTGTGAAAAGGTGCCAGGCATACTGTTAGCATTTCATGTCTATGTAGGATTGATCTGTAGTAATCCAGCTTTCTTGATTTTCCCAATGGGTGTATTGATATTCTTCTAGTGCCCGCTGCTTTTTTTTTCTAGGCAGGCCCTTATAGTGAGACCTGATACCAAAGGGAACAGCAGATTAACACAACTAACCAGAAAACAGCTGTTTTATAATTATAACAAAACCCACAAATAATTCTCTAGACCACTACAAAATTGATTCAAAAATAATTAAATTTATATATGGAGAAAAGACCTCATTCAATGTAGTCCAAATAATGGTTATTATTGTTCACATAATAGGTCAAAAACTGCTTAAAATCACTTGTGCTCTCCCAATTTGCAGTGTAAAAACTTTCACCCTATTCCAAAGGTCAATCTAAAACAGTCTTTCTCTTTCCATCAAATGCATTCTAAAATAGTGTAGGTTTCATCTCTTCAGCTTACTTCACAAATGTAGCGCTAGCCACTGAACTTCTGTATTTACCGTTTTGTTACTTTGGGGGAAGGCAAAAATTATTGGGGAACTAAGAGGGCAGATTCCTCTTCTCCCTACTCTTGCTTCCTGGTCTTAACAAGCACTTTTCAAATGCCTTTTGGTGTCCTAGAGCAGATATAGATATAGACCCTTTGCCAACAGACTGCATTAATCTGAACCTGACAGTGTAATCGGTTTAATATACTGTAGTGAAAGTTACCACGCTGGACAGGAGTCTTCGTTGACTGGCATTTACAAAATAGGCTTAAAACAGGCACCATTTTGGATTTGTGTCCTGTTATGACTCCCTGCCCCCTCCTCCACAGACACACACACTGTTTCATTAAAATAGATGCTATGATTTCTCTCTGATTACCTTTTATGCATGTAGACATTGTGCAATTTAATAAGAGCGTACTTGAGTATGTAGCATGCCCCTTAAATATTATTCAACATTGTGGTTTTCAAATCTATGCACATTATTTGCAAATTAGGTTTACTGTGTAGACACTACGATTTTCAAAGGTATAGCATGTACATACTTTCCCATGTTATATAAATATTATATAAAAAAAGATGCATGCATATAAAGTATAATTGGGCTTTGCACCTTGAAAGACAGTTTGTAAATTGCAGCCGTTGAGCCCTAGGATTCTAGGATTACATATGCACATACTAACCATGCTTTCTTTGATCAGCTTTAGGGGCATTTAACAAGAAAACCAATGCATGATAACTGCAAAGCCTCCATGGTAATAGTCGGGGGCAAGGCCAGCATGTTTCGGACAGTTACCATGCAGACATACTGTAACACGCAGCGCAATTAATGCAGGTGCACATAACACTATCCATAGAGGTATCATCATGTGCAATCATGCTAATTGTCATCATGTTACAAGTGCCCCTGCACTAACTATCTTTGTGATTTTCATACCCACACTCTAGCTCTAACCCACCCATTCATCACTCCATCACAAGATGGGCAACTAACATGTGTTTTAGAGTACAGTAGCTTTCAGGCCCATACATTAATGATTTCCATAGATGTGCTGTAAAATGCTTGTTAACTGCTTAGCAGGCTTTAGTAAAAAGGACCCTTAACCTATTCTCATTAGGCTTTTTTTAACACTTAACAATGGATCATTGACTGAAAACATTTATTTAAGGGATACATAATTACAAAATCTTAGATAATCACAGCATCATTTGTGCCGGGGTGGTTTGTGGGCAGAGCTGATAGTTATAAGGATAGCGGACAGAATATTGCTGCTCCCCAGTGGTGCTTGCCACTGTATGCTGATATTCATTGCCAACTGCTATGTGGATACAGTGCTGAACATCAACATATTTTTGACTAGCATTAAAAAAAAATGCCGACTGAGGCGAATGAATACAGTTGTCCATCAGTTTTTTGTTAGATTCTTCCTGCTGTTCCTGTCAGGCTTCAGGAGAATAATGTAGCACTTAGGGATAAAGATGCAACCCAGCAGTCCAGTGCTGGAGGCCAGGATAGCAAATATCTCCACTGCCACCATGTACTTGCCCCTGGTGCTTAGGTAAGTTGGGATGAAGGCAACCCAAACACTACAGAACACCAGCATGCTGAAGGTGATGTACTTGGCCTCATTGAAACTGTCAGGTAGGTTTCTTGCTAGGAAAGCTATGATGAAGCTGATGCCAGCAAGAAATCCAAGATAACCCAGAACACAGTATAAAGCAATGGTTGACCCTTCATTACATTCAATTAGTATTACTCCAATTTCTGATTTCATATTGAGCTGTGGGAATGGGGGAGCAATGCTCACCCAGATAAGGCAGAACACAGTTTGAAGAAGGGAACAGCAAAGGATTATAGAGTTAGATATCCTAGAACCCATCCATTTCCGTAGTTTGCTTCCTGGTTTGGTAGCTTGGAAGGCCATGATCACAGTGACAGTTTTTGCCAGTATGGAGGAGAGACAGATTGAAAAAGTGATTGCAAAGACGGTCTGTCGCAGAAAGCAGGTAATCTTATCTGGATGGCCAATAAATACCAGGGAGCAGAGGAAGCAGAGCATGAGAGAGACAAGGAGGATATAGCTGAGGTCTCGGTTGTTGGCTCTCACTATGGGAGTGTCTCGGTAATTAATAAAGATTCCAAAAATAAAAGCAGTGGTAAAAAGCAACAAAATGCTGATGAGAGTCAAAGCTATTCCTAAAGGTTCTTCATAGGACAAGAAATGTATAACTTTTGGGATGCAGGAATTTCGCTCCTTATTGGGCCATTGATCCTCTGGACACCTTGTGCAGCTGTCCATATCTGTAA
This sequence comes from Ichthyophis bannanicus, assembly GCA_033557465.1. NCBI lineage: Eukaryota > Metazoa > Chordata > Amphibia > Gymnophiona > Ichthyophiidae > Ichthyophis > Ichthyophis bannanicus. The sequence continues at coordinate 22,210,380 of CM066051.1, read as the reverse complement.
AGGAAGAATAAGTATATTACCAAGTCTATCTATTTTAGAACTCTTGGTGTACTTACTTCTGAAATATTTAAGAATATTACAATGTTTCAAGCATGATCTGATCGATTGCCTGGTGGTGGGGGTTTGGGGGGTAGTATAGAGGGAGCTGCAGTCTATTTCTTTATTTATTCAATGGTTATTGATATCCTATTCACAGTCAATAAAGACCCTGGAGATGCTTACAATTAAAAAAATAAGAAAAATATGCATAACGAAGACCTACAATATGCATCAAATCTGTAGATCCCCAGTACCCCCAAACCACCTACAGTAGCATTGATCCATCCTTACCAGGTCCTGCCTCGCTGTTCCCAGTGGATACCTCCTCAAATAGCCATGGCTTTACAAGTTCTACAAAGTGCAGATAGTTCTCAGCATTTATATTCCATAAGTCAGCACAAAACCCTGGAAGTATCTATGCTGCGTAATATTTAGCCTTTTCTGTGGAAAGCAGGGAACCTCCAATGGACCCCTCTGAGATGAGTGGTAAACCTTGCACATTACACAAAGTTGAAGCAAGATTTCCAGACACAATGGTTGACTCATCACCAAACACCGAAAGATCAAGCATCGAACCTTAAATTTGATTCTCTGAATTATCAGCAGTGAATGCAACTCCTTTTTAAAAAAATATTTATTGAGGTTTTATAATAACAATAAAGATACAAGAGTACCCCACCTTTCTCTGTTCCAGAAATATCCCAGAGGTGTAGAAAATGAACAGAACCCCCCATCATGGTCATACAGAGTAAGACAAGATAAGGACCTGCCAGGATAAAACTTCACATCTTCACCAACAGAGAGGATTATAGAGTATAGAAATATAGTCATGTGCATGCGCGCAAAATGGCAGTCCGATGGTAGAAAAAAGTTATAGCATGGGAAAACAGTCCCAGCAAAAGCGTAAACATCCAGTGTAGCCTCCCAACCCACCCGTCTAAAGAAGGAAGTAAAATAAGAATAGGCTGACTCCTGTATATATGTAAACAGAAAGTTGACAAACAAGTTTCTTTGTTCAATATGTTCCTTGTAAATAGTTAATACCACTGTTCCATGTAAAAGTTGATCAATTGTTAATTGTAAACCGCCCTTGATCTCTGGAAGGGGCGATATAGAAGAAATGTATAAATAAATAGTAGAGCAAAGTTGACGTGTCAAATTTGTAAGTCACCTACTAGTACAAACACAAAACAGGGAACATTACACAATAGTCCTCTCAAGCCACTCTAGGGTCTTCAAATTGTGTGAGAGGACTTGAGGAGTAGGCTTTAGATCCATCTAGAACCTTAACTCCTTTTTACCTTCTCCCCCCGTCCTCCCGCCCTCCTCCCTCCCCTTAACTACTCAGCTTCAGTGTGTTCCGGGGGGGGGGGGGGTGACTGACCAGTACTTCTATCAGTAGTAGATCTTGCTGCCGACAGAGGGGGGTACAGAATTATAGCAAATCCCTTAAGTTAAGGCAGAGCCCAATCAAAACTAAACACGATGTGAACATATCCTGAGCGCAATAGATTAGCTACCATTATCAGATGTATGGATATCAGGTGTGAGGTGGCATCCAGGCCGCACATGAACCTAAAGCGAGAGAGAAAGCGAGCCCAAAGATTCTCCAACTTAGCCAGCTGTCCTCTGAAATCAGCAGTTCATTTTTCCATCTTATAAATATCCCATTCTTTCACCAGCCACTCTCTGAGAAGGAGCAGTGGATCTTTTCCAGTATCATCATATCACAGAGCGAGCCACTAACAGCAGGCAGTTTATCAATTTAGTAACATCAGGAGATATAGACCCCCAAGGAGAGGTTATTTATTTATTTATTTATTTATTTGCATCTCTTATATACCGCGCTATTACAATCAGTGCGGTTTACACTGGAACAGAACATACAACAATGTAGCAGTTACATTGGGTTTACAATAAAACATGGGATACAAACTTGGAAAAACAGGGGAAAAACTATGTACAGTGTTATAGAAGTGGAGGATTAAAGATCAAATGAGGGCATGGTTAAGGGTTGTAATGTGAAGAGTGGATAGGTAACAGGAGGGGTGTCAGGCTAACGGTTTTTGTAGTTGGGGTTGTGTTAATTGTGAATCTTGGTGAGTACGTGTATTATGTCAGGGTTGGCTAGGGGGGATGAGATCGGAATAGTGTTTTAGGAACAGATGGTGTTTGATAGCCTTTTTGAACGAGATGATATTGGTAATGGAACGAATTTCTGGGGGGAGGGAGTTCCATGCTCCTGGTACAAATAGTGAAAAGGCTCTATTGGATGTTGTCTTTGAACATTTTGTGATTGCTTTAGGCACTTCTAGTTTGTTGAAGGATGAGTACATCAGGATGTCGTCTGCATATGCTAAGCACTGAATATTGAAAGAACGGATCAGGTCGCAGATGGGTTGCATATAAATATTAAACATACAACTCGACAACCTGCAACGTTCCTGCAGTAGCAATCTGGTGCATAGTGAAACAATGTCAGAATTGATAATATTGAAAATCAGAAAAGGAGGTATGGAGCAGCTGCTCCAGACGTTGCTTAGAAGCTTCAAGTGGTCATAAAGAGAAGCTAAGTGCACCCTTTCGCCTGCCAGGCAGAAACGTCTTCCAAAATCTCTCTAAAAAAAAAAAGGGAAAAAGCCCCTAGTGTCATATAGGGCGATAAAAGTGAAGAGACCGAGGATCTTTTGCACACCTTCCTCCACGCTTTCCACACCGGACCTATAAAAATATGCTTTAAGAGGACCTGAGTATCTTTCTCTTCTTGAACAAAAGGAACAGCCGGTAATGGTATTGAAGTGATCCAATCAGTTTCGATAGCTTTCCACAGGGAAATGGTATTGTTTGACCAAAAGCAGAGAGCCCGGAGGCAGGAGCATTCGTAATAGAGTTCAAAGTCTGGGAGTCCCATACTTCCTAAAGATTTAGGGCAAATCTCATCACATGCCAGCTGAGTCGTGGACAGCGTCCCTGCCTTGTGAGTACTTGATGTACCTTTTGTGAAAAAGATCCAGGGAATGGAAATAGGAAGTTGTTGAAACAAAGACAACAATTTAGGTAATAAAAGCATCTTTATCATATGAACTCTTCCCAGCCAAGATACTGATAGAGATTGCCACTTGTGTACATCCTTACCGATGGATGACAGGAGAGGATGATAGTTCCCGGTGTATAAATCTTCAAGACATTGGGGAATCAGGATACCCAGATAGTGAAAGTGCAACACTATCAGAAAACCATTGAAGCCCAACCCTGCCCCTTGTCATTGGAGGATAAGCACAGTAAAAGAGAAGATTTCTGAAAATTAACTGTAAACCCCAAAAGCTGAAAAGAAATTTTCAGTATATCAACAATAATGGGCGATGAAACGACTGGATTCTGTAAGAAAATGAGGGTATCGTCTGCATAGACAGATACTATGTTATGCTGTTTCCCCAGGCAGGGGCGGCCCAAGGGGGGTGCGGGGCCATGTGCGGAGACTCGGTGCGGGGCCTCATTTGCATAAGTGGTCTTATTTGCATAAATATTTGCATAATGTTACCATTCACTAACTTTTAGTAAACATGTCTCTTAATGAGTGTATGGATAAAGAAAGACTAAAAGATTTCTACATTACTATAATCCAGTGCCAACCGCCAGGCACATTAGGAACTACTACAAACGCTGCCCATTTAGAACCCATAGCAAACCTGCTGTATCCTGATAGCATTACCAGGACTCACAAAGCACCAGACCCTACCTATCAAAAGGAAACACTGCAAATATTAAACCAGTACATTTCAGAGAATACTGGGGAAAGAGAACAAGTGGCAATGTCAAATAGGAATTACATAAACAGAATACCTCAGCTCAGTTACACATGCAGAACATAGACCATCACCAAACAAGGAATCGCAATTTAGAAACAGGAAGGCAATAATTAAACTGGGAACCCCAAAAGCCAAACTTGGAATGTACAACAACACTGTAGAAATAAAACTATAAATCAATTTCCTCTTGTACCAAACAAAGCGCAGACGTTAATGATGCACATTTCCCAGAGCTTTCATATTCCAGTTAATAAATTCAAAATAAAGAGATATCTTTCTACCTTTGGTGCATTTTTTTTCAGTTGCAATTGCTCCAGCCACTTTCTTCTGGTTTCTTCATGTTTTCTGCTAACTCTCCATCGTCTGCTGTCCATTTGTCCTTTCTTCTCTCTTCTAGTTTTCTTTCCATCCTCTCTCTCTACATCTGCTTTAACATACTAATCTTTCTCCTTTTGCTCTTTCCTCATTCTTATTTCATCCACACAAATTTTACCCCTCCATCCTCAATCCCCACTTACTCTCCCAATACCCGGCCAATTGTAGATTTTTCATCCCTCCCACACAAAATATTTTTCCCCTCTCCATTTTACTCTCCCAGCCCCATCCCATTCTAATCCTCCCCCAACATCAGCTCCCTTCTAGTTCCAGTCTCACCCAGCATCCATTCCCTTCTAGTCCCTGCATCAGCCCATTTCCAGTCCTAGCCCCCCATCAACCCATTTCCAGTCCTAGCTCCCCCATCCATTTTCAGTCTGAGTGCCTTCATCAGCTCATTTCCAATCCTAGCCCCCCATCAGCCCATTTCTAGTCATTTCCTAGCCCCACCATCAGCCCATGTCAAATCCTAGCTCCCCTCCACTCAGCCCAATTCCAGTCCAAGCCCCCCCATGAGCCTACTTCCAGTTCTAGCCCCTCCATGAGTCCATTTCAATTCAAGCCCCCACCACAGCCCATTTCCAATCTTAGCTCCCCCCCAACAGCCCATTTCCAGTCCTATCCTAGCTGCTCCATCAGCCCATTTTCAGTCCTAGCTCCCTTCCCTCACAGCCCATTTCCATTCCAAGCTCCCTCCCCATCAGCTATTTGCAGTTCAAGCCTCCCCGTCCACTCAGTCCATTTCCAGTCATAGCAATCCCCCAACCCATTACCAGTCCTAGCCCCCCATCAACCCATTTTCAGTTTAAGCCCCCCCCTATAACCCATTACCAGTCCTAACCCCCCCATCAGCCCACTTCCAGTCTTAACCCCATCAGCCCATTTCCAGTCAGCCCCCCATAGCCCATTGCCAGTCCTAACCCCCCCATCAGCCCACAGCCCATTACCAGTCCTAACCACATCAGCCCACCTCAAGTCCTAACCCCTCCCCATCAGCCCATTTCCTGTCCTAGCGCCCCCATAGCCCATTAGCAGTCCTAACCCCCCCATAGCCCATTAGCAATCCTAACCCCCCATCACCCTATTTCCAGACAGCCCCCATCTGCCCACTGCCCATTACATTTCTTAACAACCCCCCCCCAGCCCATTTCCAGTCCTAACCCCCCATACCCCATTTCAAGTCAGCCTCCATCAACCCCCAGCCCATTACCAGTCTTAACCCCCCTAGCCCATTTCCAGTCCTAACCCCCCCACCCCATTTCCAGTCAGCCTCCATCAGCCCCAGCCCATTAGCAGTCTTAACCCCCCCCAGCCCATTTCCAGTCCTACCCCCCCCCCCCCCCAGCCCATTTCCAGTCAGCCTCCATCAGCCCCAGCCCATTAGCAGTCCTAACCCCCCCCATCCCATTATCAGTCCTAACCCCCCCCCCAGCACATTTCCAGTCCTATCCCCCCATCACCCCATTTCCAGACAGCCTCCATCAGCCCCCCCGCCCATTACCCGTCTTAAACCCCCCCCTCCCTTCCCTTCCCTTCTGGCAAATTTAAAAAAAAAAAAACCTGGCTCTAGCTGCTGCCGCTGCCCGCGTCCGTCGCAGCAGCGGCAGAATGGAGTGTCCCGCGGGGCCCCCTCTCCTCGTTGAGCCCTCTGCAAGGGCTTTCAGATTCGCAAAGGGAGAGTGCTCCCTCGCGTCTCTGTAAAGCCCGCAGGGGCTAATGGGAAATTTCCCATCTGCCCCTTTAGACGTGAGGGGCTGATGGGAAATTTCCCATTAGCCCCTGCGGGCTTTACAGAGACGCGAGGGAGCACTCTCCCTTCGCGAATCTGAAAGCCCTTGCAGAGGGCTCAACGAGGAGAGGGGGCCCCGCGGGACACTCCATTCTGCCGCTGCTGCGACGGACGCGGCAGCGGCAGCAGCCAGAGACAGGTTTTTTTTTTAAATGTAATTTTAGAAAAAACAAGGCAGAATGTTCTTTGCGCGGGGCCCCCTGAAACGCGGGGCCCTGTGCAAAAAACATTCTTGCTCAATGGACGGGCCGGCCCTGTCCCCAGGGGAATCCCAATGGACGAAGCCTGTTTTTGCAGCTTGGAAGTGAGAGGTTTGATGGCAAGGAGCAAAAAGAAGCAGGGAAAGAGGACAACCTTGTCTTGTTCCTCGACCTAGCACAAAGGAAGGAGAGGAAAACCCGTTTACTTGAATCATGCCCCGAGGAGACTTGTAAAGGGCAGAAATCCAGTCTCGAAAGCAAGGTCCAAATACAAAATGTTGTAAGACTGCTAGTAAGTATCGCCACTCTACCCTGTCTAAAGTTTTTTTCGGTGTCTTAACGGGAGAACGGCATAACTTCCCTCCTTCAGCTGTAAACTAAACAGCACATTTATCAGCCTACAAACATTCTCAAAGCTCTAGCACCCTTTTATAAAACCAGTCTGATCCAAGTGAATGACTTCTTGAATTGTAGAATCAAGACGTATCAAAAGAATTTTGGTGAAAATTTTATAATTTAAATTAAGTAATGAGATTGGTCTGTAACTGCTACAGAGCAGAGGATCTTTTCCTTCCTTAGGGATCACTATAACCAAAGCTTGATACATAGAATCAGGGAGACTGCTGAGGTAATATATCATTAAAAACTCTGACTAGCACTGGAGCGATAAGGTCAGACATTGCTTTATACAGTTCCACCGGGAAGAAGTCAGGTCCAGAAGCTTTGGAATTTTTTAGTTGCCGAATGGCTAACTGCACCTTCGCAAGCGTAATTGGATGCTCAAGAGCTTTCCGTGCCTCTATCGATAACTGGGGCAGCGTTGCCTCCGAGAGCCAACTGTGGATGCTAGATCATATGAAGACAATTGAGAGGTATATAAATCATTATAGAATTTTACAAAACATCGTGCCACGTCTTCAGATTTCCGGATTACTCGTCCCCCAGAGATAGCGGAGACTATCCGGTGCAGGCATTGTCCTTTCAGCTGCCATAGCAGTCATTTGCCTGCCTTGTTCCCTTGCTCGTAAAAAGTACGATGCATACAAAGCAACTGAGATGCTATCTCTTCCGTTTAAATTGCAGTTAAAACCATCAGGCGGCTCCACACTCTAGTAGTATGTCCTTTCCGATGTTTCGCCTTTAATAATGTGGTCTGTTTTCGCAACTCATCCTGCCTTGCTGTTTTCTTATGTTTAAATGCTGTTGACAGGGAAATGAACTGTCCTCTCAGTACCGCCTTATCCGCCTCCCAGAGAAGAAAATTTGGTGTTCCCACATGGTCATTAAACTGCTGATATTTTTTCCAGCCTTTTCTCATTTGTTCTGTGAATTCTTTATTTTTCAGTAGATACCGGGCAATGCCCAAGATTTAGGAGGTTTCTCTCTCTCACTCAACATCCTATCCATTGATACAAGATGGTGATCTGAGGGTCCCATGGTTCCGATATGGACTTGTGGGATTTGGGAAAGCAGGGGTTTAGAAGCAAGCCACATATCAATTTATATTGGATTTAGTGGCAGTTACAGAAACATGATTCACAGAAAACCATGATTGGGATGTAACTATACCTGGCTATACTTTATTCAGAAAGGACAGGGTAGGAAGTAGGGGAGGAGGAGTGGCACTATATGTAAAAACTACTATTAAAGCTTTGGAATTACAGAGCTTAAAAGGGAGAGGGGAGGCATTGTGGGTTAAACTAGAAAGAGGGAAAGAGAAATCTATTTACATTGGTGTGATATACAGACCTCCCTCACAAGAGGAAGAGGTGGACAGAGAGTTAATTGAAGACATGTGCAGCATTGCTAGGAAAGGGGAAGTGCTACTGATAGGAGATTTCAATATGCCAGATGTTGATTGGCACATTCCTGCTGCAGTATCATCTAGAAGTAAGGAGATCCTGGATTCTCTACAGGGAGAACTATTCAGGCAATTGGTAACAGACCCCACACGTGAAGGGGCCATACTGGACTTGGTGCTTACCAATGGTGAAAGTGTTTCTGATGTTGTAGTGGGAGATCATTTTGCATCCAGTGATCACCAGATGGTGTGGTTCAGTATTAGGACTAGGGCTCTTAGAATCCATTCAAAGGCGAGGATCTTAGACTTTAGGAAGACCAACTTTGCGAAGATGGGCCAATACCTCAGGGAGTCGTTAGTTGGATGGGAACAGCTGAGGGATGTAGAAAAACAGTGGGAGAAACTGAAAGGGGATATTTTAAGGGCAACCAACCATTTTGTTAAAATGGTAAATAAAGGTAAAAGGAAAAGGAGACCGCTATGGTTTTCTAAGGAAGTAGCTGAAAAAGTGAAGAAAAAGAAGGAGGCCTTCATGAAATACAAGAGATCACAGAGAGAGGAAGACAGGCATCTGTATTTGGAAAAACTTAGAGAAGCTAGCAAAGTAGTCAAGAAGGCAAAGATTCAAAAGGAGGAGGAAATAGCCAATGCAATAAAATGGGGGGATAAGACATTTTTCAGATATATTAGTGAGAAGAGGAAGGGCAAGAGTGGTATTGTCAGACTCAAGGGTACAGGGGAGGAATATGTAGAAGCTGATAAGGATAAAGCGGAATTGCTTAACAAGAATTTTTGTTCTGTGTTAACAGATGAAGAACCAGGAGCAGGATCTCAGAAAACACCCACAAATAGGAACAGAAGCAAAGGACATCTTGAACAATTTTCAAAAGACTGTGTTCGTGAGAAACTATCTCAACTTAAAGTAGACAAAGCGATGGGACCGGATGGGATACACCCAAGAATACTGAGGGAACTTGGGGACGTTCTAGCAGCTCCACTGACTGACCTTTTCAATGCCTCGTTGGAGTCTGGAGTGGTGCCAAAGGACTGGAGAGAGGCTCATGTGGTGCCTTTACACAAAAGCAGAAGTAAGGATGTGGTTGAAAACTACAGGCCGGTTAGTTTAACTTCGGTGGTGAGTAAATTATTGGAAATGCTGCTGAAAGAGAAAATAGTGAGGTTTCTGGAGTCCAGCAGATTACAGGATCCGAGGCAGCATGGATTCACCAGAAGCAGGTCTTGTCAGACAAATCTGATTGATTTCTTTGACTGGGTGACCAGGGAGTTGGAACAAGGGAGAGTCCTAGATGTGGTGTATTTAGATTTCAGTAAAGCCTTTGACGCTGTTCCTCACAGGCGACTTATAAACAAACTGAGCACCCTAGGGATGGACCCTAAAGTTACTGCTTGGGTTAGAAATTGGTTGGGTGGGAGGCGACAAAGAGTACAAGTAAATGGAGCTCACTCTGAGGAGAAGGATGTTATCAGTGGTGTGCCCCAGGGATCTGTCCTTGGTCCGATTCTTTTTAACATCTTTGTTAGTGATATAGCAGAAGGGCTTTCAGGTAAGGTTTGCCTCTTTGCGGATGATACCAAAATCTGCAATAGAGTAGACACCCAGGAAGGTGTAGATAACATGAGGAGGGATCTAGCTAAGCTTGAAGAATGGTCTAGAATTTGGCAGCTGGGATTTAATGTTAAAAAATGTAAGGTCATGCATTTGGGCTGCAGCAATCCAAGGGAGTAATATAGTAGAGGGGTGAAGTACTTTTGTCCACTAAAGAAGAGCGGGACCTAGGTGTGGTTGTGTCTGATGATCTTAAAGTAGCTAAACAGGTAGAAAAGGTGACGGCAAAAGCTAGAAGGATGCTTGGGTGCATACGGAGAGGAATGGCTAGCAGAAAAAAGGAGGTGATAATGCCTCTGTATAAGTCTTTGGTGCGACCCCATTTGGAGTATAGTGTGCAATTCTGGAGACCGCACCTTCAAAAGGATGTGAACAGGATGGAGTCGGTGCAGAGGGTTGCTACTAGGATGATTAGTGGTCTTCATTATAAAGCATATGAGGACAGACTGAAGGATCTTAATATGTACACCTTAGAGGAAAGGCGGGATAGAGGTGATATGATTGAGATGTTTAAATACCTCCGTGGCATAAATGTTCAGGGAGAGAGCCTCTTTCAATTGAAAGCAAATTCTGCTACGAGAGGACATGGGATGAGGGTGAAGGGAGGTAGATTTAGGAGTGATATGCGGAAATATTTCTTTACGGAAAGAGTAGTGGATCCGTGGAATAGTCTCCCAGTGGATGTGGTAGAGATGAGGACAGTAAGTGAATTCAAAAAAGCATGGGACAAATACAGAGGATCCCTAAAGGTAAAAAGGGGACTGTTGTAGTTGTTGATATGGAAGGACAGACTAGATAGGCCATGTGGTCTTTTTCTGTCGTCATATTTCTATGTTTCTATGTGAATGTGAATGATGTACAGAGGAGCAAAAGGTGTAATCTCTTTCTCCAGGATGTAGAATTCTCCAGACCTCTCCTAAATATAAGTCAGAAGCAAAGTTTTAACAAAGGTTGGGAGCCCCCAGTGGCATGATCTATCCAAATCTGAGAGTACACTATTAAAATCTCCCCTTTCTAATAATTCATCTCTTTTATGGGCCTAAAGCGCATCACATAGTTCCATCAATGAACTAGCTAACTCCAAAGGCAGAATGTAACCGTTCACCAACAAAATCAGTCTCATGTATCGAGCCCGATACAATTAGGAAGCGACCACGGGGATCGGGATATTTAGCAGAGAGCTGAAAAGGACAGTTCTGTGATACCAAGATAGTGCTTACCCTCGCTTATGAGAGGAGAAACTAGAGGAAAATACTTAAGGAAACTTTTGAGAGATCAGATGTGAGTGAGTGCCAGGAGCTAAATGTATTTCTTAGAGAAAAACAATATCTGCACGCTCTCTGTGCAATTGATCAAATACTCTGCGCCTCTTGACTGGATGGTGGAGCCCCCTAATATTCCATATAGTAAGTCTAACTATTAGTCCGGTAGAATCCCAGCTTATAAACATTATGAAACGCGATCTGGCTTGCCACTGCAACCCCATTCCCCCCCCCCCCCATGTCTAAAATATCCCATGTCCACTAATGAGTTATGCTATATCTCTCTGTCCCTCCCACTAACTTGAGGTTTCTTCAGTCCAGTCCCTCCCCTCTATAAAATCCCCCACATCGCCATCCTCCCCCCTCCCTTATAAATCCCCTGGCCCTGGATTTAAAGGACCAAAATTTTCCCTACCAACCAAATTTAAATGAACGAGGCATGCAAACCTCCAAAATAGAAGGCACAAGAGGAACCAAGAAGCTCCTGCCTGACCAGTCCCCTTACCCCTCCCAATCCGCCCCCATCTCCCAAAAGAACAGACTATCTGCCACCCTAAACTCATCCTCCTTACCTACTCATTTGCAGAGGTCAATAGAATATTTCCATATACAATTTGTAGGCACAACTAAGATTTGCAGCAAAACCTATCAACAATCCACATATATGGTCTAAGAACTCCATGCACGCGGATAATTCAGAAATCTTTTCTAAGGTGTTATTCCATTCAAATACTAGTGCGGAAAGAAAATTCCACCGATATTTAATGGACGTTACTTGCAACATCTGGGTAAACGGCTTCAAACTATGCCGACGCACCAGCATATATGAGGATAGCTCCTGATATATACCTGAAGCTCCCAATCTTGAAAAGCTATCAATCATTTGTCGCAAATAGTTCACAAGAATGCCATCTTATTTTCATAGAACCTGAAACAGAGCACAATTGAACGGGTGCGCATGTCTCTGCCTGTTCCAGAACTTCCGCTTCTGTGCGCCCTCTCCAATTTAATGGGGTTGGACGTACCAGAGACACATGAGGTTTAAATTTCTTGCACTAGCGCTATGTTGTTTTTGGTTTTTTTAGGGGACTCAGGCACCCCAAAATTTCTTATATTGTTACATACATAAAGTGGGAGGAGTGGCCTAGTGGTTAGGACAAGGTACCTCAGGCCAGAGGGACTAGGGTTTCTAGACCTATAGGCACTCCTTGTGGCCTTGGGCAAGCCACTTAACCCTCAGTTGCCAATTACTTTGATTGAAGGGTAAGGCAGTATAGAAAACTGGTTAAATAAAATAAATACATCTCTGCCTGTTCTCTAACTTGTCATTTCGTTCCTTCAAATCCTTGGTGAGTTGTTCCAGTTTGTGGATCTTAGCTTGGAACATAGCAGTAGCATCAATCTGTTCTCCTATATTGATTTCATTCTGAGTCATCTAATCATCTAAGGATTTCATGTCCGACCGGAGATCAGAAATTGCTTTGGAGAAGTCCAGCCTAAAGGAACCTAATTCTTGTAATAATTCCATCAGATCGGCCTTGGATACAGGTTGTGTTACTGTAGACGAATCAGATTGTGTCAGCAGGGGGCTAGCTGGCACTGATTGTGCATTGGGGGAATTAGAAATCCCAGCACCTTCATGCTTCCGGGAGTACTTAGCGCAGCTGCGTAAGTTTTCTTGGAAGACATGGTTTGTCAACAAGTATCGCTTCAGGCAAGGTGACACTTCTTGCTCTCAGATATAATACTGGAACACAAGAAGAAATTTCTCTTTATCAGGACAAAATATATCAGGTCTCTCCCCAGGCTGCATCAGGACCCACGTCAATCGACAATGTCTTATTGAGAGTTGATCCCAACCAAATAAAGTTATAGCCGTGAGCATTAACTATTAAGATATAGGAGGTCCCAGCTTTGCCCTCTAGATGGAACTCACCACACACTGTTTACCTCAGTGTTGCCATGCTGGTATAGCAGGCAGAAGAAAACATAGAATTGCAAGCAGTATACAGATGATGGTCTATCCCTTGCCTGTCTAATAGTTGATCCAAGTGTGCCATGTACATTTTGAATAAAATGGCTATCTCCCATATCCTTAGTGAATCCCATAATGCAGAGATCTTATATTTATGTACTGATCCATTCATAATACTATCTGGGTACGTTCCTGTCCCCAAGCAGAGTCCCACCAGCTCTGAGAACTTCCTCAAACAGAAGGGAGAAAGGAAAAGAAAAACACCCCACAGGAGCGCCACGAGAAGACACAAAGTTTACAAAAGAGGACCAGCTATGAGAAATCTGTGGAGACGGCCCTTTAAGGAAGCTTTGACAGAGCATTGTCTTGATGCCAGAAATGCAGCTTCTCCCGCTCTTGTTGGGCAGGTATGTGTTCCAGTTTAGCTTTCCAATGCCTCATGGCAATGGCCGCTGTTCAAATCCCCGCAAAGGCACATAAAGGCATCTTCAAAGCTCTGCTTCCCCCCAATCGCCCAAATCCACCATTTGATGGTAATCTCAGCCAGCCCGAAACAGGCAGGAAGTCAGCAATAGACGACTGGTGCTCTTGATCACCCTCCACCCATTACCTTCACAGCTGAACATACAAAAGCTGCAGGATGATGTTGCTGGAATAGTATTTTAGCAGCTTATGGGATGGAATAAACTCTGGAATTGATCAGGTGCCAGATTCTCTTTGGGAGTTTTGTCGGATGGCAGCCAATGCCAGCAGCTGCAGCGGAGTTGTACTTGGTTGTAGTTATTAAGGCACGAGGGCTGTGATTGGTAAATAAAATCAGCTACTTTAGCCGGCCATGGGTAAATTATCTCCCAGAGACTGGACTCGCATCAAAAAGGAACCTGCTAACCGGTTATTCAAACGGGGCAAGGGAACTCTGGGCATGGAGCATCTCTAAATTCCAGCCATTTTGCCGTGGGCTCACGAGCGCCCCCGAATTCAACTCCTTTAAAACAGACATCGCATGAGCATTTTTGCATTTTGCAAAGATCACCTTAGTAGCTGTGTTCAGCGCCAGCTGAAGTCTCTTATCTCAGCAAGTGTTGATACACAGCATTGCGATAATCAGTGCGTGATATTACCAAAGCATGAGCAACTGTCAAAAAATCCTTCCTGTTAACAAAAGGACACAATTTGTGGATTTGCTATAACAATGCAAATGCACTGTGCACTGACACTTGCCCAGCCATGCTCATTGATTATCCCCATGAAGACCCGATATGTGAATACATGCCTTAGATTCTAACTGCACCCCTTCTTAACTTCAGTTTCAGCATCAGCAATCAACCATCTCTATTACACAATGCCATTTCAGTTTCATTAGGATTTACCCTTAATCTACTACTGTGCAATCATATAGCAACCTCCTACAAATCTTCATTTAATAAAGCAACAACCTGTTGCTGATCCTGGCTTAGATTAAACAGAACATTAAGAGTCATATCATCAGTATACAGATGATGGTCTATCCCTTGCCTGTCTAATAGTTGACCCAAGTGTGCCATATACATTTTGAATAAAATGGCTATCTCCCATATCCTTAGTGAATCCCATAATGCAGAGATCTTATATTTATGTACTGATCCATTCATAATACTATCTGGGTACGTTACTGTCCCCACATATCCACTACTAGTAGACAATCAATCCCGTCATTTTTCAGGAAACTATTCACTATTGATTTACCTTTTTATCTATGTTTGTGTTTATTCTTATTTGAGACTTTATATAGCACTTTTTTGAAAGAAGGCAAAGCAGTCTACAAAATATAATTACAAATAGAAGGAAGGAAAGGAACACCATAAACTGATAGGATAGAGGAAAGCAGAAACACAAGAAGACAAACAATAGGGAAGAGGAGAAAGGAGGGGAGAGAGCAAACGCTTCATAAGTCAGAGTAGTCAACTGGCCCTCTGTTATTCGGTTAGGTGACTTGCTAGGGAAGTTTCAATTCTAAAAAATGATTACCTGCTCTACCTGATCTCTGACTAATCACTTTCCTTTTTGTTTCATACCACCTACATACTAATTGGTGCACATGCCTTTTCAGCATTATTAATGTGTCATTAAACCAAGGTGATACTCTGCTCTTATGGACATAACAACCTCCCTCTCTGGTGCCCAAATACCATAAATAAAGCCCCATCGCACATATCCATCAAGTCATCCACATCAAGACCAACACAGATATTTTATAAAATAGTCACATATCTATAACTTGTTGGGTTATCATTTTTTGAGAACCTAAATATAAAGCCATATTTTGCATAGGATATCTAGAGTGGTCCATTCAAGTGTTCAGGATTGTAGCTCTACTTGAATTCCCTTGCTTATTCTGTCTGTTTATTTGTGATGGCTTGTTTGACCCAAACCATAGTGTAGGTTAACGACAGGAAATTCGGAGAGTGCTCATTTCCATATCAGCAAGCCTAAAATTCCCAGGCCACACTGCAGGAGACTTCATGCAGCATGGTTTATTTTTCCACCTATGACTATCTCCCCCCCCCCCCACTCTAGTGCTGACCTGAGCCATGCCGTGCTGCCGCCCTCCATTGCTACTGATTTTGGTGGCAGGATTGGCTTGACTCGGCTCAGCAGCTTGCGGCAGACCATGTGCTTTGGCACACATGGCCTGCCACTTCTGAATCCCCAAAGTTGTGTTGAAGGGGTCAGAAGTGGCAGGCCATGTGTGCCAAAGCACAAGGCCTGCTGCTGCTGCCAAACCGCCCCTGCCTCCAGAATCAGCGGCAGCTGGAAGCGGTGGCGCGACTCGGCGTGCGGGGAGCAGGGGCAGCGTAAACCCTTGGACTATCCCTGGGTGTGGCTGAACTGGTAAGGGAAGTTCACGGGATGCTAACTGGTTCAGGGGTTCTGAGGGTCTGAACTATATTTATTTAATTAATTTCTTTATTAGTTTTATATACCGCTTTATCACATAATCAAGGCGGTTTACAGAGAACCCATGTCTAGCATCACCACTCTGTCTCCTTATATCCCCTCCTCACATATCCAGCATCTCCTCAGCCTCCCTCCACCCTCATATCTCGGATTTCCTGCTTCTTTCTTTCCTTTGTCCTGCATCGATCTGCCAACCCCCCAACATGCATACCATAAGCTTATCTTAAAATCCAGCCATTGTCCTCTGAGGCCCTATTAGCCCTCCCTGTTCTGCCCCCTCTGACTTGACAAGTATGTGCTAAATAAGGCAATCGCTCCCAAAACATTGGTGGCAGCCTTACTTCAAATCCAATCTTCATCCCACCGCTGCTGGCAGTCAAAGAAAACACAGGTGTGGGGCCTTTCCAATAGAGGTGGGCACGCACCTCTAAGACCCTGCTGGCCATCCCTGTCCCATCCTCTCAGATGCGCAAGTATGCCTCAGAGGGGGTGAGATGGTATTAGTCTTTCTCATTTGGACTGAAGATTGATATGTATTATATATATATTTTTTTTATTGGTAGACTGTGCTTGCCTATGCTTTTGTTATGAACTGTAAGTTGAATTAAGTACTATTTTATTTGGTTATGTTTTTAATATTATTTTTTATTAACTTTTAATTATTCTTACTGTATATATTAATGTTTTATGTTTTATTCCTTTTGAGGCTTTGTAACCCCCTGAAGAAGGCAGAAGCCAATATATATTGCAGTAGTTCAAGAATAAAGCTTTTCTGATACACCAGCTGCTGGTTAAACGCTCAGTGTTGTTTTTTGTTTTCCTCTCTTGCACGTGTAGGTGCTTTTGGACTGGACCCTTTCATACTTTAATTCATAATTAGATTCTTCACAGCCTATCCAGCTATAAAATTATCAGTGACAAACTTTTATTCATATTTGGTTCATGCTGTAGTAGGTCAAGGCACATTTCCTTCAGGTACAGGAAGTATTTCTCTGTTCCCCAAGGTTTACGATCTAAGTTTGTATCTGAGGCAGTGGAGGTTTAAGAGACTTGCCAAGGCCTCAAAGAGTGTCTGTAGGATTTGACCCCTGGCATCCTTGCTTCCCAGCATCCTGCTCTAACCACTCAGCTACGCCTTCACTAATTAAGCTATAGTTTGTTATAAATTTGGAAACAGAAACATGTGAAGCAGGGTTCAGATTTAGGGAAGAAAGCCTATCGAAGAGCTTCAGACACTATGGGCCCAAAATTCAGTGGCCGTTATTCATTGGCAGCACCTGGATTTGTTTTTAGCTATGGCAGCCAGTGTTAAAAAAATCTCTGGCCATTGCAGCTCAATATCGAGCTGTCAGATTTTAAGCTCTTTGAATCAGGAACTCCTGCCTCAGGTAAGACAAGCAGAATGGCGTTGGAACAAACAGAGGTCCCCATAGATTCTTTTCCTTTTGTAAAGAATGACAAAAGCAATACTGCAAAAACATGGCACTCACAAAGAAGAAATATTTTACACACCAATAGCCTCGTGCTCGTCACAGCCTAAGAAACTAATTGGCATATTACAGAATCTCATAAATATTACAGCATCAAATGATACTTCACGGGACCAGATTCCCTCCCCAAAGCCTTTGTATCTTTATGCATTAAGAAAGTACAGGTCCTTAGAGATACTCTGCTGCCACCCACTACCTATAGGCAACCTGATTTTAGACAACCTAATATGCAAGACTTTAAGCTCACCTGGCCTGTTCTTTTCACAACACTATGAGTGCGATCAAAAAGTATCAAGACTTGTACAATAACCCAAGAAGTATAACACTGACAGTTATTGCACTCAGCATCCTTCAAAGAGTCCCTTTCTGATAAAACACACCACCTCCAGCGTTCCTGCCACTGCAGGAAACATTTTGAAATGCCTCTTTCATTATGCTGTAAAGCTGTTGTGTCGAATTTTGCTTAACGGCCTCTAAATCATCAAATCTCCTTCCTTTCAGTGGTAATTTCAGTTTTGGAAACAAAAAAAAAGTTGCAGGATGCAACATCACGTGAGTACGGAGACTGATAGACTTGCTTGATTTGGTATTTGGCCAAGAACTGCTAGATAAGATGTGATGCATGAGCTGGGGCATTATCAAGATGAAGCAACCATTCACCATTCCTGTGCAACTCTGGCCTCTTACGACGAACTGCATCTCTCAAACAAGTCAGAACTTGGAGATAGTACTCCTTATTGATGGTTTGGCCTTTTGGAGCATACTCATGATGAACAATCCTCTGGTAATCAAAGAAAACTGTGAGCATGACTTTGACATTGTTACTCACCTGACAGGCTTTCTTGGGTCTGGGAACCTGTGGAGTCTTCCATTTTGAGGATCGAACCTTAGTTTCTGGGTCATAACCATAAACCCATGATTCATCACTCGTAATAATAATGTTTTGATGAAATCTGAGTCATTTTCAACATATTCCAACAACTCCCTGACTAGACAGTCTATCTTCTTTTGGGTGAGGGGAAAAGTGTTTCGGCACAAATTTTGCTGACACACGTCTCATCCCCATCTTGACAGTAAGAATGGATTATACTGACCCAAAACTGATGTCCATGTCCCCACAAGCTCCCTGATAGTCAATCGATGATTTGAACATATTGCAGCATACACTGCTTTGTCTTAATTCCTGCCCGTGGATGGCATTCCAGAATGTTCGTCACTGTCAACATTTGGTGGCCCTCTTGGAGATGTTTGTACCAGTCATAAATTTGAGCACGACTCATGCATTCATCGCCATGCACTTGCTGTAACTTGTCATAAGTCTCTGCACAAATCTCCAAGTTTCTGGCAGAATTTAATGCAAATTCGCCGTTCAGTTTTTTCACTCATCGTAAATCTGATGAACTGCTTTTATGTGATACCAAACATCACGTGATTTAAAAATGTACAGTTGTGCTGCAGCCATGCGAGACTCTGTACATGCAGAGCACATAACTAGGTCACTGCATGCTTAATAGCACCATGGTGTGATGTATTATTATATAGCGACACAAGAAGTCTCAATACTTTTTGATCACACCTTGTATGTTCTATGAAGATTGCACATATCTAAACTGATAGCCTTCCATAGCCTTAAATATAGTTAGTATGGTCTTTTAGTTTTCATATGGACTTTAATAAACAATTTTCTTGCAAGTGGTATCTTCCCCACTATTTAGAAACATGCTGCTATTTTCCCTCATACTTAAAAGGAAAATCCTTAGATATTCAAGAGAGTGAATTACTGCCCAACAGCTATCCTGCCTTTTTGTTCAAAGAATTTGGGGAAGGTTGTCATTTACAACTATCATCTTTTCTGGTTGAACCCACCCCACCCCCTATTATTCTTCATCCCAGGCAATATGGCTTCAACAGAGGCCATAATACCAAATCTCTTCTCATTGGTCTGTTTAAAAAAATAAAACATAACTTGGAAGCCAACTGTGGACCTCAATCTACTTTCGACCTGGTGGATCACATATTACTTCTATCTCAATTATTTGATTTACACATTACAGACACAGTCTTAAATTGGTTCTCTTCATATCTTTCAAACTCTAATTAACTGTTGACATTCGCCTCCCTCCCCCCCAATATCTAAAACACTCAATTCACCTGAAGGAGTCCCTATGATACTATTTTTATCCCTACTCTTTAAATATTTTTCTCTCTCTAATACATATGGAAAACTCATGCAATGCTTTGAACGTGATCTCTGTTAACTCTCAAATGACCTTCAAATAGGTTTTGCTACAGATGGTCCATTTTGTGACATGACATCTCTTAACACTGGACTTGAAGCAATTGGGGGTCATTCTGAGGCATGAATAGCGGGATGGACGTCCTTATTAAAGATACACCTATTCCACTTTAAGATTTTATAACCATTCTAGGGGACCATTTTTCACTTTAGAAGTTCAAATTTAATCTGTTATCAAATCTGGCTATCTTGCACTTAAAAACTCTGTTTTGTACTAATTCTGAACAGATTAGATTATTGCAATTTATTGTATAAGGCGTTAGTCTTCCTTGGACCATTTGTGAGTCCTACAAAACAATGCTGCAAAAAGATGATAGGCACTAAAAGATTTAATCATGTTATACCAATCTTGAAGGACCTTCATTGATTATTCCAGAATTTGTTTTAAAACTCAGGTCATTGTTCATAAAGTCATACATACTGGGTTTCTTAAATATCTTTCACATCTCTTGATTTATGCTGTCTGCTCGATCCATGTGATCTCAGCATGGCAGTCATCTAATTTTGTCCCCTCCTCCCCTCTTTTGCCTATTATTAACCAGACACACATCCTTTTCATTCTGTTCATCATCTATCTGGGATTCCCTCCTACCAGCTCTTAGAGGCAAATCCAACGTATTAAAGTTTAAGGCTGCTTAAAAACTCTTCACTCTACTTAAGCTGTTGGAGATTTGTGAAGTTAGCATGGGGAATGTGGAAAAGTAGATTTATGGGAGTTGTGAGGTTGAATCAGGTTGGACATTGTGAGAAAGCTAGTGTATTAATGTTAACATCTTTCGGCTTTATTTGTCTTAGTTGTGAATCTGTGATGCTATGGTTTCCTTTTCTTTTCTTGCTATCATAATTTTTATGTGGATTCAAACCACTTTGTTATACTTTTGAGTTTGGAGGTAGTATATGAAATCGTTCGCCAAATAAATAAAAGTGCCAATACGTCTCATTATTGTACATTACTGTAGGCATTGTGTGACACCAGAATGTAAGGCGGCATTTTAGAAGGCTAGTATGGCTTTTACATATGTAAACAGCAGCATTAACATGTGTGGCTGATCAAAATGAAAAAGAAAAGTTATTTTGCTTGGCTCCTCATTGGATCCTCATGGATGTCCAGTTTTGTGAAACCTGGCGCTTACATTTGTAAGCTGTGAATTCAACAATTACATGTGCCAACACTCACACATTCAAAACCTGAATGACTTTGCTCTTTTATAAATGTGTTTCTAAAATAACTGTTCCCAGTGGATGCTTGTATTTCTATTTCCCAGCATCCTTCTATGTATTTTAGAAAAGCTCCCACATTCGGTAAGCCTTTTATAAAGCACTCGAGGAATTTTATATATTCTGACCTGGACATCTTATTTCCTGCCTAGATGATGTATGCAAAACCAGGTATCACATCCTAGGGAATAACTGGCCATGCTCCATGGAAATTTGTTTCTCTTCATAAAACTTTGACCTCCGAATTTCACGGAGCAGTGTCTATAGTGAATAATCTGCAGCCACGTTCACTACAGGTTACATTATATCACCCACCAGTTTGGTTGGAGATCTCTCCCTCTGGACAGGGAATACAGTCATAGCAGCAGACAGGCTCTCCTTCCCTGGTTAATTTTCTGAAGCCTGGAGAGCAGCTCTCGCTGCATTTGGATTGTGGTGGTGTCTAAATATTGTAAAAAATAAAAATAATAATAATGGTAAGAAGAAGAAGAAACCTGGATAAGTTGATCGTATATTTTAAGATCCCAATATTAAAAAAAATTTGGATAAGTTGATATTATGTTTGAAGTTTTTATGCATATTAGGCTTTTTTTCTTTTTTTCTACTTTATGCACTGCTTGGTTTGGATTTTATTTATTTATTTATTTATTTTACATCTCTTATATACCGCACTCTTTGGCATCAGCGCGGTTTACATCGAACAAAAATTCAGCACCATAAGCAAGCGTCTGAGTTACAGTAAACAGGGGAATAAAACTTGGATAACAGGGTAAAATCAGTAAATGGGGTCATACAACCTGGTTAGCAATGTGATTAAGAATAACGGAAATATAACAGTGAACTATTAACATCTTAAAAAATAGCGCAGATGAGATAGAAGACAGGCACGTAGAACCTTCTACCAAAGGTCTGTGGAACCTTTCTATGTGGGGAATTCTGGTTCAATAGGTGAATCGGTGTGTCCATGATTCACAGAGAGGGGTCGTGCCTCTGCACTCACTGAGAAGTATTTAAGGAATAAGTAGTGTTTGAGGGCTTTTCTAAATTGCAGTAGGCTGTTGATTGCTCTGATATCTGGCGGTAGTGCATTCCAGAATTTAGGGGCACGAAGGCTGAAAGCCCGGTTTGCTGTTGCTGAGGTGCTTCTAGTAATCTTAATTTTAATCTAAGCAAATTAAATTTTGCATTTTAATTAAATGAAAATTAGGGGGATGTTTACTAAAAGCCGCAAATGTGCGCGCCGCAAAATAGCGCACGGAAACGCGGCACTGAAACGCGAATAAACGCATTTAAACGCCCCGCACACGTGCGTGTCACCCCCGCACAGGTACGCGGCTCACTAACGGGCCCCGTACAAGTGCGGGCCCGCAAATGTGCGATAGAGGCGTGGAACGGCGAAAGGAGGGCGGAGGAAGGCTCCGGAGGGGCGGAGGGACGGGGTCAATGGGTGGAGAGTGGGAGGGGAGAGGCTCCCCGCACAGTAGCGGGCCCGAATTTGCATGTAAAAACTACCGCGAGTGAAACACTCGCGGTAGAAAGCATTTAAAGGGAAGAGAAACCATTTCCGTCAGCAATGTACAGGAAAACCTGGGAAACCAGCAAAACGTGAGCAGTGTGATACATGTGCACAGCACAAAAGTGAACATAAAAATAGAAAATGACCACAACAGAACTATTACAAATAGTAATTCAGCTGGGGAACAGTTATAGTGATGGGCAAATACAGAAATCACACCCAGCAAAGCTCCAGAAAAAAGAAATGAAGTTTGGAAGGGTCTACTGAGAGGAGACCCCTCCAAAAACCATTTCCACGTTATGGAGCTTTCCTGGGAGTGTTTGCTATGGTTGCCCATTAATATCACTGTTGCCCAGCGTGGTGATATTTTGACCCACATTTCCCGTGGTCATTTCCGGGGTTTATGTGCACGTTTGTCACCAGACAGGGTGCATATGCCCACAGTAGAATTGCGTAGAGCAGGGTTTGTGACTCCATCCTGCCAGGCTTACTGCCTCCAGGGGCTGCACTGTCTCTGTGGCCAAAGTGTGGTACAGCAGACAGAGTCATTACCTCTAGGACCAAAGGGCAGAGGTTCAAAACCCAGCTGGGGCACCTGCCAGCCCGGTCCCTATATTTTACCCACCACTAAATAAAGATAGCGCAGACACCCCTGTATGCATGGGGAAAACACCCATATTTTACCCAACACCGCACACACCCCACAACAATGGGCATTACCTACAGCCAAGTCCCCCAAATGCAGTCCCAAACTGCCACATTGCAATCAGGTCAACTGCTTTTTCTGAGAGAAGTTCATGCCAGCATGTTGGCGGACAAGTACATGTGGTGCAGGGGGCAGTGGCTGCTAACCACAGAAGACAGAGGCCTAGCCATGTGCAGGCTGGCACAGTCCACTGCAACAGACAGGTCCTGCCGGATCCACAGTCATGGACAGTCCAGGGAATCCAACCAATCTGTGGCTACACAGTGGTGCAGTGCACACAGACAGTGCATACAAGAACAGAGGGTTACAGGTTCAAAGCCCAGCTGGGGCTACTGCCAATCCTGCCCACATATTTTTCCCACAACTAAACAGTGATAGTAAGGACACACCTTTCATGGCGGGGACATATGCAATGGTATGACATCTATCTTTTACCCCACTGAGCACAGACACCATGAACAGGGGCAGTACCTAGAGCAGAATCACCCAAATGCAGTCCTGGTGGGCCACACACCAGTCAGGTTCCATGCTGACACTCATACAAATGCCTGTGCTGTATATCTATGCACCACCCCCATGGCATGTAGATGTAGCCCATGCATATTCATGAGGGATAGCAGGAAAACCCGAACAGTGTGATGCAAACCTGGACTCGAGTTGGGAATCTGTGCCGTAAAGCAGCAGCCATCAAGGGCAGACACACCCACACCCACAGGCCCCATTGGCCAATGTCTCCTGGAAAGGCAGAACATTGGACCGTGCATGCAGCACCCACAACGAGCACTTGCATAACTTACCAATGTCACCCTACACCTGAGGTATACGGTACACAGCTCGGAGACGTTTGCTAGGAGCACAGGCAGGCAGTTATCCATACGTTACGTACATACTGCTAGTTGACCCCATCCAAACAATCTGTTAGGTGTTTGTGGGGCATGCTCCAGCCCTGGCCTCTGACGGTGCTTACCACCCTGGGGAGTGCCCACCAGCTGTAATGCGTACCATCTCCATGCCTTGCTGTGCTCAGGACCAGTTTGGTGGGCAAGGCTACGTACCCCCTCAATCGTAGCACCATGATGGCAGAGGTGTGGAAGTGTGTGTCTGTCTATACAGTGGGTGTTGGCTGCAAGCCCCTTCAACAGCCCGCACTGCCAGCACTGTTGCCAGTATTGGCCAGTCAATGTGCATAATGAGGTGCAAGGTACCATGGGTATAGCCAGGGCAGGGTGACGTGGCCAGGATGCATCTGCACTGGGCATAGGGCCCTGGCAGGGACATTGGCTGGGATATTGTAGTGTCCAGCCACCACCTACACAGACAGGGTGGCCAAAGCATGTCCTTCTGGGGGATCACGCTCACCCTGACTGTGCAGTGACCACAGCATGGCTAGGCCCCCCCATAGTGCTGTATAGTAGTTCTCTCATGTGATAGATATGGGTTTCTCTTTGGGGCCCAGTCACTGATCTATCTGCTTGCTGTGTATGCAGACAGCCCAGTTCTGGGTGCATGCATCTCCATTGGGAACATGCACTATGGACTAACCAGCAGACTGTTTGTAGCTGGTAAATGTCTTGCTATAATGGCTTGCAGGGTGCAGTGGCTGTTGGCTTCCTGCAGGGGAATATCTGGTGGTGGAGTGCAGCTTACCATACCCTGGGCTTATGTCTGTCTGCTATTGTGTTATGGCTGTGTATGGAGCTGCCTGCCTTGGGGGGGGGGTGGTGGTGGTGTTCCTCAGCAGGACTGGGGTTGATGTTGCCCTCTACTGCCACCTTTGCAGGGAGGTAGAGTGTGGATCCCTTGATGGAGACCATGTTTGCCACTTGGGGGGGGGGGTGCCTGATGGTGGCAGACAGGGATATCCATGGTGTTTGTGCAGAAACTAGCTATCCTACACATTAACACTGCTTTGGAATGCCCGCTTGGCCTCCATCAGCCATGGCAGGTGTTGTTGACCTGGTCCTGGCCACCTCATTGCACACTCAGGGTGAGCACAGTACCCGCACGATGTAACGGTGTGTGGCTACTCTGTGCCAGTAAAACACCCGGTCAGTGCCCCCTACTAGGCCAAGGTGCTGTGTGGGTGCACCCGGTCACTTCCCCCAACAGGGCTGAGGTGCTGTGGGGGTGCATTCCCCATCTTGTGTCCATCTGCGGACAGCTAATTTGCATGTGCAGTGCATCATGGGTACGGGTGGCCTAACCCTATCCTGTTGACACCAGCAGACTGTCTGTGAGGTGACGTGTAGGCTATCTGCAGCCCGCCAGGGGCCTGCTTACAGCTATGGAGCTGTAGCGCAATGGTTACCTCACTGCCTGTGCAGCCAGAGGTCATGGGTTCAAACCCACAGTGGGGCCCTTTGGTCGGGCTGTCCACAACTTTATTTTTATTTACTGTACATATGTCTATGCCGGCAAGACCACCCTCAGCTTACTATACCCATTAGGTGCCTCTGAGGGTGCTTCATAGGGCGTCCTGTAGGCCACCTTATGGTTGCCATCCCTATAGGGTGCACTATACATTATCCTGTGTCGCAACATACATGCTGCCCTATAGGGGTCATTCAAGGGTGCCTTGGCGAACAGTGCACTGTAACATGTGCCTTATGGGCCGCCGTATGGTAACATGCTGGGAGAGTGCGTTTGCTAGTAGTGATAGCAAAATATAATTATACAGCCTCCTACAGCACTCCTCAACATAATACATACTGCCTCAGCAGGCATTTTTCACTGGGCATGGTGAGGAATTGAACCCCTGATCCCTGCACCATTGATCAGTGTGTTAACCATTGTGCTGTGGCTCTGTTCCTGTGCTTGTGCATCAGCGCGCCGCCTTGTGCCTATCAGCGCGCCGCCTTCTGCCGCCCAAGGGGACCAGTGCGCCGCCTTCTGCTGCCCAGAATTCACTGTGCGCCGCCTTATGCCGCCCAATAAGCACTGTGCGCCGCCTTCTGCCGCCCAAAAATAACTGTGCGCCGCCTTATGCCGTTCCAAATTAATTTGCCACCTAAAACAATGTTAAGCATTACAGTTACTGCCTCAGCTGACCTTTGTCGTTGCGCACACTGGGGGATTGAACCCATGGCCCCTGCACCATTGGTCAGTGTCTTCACCGTTGTACCACGGCTCTGTTGTTTTGTATACTCAGCAGCGCGCCACTTTGCCTTTCCACGCGGTAATGTCGACCCCCGCACATTAGCGCGACGCACACACGTCCGGTTGCTTACTACCGTTTTTTTTCTATTTTCTGCCTGAACCGCCCACTCCTTATATGGCACACGCTCACTAGCGCGGCCCCGCACGTTAGGAATGTTTAGTAAACATGCCCCTTAGTCTTTATAATACATTATATTTTCTGAAAAATAATGTTCCCCTTCTGTTCACAAATGGATCAACCTATGGGGCTAGTTACTAACCTGCAGTAAAATTTTGCTTTTTACTGCAGCTTAATTTACCATGAGAGTCTGTAACCTGTGGTAACTCAGTATGGGAGGTTTAGTGACTCCTACAGTAATGGAAAAATAAAGCTTCAGGAAAGATTAACCCCTTCTACCATTAGAAGCACGGACTTAAAACTTGCTTAGCTTACGTATATATTGCTGACCATCAGATTTACAGTGCTATTTTTTTTTTACATAACTCGGACAACCCCTTTAAGGTTTTTGTGGCATTTTATATCTTAAATGCACTTATGTGAATTAATTAATAGTAATTTGAAAATATTTGATAAATTTTAAGACAATTTTGCATGCTGTGGCAAATCATGACGTCTGGGAGTTTTTTCAATATTTTATTTGTTTTCAGCACACCAAAATACATGGAAATTAGATGAAAATAATCAAACAGCTTTTTAGTCGCAGACCTGTGTTACAGTTTACATTTATTTGTTATACTACCTTTTTCAACAAAGTAAAGCGATTTGCAATTAAAAATCATAAACATGACAGGAAGTACTAATATTGTTAGGAAAGAGGAGACAGATCAAAGGAGGAACCAAGGTATTATTTATATTTAGCTCATGTCTTTCCAGTAGTAGATCAAGGCTAGTTATGTTCGGGTAAAACAATATTCAGCATTCATTCCCCACTTTGTTGTTGTTGTTAAGTGCCATCGAGTCGGAGTCGACTCATGGCGACCCTCTGGATAGCTATCCTAAATTGTGTTCGGTCTTCAGTCAGGCGGCTCATTGTTGACAGACTGGTACCCGTTGCTGCTGTTATTGTATTGATCCATCTCATTGCTGACCTTCCTCTTTTGCGTTGACCTTCTATCTTGCCAAGCATGATGTCTTTCTCTAATCTCTCTCTCCGCATGATGTGTCCAAAGTATGAAAGTCGAAGTCTTGTCATCTGAGCTTCTAAAGAAAGCTTAGGTTTGATCTCCTCTAGTACCGACTGGTTTGTTCTTCGGGCAGTCCATGGTATACACAGTAACCCGGGTAACCCGGAGGCCCTTCACGCCTCCGTCACGCCCCACCCCTAACCCCATGAACCTTTACCCGCCACAAAACACACTGACAACAACCTCATGGTGCAAATAAATGTTATTTGGTCGCAGCTTTATATTACAACTGTAACATACCGGCCCAATTTGGCCAACATATCAACACTCAAAATGAACCCCCGTTTGCCCCCCACCCTTGCCGGAGAATGCCCCAACCCGCCGTGTCAGTAGCAAGGCGGAGCATCCTCCTCCCCTGGACCCCGCCGCTGGCCTTGCCATGCTAGTGGCAAAGGCCGGCCTCCACACCCCCAGTACCGGGCCGAGACCCCCCAACCGGGTTGTCTCGCCCCCACCCCCGGGGAGCCCTTTGCCCCCCACTGCTCGTAAATCAGTTAGAGCCCCCGCCGCCTCGGCGAGCGCTGGGTCTCTACCCCGCCCCACCAGCTGCAACATCCCCCAATCCCTACCCAACTGAGGGGGGGGGTGGGCGGAAACGCCTCTTCCCCCGCCGAGGAGCTGCACCGAAAGACTGACCATGCGGCTCCTTGGCGGTTCCAAACCCCGCCCCCGATCCCCCAGAGCCAATGAAATCGCTCCGACCGCAACCGGAGTGATTTCAAAAGTCGCCCTTCGTGCTCTTCCCCCCCCCCCCCCGAACCCCCTCCCCCCCAGCGCACGCGGAGGCCTTCAGCAGGGCCCGGGCCCGGGTTACTGACGGCCGCGGGTACCGCGCGGCCTTAGGCATTAACCCAGGTAACCCGGAGGCCCTTCACGCCTCCGTCACGCCCCACCCCTAACCCCATGAACCTTTACCCGCCACAAAACACACTGACAACAACCTCATGGTGCAAATAAATGTTATTTGGTCGCAGCTTTATATTACAACTGTAACATACCGGCCCAATTTGGCCAACATATCAACACTCAAAATGAACCCCCGTTTGCCCCCCCCCACCCTTGCCGGAGAATGCCCCAACCCGCCGTGTCAGTAGCAAGGCGGAGCATCCTCCTCCCCTGGACCCCGCCGCCGGCCTTGCCATGCTAGTAGCAAAGGCCGGCCTCCACACCCCCAGTACCGGGCCGAGACCCCCCCAACCGGGTTGTCTCGCCCCCACCCCCGGGGAGCCCTTTGCCCCCCACTGCTTGTAAATCAGTTAGAGCCCCCGCCGCCTCGGCGAGCGCTGGGTCTCTACCCCGCCACCGGTGCGAGATAATTTCAATTATCCTCGCCCCGCCCCCCCCACCATAAAGCTGCGACCAACCCAACTCTCCAAAGCTTTCTGCCAATCATTTAGCAAAAGGTCCTGACTGACCGGAGACAGGTGCACTCCATCATTACGGTAGAGCCCCGCACAGTGCGGATCAGCCCAAGGATGCTGCACCTGACCTCCCCCGACCTGCAGTAACCAGCGTCCAATCTGCCGGTTGACCTTCGCCAACCCATGCGACCACCGTCGCTGGGAATGACAGGCAGGCCGAGGGATAATGTCCGACCAGATGAACACAACACCAGGCCACTCCTCCTGCAGCGCCCGAAGGTCCCGCTGCACCGCCCGTATGAGCTGCCTGCATGTCCAGCTGCTCAAGTCATTCCCGCCGAGATGTATCAAAACTCCTCGAGGTCACTGCCAGCACTCCGCCTGGTGCCGAAGAGTCGGGAGGAACTGCCACCATCGCATGCCGCGTTCCCCCATCCACAGCAGTCGAACATTGCAGGCTGCCAGGCCCAGGTGCTGCCCCAGCGGGCGCGTAATGGCTCTCCGCTCCGCCCAGTACACATAGGAGTGTCCCAGAATCCACCAAACTCCCGCTGGGTGCGCCACGCCAGGCCCACTCCGGGAGCACCGTCGATTCTGCAATCCTGAAAGAAAAGAAAACAGCAGTAAGCAACCCCCCCCCGCCCCAACAGCCCACCCCAACCGTCAGCCAGCCCCAACCAGCCCCGCCTAGCACAAGGACTCCTGGCGAATATAGCCAGCATAAGCGCCTGATCGCCTTCTCCCAATCCTCTGAATCACCTCACTCCCCAATCCGGCAGCCGCCGCACTCGTAGCAGCCCCAATCCTGAAGGAGTGGGATGCATACTGGCGTGCGTCCAAACCCAAATGCCGCAAGACCAGACGCAGAACCGCAGTGAACTGAAACTGGGTCACAGGGCTCCCATCCGCATGGCAGAAAAATGCAGGAGCAGTCACCGGCCGCAAGCGCCGATAAGAATCCACATTCTGGACCGGACAGGAACTCACCCCCGGAACCGCACTCAACACAACCCAGCGGCCAACACCTTGCTGGTCCGTCTTAGAGCATGCCAAGTAAATCCGCATGGTAGACCCCTTCTGCTCCACATGGGGACCCGCCAACCCACCACTCACCCCCGCCCTGCCAGAACGCGGGACTAGTTCACTGACCCGGAATGCCCCGAAGAAGGCCGTGACAAACAAAGCATGAAAAAGCGTAGCCTCAAACTCAGACAATGCCACCGCTGGCATTGCATCCCATATCCGCAAGAGCAAGTCATGCGATACGGGGCGACGCCGGTCCTACACCCGAGGCTGCGCCCTCGCCCACCCAGCGAGGAGCCGCTTTACAACAAACGATGAACTGGGGCTGCCCCATCCCCACACCCTGCTAAAGAAAGAGAAACCCGCCAGCGCCGCACGCACACTCGACCTGGACCAACCACAGCCTTTGGCCCAGACTATGAACAAACTGAGCTGCCCGTTGACGACCCTACCACCCCGCCAACCGCACCTCCATAAGAAGTCACGCACCCGCAGATAACCCCGCTTGTATGATGCACACGTACCTGGCGCCAAGGAAAACCGCAACAAGTCCATCAGTCCAGCGTCCCAATGCTCCAAAGGTGCTCCGGCACCTGCACTGACGTCTCCTCCGCCCCCGGAGCCAACAACCGGAACTGCGACCACTGAAAACGGGACAAAGCATCAGCAATGGCATTCTGCGAACTCGGCACATGCCATGCGCGGGCTATGACATTAAGACGCAAGCACGCGAGGACAAACACCCGCATAAGCGCCGCAACCCGTGGACAGTTGGGCGAGTGTCTGTTGATAACTTGCACCACCGCCGCATTGTCGCACCAGAAGACAACCTTTTTGTCCCGCAAGCGCTCAGGCCAGACCCAAAACGCCACCACTATTGGGAATAACTCCAGGAAGGTCACATTGCGCGTCAACCCACTCTCCGTCCACAAAGCCGGCCACGCCGCCGCACACCAGGAACCTTGGCAGTACAGACCCATACCCGAACTACCCGCCGCGTCAGAAAACAACTGCAAGTCAACATTGGACAGTTCCATCGATTGTATCACCGAGCAACCATTAAACTGCGACAGAAATGTATCCCAGACCCGAAGATCCGCCCGCATACCCGCCATCACCCTAATGCGATGATGCCCGCAGCGCACACCTGCCATCGCTAAGGAAAGCCGGCGCGCAAATGGCCTCCCCATCGCGAGGACACGACAAGCGAAATTCAGGTGTCCAACAAGTACCTGCAGTTCTGTCAGAGTCACCTTGGTCGCCGACCCCACCCTGGCCACCAAAGTCCGCAAACGCTCAATCTTATCACTGGGTAAACGTACAACCAGCTCGACCGTATCAAGTTCGATCCCCAAGAAGGAAAGACACGTCACCGGGCCGATTGTCTTACCCGCCGCCAAAGGGATACCAAATTCTGCTGCCATCTCCTGGAAGGACCCAAGCAAGGAAGCACAAACCTCGGACTGAGCCGGCCCGACGAAGAGAAAATCGTCTAAGTAATGCACAATAGACCGGCAGCCCGAACGCTGCTGCACAACCCAGTGTAAGAAAGTACTAAAGGTCTCAAAGTAGGCACAAGAGATCGCGCAACCCATCGGCAGACACTTGTCGTAATAGAACTGAGCGTCAAACTGGAAGCCGAGCAACGGAAAGGCGGACGGGTGAACCGGTAAAAGCCTGAATGCCGATTCAATGTCGACCTTCGCCAGTAGCGCCCCCTTCCCACACCGACGCACGAGATCCAATGCCTCATCAAACGACGCATAGCGTACT
Organism: Ichthyophis bannanicus; assembly: GCA_033557465.1. Taxonomy (NCBI): domain Eukaryota; kingdom Metazoa; phylum Chordata; class Amphibia; order Gymnophiona; family Ichthyophiidae; genus Ichthyophis; species Ichthyophis bannanicus. Next base: position 22,178,842 of record CM066051.1, on the reverse strand, counting down.
GAGCAGAACTCCCTTGGAATTTGATCGTTCACCGATCCTCCCGGAGGGCAGGACAGGTTGTGGATCAACCGGTAACGACCCGGTTCCTTCTTAGGAATGACACCGAGCAGTGAGATAATAAATGGCGAAAAGGGGGGATGGTCAAAAGGACCCGCCACCCTGCCCAAAGCACATTCTGCTGCAATTTTGTCCTGAGCCACATCCGCCAGAATGCAGACTGATCGAGTATTAGGGGCGGCAGAGCGCGCCGCGACACCCCAACAGGGTATACGAAAACCTTCCCTAAATCCCCGCCATAGAAACCCCCCAGCCTGGCCATGCCTATGTCGCCTATAGCGGTCCAACCACGGCCGTAACGCCTGGATTCAAATGGGGGTAGGCGCCAACCTCCACCTCCTTTCCTCACTTCCCCCCCGGCGGCGCTCCGGAGACCCCTTTCTGGCTACACTTGGCAGCCGAGTGGGACGCCCCGCAGAGGGAGCGAGCGTGCCTAAATTTACAGTCCGGAAAGGGACAGGATGCCTTATTGAAGCGCCAACAAAGGTCCCCTCCAGGCGCCCCTTTGAGCGTGTCTGACAAGGAACCAGGTGCTCGAAAGGACCGCAAACTCGCCCCCGCAGGGGTGTTCCCTGCCTTGCCCTGCCCGCCCCCGCCACCGGCACCACCCCTCTTGGCAGACATTTGCGTCAGCCAGAGGTTGATATCCTTCATCCCCCAAGATAAGTGCCGGTTCTCCTCTATCATATCACGAAACGCCTCGTCGTAATTAAGCCAGGCGAATCCCTCGTGTGCCTGCGACGCCGCCAAGATGGCATCGGCATAAGCCAAAAGCTCCCCGTAACAACTCGGGTCCGCATGTCCCCAAACACTCGCCAAACGCAAGAAGGCCCGAGTCCAATTTAAGGTATTACGCGACACCTTCCGCACCTGGCCCGCTTTCTCATCCTCCTTACGCTTACGCCGACTCTCCCCGGACCGCTTTCGCCCCTCCAGGAGCCGAAAGACATCAATATAACGCCTCTTCAAGACACGCCGCCGCAACTTGCACGGGACGCTCTCCCACAACTCAGCGCAACGCACCACCGAAGACCCAGCACCCTCGCCCGACTTAGTGCCCACCAATGAGACATCGGAGGAGCTATCCGAAGACGAAGAAAACAACGAGGAGGATGATGCGCTACGTCGATGACGACGCCGGTGCTTCCGCTTTGAGGTGGCTTTCCGCCCCTCCGACCCCCCCTTCACCCGCAGGCAAAAGCACCTCGCCTGCGCCAGACCCGGGACCAGCATACTCACCCTCAGGGGATTGATCAGCAATCGCCGCCGGCGCCACACTCGAAGAAGACTGCTCCAGGCTCTGCGCCATCTCCAATTGCGGGCCCCCCACTCCCGCGGATGCAGGAATGCCACTCGCCGCCTGGAAAGAAGCAGCAGACACAGGAGCACCCGTCCCATACTGCCCCACCCCCCAACCCGCCCCCCCTGAGGCCACCCCGAAGTGCCCCCCCCCGCAGCCCAACCCGCAGCCCCCCAAGGAGGTGTACAAAAGCCACCCGGATAACCCGCCCCAGCCCAGTCGCCCCATGCACCCCCCCAAGGGCCCACACCAGCTGACCGTCCAGCCAAAGGAGACCAACCCAAAAACCCCTCCCCCCGCCCCCCCGACCACCCTCGGCCAAAGGAGAAGGCCGCGCTAGCATCCGCACTCCCAGGAGAGCTGAAGCCCAGATCCTGCACCCCCCCACTGCCCACAGGCCGAGGCAGCTCCTCACCCGCATCCCCCCCAGCCCCCCCTGCCACCACCCTAGCAGCCCCCAAAACCGACCCAAGCCCCCCCTCCCCCAGCCCCAAGGGCTCTGCAGTCCCACCCCCTACCACACCAGAACGTGTAACAACCCCCACTGCAGGCATCCGCCCTGACCTACCACTCGCCCGCTGCCTGCATGCTGTATTTGCACGCCGCGGGCCCCGACCCTTGGCAGGAACCTGCGCAGCTGCACAGGCCTCCCGAGACTGCCCACCCGGTCCCCCCAACTTGGCCATAGAGCCCGCACCCCGGCGAGGCCCCTGGGGCGATTTAGCCGAGCGCACCATGGACTGGTGGAACCGCGGCTGGAAAGTCCGAAGAAAACCCCCAAGCAAACGGTGCACATCCCTTGCAGCTGCCACTCACCCGATGCCGACTAAGCCCCAGGAACCGCGAGCAGGGAGGAGCAACGCCGCTGAGCCTCTCAGCCCGCCGGTAAGGAGCAGCACCGCGAAAGCCTCGACCGCCGCCGACCAGGACCACCGAGGCAGAGCAGAGCTGCCAAATGCCTCTTCCCCCGCCAAGGAGCTGCACCAAAAGACTGACCATGCGGCTCCTCGGCGGTCCCAAACCCCGCTCCCGATCCCCCAGAGCCAATGAAATCGCTCCGACCGCGACCGGAGTGATTTCAAAAGTCGCCCTTCGTGCTCTTTCCCCCCCCCCCCCAGCGCACGCGGAGGCCATCAGCAGGGCCCGGGCCCGGGTTACTGACGGCCGCGGGTACCGCGCGGCCTTAGGCATTATTCGCCGCCAGCACCATAATTCAAAGACATCAATTTTCTTCCTGTCTATCTTTTTCACTGTCTAGCTTTCACATCCATATGATGTTATTGAAAATACCATAGCTTGAACAAGTCAAATCTTTGTATGGAGAGAGACATCTCTGCTCTGGAGAATCTTATCTAGGTCTTTCATAGCCATTCTGCCAAGAGCAATGCGTCGTCTGATTTCTTGACTGCTTGTTGCTTCTTTATTGATAGTTGATCCAAGTAGGTTAAAGTTGTTCACGATTTCAATTTCTTCTCCTTCAACGATGAACCTGTTGATTATGCCAGTTGTCATGATCTTTGTCTTCTTTACATTAAGGTGCAGGCCCATTTTGAGACTATGGGGCTTGTTTACAAAGCCGCGGTAGCGGTTTGCGATCGTAATCGGAGCCGCGGCCCCATTGATTGCAATGGGGCCGCGGCTGCGATCGCGATCGCGAACCACTACCGCGGCTTTGTAAACAAGCCCCTATGTTCTTTGATTGTGAGAAGCAAATGTTTCAGATCATCTTCACTTTCAGCCAGTAATGTAGTATTATCAGCATAGCGAAGGTTGTTGATGAGTCTTCCACCAATCTTCACACCTCTGTTGTCTTCATATAATCTGCTTCTTTGATGATATGTTCTGCATATAAATTAAACAGGTAGGGGGGAAGTATGCAGCCTTGTCTTACACCTTTGCTTATTTTAAACCATTCTGTTTCTCCTTGTTCCGTTCGAACTGTTGCTTCTTGATCAATGTACAGATTGTGCAAGAGTAGGATCAGGTGTTCTGGTATACCCATGCTTCTTAATGTGGCCCAGAGTTTCTCATGGTTTACACAGTCAAAAGCTTTGCTATAGTCGATAAAGCACAAATAGATATCCTTTTGGTATTCTTTAATCTTTTCAAGGATCCATCTCACATCTGCAGTTATGTCTCTCATTCCTCGCCCTTTCCTGAACCCTGCTTGCACTTCAGGTAGTTCTTGTTCCAGGTATGGTTGTAGTTTCTTTTGAATAATCTTCAGTAGAATCTTGCTGGCATGTGGGATCAGAGCGATTGTGTGATAATTTCCACAGTCAGTTGGATCACTGTTCTTTAGTATTGGTATAAACACAGATCTTTTCCAGTCAGTTGGCCATGATGTTGTCTTCCATATTTCTTGGCAGAGCCTTGTAAGTACGGTAACAGCTACATCAGATTGCTGTAATACTTCTATGGGAATGCTATCAATGCCTGGTGCTTTGTTCTTTGATAAGGCTTTCAATGCTGCTTCAACTTCTTCTTTCATCACCAATGGTTCCTGATCATAAGGTACAGGTTGAAACGGCTCTTGGTCCATTTGATCTTTATCATATAAAAACTCTGTATATTCCTTCCATCTTTTCTTGATCTTCTCAGCATCATTCAACATAGAACCTTGAGCATCTTGTAACATTCCAATTCGAGGCTTGAACTTTTTTCTTTAACTCTCGTAGCTTTAGGAAATCCGATCTTGTCCTTCCTCTAATAGTTTCTGCCTCTATTTCCTTGCATGTGTCATTGTAGTACTTTTCCTTGTCCTGTCTTGTTGCACGTTAGAAATCTCTGTTGAGTTCTGTGATTGTCTTTCTTTCTCCTCTGGCTTTAGCTTCTCTGCATTTCTGGGCAATTTTCAGAGTTTCTTCTGTCATCCATTATGGCCGTTTTTTCTTTTTCACCTTTTGTAGAGACTTCTCGCTTTCTTCCAACACAACCTTCTTGATGTCATTCCATAACTCTATCATTTGTATCTAAAGCAGCAAATCTATTTTGCAGGCAGTCTTTAAATTCCAGTGGTATATTCTCAAGGTCATATTTTGCTGCATTCATGAGTGGTTTGCTCTTTATCAACTTTAGCTTGAGTTTGCATACTAGTAGTTGATGATCTGTACCACATTCAGCTCCAGGTTTTGTCTTTGTTGATGTTATAGAGCTTTTCCATTGTTGACTTCCACAGATGTAGTCAATTTGATTTTTATACAATCCATTGGGTGAAGTCCATGTGTACAGTCGCCTCTTGTGTTGCTGGAAGAAGGTGTTTGCGTTGAATAGATCATTGGTCTTGCAGAATTCTATCAGTCTTTCTCCAGCTTCATTTCTGTTGCCAAGTCCATATTTTCCAACTACTTTGTCTTCTTCTTTGTTGCCAACCTTTGCGTTCCAGTCACCCATGACTATCAGGATATCCTATTTGCATGTTCTGTCAATTTCAGCTTGTATTTGTTCATAGAACTCTTCAATTTAATTCTCTTCTGCAGCTGTTGTTGGGGCATATACTTGAATTATAGTTGTGTTGATAGGCATTCCTCGTAGACGAATAGAGATTAAGCGTTCGCTGACTGCATTGTATTTCATTACAGTTCTTGCAAGTTTCTTCTTTATTATAAATGCAACACCATGTCTTCTTTGTCTTTCATTTCCAGCATAGTAGACCATGTGATCATCTGATGCAAAATGCCTGATGCCAGTCCATTTCAGTTCGCTGACACCCAACAGATCAAGTTGTACACATTCCATTTCATTCTTGACTACCTCCAACTTCCCTTGGTTCATGCTTCGTACGTTCCATGTTCCTATGTGTAAGACATCTTTACAGCTTCTGACTCTCATTTCATGTGCAGCTACATCAGCAGTCAGACGTCCCGAGGGCTTTGATCCAACCACATCATAAATGCTGGCTTTACTCTGAAAACTCTTCAGCTCTTCCCCAGTAGCTAGTTGAGTGCCTTCTGACCTGGGGGGTCTCATCTTCCAGCACTACAGCACAATTTGTTTTGTTGCAAATATCCATTGGGTTTTCATGGCAAGATACAGAAGTAGATTGCCGGGCCTTTCCTCTGCGCAGTTTAAGTTTGGTGTTTTTGCCGTTGTCACAGAAATATGATCCTCCGCCGTCAACACTTTCCCATTCTGCTGCTGTTCAGATGGGTGGTTTGTCTTGGTCTGGCACCTCAGCTGAGACCTGTCCATCTTGGAAGACCCTGCCAGTAGTTAAACTACCGATAGTTTAGCTCTCAGAATCACTGATGCACACAAGCCCTCACAGCATGATAAGCTTCAAACGAAGTGAGGGTGGTGATTCATCTTATTGTGGTTGATGTTAGGGATACAGTAGTTGTGTAAGAAGAGATAAGATTGTTCCATTGATTGTGCTGTCTGGTTTGCTTAGGTCACTTCGCTCTGTGTTCATTTGCATAAGTGGTTGAATAGTGGTTAAGAAAGACTCTTTGTCAAATGATCTAAATCTTCACGTGTGCATTGAAGATGGGTGTGTGTATGGTGGTTACTGTTTTAGGGAGGGAAAAGGTAAGGAGTCAGTGATCAGACCAGGGAACAGAGGAGCACTGAGTCAATGACAAGAGGCTGTGATGAGGCCAGTCTGCTGGTGTGAATATGAGATCCAGGGTTGTGAGTCGCTGCTGTTATTTGCTTTAGTTGTAGAGCTTCTGTGGCTTGTAAGAAGGAGGATGCTTGTGGTCTCCTAGGTTAAACCATTTATTTTTGTGATGTTCTTCACTTGTTTCTTCCAGTAGTGGATAGATCACTGGATCCTGAGTGGGGGAGGGATTCTTATGCCAGACAGAGAGATGAGGGTTGGGAATGGAGATCATTTTATTTATTTAGACAGTTTTGTATACCACCTTATCCTTCATTCATAGTGGTCACAACACAATTAGGGGATACATTTAACCACAAGGGGATATGAGACACATATGCTAATACTTACAGGGAACATGGGCAATGGAGGGTTAAGTGGCTTGCCCAAGACCTCAAGGAGCACCTGTGGGACTAGAAACCCCAGTCCTTTCAGCCCAAGGTTGCTGTTCTCTAGTGGGATTTGAACCCCTGACCTTCTGGCCTAAGGTAACTTGCCCCAACCACTAGGCCACTCCTCCTCTCATATCATGTCCATGTGTTGGGAGGATTTGTGGTGGGTGATCTTGAATTGAAGTGATTCCTTGGCTATGATGAGTACTCCTCCTCCTCTTTTGTTAAGTCTTGGTTGGTTGAAGGAAGGTATGGCCAATTGGTTCAGAATGACGCTGTCTGTCTCTTCAAGCCAAGTTTCCATAATGCATGCGATGTCTATTTGGTTGTCTTTTATGTGATCGACGATTATTGGGATATTCTGACATAAGGATCTTGCACTGATGAGCATACATTTGAGTGGTGGATGATTGGGAGACTCTGCTTGGTTAAGAGAAAGTAGTGGGTGGATCCTGAGAAGGTTGGCAGGGTTTCTGGTACATGGCTTGATTTAGGCAATGTGGTAGTCTGTTATTTAGACTGTAAATAGTGGAGATGATTGCCGTTGATGTGAATGTTGAGCTGTGGGTGACTGTGTGTATGATGAGAAATATACTGAGAATAATTGAAAATTGGTAATGCATGGTAGAGCCAGGTCTTGGGCGAGGTGCTTGGTTTCAGGAAACTGCCGAGAATTTTGCTACCCGAGGTCATTAAAGAAGTGTTTGATAATGTGGATCTTACAGCTTTTGCATTTGTTTTCTGCCTGCAGTCTTCTTAGATGTGTGGTTGGTGGTCTGGCGTTGTGGTCTGGTATCTCGGTCGTTCCTGGTTGTGTATTCTGGTCCTTTACGGTTCCAACTTAAGAGCCACGCCAAAGGGCTCTCTGGGTGTGGCCCTCAGATGCAGGACCGCTAGACCCATATGTGCCAAGGGTACGCTGTTTTTTTTTAAATCGACAAATCTTCAGCCCGATTGGCCTTGGGGTCAAGGACTGGAGAGAAGCTCACCTTAACCCGCTCCCTCTCTCTGATGCCGATCTGGTGGCTGCAGATGGACATGGACCAGATGCTTTATTTATATTTAGCTCATGTCTTTCCAGTAGTAGATCAAGACGAGTTATGTTCGGGTAATAGCATCTGGTCCATCTGTTGAATATTGTTTTGGCTCAATGGATATGTCGTATAGGAGTCAAGAGAAGTTTTCACTAAAATTTCACTATGGAAGAGCACTAAAAGTCATGAAAAATTTTTTGGAAAAGTGAAGAGAAAAAGGAGTGATGATGATAAATGATAATTGGGTTGCTGTTCCCTAGTTTGAAATAGAACCGATGAGTGAGTTCCTAAAGCACTTTTTTTTCTATATTGGTCAAATTTATTGTTAACAGTGGAATAGCAGAGCAATGTTATTGGACTTTGTTAAAGAATGATTAATGAATGGAAAAAAAAAGAAATCTAAGAAGAGAGAAAAGGTTTTCCATTTGCTATATTTGGTTTTGATGGGACTTTTTAAATGCCAAAAAGTCATTCAAGGCTTCTACGATGACTTCCATAGTGTGTTGTTGAAATACCACAAGCTAGCTGTTTAGTTAGTTGACCAACAATAACAGTGTCATATAGGAATATATGTGCAAAGTTGACATTTCCTATTTTATTTCAAATAGCAACACATCAATAATCCCTACTAAACATCTTTCAACTGGCTGCTATATTATTATAGGGTTATTTTCACTCAGCTGGGTCATGTAGCTTTAGAAGATATATTTGAAGATATATTTGAAAGACTAGATGGAAGTAAGAGTGCAATACTTTCTAGTAGACCAACAGAAAGGAGTTGTGTGCATCAGGGTAGTCTCTATGTATACAGGGGATAATATTATTCCATTACTTCCGTATTCGCTCCATATTCATTTCAACCCTATTTTGAAGCCACTTGTTTTGTTCCATTAGCATGAGACAGAATTTATTGCAGTCAATCAAATAGCAGAAATTCTTCTAATTATCTTATAATAAAATGTATGTATGATTTCTACATGATTCAGTATCATCCATCATGATCTAATGATGTTCAATTCTGACCTGAGTAAATGCAGTCTCCCAGACAATCTCGTTCTCATTGATGGTGAAGTCCTGCCCTGGTTTAGCATAAGGGTCATAACTTCCAATAATTTCATTACTCTGTGTCCCATTGGGTAGACAGACCATATTGATAATATTGTATCCAATGGAGAGGTCGCCGTTCTCATTAAAAAATAACTCTTCTCCTAGACTGTTCTTAAAGTGAGAGTTCTTCAGATAATGATGGAGCTAAGGAATAAGGTATGAACATATAATTTTAAAGATATATAAAACAAAGCTGATTTTTGTATTTTTGTTTAATAATGTATATAGAAAGTAGTATATCATAAGTTATGTAAGGATACTATCAGTCATTTACAAACTGACAGGTCGATGTGTTAAAACCCTACAATAAGAGGCACATTTCACAATGGGACATCCATGTGCAATCTGAACATCTGAAAAAAAAAAGCAGGCATGTGCAAATTCAGGCATCATTTCTGAAACGTGGATGTGCCTCATATGCACATGTTTGAAACGTTTTATAGACGTCCCCTGGATAGCATTTCACAGTCAAGATGTCTTGTAGCCTAATGATTAGAGTAGTGGCTTAAGAGCTTTAGATCACAAATGACCAAGACGTCATGACCCAGGGTAATTTTAAAAAGTTTGATTTGGAAGTCTGAAGATGTTTCTATGATTTAGGTTCCACGTGCACATCTCCGTCGTCATTCCACAATGACTTTTGCAGACATCTCCAGTGCAGGGACGTGCAAGTAAGAACAGGAGTGTGGCATGCGCTTGCCCAGGAGAAGTGACAGTGTACTTACATGTCTCCATTTGATTTCAGAAACGCCTGAGACATTTGCAGGCACATCAGTGTTTATACCTGCTCCAAGCATGAATAGGCATCAGGAAAGTTCTTGTTTTCACCTTAAAATTTCCAGAGAATCAAGTGACTAGCCTAAGATCACAAAGGCTCACACTGGGATTTGACCCCTCTGCTCTTAAGCCAGTTCTGTAACCATTAGGAGGGAGGAGTAGCCTAGTGGTTGGGGCAAGGTACTTCAGGCCGGAAGGTCGGTGGTTCAAATCCCACTAGAGGACAGCAACCTTGGGCCGGAAGGACTGGGGTTTCTAGTCCCACAGATGCTCCTTGTGGTCTTGGGCAAGCCACTTAACCCTCCACTGCCCATGTTCCCTGTAAGTATTAGTGTATGTGTCTCATATCCCTGCGTGTTAAATGTATCCCCCAATTGTGTTGTGACCGCTTTGATTGAAGGATAAGGCGGTATACAAAACTGTCTAAATAAATAAATAAATAAATTAGGCTGCTAGACATCTTGGCTGTGACTTGCTATCCTGGGGACGTCTATATAGATGTTTGATACATCAGGCATGTCCATATTTCAGAAATCACGCCTGAACTTGCACGTGCCTGCTTTTTTTCAGACATACTGGCTTTGGCATCCCAGATTGCACTTGGACGTCCTTTCGTGAAATGTGCCTCTTTAGCTCAGCATAGGGTTTCCAAAAGCAATCTAATGCAGATGTGTTGCTCTGTGATGCTGTAAGCACAAAGTATGGGGGTTATTCTGCTCTGCGAATAGCGGGGATGAACCTCCAGTTTGGACGTTCAACCCCTGCTATTTGCAAGGACTGTATTCCGATGATAGAGCTCCCTGCACATACAGCGGCTCTGGACAGGGCAGTGACAAGGTGGAGAGTAGGCAGAGTGGATGTGGGCCTACAACCCGACATATAGGGCCAATTCAGGTCATGGCCTTGTATGTCCGAGGATACAGAGATAGCCGAGGAATTTATTCCACCTTGGAGTTGGAATAAGTCCCCCGATGATGGCAGGCAGCGCTGGAGGATTCCCTTCCCCCCTCCCGATGAGGTGAGCCACAGCCAGGGGATTCCCATTGCCCAATCTGGGTCTTGGTAGGCCCATGCAGTGGTCGGGTGGCATGGAAAAGTGTGTTTACAGGTTTGTGGGGCTCCTGCTGGGCATCCCAGTACCATGGCGACAGTTGCCATGGCCCTGGGGCTCCAGCAGGAGCAAAGGCTTGACTAGCCAGGGATCTCACTGGACGTACAGCAGGGCTGAATCGGGGTCCATCCGGCCCATCCAAGTGCCCCGATTCTGCACCCATCGGAACATCTAGCTCCCACGGGTACAGAATCATGTGCAAATCCAGCCCTTCCAGATTTTGGACATCCGGACGGGCCCCAATCAGAATTGGCCTCCAAGCAAATAAGTTCTGCACAAAAGGTCTGCTAAATGAGGAGACCAGTCCCGATGCATGTGCACATTTGTCTGCATTGGCAGTACCTACGTCATACACACAAACAAATTGTGAGGGGTAGCCTAGTGGTTACAGCAGTGACCTGAAGCCAGAAAAAAACAGTGTTTAAATCTCACTTACAAACCCTGCGACCTTAGGCAAGTCACTTAATCCTCCATTGCCTCAGTACAAATTAGATTGTACCTGATGGGATGGGAAGGGAAAATAACTACAGTACCTGACTGTAACTCACCTTGAACTACTAATGGAAAGGCATGAGCTAAATTCTACTAATAATAACTGGCACGTGTGTGCATATGCAATAAAGCTTTTTAGCATATAAACAGTAATATTGTTTTGCTTAGAATAATAAGTGTTCATAAGTACCAATATTACATTATTATATTATTTCCCATATACATACCAGCAGCTTTTCAAAAGGAAAGTTTTTGCATGCCTCTGTTTGGAAAATGACCTCAGTAAATCTGTATGCTTATACTTTATACCTGTTCTTTATCAAGCCAAAATCTCAGGAGTAAATTTAAGTGCATATGGATGTATTTTTAAAAGTATGCATGTAAATCTATTTATTTATATAGAAAGTATTTAGACCACCTTTTAGAAGTATTCATTCAAGATGGTTTACAAAAACAAATCAACAGTACATAAAACCCTGTTCATTCATATACACACCGTTTATTGTAAGTCCAATGTAGATCTACTACATTGCACAAATATGTTTCCTGTGAACCGCACTGATGATGAATAGCGTGGTATAGAAAAACAATAAATAAATAAATAAAAATAAAATATACCTAAGGAATTAAATTACAAATTAACAATACAGCTAAAATTTTCATTAGTTCTTCAGTAAAAATCCAATACAACAAACATCACCTCTCCCCTCTCAAACCCCACCCAGCCACTCGATAAACAAAGAAGTTTTCAAACGTTTCCTAAACCCCAATGAAGCAGTGGTAGTATGAAGTTCATGGTTAGCTGCAACCATAAATGCTCTTGCAGTACAATTTACTTCCACAACTCCTGGGATCTGCAGTAAATTCCCATTGGTTGATCCATGAAAATCTTAAATGTGATCACCAGTAACTTAAAAATACATCTTTTCCTAATAGGAAGTCCGTGCAATTGCACCAGCAAAGGTTTTGCAATCTACCACTGATCTACACCTAGCTTCATGCTAGCTGCTGTATTCTGTATCATCTGCAATTTGTTTCTTGATAACCCAACATATAACATGTTGCAGTAGTTTGTGACTAATAACTGCATGACAATCCTCAAAGCCCCTTGATCCAAACAACGTTTAAATTGTCATATCAACCAAAACTTCCAGTACGTACCAGGGCTGGCCCCAGAGTTGGTTCAAGGTGTTGTCACCCTAGATAAATTTTAAGCCTTATGCCTCCACCGGCTGATAGAATCTATTGTTTGGTTTTGAATGCCTTGCTCTTCGCCACCACCCAGAATCTGCCACCCTAGGCAACTGCCTAGTTTGCCTAATGGTAGGGCCAGCCCTTTACATATCACACATATTACATACAAGAACACAAAGAATGCCTTACTGGGTCAGACCAAGGTCCATCTAGCCCAGTATCCTGTTTCCAGCAGTGGCCGATCCAGGTCCCCAAAAGGCACATGAGTTCCACAATGCTTGTCCCAGGGCAAGCAGTAGATATCCCGGGTCCTCTTTAATAATGGTTTATGGACCTTTCCTCTAGGAACTTGTCCAAACCTTTTTTAAACCAAGCTACATTTACAGCTTTTACTACGTCCTCCAGTAACGAATTCCAGAATTTGATTTTCTCTTATTAGTCTTAAATGAGTTATGTTGTAGCTTGTGATAAGGAAGCTTATCATAGCTCAGGAAAGAGCTATAGTAAAGGTGAAGTGACTCTGAACAAGCAACCTGTCTGTTCTGGTAGAAATAAGAAAACATAATTTTTCCATAAAAGACTACCAGTCCCAGAATGCACCAGGTTTCCAACAGCCATTAGAGGAGCTGAAGTGGGGAAACGTGTGTTGAATCAGGAGGGCTATGAGGTAATCCCCAAGCACTCAACTCAAAGGGCAGGGCCTGATTCAGCACAGCTGCGCTGTGCTAGGGAGGAACACTCATCTAAGCAGAATAAAGGTAGAGTTTATTCTACAGAGAATCATCTTGGACATCCTCAGCTTGGACAGCTTGATCATCTGCATCATCTGGAGGATCATCAGAAGCAGAAGCCAGAGTGGACGGACAGAGAGAGCAAGACACACTTTGGAAGAAAGAAGAGAAAAGCATTTGGGAGGTCTAAAGGAGTCCATAGCAGTACGTATATTGGGAGGCATTCCAGAGGCAAGCATACACCATTGGATTGGGGAAAGCCAAAGGAACGGTGCTGCAGAGCCAGGAATCTCCAGACGGTACCTGTGAGGGAGACGGCTGCATTTGGAAGGGACCCTAAGACCCGTGCCAGAAGGTATGTGAAGAGAGATCCAGTGTCCAGGGATCTGGATTGGAAGGATGGACATATGAACTGGACTACATACTGGCCAGGCTATTTAGAGAGGAACTCTAACAGCAATGGAAGCTCAGGTATGAACACTGATCTATGCCCTAGCTATACTCTTCAAAGACAGCAGGGAAGCAAGTATTGTCCTGAGAGTGCTCCATTGAGAAATTCCTCTGTGCCAATCCATGATATTGAACCCATGATTGTTGAAGAAGGGGGAGAGGTTGCAGATCAAGGCTGTGTTTACATGGATTGCCCTCTGTCTAAACTCCTGTGGTAAATTGCTGTTACAAAAATACAACAACCATCACAAAGAAATACAAACTTGTTCTTTAATCTACTCAGAAAAGCTCCTGAGTAGGATTTGAGCCACGCAGCAGAAAGTAAGCCAGCTAAGGGGTTTCAGCTGAGTAACTGCTAGCAATTGAGCCTTACCTAATTGGCTGTGAGCTCTGAGGGAACACTTCTGAGTCTGTGTGTGAAGATATAAGAAGTTAACCTGAAAAGAACAGTTTTTCCCTACTTTGTGGGTTTTGTTTGTTGATTGAAGCACTGCTAAGGAAATATTAGCTAGAGCCTACAGAAAAGACCAGTTTGTTACCAACCAGGTCTTTATTCTTTGATTTGATTGCCTGACAAGTTCAATTGTTGTTTTCCTGATTTTGTTTTTCTAAGTTTAACACTGAAAGCAAGTATCCTGTTTTATGCGCTACCAAGTATATCTGTGTTGGGAGAAATAACCCCATAAATAAATATCTTATTGGCTTTACACTTGAGCACAACTAATTTATTGTGAAAGGCTGAGTCTGGTATGAATGGACTACATTTCCCACAATCCCTTGCAAGTCATATGAATATTTGCCTTTGCTAAGACTGTGGACATTCTCACCCGGGCTCCCGTCTGACAAGCTTCATTGCATGTCCCCTAGTCTTTCTACCTTTTGATGGCACAAGCAACTGATTTACGTTTACCTGTTCTGCTCCATTCATTAATTTATAGACCTCTATCATACCTCCCCTCAGCCGTCTCTTTTCCAAGTTGAAAAGCCCTAACCTTTTAAACCTTTCCTCAAAGGAGAATCCTTCCATCATCTTTACCATTTTGGTGACTCTTCTTTGTACCTTTTCTAATTCTGCTATATCCTTTTTAAGATATGACGACAACAATTGCACACAATATTCAAGATGCGGTCATACCAAGGAATGATACAGAGGCATTATAATATCCTTTGTTTTATTCTGCATTCCTTTCCTTATGATTGTTAGCATTCTATTTGTTTTCTTTGCTACCGCTGCATACTGGGCAGAGGGTTTCAACATATTATTCACAATGACACCTAAATCTTTTTTCCTGGATAGTGGTTCCTAATGTGGAAACCTTGCATCATGAAACTATAGTTTGGGTTGTTCTTTCCTAAGTGTATAACTTTGCACTTGTCTAGATTAAATTTCATCTGCCATTGAACATCCAGTCTTGCAATTTTTCATAATCCTCTTGTTTTATTAACATCAAATAATTTTGTGTCATCTGAAGGTTTGTTCACCTCACTGGTTATTCCTATTTTTAGATCATTTATGAAGATGTTAAAAAACAAGCGTGCCCTGCACAGATCTCTGGGGTATTCCACTATTCACCTTGTTCCATTGAGAAACCAGTTCCTGATCCACAGTACTACACTGTCTCCAATCCCATGGCTTTTTAATGTGGCCAAGAATCTCTCATGAGGGATCTTGTCAAAGGCTTTCTGAAAATACAGATATACTATATCAATCAGCTCACCTTTATCTACCCGTTTATTCATACCTTCAATAAAATTATAACAGATTAGTAAGACAAGACCTTCCTTACCTAAAGCCATGTTGGCTTTCTCCCATTAAACCATGACTATCTACATGCTTTATAATGGTTTCTACCATTTTGCCTGGTACCAATGTCAGGCTCATCGGTCTGTAGTTTCCCGGATCCCCCCTGGAACACTTTAAAAATTGGCGTTACATTAGCCATTCTGCAATCTTCAGGTGCTACAGATGATCTTAATGATAGTTCACAGATTACTAATAGGTCTGAAATCTCATCTTTTCAACACCCTTGGATGTACATATACCATCTAGTCCAGGTAATTTACTACTCTTAAGTTTATCATTCTTGTAATACATCTTCCTGCTTTATTGATATTTCTAAGCATCCCATTTCATCATCATCACCCCCAAAATTCTTATTTCTTCTTTCCATACAATCTCAATCATCAATCAGTAGAAATTCCTTTAAAGCTGATTTTCTAATTCCCCAAAATACAGAAAGTTTTATCAGCTTCCACTCCCTTATTTGAAATAGTCTCTCACCAGTAAAAAAAAATCCAGTCCAGTCTGATGTTACACCATCCCACCCTAAGTTCTGACACCTGTCTATAAGGAAGTCAGACTACATGTCAAAGTGGCCATTATGTCCAGTGCCACTAACAATGTTGGCACCCCTTTATCTAAGCAGCTATAAATGTGATCTAAAATTGCCAGTGATAATGTTTTCTTTTCACTCATTTACCTAAAACCATTGCTTACATATTGCACTACCGGCAATATATAAGCACTGTAAATAGGTGATAGCATAGATTGTCAATCTAACAAACAAATGAATCATGGTAGTCTAAAATAAAAGGGGAAAAACTCAATATCAAAACAAGGGTAACAATATAGCCTTAACTCCACAAAAAGCAAAGAAACAACAAACGGTTGCATCCAATACAATAAAAACAGCAAAAACAATAACTGTGCAGTTATTCTGCAGACACATACTCAGACTTGTTGGATAGATCTTAAATTAAGTGCCTGCTGATCACGGATCCCACGTGATGCGTGAGTGAGCAAGACGTGTTCCTGCTTGCTCCGGGGCTGCCCTGAGCAAGAACTTAAGTTTTAATAGTTTTCTACCCACGGAAATTCTGATTGTTGGTCCAGGCTGAGTGAGCGCCACTTGCTGACATGAAGCGAGGTTCCAGAGCCGAAGGAGCGCTGGCTACACCGCAGAAAAAAGATCGAGAGTGTGCGGGCAGGCCGGGGGCTTCGCAGTCAGCGTCATTGCAGCCGCCCTCGCCGGGTGCGGACAGCGCCGAATCCAGTTCAGAGGATCTGGCTAGAGAGGTGGCAAAATTGCTCGAGACGAAATTTGACCAGGTGATTAAGAAGCTGGAAATCCTGGGAGACTCACTGACGGAGATTGGCAGAAAGGTGGAAGAGTTGGAGCAGCGTGTCTCTAATATGGAGGACGAAGGAGGGCAGCAGGAACGTGAGTGCACGGAGCAACAAAAGCAGATTAACCTTCTACAAGCTAAGGTGGACGATCTAGAGAATAAGGAATAATCTGAGGATCATGGGTGTGCCTGAAGAGCAAACGGAGCGCATGCTTTTACCGCTGCTGGGAGAATGGCTGCCTAAGGAGTTAGGCCTCATGGCGTTGGCCGGTAAGATGGACATAGAGCGTATGCATCGCCTGGGCCCATGGAGGGAGGGTCAGCAGAAGCCTCGGGTGGTAATCATGAAGTTGCTTAACTTCCAACACAAAGTTCAAATACTGCAAGCTTTTCGGCCGAAGGGGGAACTGAAGTTGGAGAACCACAGACTGCTCATATTCCAAGACTATTCAGCTTTGGTCACGCAGAAACGGAAGGAGTTTACCCCTATCTGCACAACCTTATTCCAGCGAAAGATACATTTCACTCTGGCGTTGCCGGTGACCCTCAGAGTCACGGACCATGGACAGAACTATGTTTTCACAACGACGAAAGCAGCAGCACAATTTCTGGCAGGACTACCAGGTGCGGGCAGTGGAGAAGTAGAAAATGAGCTGGAGACCTGAATGGGCCGTGGAGACCAAACCAGCATGAAGAAGTGCTGACAAACCGAGAGGAGCTGGAGGATGTGTGGACGAGGGGGCCTCTGGCTCTGGGGTGGACTTAAGTGATGAACTTTAATTTTTGGTAATGTGGGCTAAGTAAATGTGAAGCTCGGGGCAGCCCTGCGGCATTTTATTGGGATCTGGCCTCAGCGTGGGAGCTGAGGTTGTGAGAGTATTCTTGATGGGTTTCAGGGAGGGGGTGCGATGGGATCTGGGGTGCAAAGGGGACGGGCAGGGGAAATGGGGGTGTGTTTGGGGGTATGCATGTGGAATAGATGATGGTGGTATGAGGGTAAGGAAACATGGGAGTGGAGAGGGTGGGGTGGCAGGACAAGCATGGCTTATGATATGGATGGTGCAAGAGCGTGGCAAACCTGAAGGGAGGGGTGCCTGAGACTTCAGATTCCGTCAGTTCAGGGTTGAGGCTGGGCAACCCGGGGCTGTACAAGATAGGGAAGGAGAGTCCATTGTGTACACGCTTCAACAGGGTGCACATGAGGCCTGAACTGAGGATAGCAACCTGGAATGTGGGGGTAGTGAGCACACCGGTAAAAAGAACAAAAATACTGCAGACCCTGAGAAGAGGAAAAGCACACATAGCGATGTTACAGGAGACACACCTGGGGGAAAAGGAACATGTGAAACTAAAAAAATGATTGGGTCGGCCAGATCTATGCGGCCTCACTAGGGGGTAGGAAGAGAGGTGTGGCGATCCTGGTCAAGAAAGGGATCACGATAGAGGTCATTAGGGAAGAATCAGACCCACAAGGGAGATTTGTATTTCTGCATGCAAAATTTCAGGGGGAAGAATTGTTTTTGGGAAATATTTATGCACCGAACAGTTATGACCATCAGTTTTTCAAACTGTTGTTGGGTAAGCTCTTGGGGGCGCCAAATGTACCGATGATATTGGCGGGTGATTTTAACTGCCCACACGATCCTGCGCTAGATAAGTCCCTGGGAGAAAGGAAGAGGGAGAGTACAGAGTGGACCAACAAAGGTGTAAAATGGGAGGCTTGGTGGACACATGGAGAATCTTGCATGAAGGAGAAAGAGACTACACACATCTGTCGAGAGCGCACCAGACATGGTCTAGGATTGACTACGTCCTTGTCTCGAAACAGAGTTTTGGGAAAGTGATGAAAGTGGAGATCGAACCGATGGTGGTATCCGATCATGCTAGGGTGACTATGGATTGGGGGAGTAGAGCCTCTGGGGGGACGAAGTGGTCTTTTCCCAGACATTTGTGGCAGGATGAAAAATTTCCGCCAATACCTGGTTCAGCAGTGGGAGGAATACTTACGATTCAATGAGACACCCGAAGTAAGCGCAACAACCTTCTGGGAGGCGGGTAAAGCGGTCCTCAGGGGCCATATCATAGCCTATGTAACAAGGGAAAAGAAAAGAGTTAATGAAAGGATCTTGGAGTTGGCGCAGCGCCTCCAGGAGGTGAAGAGGGAAGCCCTAGTGCAGCCACAGTGCCTACGGGCGTTCTTGGCAGTGCAGAAAACCCTAAATGCTGCTTTGCAGGAGAGGGCAGTACACTCAATGCAATATTATCGGCACCAGCTGTTCCGCTATGGAGATCGAATGGGGAGGCTCCTCGCGTGTTTGGTAAAGGAGAGGGGGGGCATTCAGGGAATAGCCGTAATTAGGGACCAGAATGGAGAGCGGCAGACGGAATTAAAGAGGATAGTTCAGGTCTTTAGAAAGTATTATCAGGATCTGTATACGCCTGAGGAGGAGGACAGAGTGAAAGAGCGGCAGTTTTTAGATGCCGTTGACTTCCACAGTTGACGGCTGCAGAGCTGCAGGAGCTAAATAAACCCATTGCGGGAGACGAGCTGCAGAGAATAATCAAAGCGGGCAGACCGCATAAGGCCCCTGGCCCCGATGGTTACGGAACAGAATTTTACAAAATATTGATGACTTAGGTCACACCTACGTTGCTGGCATTGTATCAGGAAGTGCTGGAGAGGGGATTGTTTCCAAGGGATATGCGAACGGCAGCGATTACTATCATACCTAAGCAAGGCAGGGAACCGGAAGACCCAGCGTCGTATCGGCCGATATCTTTGATAAATTATGATATGAAGATAGTGGCGTCGGTCTTGGCAGCTCAGTTGCAGAAGGTCGTAGCCAGGGTGGTTGGCAGTCATCAGTCGGGATTTGTGAAAGGGAGAGATGCCTTCTCGAATATTAGAAGAGTATTGTTAGACATGGAGAAATGTCTCCAGCATGAAACCCCTCTGATTTTGGTAAGCCTAAACGCTGAAAAGGCATTTGATTGAGTATCATGGCCCTATATGTTTGAGGTGCTGACCAGATTTGGATTCGGGGGGACTTTTCTTGCTTGGGTAAAGCATTATACAGGGACCCATTAGCCTGTGTAGCTAGTGGAGGGATATGTTCTCAGACTTTTTCATTGAAATGGGGGACCCGACAAGGATGCCCGCTTTCCTCTATATTGTTTGTGCTGCAGCTTGAGCCGTTGCTATTAACACTTATTGAGGCGAAAAAGGCGAAAGGCATAGAATGGAGAGGTGGAGGTATTAAAGTTAGTGCGTTTGCCGACGATATGTGTGGCGCCTACCCTGTCCAGGCGGTCGCCTAGAGGCAGGGACGTGCCTTAATGTAGTCCAGAGCTGGGTGTCTGGGGATTGTAGTTATGGGTTTCAAATAATATTGAGTCCCGAGAGTTTAAGGCAAACACAGGAATATTTATTTTATTGTTTTCCTCTTTTCCAAAAGAGCCTTCATAAGCTCAACCCATGGCAAACAAAAATAATATAGGATTCTTTCTCCCAAAACCAGATTAAGAACATAAGATATGCCATACTGGGTCAGACCAAGATCCATCAAGCCCAGTATTCTGTTTCCAACAGTGGCCAATCTAGGTCATATGTACCTAGCAGTTTCCCCAAGAGACACAAGTTCCACAGTGCTTGTACTGGGTCAAGCATTGATATCTTCGGTCACTTCTTAATAATGGTTTACGGACCTTTCCTCCAGGAACTTGTCCAAACCTTTTTTAAACCCAGCTACACTAACAGCCTTTACTACATCCTCCGGTAACAAATTCCAGAGTTTGATTACACGTTGAGTGAAAAAATATTTTCTTTTATTAGTCTTAAATAGTTTACCCTGTAGCTTCATTGCATGTCCCCTAGTCTTTCTATATTCTGATAACGTAAACAATCAATCTATGTTTACCCGTTCCACTCCGTTCATTAATTTATAGACTTCTATCATATCTCCCCTCATTCTCCACAAAAGAAAAGACTTTTATACAAAACACTGCACAGTAACTGTTTCTGTCAGGTTAAAACATCTGTAGTTACTTTGTTCACAACTTCCAGCATTCACAACACAGCTTTAACTGCTTCCCTCAGCGGTAAAGACATGTAGCAGTTTTCTTTTGAAAGTTCTAGCATTCAGACTAAGGGTTTAGCTGCTTTCCTCTGCTTAACGCATGAGTAGCTCTTTCCTTCTTTTAAAGGCAAACAAGATTCTTGTGCAATGCTGACTTAAACAACGTTCAGCCTGTTTCTTTTCCTGCTTTATCAGACAGTGAGCATCTAGGCTTTCCTTCTTCACAGCCAAGAGCATTACAAAGTCTTATGGCATAAAGAACAGTCCATTATAGAAGATTCTGACTCCTGGTCATATTCATAATATTCAGTTTGCATTTCTTCACCATCAGTGCTTTCTGTATCCTGCTTTAATTCTCCCTGTACAAACTCAGGTTTAACCCCTTCTAGTAGCTCTAGTACTTTCCTCCAATAAGACTTCTCTTTGCACACGGGGTTTTCAGCAGGCACGTGAAGCCTCTTCTCTTTCATTAAGTGGCACAGTGCCTCTAACTGACTTAAATTACTTTTAGTCACAGATTTACTCACGTTCCTTTTGGGAGCTGGCAAACTTCCCATAGGTTCCTGGATTGCTGCCAAAATACCTGGCTCCTCGTCAGGACTTCTCTCAGCTACAAGTCTCCTCCCTCCAGAGCCCAAAACAGATTCTCTGCAGTACTGGCTCCTCTCTGGATTATGACTTCTACCAGTAAGAGCTCCACTGCCCTCCTCAGCGTTCTCTGTGGTTAACGTTTTCCTGTGACTCTGTCTCGCAGCCTCTTTCCCACTGGAACCCTCTGTAGTGCTGTCCTTGGAAATAGTTTTTCCTTCAGCTGCCCTGAAGGTCTTCCTTCCCTCAGACTCTCTCGAGTTCCTGCTTCCTTCTGTGTCCTGGGTAATCCAGCTTCCATCTGATTCCCTGGTGGACTTGCTTCCTTCTATTTCCCTGGTGGTTTCCTTTCTTTCTATTCCCCTGCGTTTATATGAGTGTGCCTGAACTAGAGTCCCGTGCTCCTCCCCCAGGTGGCTCTCATTAACTTTACTGTTTTCTTCAGAGCTTGGGCGTGGCTTGTAACTAGGAGCTACATGTGCTTTTTTTCCTTTAGCTTCAGCGTGAGAGCTACAGCCTCCCTGCCTGTCTCTCTCCTTAAAGGTAAATGGGTGTTTTTCTCCTATTTCCATAGGCTCAGGAACACTTTCACCATCACATATGTTGCTGTGCTTGGGGGATCTGCAGCAGTCATTGGAGTGTGCCTTAGGGGTAATTGAACATTTTGGACAGAAGAGGCACGGGCTCGTTTGGTCTAGTGGGGGTATTAGGGACTTCCTGGCCGATTGGGACGGACGGACGTCTTTGATGGCTCTGCGGGCTGAGCTATGCCCTGGGGGAGATCTGGGACCGTTGGAGATGTTAGCTACGAGGTGGGTGAGAGACGGTGCGTTGGGGGTCACGGTTGAGCTGTTACAAGAGGCTCTCCAGCACTTGAAAACTGTCTCGGAGTTGGTGCGGTTGCAAGAAACCCAGTGTAAATTGCTGTGGAGGGCATACGTGTCAAATGTCTGGGCGGAAAAAATGAGGCTGCTCTTCGACAGATCTGTGCCAGCTCTGTGGGCTAGAAAGGGGGACACTGCTGCATCGTTTTTGGTCATGTACGTGGATTCAAATTTTTTGGAAGGAAGTGCAGGATCGGTTAGGGCACTGGGGACAGCAAATAAAATCATTTCCAATGGAGTGGTGTTTATTTGGTGTCCTAGGGGAAGAGGGGTGCTTGTTAGCCGAAAATTGTATGATAAGGGTTTTCTAGTAGCGAAACAATGTATTCTTAGGCATTGGGTGTCTGATGAACCTCCAGGGATTGGGGAGTGGCACTGTGGGATGGTAGATTTACGAGATATGGAGCATCAAACAGGTCAAATGCTGGGGGGACGCAGGCAGGTAGAGTGTTGTAAAATATGGCGCAGTGTGCTGCCAGTAGGGGGAGCTAATGGAAGAAGCCCAGAGCTAAGTGTGGAAGCTTAATGGGGAAGGCGAGTGAGTGTGTGTGTGAGTGAGTAATGGACAGCTGGAGGAGGGAGGGTGGGGGGAAACCCGAGGGGGGAGGGAGTGGGAGGGTGGGGGGGAGGGATGGGGGGGAAGGGGGGATTATGCCTCTAAAGAAATATGGGCAGGCCGTTGTAGCTTTCTTGGTTGGTTGAAGAGCTCATTACAAGCACCCTCTGCCTAATACGGTTTGACAGGGTATTCAGCACTATTATTGCTTTGATATAGAGGGGCAGGAGAGCGGTACACGTGACAGAAGCTTTTGAGCTGCTGTGATCGTGGCTGAGATCTTGAGTTGATCTACTCTAGTGTTTGCAAGTAATGGAGGGGGGTTGGGATGGGGGGGTGGTAGGAGTAGTTGTTCGACGAGGGGTATTTGGAAGCCAGTTATGACTCTGTTTTCTGTGTGCCGATGTTAATATCACTAGTTATAAGAGTGATTCGATGTTCCAATGTTGGTTGGAGTGTTGGGTTGAATGACATATGCTTTCATACTGTCTATTACGTTGTTTGGAAACTGTATTGGGATAACAATAAAAATGATATTCCTTAAATGCCTGCTGAAAGAGTAGTGTTTTGATCACTTTCTTAAACTTTACCTAAGATGTTTCTTCACAAACTTTGTGGCAACGAGTTCCACAAAGTGGGTATAAGATAAGCAAATGTCTTATGTGCAACTTCTAGGCTAGGGGTTCTCAACCTAGTCCTCGGGACACACTAAGCCAGTCAGGTTCTCAGGGTAATTTCAATTAATATATATGAGAGCAATATGCATATATACAATGCATGAGAACCCCTGTTCTAGCCATATCACTCGGGGGCGGGGAACTGATAACAATGCAGCCTGAGATCAGCGCAGACTGTGAATTAGAGAGTCTGGAATCAGGTAATTGGAGATATTTATTTATTTAACTGGTTTTAATATACCGGTTTTCTACCAGTCAAAACAGTTTACATTGATAAATGAGGCATGCAGGTTACACTGAACTTAGTGTGTATATGTTTATTTAGATTCTTGATATACCATCCTGTGGAAATACAACAGAGTGGTTTACAATAATTCAAAACAAAAGACCAGAAAAGGAAAAGAATGCCATAATCACGACAGGAAAGAGGAAATCAAGGAAGACAGAAGGAGAGATTAGCAGAGAGGAGACAGGAAAGAAGAAAGAAAAAAATTGGGGAAGAGACACCTCAGCTGGGGGCAGGGGGGGACAGGGAAGTCAAAAACGGAGAAAAAGAGATGGGTCTTTAATAGAGATTTAAACCTGTTAAAGGAGAGTGCCAGTCAAAGGTCTGGGGGAAGGGAATTCCAGAGTTTGGGGCCGAGGAAGAAGAAGGCAGAATTTCAGGTGGATTCCAGATGTGCGAGGGAGGAGGGGGGGGGGGAGAGGCATACGGTTAGCATGAATATGCCAGAGCATACGTTGGGGAGTGTAGAAGCGTACCAGGTTAGAGAGGTATTGAGGAGAGCCGGTGTGAAATAGCTTTGTGAACGAAGATTAAAACCTTGAAATGAATCCGGTAATCAACGGGGAGCCAATAGAGGAGGATAAGGAGAGGTGTTACATGGTCAGTGCAAGAAGCGTGAGTGACAATACGGATTGCAGTGTTATATAATAATTGAAGTCTACATGACTGATATTGAGGGAGGCTAGCGAGGGCAATATTGCAATAGCCGATCCTTCTCATGACTACGGAGAGGAGGAGAGTAACCAGGGAGGAACTGACGAGGAAGGGATGAACAGCATGAATATGGAGAAGGGAAAAGGAGCAGCAGATTATGGAAGACAAATGATCATGAAAAGACAAGACAGAGTCCAGGATACCACCAAGGTAACGTACAGCAGGGACTAGGGGATGGGGGATGAGGAAAGAGAGGGTGCTAGGGAAGGGATGGGGTTACCGAATGTAAAACAGATAGAAAAAAACCAAGCTAAGTTAAGATGGAGGAAATTTGAAGTTAACCAGGCACTGACACAAGAGAGGCAGTTGTTGAGAGGGGTAACATAGGGGGTGGTGGGGTCAGTATGCTGCAAGAGAATGATGTCGTCTGCATAGTAATATGCAGAGATACAATGTTGAATCAGAAGGGTAAGGGAAGCCAGAAAGATGTTAAAAAGGAGAGGGGTTAGGATGGAACCCTGGGGGATACTACAGGATAGGGAGGGTGACAGGCTAAGAAGAGGGGTCAGAGAGGACACAGAAGGACCTGGAGGACAGAAAGGAGTGGAACCAGTGAACTACAGAACCACAGAGGCCGGCTCCAGAAAGGCAGGCAAGAAGTGTACAATGATCCATGAGGTCAAAGGCAGAGGACAGGCCAAGAGAGACTGCGATAGAATAGAGCTTCTAGTCATGAGAAGGGTGAAGTTCATTGAGAAGAGAAGTGAGAATAGTTTGTGCTGTGTCCTGGGCAAAAACCAGATTGGCGGGGATGAAGAGTGAGGGTGGAGTCTAGATGAGAGGTCAGCTGGATAAAGACCAGTTTCTCCAGAGGTTTAGAGAGGAAAGGAAAGTTGGAAATGGGGCACGAGTTGGCTGGGATAGACGGGTCCAAGGAAGGTTTTTTGAGGATGGGCCGGATAATGGCGTTCTTCCAGGGGGCAAGAAAGAGACTGGAGGAGAGGCTGAAGTTGAAGATAGAGAGGAAGAGAGGAAAAAATGCATGGGGTGGTTCACTGAGCTAAGATGAAGGGATGGGGTTGAGCTGACAGGTGGTTTTGTGAGAATTGGAAAATGCTCTGGTCAGCTCAATAAGGTAAACTGGGCGGAAAGCAGACCAGCAGTGAGAGAGGGAAGGATTCACAGGAGAGGATGCAGGGGAGAAGGAAAGGAAGGCTGGGGATGCGGGTGGGGATGGGGAAGGGGAAAGAGGGGAGGGACAGGCAGGGAAAGAGGAATGGAGGGCCTGGACCTTATCGCTATAGAAGGTTGCTGGGGGGCATGGTCGGGGGGGGGTGACAGGGGGAACTGAGGAGATGCGAGTGTGAGGGGCTGAGAGGGAAAGGAGAACAGAATAGAGCTGGTGGGAGGAATTGGAGGAGGAGGAGGAGATAAGAGTGGTGTAGTAGGACTGTTTGACAGCATGTATAAAGGAACGATAGTGGGAGTGACAACAGCGGAAGTGGGTCAAGGAATCCTAGGAAAGGCGCTTGTGCCAAAAGCGCTCAGCACAACGGAGGTGGGCACAGTGGGGAAGGAGGCTGTGGTGGTACCAGGGTTGGCAGTTGGGCTGAATATGATGAGGGACTGAGAGATGTGGGGTGAGGGTATCAAGAGCAGAGGACAGAGTAGAATTCCAGACATGGACTTGGCGGTCAGGAGAGAGGGTATCTGAGGGGGGAAATTGTTGTAGGGTGTTGGGCGTAATGTGACGGGAGAGTGAGGAGGAGGGGGGGGGGCCTGGCAGGGGGTCTAGGCGGAAGGGAGAGTAATATGACATAGGAGACAGAAGTGGTCTGACCAGGGAACTGGGAAGAAGGACAAAGCAGAGGGAATAAAGGGGGAAGCACGGAGGGAGATCACGAGATCAAGGGTGTGACCAGCAAAGTGATTGTGGAAGAGAATGTGCTGGAGAAGAGACAAGTCAGAAAGGAGGGCGTGGAAGAGGAATCTGGATGAACATTAAAATCTCAGGCGAAAATGAAGAACAGCATGTAACAGGGGATTGAGGGAGCATGCACAATCATTATAACATTAGAACTTATTTTACAATGAACTTATGATACGATAACAAGAGGTTGCTATACTTGGTGTAGGGCTAGATGTCAGGTAGCTGATTATGGGTGGGGGAGGAGATGGGGATGATTGACAAGAGTGGCAGATGTTCCTGTTTGGAATCAGTTGGAGGGGATATTCCATAGTGCTCTTCGAAGAGGTGTATCTTGAGGTATTTTTTGAAGACTTTATGTGAATAGATGCTCCGTGGTGTAAGAGGTAGAGAGTTCCATAGGGTGGGAGCATAAAGTTCCAAGGCTCTCATACAGGTGCGTTGTGTGCTCTTACATATTTGAGGTGGGAGGAGAAGGCTGAGCGTGCTCTATCTGCGTGCTCTGTCTGATTGGGGTTTGGGTGTCTGATGAGCATTTGGAGATGCTCAAATGCGGTGTTAATAAGTGCCTTATGGATAATAGTGAGAACTTTGTGTTTGATTCTTGATGCTATGGGAAACCAATGGAGGGAGTTTAGTATGGGGGTGATATGGGTATGTCTGGTGGTTCTGGCAATGGTGCGTGCTGCTGTGTTTTGGGCTAGCTGTGGAGGGGCGATGGTAGTTTTGGAAGTCCTTGAAGGATGGAGTTGCAGTAGTCAAGCAAGGGTAGCCTGGCAGACTGAGCGAAAGTTCTTAGATGAGAGGGGGGGACATAGGTTACAGAGAGTTCTGAGCTTGAAGGAGATGTTCTTAGTGGTATTCTTTATATGTGGATGAAAGTTAAGTTGGTGATTCAGAATTTAACTTGTATTTGACCTGTAGTTTGTGTCTTCAATTTTTATGAATGGGGGAGGGGGTGGTACAAAATTGGGGTCCTTGGTCACATGGAGGATCTCGGTCTTGTTGAAATTAACTGCCAAGTTATGGAATTGCATATAAGATGGCCTGTCGGTGCACAATGCTTGGAAAGTTTCAAATAGGATTCTATACTGCAGACGATAAGCCACCACTAGCAACCAATGACATTACATCAGCAGTGCTGTCACAAGGTCAAAAAGGCATGCTCCTACCAATCATGTGATTGCCATGTTCTGGATCAACTGTATCCTTTGCAGCAATACCTAAGACAGATCACTGTATAAAGCATTCTAGTAGTACAGTTTACATAAGAACATAAGAAATGCCATACTGGGTCAGACCAAGGTCCATGAAGCCCAGTATCCTGTTAACAACAGTGGCCAATCCAGGTCACAGGTACTAGGAAGGTTCACAAAAAGGCACACAAGTTCCACAATGCTTGTCCCAGGGCAGACAGTGGATTTCCCAGGTCCTCTTTAATAATGGTTTATGGACCTTTCCTCCAGGAATTTCTCCAAACCTTTTTTAAACCCAGCTACACTAACAGCTTTTACTACATCCTCCAGTAACGAATTCCAGAGTTTGATTAGTTGAGTGAAAAAATGTTTTGTCTTATTAGTCTTAAATGAGTTACACTATATTGCATGTTCCCTAATATTTTTACTTTTTGATAAACAACCGATTTACTTTTACCTGTTCTACGCTATTTATAAACCTCTATTATGTCTCTCCTCAACCATCTCTTTTCCAAATTGAAGAGCCTTACCCTTTTAAGCCTTTCCTCATAGGAGTATCCTTCCATCCCCTTTACCTTTTTGTTAACTCTTCTCTGTACCTTTGCTAATTCTGCTATATCCTTTTTAAAGATATGGTGACCAGAATTGCACACAATATTCAAGGTGCGTTCGCACCATGGATTGATACAGAGGCATTATAATATCTTTGTTTTTATTCTCCATTCCTATCATTCTGTTTGCTTTGTTGGCCGCTGCTGCAAACCAGGAAGAAGATTTCAATGTATTATCCATGATAATACTGAGGTTATCAATAACATGATTATTAAAGTTTGCAAGTCTTTCATCAACAGCAAAAAAATTAAGTCTTTACCACTGCCGAGAACCTGGGCTTCCAGGAAAGGCTTGAATCTAAAACTCACCTCTAAAACTTTAATATAAACCGTGTGTTTCACCATAGAATCCTGCAATCTAGGGGAAAGTGTTTAAAACACAAGAAGATTGTGAAAAAATGTAAAAAGACCTTGATAAATTGGGAGAATGGGCATCCAAATGGAGGGTAAAATTTCATGTGGAGAAGTTCAAAGTTATCTACCAGGGAAGAACAATCCAAACTATGGCTACATGATGCAAAGTTCCACATTAGGAGCTACCACCTAAGAAAAGGATCTACAGTAGGCTTCATCGTGGATAATACATTGAAACTCCTTGCCCAGGGAGTGTGATTTTTCATTGGGGGAGCAGACGCAGCTGTTTTTGGAGCTGCGGGATCAGTGCAACAGGTGTCCGGAGGTACTGCTGTGATCGGGCAGGCACACGGAGGACGGCTCCGGTGTGAAGGACCGCTCCCTCTGCATCTATATTACCCGGAAGCTCCCTTATGCGGCCGCATGTCGCGGCCTGCATGACGTGTCCTAAGGGGCGTGTCACAAGGGGCAGGATACGCCCCTTTGGCGCATCTGAGGAACTGAGGTCTGAGTTACATAAGAACATAAGATATGCCATACTGGGTCAGACCAAGGTCCATCAAGCCCAGTATCCTGTTTCCAATAGTGGCCAGTCTAGGTCATACATAGAAACATAGAAACATGATGACAGAAAAAGACCACAAGGCCCATCCAGTCTGTCCTTCCATAACAACAACTACAACAGTCCACTTTTTACCTTTAGAGATCCTCTGTGTTGGTCCCATGCTTTTTTGAATTCAGTTACTGTCCTCATCTCTACCACCTCCACTGGGAGACTATTCCACGGATCCACTACTCTTTCCGTAAAGAAATATTTCCGCATATCACTCCTGAATCTATCTCCCTTCACCCTCATCCCATGTCCCCTCGTCGCAGAACTTGCTTTCAATTGAAAGAGGCTCTCTCCCTGAACATTTATGCCACGGAGGTATTTAAACATCTCAATCATATCACCTCTATCCCGCCTTTCCTCTAAGGTGTACATATTAAGATCCTTAAGTCTGTCCTCATATGCTTTATAATGAAGACTACTAATCATCTTAGTAGCAACCCTCTGCACCGACTCCATCCTGTTCACATCCTTTTGAAGGTGCGGTCTCCAGAATTGCACACCATACTCCAAATGAGGTCGCACCAAAGACTTATACAGAGGCATTATCACCTCCTTTTTTCTGCTAGCCATTCCTCTCCGTATGCACCCAAGCATCCTTCTAGCTTTTGCCGTCGCCTTTTCTACCTGTTTAGCTACTTTAAGATCATCGGACACAACTACGCCTAGGTCCCGCTCTTCTTTAGTGGACAAAGTACTTCACCTCCTATGCTGTATTGCTCCCTTGGATTGCTGCAGCCCAAATGCATGACCTTACATTTTTTAACATTAAATCCCAGCTGCCAAATTCTAGACCATTCTTCAAGCTTAGCTAGATCCCTCCTCATGTTATCTACACCTTCCTGTGTGTCTACTTTATTGCAGATTTTGGTATCCCCAAAAGACACAGGCTCCACAATGCTTGTATTGGGTCAAGCATCGATATCCTGGGTCCCTTTTTAATAATGGTTTATGGACCTTTCCTCCAGGAATTTGTCCAAACCTTTTTTAAACCCAGCTACACTAACAGCTCTTACTACAACCTCCGGTAACAAATTCCAGAGTTTGATTACACGTTGAGTGAAAAAATATTTTCTCTTATTCGTCTTAAATAGTTTACCCTGTAGCTTCATTGCATGTCCCCTAGTCTTTCTATATTCTGATAGCGTAAACAATTGATCTACGTTTACTCGTTCCACTCCATTCATTAATTTATAGACCTCTATCATATCTCCCCTCAGCCGTCTCTTTTCCAGGTTGAAGAGCCCTAACCTTTGTAGACTCTCTTCATAGGAGTAGCCTTCCATCCCCTTTACCATTTTGGTGGCTCTTCTCTGTACCTTTTCTAATAACGCTATATCCTTTTTAAGATACGGAGACCAGAATTGCACACAATATTCAAGGTGCGGTCGTACCATGGAACGATACAGAGGCATTATAATATCCTTTGTTTTATTTTCCATTCCTTTCCTTATGATACCTAGCATTGTATTTGCTTTCTTGGCCTCTGCTGCACACTGGGCGGAGGGCTTTAACATGTTATCCTCGATGACTCCTAAATCTTTTTCCTGGGTGGTGGTTCCCAATGTGGAACCTTGCATTGTGTAACCATAGAGTGGGTTGTTCTTTCCTAGGTGCATAACTTTGCACTTGTCCACATTAAATTTCATCTGCCATTTGGATGCCCAGTCTTCCAATTTATCCAGATCCTCCTGCAGTTTTCCATAGTCCTCTTGGGTTTTAACAACTTTAAACAGTTTTGTGTCGTCTGCAAATTTGATAACCTCACTCGTTATTCCCTTTTCTAGGTCATTTATGAATATGTCACAAAGTAGCGGACACAGTACAGATCCCTGGTGTACACCACTATTCACCTTTTTCCATTGGGAAAATTGGCCATTTAGCCCTACCCTCTGCTTTCTATCTTTTAACCAGTTCCTGATCCACAATAGTACACTGCCTCCTATCACATGACTTTTTAGTTTTGCCAAGAGTCTCTGATGAGGGACCTTGTTAAAGGCTTTCTGAAAGTCCAGATACACTATATCAACCGACTCACCTTTGTCTACCTGTTTATTCACACCTTCAAAAAAACATATCAGATTAGTAAGACAAGATCTTCCTTGTCTAAAGCCATTGTTGGCTGTCTCCCATTAGGCCATGACTATGTGTTTATGTTTATGTTTATTACATTTGATATACCGCTCAGGCCAAGAAGCATCAGAGCGGTTTACAATCCTACATTTATGTTATGGAAAATAAGAAAAGAATGCCATTAATAAGATAGGACAGAGTAGGAGAAACAGATAGACAAAGAGATAGCAAAGATAGGAGAAAACAGAACAGCAGACTACCTTCACAAACTACAGGCATGACAAATAGACTCACAATTTCTGTATGATTTTAATCCTTCGCCACGGACCCCGCCTAAGGGCCATGCCAAAGGGCCCTCTGGCGAGGCCCTCAGGCGCAGGCGCGCCTCTGGAGCGGCGGTTTAAATGCCGGTGAGCAGGGCAGTTGCTAGGCAGTCTGTGAGGTGAGGAGAGGTTCCCGCCCACACACCAAGATGACATCAGCTGCATAATCTACATGCTGCGTAATTTTGTTCTTGATAATGGTTTCTACCATTTTCCCTGATACTGATATCAGGCTCACCGGTCTGTAATTTCCCGGATCACCCCTGGAACCCTTTTTAAAAATTGGCGTTACATTGGCGATCCTCCAATCTTCAGGTATTACAGATGATTGTAATGAAAGTTCACAGATTACTAATAGCAGGTCTGCAATCTCATATTTCAGTTCTTTCAACACTCTTGGATGTATACCATCCGGTCCAGGTGATTTGCTACTATTCAGTTTATCAAGTAGTTGTAATACACCTTCCCGGTATAGCGATATTTCTCTCAATTCCTCTGCAGTATCACCTTTAAATACCACTTCAGTCTTGGGAAACATCCCTACATCTTCCTCAGTAAAGACCGAAGCAAAGAATTCATTCAGTCTCTCCGCTATACCTTTGTCTCCTTTTACTGCCCCTTTTACCCCTCTATCATCTAACGGTCCAATTGACTCTCTCACAGGCCTTTTGCTATGAATGTACTTGAAAAAGTCTTTGTTTCGTGTTTTTGCTTCCCCGTAGCAAGTTCCTTCTCAAATGCTCGCTTTGCCTTCCTTATCAATGCTTTGCATTTAACTTGCCAGTGCTTGTGCTGTTTCCAGTTTTCTTCATTTGGCTCTTTTTTCCATTTCCTGAAAGATGCTTTTTTGGCAGCAACAGCCTCTCTGACCTCACCTTTAAACCATGCTGGCAGTTTTTTGGACTTTCTTCCACTCTTCTTAATGCGTTGAATACAGCTGGTCTGGGCTTCCAGGATAGTATTTTTAAACAACACCCAAGCTTGATGTAGGTCTTTAACCTTTGCAACCGCTCCTTTTAGTTTTTTCTTAACTATATTCCTCATTTTATCATAGTCTCCCTTTCAAAAGTTAAAAGGTAGTACTGTGGATTTCTTTACTATCCCTCCTCCACTAATTAAATCAAACACGATCATGCTATGATCACTATTGCCAAGTGGTCCCAACACCCTTATTTCTTGCACCAGATCTGGTGTTCCACTAATGACTAGGTCCAGTATGGCTTCCCCTCTGGTCGGTTCATGAACTAGCTGCTCCAAGAAGCAGTCATTTATTTCATCTAGAAACTTTATCTCCCTAGCATGTCCTGCCTTGACACTGACCCAGTCGATACCGGGGTAATTGAAATCACTCATCGTTACTACTCTGCTGTAACTTTTGTTAACTTCCTTGATCTCCTTAAGCATTTCATCATCCATTTGTTCATTCTGGCCAGGCGGTCGATAGTACACCCCCACTGCCATCACCTTCCCCTTCATACATGGAATTTCAATCCATAGAGATTCTGCAGCAAATTTTGTTTCCTGCAAAACTTTAATCCTTTCTGACTCAATGCCCTCCCTAGCATAGAGTGCAACCCCTCCTCCAATTTGATCAGTTCTATCATTACGATATAGTTTGTATCCAGGTATCACAGTGTCCCACTGGTTATCCTCCTTCCATCATATCTCTGAGATTGCAATCATATCTAACCTCTCATTTAGTGCTATATATTCTAACTCTCCCATCTTATTGTTTAGACTTCTAGCATTTGCATACAAGCATTTCAGAGACTGTATTTTATTAATATTAATCTGGCTATTGGTAAACATGGGTAATTTGGAATCTTTACGCTCTGTCTGCACCATACTCAAGGGCATTTGGGCTACTTTACTCTTTTTTGGAACCTCACTGCTTTCGTTAATATCCTTCAAGGATACCTTCTTCCGAACCATGCGCTCTTGGTCGACTGTCGGCTTTCCCCTATTTTCTAGTTTAAAAGCTTCTCTATCTCCTTTTTAAAGGTTAATACCAGCAGTCTGGTTCCACCTCGGTTAAGGTGAAGCCCATCCCTTCATGGGTAAAAGGAAAGCAAAGTTGACTGCAAAATCTGGAGCCAAGGAGCAAGGAGGTAAGATGGTGGGTCACATGGACAAACATTTGACTTCCCTGCTGCCTGCTGTATTGTCACTGGAAGGGGCTTCTTTGAGCTCTCATTCTCGGTCACCACCGCCGTTTCCTCAGCTCCCTTTTTCGTCTACCCATTCGGATTTGTCCCCAGAGGCTTGTCCTCCAATCCCTAAGCCTGTGTCGCCAGTTGTATCTGATGCTTTGACTTCTACTCCCCAAGCTGGGGAAGTAACTCTTATGGATATTTGGTCTGCTATTCATAATATTGATAGCAGATTGTCCACAATGCTGTTGGTAAAATGCAATCTACTGATAAGCAATTAAATTCCTTGGCCAAGATCTTGGCCCGTACTGATTCTCAGCTCCAGTCCTGTTCTGATAATGATACAGCTTTAATGCGAGATTCCTTAGCTTTTTCCTATAGGTTAGAGGTTCTTGAGAATCAGTCTCGGGCCAAGAACTTGCGTTTCCTGAATTTTCCTGTCACACATTTGCTGTCTTCTGATATTTTGTTAAAGAAATATTTTACTGAAGTGCTAAAGTTAGAGGGAAACTTAGACATTACCCATATGTACTACCTTTCTCCTAGATCCCTTTCTTCAGATAAGGATAAGGATCTATCCTCTGAGTCAGATTTCTCGGTAGGGCAGGATCTTACTGCTTTTCTTGAAGATTCTGCGGATGTCATTTCCAAACGTGGTGACCTTTGGTTCTGAATCCATTAAGTTACTTGTCCTGTGGGCTTATTTTAAATACCGAGAAATCTCATTTTGTGGCCAAAAAATTCAAGTTTTTCCGGATGTTGGCAGGGCTGCCCAGATCAGGCGTAAGCTTTTTCTGGCACTGAAAGACTGAGTAGTGGCGTTGGGGGCCTCTTTTTTCTTAAAATGTCCCTGTAGTTGTATACTTACTTTTGAGGGACAAACTTTTGTATATACTGATGTTTCTCAATTACAGTTCTTTTTGTCTGAAAAGGAAGTTGCTGAGGGTTAGGGTGGTGAGATAAATGTTCCCCACTGTGGAGTTTATTGCTCCTGTTTTCCTACATTATTTTCGATTTGCCTTAAATTGAAATCACTTTTCCTTGATGTGGGTTTTGATGTGTTACTTTTTTGCTTGAATCATTATGATATGTTTATCATGAATATGTTGCCTATAAGTGTGTCTTTATTCAAGAAAACTTAAATAAAAATTAAAAAAAAAAGAAACTCCTTGCCCAGTATGTCTAAGGAAGCAAATAGAATGCTAGGAATCATAAGGAAAGTAATGGAGAGTAAAGCACAGTTACTTACCTGTAACATGTGATCCCTGGGAACAGCAGGAATAAGTCTTCACTTATGGGTACGTCGGTACCGACGGAGCCTGCGCAGGAACGCTCCCCAGCGTCCAAAAAGAAAGCTTTTAGGAGCATCCCACGCGCATGCGCGCTGCCTTCCCGCCCATTTACTTCCCTCTCATCAGTTGGGTTTGTAGCTGAGACCAAAGGAGGGAAGTAGACAAATTAGAGAGAAAAGGAGAGAGATAGAGAGAGAGAGAACAACTCCTAGGGGAGGTGGGTGGGTTGTGAAGACTTATTCCTGCTGTTCCCAGAGATCACCTGTTACAGGTAAGTAACAGTGCTATCTCCAGGAACAAGCAGGAATGAGTCTTCACATATGGGGACTCCCAAGCTAAGATGCCTGGAGGAGGCCCCAGCATGTTGCAAATCTAAAGATGGGCCATGCTTATCCCTCAAACCTCAGGCATCCAAGAGATGGAGGGTAGGAGTTGAACTGGAAAACAAAAAAGAGGTGCTGTGGAACAGCTTGACTAAACAAGGTATCCAGAAGGGAGTCCTTGTGTAAATCATAAATATTAGGAAAAATATTGAGTCCCAATTTTCAAGGATGGATCTCACTTAAAAATATTGCAAAAATACTTGTTGAGGGTAATATGGGTCTGTGGTTGAGAGCCAGTGTATTATCCTCACAGAAATTCCCTCAATGTGAAGTAGAGGGAAAAAATAAATTTTGCAATACAGGAAGAGATGAGAAGCCTTAATGGCCAGAAGTAATCCCAGAAGAAAGTACTGGGGGAGTTCAATGAGGTTGGACTTTGGAGAAATAGCTAAAGCTTCTGTAAAGTCCAAAAAATGGAACTTCTTGTCCTTGGAGCAGAATAAGGTCCTAGGAAAGAGTGGAGATAATCTGACTAGTTTGGATGAAAAGGTAGAAATACCCTTTGCAGAAAAAAGGGGCTAGGTCTTTAAGACCCCCTTTATTCCAATGAAAGACAAAGACATTTGTACTAGTCATTAAGCCTCCAATTTCTTGAAGATCAGTAAAGTCTTTCATAAGTGATGTCACTTATGATAATGACCTTACACGTAGAGCTTCAGATGTGACGTAACCTAACAGGTAACGGTAAAAGAAGGTAATTCCTAATTTACCATTGAAATTGGTTGTCCATTGAGTTTTATGGTATGCTGGTACAGCATTAATATGGACAGTAAACAAATCTTTCAAAGTCAGATGTTGTATAGAGATTGACCGAATAACAAGAAGGATTAAGACCTACTTGAGAATATTGATGGAGAATCTCTGTCTGATTAATATGGAGAAAGTTTTCTGGAAAAACTGGTATTATGTTTTTCACTTACAGGGATAGGACTAGACTTTTTGAAAAGATCTAGCCCCTAAAAAAAAAACCAGGTTTCGAGACGCATGTGAATGAGTGCAGAGGAGATCTTTAGTCTTAAGACAGCAAGTCTGGATCCTTCTATAACTTCAAATAGTAGCTGGATAGAAAGACGCAATATAAGGGGATACCATGTTTGCCTCTCTATGAGGGCAATATGAGTATCATGTGTTCTCTTGTTCAACATAAGATAACATGAAGTATAGGAAAATAGAAGGAAAGTATTGAATAAGGACCAACTGCAGTGAAAAGAATGCATCCCTGTTATGGAAGTTCCAGTGAGATGTGGAACAAACCAGGGAATTGTGCAACTTTCTGCGCTTTCACGTGGTCTAAACCCTGATTACCCTTTCTTAAAAGGAAATTTTAAGGAATATGGTAAGAGTGGGAAAAACCAGTCATGTAGGAGCATGACTGGCAGCCCTTCTTAACCATCTGGAGGCTACCTACTAGGAGTAGCTCTGAAGCTCTCTGGCAAAGGCCCACAGTTGCAGAGCTTTGTTGTATAATTGCAGAGAGCATGTTGTAGGTTGCTTAGATCTGGCTGTTGAATTGCCAGAGTGCAACCCAATCTATTCTGTTGGAGCCAAAGAGAACTGAAGATAAGAACATAAGAACATAAGATATGCCATACTGGGTCATACCAAGGTCCATCAAGCCTAGTATCCTGTTTCCAACAGTGGCCAATCTAGGTCATGCGTACCTAGCAGTTTCCCCAAAAGACACAGGTTCCACAATGCTTGTACTGGGTCAAGCATTGATATCCTGGGTCCCTTCTTAATAATGGTTTATGGACTTTTCCTCCAGGAACTTGTCCAAACCTTTTTTAAACCCAGCTACACTAACAGCCTTAACTACATCCTCCGGTAACAAATTCCAGAGTTTGATTACACGTTGAGTGAAAAAATATTTTCTTTTATTAGTCTTAAATAGTTTACCCTGTAGCTTCATTGCATGTCCCCTAGTCTTTCTATATTCTGATAACGTAAACAATCGATCTACGTTTACCCGTTCCACTCCGTTCATTAATTTATAGACTTTTATTTATTTATTTACATTCTCTTATATACCGCGCTATTCTGCATCAGTGCGGTTTACATTGAACAAACTGAAATTACATTGAACAGGGCATTCTAACTTGGAGATAACTATTTTACAGGGAACATGGGCTATGGAGGGTTAAGTGGCTTGCCCAAGACCACAAGGAGCACCACAAGGAACACCACAAGGAGTACCTTCTATCATATTTCCCCTCAGCCGTCTCTTTTCCAGGTTAAAGAGCCCTAACCTTTTTAGCCTTTCTTCATAGGAGTATCCTTCCATCCCCTTTACCATTTTGGTGGCTCTTCTCTGAACCTTTTCTAATAACGCTATATCCTTTTTAAGATAGGGCGACCAGAATTGCACACAATATTCAAGGTGCGGTCTCACCATGGAACGATATAGAGGCATTATAATATCTTTTGTTTTATTTTCCATTCCTTTCCTTATGATACCTAGCATTCTCTATTTGCTCTCTTGGCTGCCGCTGCACACTGGGCCGAGGGTTTTAACATGTTATCCACAATGACGCCTAAATATTTTTCCTGTGTGGTGGTTCCTAAAGTGGAACCTTGCATCGTGTAACCATAGTTTGGGTTGTTCTTCCCTAGGTGCATAACTTTGCACTTGTCCACATTAAATTTCATCTGCCATTTTGATGCCCAGTCTTCCAATTTATCAAGATCCTCTTGCAATTTTCCACAATCCTCTTGGGTTTTAAAAACTTTAAATAGTTTTGTGTCGTCTGCAAATTTGATAACCTCACTCGTTATTCCACTTTCCAGGTCATTTATGAATATGTCAAGATGGCTAAGAATAGTAGACAGGCCTGATGCCTGCAACAATAAATAGTCCAAATGGGTTCTGGCCCTCTTTGGAAATATTTGTTATTAAGGCTGCATAAAAAGTTAGGTCCCATAGATTGGAAAGGACCGACAGACATAACTTGGAGTAGTGATACCCAATTTCTGTCCAAAAATCTGCCTTAAAAAAATATCTGAGAAGAAGATGAACCGCAAAGGGGGAGAAAGCTCTGTATAGAAACTACTTACTGGAGTAGGTATTGAAGAAAATCCTATGGTTTAGAGAATAAACCCTCCAGTTGATTAGTAGTACTCTTAGAGACTGAATGTCTGGGCTAAGATGGATAGAAAGTAATACAGAGTTGAGAAGACTTACAATTTGGTAAGTCTTTGAAGAGATAGGGTCCCCTTTCAGTTAAAAGTATGAGATATCCTCATACAGGAAACTGTCAAGGTGAACGGTATAGCTCACCTTGTTATTAGTTGTTAGCCCTCCTTTTGTTTTAAAAGGAGAAACCTGTTATCTCTGGGGTATGATAGTCCTTAATAGCTCTTAGAGCTAAAAGGATAGATTTCTCTTGAAGCAAGAGATTCATGCCCAGAGTCAAGGATTGAGTCAATGTATGACTGATATCTCAGCATGAATGAGATGAATTTTAGATGCTTCCGTTAAAGGGAAGTAGGCTCAAAGGTTCTAAACCTCACACAGAAAAAGTGAATAAAAACATCAGAAACCCTGCGACTGCTGGGTTTGCTGAGCCTGTTGAGGTTTTGATTTTCTTAGCCTGGTGTGATGTTGCCCATCTGTGGAAACATCTGCATAATGGGTAGAAGATGGATAAAACCTTTTTCCCCTAGGGGGATAAAGCCTTTTAGGAGATTTTTTATTAGCTGGGATAGAGGAAAGTTTTGACAATCCTCTGAAAGCAATATTATCAGTGTTTAACTGATTAGCTTGAAATAAAACATCCTTGTTAAAGGGATTTTCACCAGTACAATGAGTATTCCCCAGCCTTTCTTGTACCCATCTGTCCAAGTCTGAAGCTTGGAGCCAGGCCATGCGTCGGGCTCCTATGGCTATAGCAGAAGTTCTGCTAATAGACTCAAAATAGTCCAGGGAAGCATGATTAAGGAACCTAGAGATATTTTGAGCATGATTGACTAGTAAAAAATAGTCTGCTCTTTTATGCTCTTGAAAAGAAGGGTTCAAAAGCTTTAAGCTCTTTGTGACCTTTTCAAGAGATAATCCCATATAGAAAATATATGAGATAATTCTTGCTGAAAGCAGTGATGCCTGGAAGCATCGACGTCCAAAGGCATCTAAAGTTTTAGACTCACGACCTGGCGGATAAGAAGAGTGCTTTTTTGCACTCTTAATACGCCTCATTGCTGATTCTACAACAATAGAATGATGAGGAAGTTGAGTCTTTTGAAAACCTGGAGAAGATGGCACCTTCTACATAGAGTCAAGTGTCTTAGAATGTGGTGATACCGTTAAAGGAGTTTCCCACATCTTTTTTTTTTTTTTTTTTTCATAAAGTTTTTTATTGAAGTCACCACAGCATACAAAACGAACAAACAACAGTTAACTCCCCCCAGCAGTGCACAACATACCACCACGGGAAACATTGTAATATCCCTTGAGCCTAATAGTGAGTAATTACAAACTTCTAGTACAGACAGTGGGCACTAACAGCCCAGGCTCAAAGGGAGGCAGAAAGCAGACAACAAGAAAGCGAATAAGAAACATATATAAGCAAGCAAGTGTAGAAGGTCTGTCCACCCCTGAGGACAATCCATAGCAACGCCCGATCCCAAAGTACCATCCAAACTCTAGACCCAAGCCCCCCATACTAGGAAAACCTCCCATCAAGAAGGGAGAAGACCAAGGGGTAGTAACTATCCTCCCAGGAACTAGGGACTTCCTTTACTCCCCCCCTCCCCCCTTCCCCCCTCCCCTTCCCCTCCCCCCTCCCATGAAGAAAAAGACGAGGAAGAAAAAGAAGCAGCCCAATCCCACCCTCCCACCCCCCCTCACCACTATCGTCCTGAACAGCACCATACACTCTCACACACGACCACAACAATACACTATCACAACAACGCTAACTTGCACCGCACAAGGAGGTAAGGGGCAAGAAGTCAGAGGAGAGAAACTCGAGAAACGCGAGGAACAAGATCACTCTGCGGTTCATCCCCAGCAACCAAACCAATGCCATCCAATCCCGTGCACTATAAGTTCAGGCTTAGGCCCCTCCTACCCTCAGACTGATGCCACGAGCCTAGCCGTGGCCCTCACATCATGATATTTAACCTAGCACTTTACCCACCGACTAGAAGAACAGACATTAACCACCTCACAGGGGCAAGAATTTACTCCAGAGAGTATTCAGCTGACACTGCTTGCCACGTACTTCGGACGTCAGCTTCTCCATACGAAAAATATCCCAGACCTTAATTAACCACTCGGCTTGCATGGGAACCTCGCGTCGCTTCCAAAAACGACTAACCACCGAACGAGCGGCCAACAACAGGCATTGAGCAAGGCGGGTGAGCTCACTGGACGGCAGGGCCACACGAACATACCCCAAAAGGCAGTGTTCCACATCACAGGGGAGGGGAATCTCCCAACTTTTGCGCCATCAGATCACAGACCTGCCTCCAAAAGAACTGAATCGCCGAACATTCCCACCACATATGCGCAAAGGTGCCCACCTTCCCGCATAACCGCCAGCACAAGGGATCGGCC
Source organism: Ichthyophis bannanicus (assembly GCA_033557465.1). Taxonomy (NCBI): domain Eukaryota; kingdom Metazoa; phylum Chordata; class Amphibia; order Gymnophiona; family Ichthyophiidae; genus Ichthyophis; species Ichthyophis bannanicus. The sequence goes on along the minus strand of CM066051.1, from coordinate 22,138,283 downwards.
ACCCTTCCCCACCGGTGGAGATCAATGGGGACTACTGACATCCGCCAGACAATCCGAAGCTGGGTATTGACTAGTGAAAGAGAAATCGAGCATTTTTGCGCATATTGAAACACCTCCTCCCAGAAATTCTCCTCTGGGGGCTGTACTAGTTCCTCCCACCTCAAGCACCTCTGGGAGACTGGAGTGACCTGGGCCACCGCGAACTCCAGTGCTCGGTATAACTTAGCGAGCATCCCTCTACCAGAACGAGCCAGGAAAAGAAGTATCTCCCAAGGCTCCGGAACTAAAGCTGCCGCCACTCTCAACGGCGGGGCCGTAAAGCATGAACAGCATTGCAGAAACTGATAATCAGAAAGCGAGCAACGAAGTCTAGATTCCATCTCTTCCTTTGAACACTTAGGTAAGAGTCCACGCAGCGAAGATAGCTGCAGGGTACTCAAAGCACGCTGTAGTCCTGGAGCCAGACTACGCACGAAGGCGAAAGTACCTAATGAAGCACAAGGCGACCACACCGAGGACCTACCCACTTTAGTGCATATCTTGCGCCAGGCCGTCCCAACCGGGCCTAGGAAAGGATGCCTACGAATCAGCCCACACATCTGCGCATCTCCTACAAAGGGCAGTGCTGTTAGCGAAAATGGAGCCACATACGCGGCCTCAAGATGCACCCATCCCGGAGCCCCCTCCAGACGCCATATGGGGATAGCATTTAGACATGCACATAGATAGTAAAGCTCAAAATCTGGGAGACCTACCCCCCCTCCCATGCTAGGTCTCATGTTACCCCAGCTCAGTCTCGGTCTTTTCCCCTGCCAAATGAATTGCATAAGTATACGACGTAAGCGGAGGAAGAACCCCCTAGGAATGGAAATCGGGAGCTGCTGAAACAGAAAAAGGATTTTGGGCAAGAGCAGCATCTTGATGGTATTCACCCTTCCCAGCCAGGAAACCGAAAGCCGCTGCCAAGCCCCCGTTTCCATGGTAAGTGCCGCTAGAAGTGGGTCATAATTATGTGCAAAGAGATCCTCCAATTTCTGAGGAATCTGGATGCCTAGATACTTAAAGCCCGTACCCAGCGAAAACCCCGTGTCTCCCCCTAACTGACATGTCCCCCGCAAAGCTACGCAAGGCATAAGAACCGACTTCGAAAAATTAACCGTATAACCTGACAATCTAGAGAAATCTGTCAGGATCTCAATCACCTCCGGAAGAGTGGAGGCTGGTTCTCGAAGAAAGATTAGCGTATCATCCGCATAGAGGGAAACCACGTGACACTGCTTTGCCAAGGTGATGCCTAAACGAGCCTCCCGCATCCGCAATTGTACTGCCAGAGGCTCTAAAGCTAATGCAAAGAGGAGGGGCGAGAGAGGACACCCTTGCCTGGTCCCTCTTTCCAGGGAAAACGGCGCCGACACAAACCCATTCACCTGCACCTGACTCGATGGGGCCGCGTATATTGCCGAAATCCACGCCAGAAAGGAGGGCCCCAGTCCCATGTATCTCAGTACTCCAAAAAGGTACCTCCATTCAACCTTATCAAAGGCCTTCTCGGCGTCCAATGATAAAACTCCATAACTCCCCTCCAGCTGTCGCACTCCATGCAGGATGTTAATAAGACGCCGAACGTTATCCGACCCCTGTCGCCCAGCAACAAACCCAGTCTGGTCGGGATGCACCAACGTCGCTATCTTCGAGTTAAGACGTGCCGCGAGAACCTTAGCGAAAATTTTGTAATCAATGTTTAACAGTGATATAGGTCTGTAGTTACTAACCTGCGACGCATCCTTACCCTCCTTGGGAATCACTGTGATTAATGCTAAGCGTTGGGATTCGGGTAGCGCCCGACTCCGCAATATATCGTTGAATACCCTAGTTAGGACAGGAGCCAGAGGGTCCTCCAGGGATTTATAAAATTCGGCTGGAAGTAGATCCGGACCCGCTGCTTTCGCCGATTTCAGCTGCCTTATGGCCCTCCGCACCTCCGCAACCCCAATTTCGCTGTCCCAGAGCATTCCGATCCTCCTCCGACAACTGGGGCAAGGGAAGGCTTGACAAAAATTGGTCTATCACCGAGTTTTCCACTACCAGTTGAGCTGAGTACAGCTCCTTATAAAACTGAGCAAACCTCTCCGCTATCGCCCCAGACCTTAGCACCGGTTGTTGATTAGCATCTTTGACCGGCCCCACTCTACGCCGCGTTCGCTGCCGCTTTAACTGCCACAAGAGCAATTTGTGAGCTTTGTCACCATGCTCAAAAAAATGTCTCCGAGTCCTCAGCATAGCTGAAGAGATGTCAACTGTCTCCAGGGCCGCCAACTTACCACGCAACTCCGTTAGCTGGTTAGGAACCCGTGGCCTATCACCCCGCTTGTGCTGTCTCTCCAATACCTCAATTTGCGCTCTAAGATCCGCTTTCATCCGCTCCCCCCGCCTTTTACAGGATGCTGCCAGGGAAATGACCTGTCCCCTGACCACCGCCTTCCCGGCCTCCCAGAGTAGGGATGGAGAGATTCCGTCAATGTCATTGTGGGACAGGTACTCCTTCCAGCAACTCTCCAACTGCCCAACAAAGCCTTCAGTTTGCAATAACTGCCGGGGGAACGCCCACACTCTCGGTGGCGATTCAGACCCAGCTGGCTCCCAACTGAGCGCAATGTAATAATGATCAGAAGGGCCCGTCGTACCTATCTGCACCTGATCAAGCTGCCCGGAGAGTGATTGCGAGGTAAGCCACATATCAATACGCGAGTGCGTGTGATGAACTGTGGAGAAATACGTGTAATCTCTCTCCCCTGGATGGCGCGTACGCCACACATTCTCCAGCACCAGCGACGAGATCAGCTTAGAGAGCGCTTTAGATGCTCCAGACAACTTGTGCGGGCCCGAGGACCTATCTGCTGCTGAGAGAACACAATTGAAATCTCCTCCTATGATCATGTCCCCCGACACCTTAGCGGTTATGACCTCTAACAGACACTTTAAGGATCTCCCCACATCTGTCGGGGGAGCATACACATTCACCAAGGTGATGTCCGCCCCATTGAGTACACCGGAGATTATTAAGAAACGTCCCAATGGATCTTGGATCTGGTTAGTCATTTGGAACTGACAACTCTGAGCAAACAGAATCGCTACTCCCCTCTTGTGGGATGAGAAACCTGAGGAATAAACTGTAGGGAATCTACGGGACACCAGACAAGCATGTACTCTCCCGCGGCAGATGGGTCTCTTGAAGAAAGACAACATCCGCATGCGCTCTATTTAGCTCTGCCATCACCCTGCGTCTTTTAATCGGGTGGTGCAAACCTCACACATTCCACGATAACAACTTAACCATTATCTAAGAAGTCTCCTCGGAACTTCATGCGCCCGGTTTCCGGACTGCCCCGAATTTGTAGAAAACTAGGGCTTACCTCTATCCCACTCCCCCACCAAAGTACCATCCTCTCATTCAACCGACACAGTCCCCAAACACCCCTCAAAATCTTCCCCCTCCAGCTCCCGATCTCTCTTTGTGCCATCCATCTACCATCCTCAAACTGGTACAAACCCTCCCCCCCTCCCCTCCCCCCCACCCCCCTGCCCCCCTCTCCCACCCAGCCCCCTAGCCCCTCCCACCCTAAACTCCATCTCACAATCCCAACACCTGTTACTCTAACAAGGGACCGAGGTGTTAACCTGTCCCGTGCTTATCACGTGAGCAGAACAACTACCCACCTGGTGGGGACACTAAGGACTAAAGTTCTGCTACCACATCACTCCTCGCCTCCCTCCTCCCACCAGCTACCCCAAACCCCCATTGGAACTCAACAAAACAACATCCCATTAAACATCAACAACAATTGTCGTACGACACTCCCAAATCCACCCATGACACACTCCCCCCCACCGCCCCTTACAGCAGAGAGTAAGAGCCCACAAGAGAAGAAAGGAAAAAAAAAAAAAAAAAAACATCCTGCAGCCCAGTCCAATCGAAGAGCCACCCTCCACCTGACATCATGAAACCCCCAAGTCCACGGCCTATCCCATGCCCACCCAACTGGGAATTAAATAGAGCAATACTAGCAACAACATTACAGTCCATCACTCAAGGAGGTGCTGCGGTATCCATTCCGGCAGTTCCGCTTCCCTCTGCATCTGCCTCAGAAGAACTGCGAGACCTTGGCACTTTCCTCCTCTTCGGAACTGAGACCGCCCAGTCCTCCTTCGGCTTGCGGTGCGAGGAAGCTCGATCCCCACCTTGAAGAGAGTCCAAAAACCGTAGACACTCTGCAAGTTCCGAAATCCTCTTCTGGGACCCTTCCCACCCAAAACATAAGGAGAAGGGGAATCCCCAACGATACTGGATAGATCTCTTCTGCAGCTCCTGTGTTAACGGACGGAAGCTTTTCCGTCGCTCCAGCGTCCTTTGAGCTAAGTCCTGGAAGATCTGCACCTCATATCCCTTGAAAGCAAAGGATCGCTGTCCACGCGTGCTACGGAGGAGGGCCATCTTATCTTCAAAGAAAGAAAAGCAGGCCACTATAGGGCGTGGATGGGTAGTATTCGCTTTCCTGGGCCCCAATGTACGATGTGCCCTCTCCAATCTCACAGGTCGCTCTGCAGAGGGGACGCAAAATGCAAAAAGCTCCCGGACGATTTCTAGCGAGTTTTCCTGTCCCGTCGAACCTTCCGGGACTCCGAGAATACGCACATTACAACGACGTTGCCGGTTCTCAAAGTCCTCCTGCCGGTCTAGCAGCTCTCTAGACACCTGATCGAGCTTCCGCAGCTTGGATTGCGTTTCAATCGTAGAGTCCATTTGCTCTCCAATCAGGAGCTCAGCCTGAGAGATCCGATCATCAAGGCCTTTAATATCTGCGCGCACACCAGCGATTACTTTGGAGAAATCAGTGCGGAAGAGTTTAAGCTCTTGCAAAATCTCTGCCAAATCCTGCTTCGTTGCCAGGGTTGAAATCACTGCCTCTTCAATTACTCTGGGTGTTCCTTGATGATCCGCGTCAGGCGTGATTTTCGGAGGATCCTCCCCTGATCTGGAGAATTTAGACAGTGCTGAGGCATAGTTTTTTACTTTAGCCATCCTAATCAGTCAAGTAGGAGCGCAGCTACACCGTCTCCCAACTGCCTCTCTGCGAATTCACAGTATGCCCCTGTGCGCCCAGATTAGATTGCAGAGCGGGACACTTCCCCTCCAATCCTGCGGAATCTCTCACAAGTGGTGTGGGACCTCCAGGAGCTGCAGCTACTTCTGAGCAAAAACTACTATAAAAAACTTCATCTGGTGCTTAGTATTTGAAATCTCTGCAATGCCGCTTTTGGCCAGTAGGTGGGGCTCCAGGCTCATTTATCCAACTTTCTACTCTGGGGAAAGAATGCCAGCATCGTGAAAAACAAAAACAGAAACAAAACCTGCAAGCTGCCAATTTCCCCTGTACTCTCAGTACACCAGCACAGCACGAAGCAACAGGCTCCAGTAATTCACTGCTGCTGCTAGAGAGAGATCAACTTCTGCTTTCAGCCAAGATCAGTTCCAGGTGCACTCAAAGTCTGTGGCCCTTTAAGGGGGCGGATCCTGCGTTCCAGTGACGTGTACTTTCACCAACAGCCATCTTTAGAGCAGCACTCATGCGTTCCAGCCTCTAACTCTGACAGGGCTTCACTGGAGTACACAGGATTGCGTTTCACCCTTCCTTTCCCGCCACTGCTGCTGCACAGTCCTGCGTTCCAGTAAGTAACTTAGTGATTCAAGATGGCTATGCTGAACCACATGGCACTTAATGTTTCCCCGCTGACTTCCCCTTGCCCCACAGTCCCTGGTTACATGGGGTACTTGCACCGAAGCTCATCTTCAGTGTTAATTAATTGAAGTGAAATCTTCCGTTGCTGAAAGCTTGGCACCCGATCTCTCTCCTGCCCTTCTAAGTATGGTTATTTAAGATACTTGCTGTGCCTCCAGCCCTCAGTCGCAGCCCCTCGCATCTGTCTTGCAAGGAGCCAGTGTCATGTAGAGAAGTTCCGATCTGGCTCTCACTATCCCCTCGCTGCTGAATCGTGAGCCAGGCAGGCAGGCAGGCATCCCACATCCAGCACTACCCGGCAGCTCACCCTTCACCGGGCCGGTCCTGGCTAGCTCTTCTCTCTCCTGCACAGCCGGGTGTCCCCCAAGCGACACTAATCACATATTCAGCCACCACTGATCACCGGGCAGTAAGAGGGGTGGTTTCAGGCATAAAATGAGTGGGATCAGACGTCGGTAGCCATTGATTAGGAAGCGAGGCTGCGGAGAGTCTTTAAAAGGCGGCCATTCTCATCGGGCTCCTTTCCCACATCTTTAAAAGTAGATCTTGTAAGATCTGATGCAAAGGAAGCATGATCACCTCCTTTGGAATCCAGGGGGATTGCAGGGTCTCTGAATCCCCTGGCAAGGATTCTTTACCAGGTATAGAAATGGCAAGTAACTTTGCCATATCAAGCAAAAAAGCTTGAAAAAAAATCTCCCCTGAGGAGGACCCTCTAAAATGAGGGGTGTATTACTAATTAAAGATTTATTTGGATCAGCAAGAAATATTGAACTTTGCAAAGAAATTGAACTCTTGAGCCATTCTGCATGTGAGAAATCAACTGAGGAATCATACTAGGCCAGCTTGCTAGCCCAGAGATCAAAGCTTGGGGTTACTTTAGGTCAAAATCTCTGGGCAAGCAGGCAGTTTTAACCAGACAGAACTGAATGAATGACTCATAGACAATTGACACCCTACAATAGTAGACCACGGGTACAGCATTAACCCTAGCCAATCCTGATTTGAGCATGCTGCATGTTAACCTATGGATTGTAATGGCATGCAGCAAGCACGACATTAGTTAGGTATTTAACAGGGGGACTTTCAGCAGGAAAACGGGACTTCAACTGACAGACGAGACAGACGTGTTTCTGTGGTCTCCCGGATTTTCCTCTAAGTGATCGCTGAAAAGTCCCCCGACCTACTAGAGTGAAGCTACAATAATCCGGTGATGTATTGATGCTTAACTTTTACTTATTATTCTAAAAGGACTTATTTTAATAAAAGCATATTGTATTTACCAAAGTGTCTGTGCCTAGTCAGTGAGCTAGCGAGTGACAGGGTTAAAGGAAAAGCGTAAAATTTGGCAATACAAGGGGTAAAGACTAGATTTGTGGAAAATTCAGCCTTGGTACCGATGGATTCATTCCAGTTATCGGGATCGGAAGACTTGAAAGGATGAAGCATCGGATTTTCTTTAAAGCGATGTCTTCGATACCCGAAGTCGATACCGAGACGAGTCGGTACTGAATCCTCCATGCTAGAGATCGATTCCAGGCTCGGCATCGAAGGAAGTGAGTCTGTCGAAGCAAGCATGGACGGTACCGACACCGATGCCGATGTCGATACCGGTACCGAAAGCGATACTGTAGCAGCAAAGCGCAGACAAACCAATGATACCAGGAGTCTGTTCAAAAGGTCCAAATCATTTATTTGTGCACAAGTCTCGAACCAGTCAATTTCAAAATGGCTGAGCAAAGTTTTCAAGCATTACAACAACTTTTATAGACTTCTGTTCCATTCTAGGTATAGAAAAACATTTCATTGGTCCCGGTAACCTTCCGTACCTCCCGTACTTCTTCTATTGGTCCCAGTACTGATAAGTTTATCCAATTATGTCCCTCCAGTGGGCATGACACCTGCATACCCCCCTTCTAGTCCCAATTACAATGGTCAGTTCATCAACTTGTTACTTTCACACTCTCAAGGTTATAGAACCAATTTGTACGTGCAGAGGAGCTGGGCTCTGCAACTCATCTGTCAGCACTCCTAATTATTTCTTTGCAGATGTACTTTTTCTTATCAGTAACTTTTAAACATGTCTTTTCTGTATTTTTCCATCTTTCAATACTGCAGTTCTGCTTACCTAAGCTAATTCAATATTTCTACTGAGTTCTATCTTACAATAGCAGCATATTGGGGGATGTGCAATCCTATATGCCTCTCCACAGGCCTCATTTACAGGTCAAGCTATCCATGCTGGCCTGCTTATGTTCAGACACTGTGGGTCACAGGCCTGCACCTGCCACATTCCCCCCTTTGATTAATCTCACCCTATTACTTAATAAGGTGTGAGAATTAAATCACTTTCTGAAGAATCACATCCTGGCTAAAGGATTTCTACCAGGACTGGCTGTATATAAAGCCATGATTTTTGTTGCGGTCTTCCGCTCTACTGTACTATCAATAGTGTTATGAATGGAACGCATACAACATGGGATTAAACATGGTAATAAGAAGATAACAGCAACAAGGATTAGTACCAATACGATGAAAGTCTTAAATCCTCCCACCCATGAAAAGAGGTTAGCAAACCAATTAGGAAATTTCAATGAGTGCCACGTCTGTACTGGCACATAAGCATGTCTTTGCATATCTTTAGCAATTTCTTCAACTACTTGACCTTTATCATCTATTTTCAAACAGCAATTGGTTAAATTCAGTTTACCACATACTCCTCCTTCAGCTGCTAACAAATAATCAAGTGCTAAGCGGTTCTGATATATCGCAGTGCGCATCTGTGTACTTTGTCTAGCTAAAAGCGTAAGAGCATGACTAGTTTCGTTAGTTATTATTTCAACTACTGCTTGTAAGCGAATAATACGATTAATCATATAAATTGGGGTACGATAACCATACATACCATCATCATTCCAAGTGGCGGGTCCATAATATTCAATGATTCTTTCTGGTGGCCAATCATCACCTTGCCATTTCTCCCACTTGCCTATCTGTAAGGCCTCTCTCTTCTGTCTTAGTGCTCTTTTGTGTCGGTGGGTAGTGTATACTGGGTATCCTAATTGTTCTCCATGTTCAGTGTTTAAAAGAAAGAAAGAAGGTCTGATGGTTCCTAAGACACATGCTCCTCCCCAGTGTGGTGGGAGTTGTGCATATGCTCGGTTTCCACAGATCCAATATAGGCCAGGTGGGGCTTGCCAGGCTTGGACTTTAGCAAGGTTAGTCCATAGACCTGCAAGTTCAGGAAATCTGGCTAATGGGTTAGGAGGTTCAGGATGTCCAATTCCTGACCACCATGCTATCTTCTTGGTCGTGGCATTATAGTACTTCTGGCTAAGACAGACCAGCTGTCCTACCTTTTGGGTGAACTGGGGTCCAGTTCTGGCATAGCAAAGACGTCCAACGATTGAGTGCACTAACACCCATTCACTGGTAGTCTTGTGTAATTCAGTCTGATTGTAAATCATGGAATAATTCAATTCTTGGGCTTCCCATGGCCACTGATCTCCCATGTGGGTTCCGCCACAGAAATAACAATCTGTGATCTTAAGACTAGATACTACTGCTCCGGCTAATTCTAGAAATAAATTCTGTGAGGGGTGAGGGATCTCAAACTTATTTACATGCATGGCTTCATAGAAAGTATTATGAATATGATATTTAGATGACTTGTGGGCTTGGGTATTCAATCTGATATACACAATGGTCCCTGGATCTATTGCTCCTCCAGCAATACGTAAACCAAACTTATATCCTTGTTTCCATGCATGGGGATTGTGTATACGTAAGTGTAAGGGGTTACAAGCATCTTTCTGACATTTATCATTTGTGGTTGGCTTGGTTAAAGTAGCCATTCGTTTATCTATTTTCTCATCAGTTATACCAGTGTTCCAGGTAGCATAAAAAACACATCCCCAATACGGGCAATAGTAGTCTGCTGCTGGGGCAGTACTATAGCCTGGTTCCTTTTTACCGGTACACTTTCTCCATCCCGTGGCACCTTCTGGACACATATACTTATGGTCATTTCGATACGCTTTCTCCCATGTACCACAGGTGGAATAACTATCTCTATTAATAGCATTGCATGCATCAAAATTCAAAACAGCAGGTTTAGTAATGTCCTTAAGTGGTGGCGTTGCAGCTCATATAGGTCCATCTGCATCCTTACATCTTATTTCCATCGTGTAATAGGATGGATTCTGATGCGGATTATAGCATGTTTTAATTTTTCCATGAGTGCAAACATTTAGTTCAGTGGTGTTATAGATACACCGAGTTACTGTCCCCTTGCAGGTATAGTAAGAATGATAAAGCAAAGTCTGAGTTACTTTCAGTCCAATTCTAGTAGAAGTAATGCAGGCAGTGCATGGAGGTAAAGCATGAGTCTGTTCAAAACCTCCAAAGAAGGCAACCAAAGCAAAGCAAAAGTAAAGACACATGTCGATGTTGATTGGAGTTCTTCTGAATCCTCAGCTTGCTGATCCTGATCACGGCGGTCTTTTATTCTTCGTCCCGTTTGCTAATGAAGCAATTTAACGGGTGCTGAGTGTTGATTGAAGGTTGTCCAGTACACATTGACCAACTTTTAGCAATTTCAGTTGGCCTGTGAAGTCTGGCTTAGTCAATGTAGTCTCAAAGTAGTGTGTCAAATCACACACAAATTGGGTTCGTTGAAACAAAGCTGTTGCTGCATGGAAAACAGCAATCCTCTTCGAAAGACTTGGCTGCTGCAAAGCACTTGTGATGAAGTGTCTAAGCTGCTGGTTGCCGTCTCAAAGTAACTCGCAAGGGTGCATCAAGATGCTGTTCTGCTGTCCACTGCTCAGGTTCAGGATCGGCGGCGGGCTTGACTCTGCTGTGGTGTATCCAGGCGTCGATCTCGGCTACCTTTACTGCAGTTGGGGTAGACAGGATGACGGTGTACGGTCCCTTCCAATGGGGTTCCAACGGTGTCTTCTTCCAATCTTTGATCCACACCGAAGTACCAGGCTGGTAGGGATGCAAGGGTTCCGTCAAGTTGATAGGCAACTGGTCTTGGATCCACGTATGGAGAGTCTGCAGAACAAAACTAAGAGCTAGAAGTTCTTGTCTGGTTATTTCTGAACCAATTTGGGCTAGACTTCCTTTGATTCCCTGCACTATTGGTGGGGGTTTACCATACAAAACTTCAAAAGGGGAAAATCCTGTTGACTTTACAGGAGCTGAGCGTATTCTGAATAAAGCTATGGGGAGCACTTGGGGCCACTTCAATTGTGTCTCCTGACAAAGCTTAGACATTTGGGCTTTTAAGGTACGATTCATTCGCTCAACTTTCCCTGAACTCTGGGGTCTGTATGCAGTGTGGAGTTTCCATTGTATCTGCAAAGCTTTTGCTAACTGCTGAGTAACTTGGGAGACAAATGAGGGTCCATTGTCTGACCCTATTACTGCTGGAATTCCGAATCTGGGGACAATCTCTCTCATTAAGACTTTGGTAACTTCTCGGGCTTTCTCAGTTCTGGTTGGGAATGCTTCTACCCACCCAGAGAAAGTACAAACTAATACTAATAGGTAATGGTACCCATTGGCTTTTGGCATTTCGGTGAAATCAACTTGGAGGTTGTGCATGGGGGTCACACCTCTTGACTGAACTCGGGGTGCTGTAATAAGGCCTTGCTTGGCATTATTCTTGGCACAAGTTTGACATTGTCGTGCTACTGAAGCTGATATGGTTGTCATCAGAGGGATGTAGAAATGTGGTCTGAGTGCTTTTTCCATGGCACTCTTCCCATAGTGGGTAGCTTCGTGGAAAGCTTTGACAAAGGCTGGTCCTAATAGTTCAGGAATTACTATTCGTCCTGGAGGTTGACTGCCCTCCTCTGGTGGCAGCTCAATCCATCCATCTTTCAGTACTCCATTTTCTCTGTCACAATAGTAATCCAATTCTTTGGTGGTATATCGTGGGGTCCATAGATTCAAAGGTACTGGAAACAATGCTGCTTGCATTGGCATAGCTTGTGGGGCAATTTGTCCTGTCATAGCTGCTTGTCGTGCTGAGGCATCTGCAAATCTATTTCCTCGGGCAACTTCTCCTTTTCCTGCTTGATGTCCTCGACAATGCATGACAGCTACACGTGTTGGGGCCCAAACTGCATCAAGTAACATCAATATTTCGGGACCATATTTGACTGATTTTCCTCCGGATGTGATGAGTCCTCTTTCTTTATAGAGAGCTCCATGGGCATGCAGGGTAGTGAAGGCATATTTGGAATCTGTATATACATTCAGTATAAGTTTTTCTCCTAACAACAATGCTCTGGTGAGTGCTATCAATTCGGCTTTCTGGGCTGATGTGCCTGAGGCTAGGGCTGATGATTCAACTACTTCATGTTGAGTGACGACTGCATATCCGGCACAGCGTCGTCCATCAAGGATGAGACTGCTCCCATCAACATAATAGGTTTGGTCAGGATTGTCTATGGGCACATCTGTCAAGTCGGGTCGGCTGGAGAACACAGTCTCCATGACTTCGATACAGTCATGTTCTGGGAGTTCTTCACTGATGGGTATCAAGGTGGCTGGATTCAGGGCATGGCTCACTTCAAGTTGTATCTGTGGGTTTTCACATAACATGCTCTGGTACTTCAACATTCGGGAATTGGTGAGCCAATAATTTGCTTTCTGTTCCATAAGGGCAAGGACTGCATGTGGCACAGTGACTCGTATGTTCTGTCCTAGTGTGAGTTTGTCTGCTTCACTCACTAGTAGCGCTGTAGCTGCAACTGCTCTCAAGCAAGGTGGCCATCCTTTGGCCACAGGGTCCAATTGTTTCGATAGGTAGGCTACAGGTCGCTTCCAATTTCCCAATTTCTGAGTCAACATGCCTAAGGCATTTCCCTGTGCTTCATGTAAAAAAAAGTGGAAAGGTTTGTGGACATCTGGTAGTCCAAGTGCTGGTGATGACATCAATTCTTCTTTTAACTTTTGGAAGGCTGTATCCTGCTCAAGTCCCCACTCCAGTGGCGACTTTTCTTCTCCTTTTGTGGCTTCATACAGTGGTTTGGCAATTTGGGCAAAGTTGTGTATCCAAATTCGGCAATATCCTGCCGCTCCCAGAAAGGCTCTGACTTGCTTTCTGGTTGTTGGAGTTGGAATTCTGCATACTGCTTCTTTTCTTTCTCTGCCTAATCTTCTGCTTCCTTGGGTGATACGAAAACCCAGGTATTTCACTTCTTTTTGGCATAGCTGTGCTTTGGCTCTGGAAACTTTGTATCCAGCTTCCTCTAGTAACTGCAAGAGATCTTTGGTGGCTAGTATACATTCACTTTCTGATACGGCAGCTATCAACAGATCATCCACGTATTGGAGAAGCACTCTCTTCCCCGGGGCTACTGGATAGCTTGAAAGGTCTTGATTCAGTGCGGCACTAAAGATGGTAGGCGAATTCTTGAATCCTTGGGGTAATCTTGTCCAGGTAAGTTGGCCCCCTCTTCCAGAGATGGGGTCCTGCCATTCGAATGCAAACAATATTTGGCTTACAGGGGCTAATCTTATGCAAAAGAATGCGTCTTTTAAATCCAGTACAGTGAAATGGGTAGCTTCAGCAGGTATCAGTCCTAGGAGGGTGTAAGGCTTGGGTACGACTGGATGTATGGTCTCAGCTGCATCATTTACTCTTCTCAAATCTTGCACTGGGCGATAATCATCTGTCCCAGGCTTCTTTACTGGCAAAAGTGGAGTGTTCCATGGGGATTGGCATACTTTTAGTAGGCCATACTCAAGCAATCTTTGTAGGTGGCGATGAATGCCTTCAATTGCGGCTCTTGGGAGAGGGTACTGTTTGACGTGCACTGGTGTAGCACTAGGCTTGAGGGTTACAATCACTGGAGCTATATGTTTGGCTAGGCCTGGGGGGCTGCCTTCTGCCCATACTCCAGGTGGTGCATCAATGCTTTTCAAAGTTTGTTCAAAATAGGTATCTTGAATCGAATCATCAATGTAGTATTTCCATTCTTCTTCTCGGGGAACTGTCAGCAGCATCACTCCTGCTGGTTTGGTTTGGGGATTTACTGTCATTTGCATTTCTCCTTGCTCAGAGAAAGATATTTGTGCTTGAAGCTTGGCTAACATATCTCGTCCCAGTAGTGGCACTGGACATTCGGGCATGTAAAGGAATTGATGAGTTACTTGCTGTCCTCCCAGACTGCATATTCGGTTTTGAAGAAAAGACTTTGTGGCTTTGGCACCAGTTGCTCCTATAATGGTGACTGCTTTTGTAGTGAATGGGCTATCTTTTTGTCTATTACTGAATGTTGTGCTCCAGTATCAACCATAAAGTCCATAATTTGGTCTCCTATTTGTATTCCGACCATAGGCTCCTGGAGACCTAAAGCAAACTTGGAGCCCGGTCTGTCCTAATCCACGTCATTCTCATCATGGGCTGGTGTGGCCAATGCTTGAATGGCTCCTCCTCTCTCTCTCGCTGGAATTGTTCTCGATTGGCCCCTCCTCGGCTTCGGGGATAGCTTCGTCTTTCTTCTCGCCACTGATGGCTGCTGTCGTCATCATGCTGGGCGTCTTCGAGTTGCGGGCACGTATCTCTCCAATGTCCTTCCTCTCTGCAATAGGCGCATTGGTTCACGCCTAGTCTCTGGGTCCGGCCTCCGCCTTGACCCCGCCCTCTTCCTCTGCTCCTTCGACTAGGGACACCTCCCCTTTTCTGTTCCACTATGGCCGCAGCCAAAAAATCAGCTTTCTTCTTCATCTTTCTATCACATTCTCTCTGTCTTTCAGTATCACGATTCACATACACTTTATGAGCGACTTCCAATAACTGTGTTGCATTCATGCCCGCAAACCCTTCTAACTTCTGTAATTTGCGTCTAATGTCTGGTTGAGACTGGTTTACAAAAGCAGAATTCACCATACATAAACTTCCTGGTGCCTCGGGATCATAGGGAGTATACATTCTGTAAGCTTCAGTTAATCTCTCATAAAAATCTGCTGGGCCCTCATCTATCCCTTGGATAACTCCTGCAACTTTGGAAAGGTTCATAGCTTTCTGGCCCCCCCTTTTCAGGCCTTGTAAAAAGCCTTGGCGAAAACGGGCTAGGGCTGTGGATCCTTCATCTGTATTTGGATCCCATTGGGGGTCTTCATTCGGGAATTCTCTCTGAGCTGCTTCTCGACGGTCTATTATGTTCTGCCCCTGTGCCGGAGCTACAGGGTTCTCTGCCATCCATTCAATAGCTGCTTTTCTAATTCTTTCTCGCTCTTCTGTCGTGAATAGGGTGGTCAGGAGCTGACGGCAATCTGGCCAAGTGGGTTGGTGAGTTTCCATAATACTAGTTACTAATTCTGTCAGCTCCTGGGGCTTACTAGTATAGGAGGCGTAATGCGACCTCCAATTTAATAAATCAGTTGTAGAGAAAGGGATATACACATAAGTTAGGGGTCCCGCTACCACTTCATCATTATCATTCTTTACGGGCACTCCCGGGACTTGCCGTAAGGGAAACAGTTTGGCTGCCATGGGTGTCTTTTGGGATCTAAGGGTTATCGTTGTTGCCTTTGCAGGAGTCACTTTCTTTTTCTCAACAGGTTTTGCTTTGGGTTTCTCTCTCACTGGCGTACTAGTGCTAGCGCTGGCTTTCTCAATTATTTGTACACTTTCCTCCTCATCTGGGGGATTCTCTCTTTCTCCTTCTTCGGTCTCCACTTCTGACTCACTTTTTAGGTCCTCCTCTTCTTTTCCCGCTAATTCTTCCTCTTTCTCTCCTCCGGGAGGGGGATCAGGGTTGGGTCCCGCCTCGGCTCTGGCCGTCTCTGGGGTTCTGGGGCAGGACGCCGGGCTACTCTTACTGGACCTGGGGTTCGGGGCTGCCTGAGAGTTATTTCTGGGGAATCAGGATCTGCCAGGATGGGCTTCTTTCTGGCTTTCTTATCCTGCTCTTTCATTCTAGGCTGTTCCGTTTTCTGTCTAGAATCTGTTTTAGCTAACATTATTCTGCACTGTTCCTCATAACAGCGCTGCGCCCAGGGGGGCGGATCTTCACAAATACTTAACCAGGAATCTATATAGGGGTACTGGTCGGGGTGCGCTATCCGCACTCTACGGTGTATTGACTGAATAATCTCTACTTTGAATGTTCCCTCTCGGGGCCAGATGGGGTCTAGATCGGGCCACTCCCTAGTACACAAAATCTGCAAACGGGCTGCTGTCATTTTAATACCATAATCTCCTGAATATCCCTCTTTAAAATGTGCGATCATACATTCTAATGGAGTGTTTCTAGTAGACCCCGCCCCTCCCATTTCGATGTGTGCGCGCAACAACAGACAAAAGGGAAAAGGAGGGCGGACCGTGGGTAAGGGGTCCACACGGTCCTGGAAACGTATAGGGAATACAAATAACAAGACAAGACGACAATCGCTTCCCCCTTTTCGCGACCTGAACGCGGTCGCCCGGTCAGGAAATGCGCTACTCAGGGGTCCGCCTTCACTTGGTCCGTGCTGCCAGACCTCTCATTCACACTTCGTTCACACAATCATGCTAGCAACGTATCCCAGAATGCATTCGTTTCTATCTGTTCTGACTAGTCTTTTCCAATTTCCCAATTACAAAAAGGATGGGGGTTTCACCCGGCGAATTCCCATGCGGGGTTACTCGGCCCTTCCTTGAGAGTTGATCATGCTCTCTTACCAATTCCCAATATCTCGAGATTACAAATTCCAAAGTTCCAAGTTCCAATGGCAGTACTGCTCTTTCTATTTCTGTCTAGACCCAAAATCAAAACTATACTCACCGGATCCGGTCCTCAAACTTCCCAAGCAGGCGCATGAGTTGGACCTCGGACTCCCCTCACTCGGGTTCGAGGCGTTGACTCCAGCCGGGCTCGTCACCCGCCGAGGTCCGACCAGCTCCCTCCGATACAAGGGACCGGTGGCGCCAGGGAGCAGCCCTCGTCGGAAGGGCGCGATCCCGGCAGGACCAAGCCTATAGAGGCGGAAAGTCGTGGTATATTGCCCTATATACACTTTGATTCCACAACTTCCCGGCCAACGCACCAAGGAATATGTAGCAGCAAAGCGCAGACAAACCAATGATACCAGGAGTCTGTTCAAAAGGTCCAAATCATTTATTTGTGCACAAGTCTCGAACCAGTCAATTTCAAAATGGCTGAGCAAAGTTTTCAAGCATTACAACAACTTTTATAGACTTCTGTTCCATTCTAGGTATAGAAAAACATTTCATTGGTCCCGGTAACCTTCCGTACCTCCCGTACTTCTTCTATTGGTCCCGGTACTGATAAGTTTATCCAATTATGTCCCTCCAGTGGGCATGACACCTGCATACCCCCCTTCTAGTCCCAATTACAATGGTCAGTTCATCAACTTGTTACTTTCACACTCTCAAGGTTATAGAACCAATTTGTACGTGCAGAGGAGCTGGGCTCTGCAACTCATCTGTCAGCACTCCTAATTATTTCTTTGCAGATGTACTTTTTCTTATCAGTAACTTTTAAACATGTCTTTTCTTTTTTTTAAATTCTTTATTTTCGTTTTATAACAACAAAGGAAAAGGAAGACATACAGCTAAAAGACAGATACATAACGTGTAATACATACACCAAAGTAAACCCCTACCACCCCCCTCCCCCCTGCTTCTTCTCTAGAAAACTAAGCATTCCCGAAGCGGGCGTGTACTTACATTATTGTGTTACAAAACCTAACGGTGATCTAAAACATGATGAGTGCGCATTATACAGGCATGTTGGAGCAATGAGCAGATTGTACATAATCATTAAGCATCTGCCATTTAGACAAGCGAGAGTGAGTTTGGACATGGGGAATAGCTCTCCGAGGTATCTGCTCATATTTACTATATAAGCAGACGAGGTTCCACCATTCATTGACAGTAAGTCGAGAGCTATCCTTCCAATTCCTCGTGATTAAGCATATGGCTATACCCAGCATGAAATCAAGGAGAAAGCGACCCTTCTTAGGAAGAGAGGGGACCTCCGCCACAGAGCGGAGTCCCACGACCTTCCAAGAGAGAGGTTCATGAAAGTGTAAGATAAATTGAATACGACCCCAGACCCGCCCCCAATAGACCTGCAGTTGAGGACATTCATAAATAACATGAGCGAAGGTTCCCACAGCAGTATGGCAAGACCAACACAGGTCCCTAGCAGTTGGGTTCCATTTGGCTATTTTTTCTGGGGTATAAAAGCATCTGTGTGCAAAGAAGAAGAGAGTTTGGGTAACAGAGGCAGACCGGGAAACCCACACTACTTTACTCCAGAAAACGCTCCATTGCACAGGGGTTAAAGTGGTTTGCAGTTCGCGCTCCCAGGCTAGTTGGGCTCTAAAAGTGTCCGTGTCTGTACCCTGACATATTATTTTATAAAAGTTAGAAGCTACCCCATGTGTACTACTAATGGAGTGAACTATCTCTAATAGCCCATCCTCAGTAGGGGCAGAGGGCGGCATGATTCGAGCACTTTTGAGGCAGTGTTGAAGCTGCATCAATTGAAAGTAGTGTTTCGCTGGTAACGCAAATTCCTTTTGTAAATCAGAAAAGGTTTTCCAACGAGCAGCAGAGAAAAGCTGTTGGGGTGTCCAGATCCCCCTGGAGTACCAGGGTTTCCAGGCTATTGTTCTATTTAGGACTTGAATTCTGGGGTTATTCCATAGCGGGAGTCCGTCCTGAGGACATACATTCGGGCCCAGTGATAGAATGAGAGTGTTAAAGGCCGCAAGAGTATCGACAATCATTGGTGGATGGCGGGTGTCTACTTGATAGGACATACCGGGGAGATGGGTCAACGGAATTGGGCTACTAAGCTCCTCTTCTATGTCAAGCCAAACTGGTCTGCTGTCTGTTGAGGCATCTAGCCATCGGGCACCTTGCTTAAGTAGAAAGGCTTGATGATATCTAAGAAAATCAGGAAATCTGGTACCCCCTCGTTCCTTTGCAGACTGCAGTTTATGTTTAGCTATCCTTGGTGGCTTGCCCTGCCAGAGATAACGGACGAGAAGGCCCTCAATATCTTTATAAGTATGTAACGGAAGTAAGCATGGCAGCATTTCTAAAATGTAGTTCACTTTGGGGACTATCATCATTTTCACAGTTTCTAAGCGGCCCCACCATGTGAGAGATAAGGGAGACCAACGATTTGTGAGTTCACGGACTTTGGAGACTACCTCTTTGGCATTAAAACTGATAGTGTCTTCTAAAGGAAAACAGTAATGGACCCCGAGATACTTCACCATGCGGGATTGCCAAAGGAAGGGAAAGGCCTGCATGTCAGCCTCATGTACCCAGCGGTTCAGTGGGAATGCTACAGATTTGGTCCAGTTGATTTTATAGCCCGATAATTGTGAGTATCCGTCAATCAGATCCAAGACAGCTGGAACCGAATCGAGGGATACGAAGAGCATAAGGTCATCTGCATATGCAGAGAGTTTAATCTCCCTATGACTAAAGGGGACACCTCGAATACGGGCAGATTGTCTAATAAGGAGGGCTAGGGGTTCAAGAGCGAGATCAAAAAGCATTGGTGATAGGGGGCAACCTTGACGCGTGCCTCTTTGGAGGTTAAATGGCTGAGATTTGATGGCGTTTACACAAATACTGGCAACGGGTTGAGTATACATGACTTGGAGATATCGGAGGAAGCCCTCTCCAAAGCCATACCATCGGAGAACTGCAAATAAGAAGGGCCATTCTAGACGATCAAAGGCTTTTTCGGCATCCAGGGAAAGACCCACCCATGGATGGTCGAGATTGGCAGCACTAGATAGCACATGGCACAAGGTCCGAGCATTGTCAGCAGTTGATCTGCCGGGTATAAAACCGCATTGGTCGGGGTGAATTAGGGTAGCCATCATGTCAGATAGCCGGGTGGCCAAGATCGTTGCGAAGATCTTATAGTCGGCATTAAGTAGGGAGATTGGACGGTAGTTGGCGGTCAGTAGCGGGTCTCTGCCTTCTTTCTCAAATACAACCACATTAGCTGCAGAAAAGGATCCCAAAGAGGATGTATCTACCGCAAGGGCAGTAAAATAGAGTTTTAAATAGGGAACTAAATCTGCACTGAACGTTCTGTAGAATTCGGTCGGGAGACCATCGGGCCCTGCGGCACGGCCCGAGGCTGTTCGTTTTAGGGCAGATTGGATCTCTGAAGTAGAGAAGGGTTCATCCATCGCATCCCTATCATCTTCAGAGAGGGTCGGCCGCTGAATGCCAGAAAGCAATCGCTCGAATGTCTCTAACGAGAACTCACATTCAGATTGATATAGGCGGGTATAGAAATCCCGAAAGAGCTCTACAATGTCGGAGTCTGTGGTCACTATGCCCCCTCCCTGTGGAGCTCGAAGGGCTGCAACGCGTTTGGCTTCTTTTTGACCTTTCAAGGCATTGGCTAAGAGTCGACCGGCTCGGTTATTTTCACGATAATATGTCCCTCGCTGAAGCTCAATACTCTTAGAAGCTGCAGTTGAGAGGATTGAATTATATTGAAAACGGAGACGCTGTAATCGAATTAACCCTCGGATACACTACCCCCGGGTCAGGGGTGACCCGGGTGTCGGTTTTTGTGTTTTTTCTTCAAAATGGTAAGGAATTGTATTTTGGTACTCTAGGTATTCCTCAACAAACCATTTTTAAGTATTTTCATACATATGGTTTGCAAAAATAACGTTTTTATACAGTACTGCATGCTGCTGAACAAACAAGGGGTGATTTTCGATACTCGCACAATAACACTCTCCTTTGTTTTATAGCAGCAAAGAAAGTCACCACTCCAAGTCCACATTACAATCCTGTGTTTTCTAACATCTTGCTTACATTTATGACGTCACCTGACGTCAGTTCCTTGTTTGTTTCTGTGGATTAAAATTTTTTACGACAAAGGTAAACAATGCCACTCCCGAAACGCTTCAGCAGCTGTGCAGCAACTGAAAAAATAGACGTTGGTTGAATGAAGAAAGTGACAGTAATGATAGTTTGAGTAATGATACTGAAGGTGCTGATACGGATAGTGCAGTCGTTCCCGCCCAGTCGATCAGCTTGATCTTGATGATAGCGGCAGTGAAGCGGAAGATGCTGTCGAAGAAAATAAAACAAGTGATGACGATAGCAGTTCATACAGCAATTCTGAAACTTCTGAATCACATTCTGAAAATGAGGAAGTTACTGACAGTCATTACACAGCTCGTTCTGGCATGCATTGGAATAAAACTGTACCGCCAACATCAAGAACAAGGGAAGCAAATATAGTCAGAGAATCTTCTGGACCAATTGCTCTGATCAGAGGTATAACTAATGCTAAGGATATTTTTGACATGTTTGTAACTCCAGATATATTGTCAGCAGTGTTAGATTTCACAAATTCTGAAGGCATACGTAGAGCTGAAGCAATGCAGCCACCATGTACTGACTGGAAGCAGGTAACAATGGAAGAGCTCCAAGCAACATTGGGTCTTCTGTACATGAGTGGTGTTTTCAGGTTGAACAAAGTATCTGTATGCAGAACTTGGGCTAAAAGTCCTATCCAGAATCCTATATTTCCAGCTGTTATGTCAGGTAAAAGGTTTGCAGAAATATTGAGTTTACTTCGATTTGATGACAAACAAACCCGTGAATCACGAAGGGCCAATGACAAATTTACTCCAGTCAAAGATGTTTGGAATTTATTCATTTCTCAGTGCATGAAAATGTACACACCATCTGCATACTTGACTGTTGATGAACAATTGTTGGGGTTCAGAGGCAAGTGTCGGTTTCGTCAATACATCAAGTCTAAACCAGACCGATAAGGTATAAAGTTATGGGTGTGTGCAGATGCCGAAACGTATTATGTATTCAACATGAAGCCATACCTAGGGCGTGAAGAGTCATTTACTCGTGACAAAACAGTATCTCTAGGAGCTGATGTTGTTTTGAAGCTTATTGAACCTCTGGAACGGTCTGGCAGGAACATTACTTGCGACAATTTCTTTACTAACGTACAACTGGCTGATGTTCTTCTTAGCAAGAATTTGACACTACTGGCCACTGTAAGACGTTGCAAACGTGACATACCTTCAGAATTCCAGGCAAATCGCTCAAGAATTGTGGGATCCTCAATATTTGGCTTCAGTGGAGACAAGACTTTGGTCTCATTCGTCCCAAAACTAAACAAATCAGTTATGCTACTGTCAACACTTCACCGTGATAATAAAATTGATGAAACATCAAAGAAGCCAGAAATAATACTTGACTACAACAGAACGAAAGGGGGTGTTGACACAATAGATCAGTTGTGCCACACATACAGTGTGAAAAGATCAACTCGTCGATGGCCACTTTGCATGTTTTATGGACTGCTTGATATCGCGGCTGTAAATTCATTCATAATATTTATGTACAACAATCCTATGTTTCATCACAAGGAAAACTGCAAGAGAAGGTTTTTTCTGGAGGAACTCGCTTTGAATCTCATGAAGCCTCAGCTACAAAATCGTCAAAGCCATCCAGAAGGTCTGACAAGCCATACACGTCAATCCATGGCCAATGTTGGCTATCCTTGCCTTGAAATGCCTAAGCCACCAAGACCGTTGACCACACGGGCATCAGCAAAGAAAAGAAAAAGATGCTCCTTTTGTCCAAGTGACAGAGATCGAAAAGTATTTACCGAATGTGAAATCTGTCTGAAGCGAGTGTGTCCTGAACATTCAAGAACAACTACTAGCACATTGTGCATAAACTGTTGTTGAAAAAAACAGTCAATGTACTTCATGTATTGCTTACTAGTTTTCTGTTGTTTACAATGCACCGTTGTCAATTTGTTATAACACGGTAATTTTTTTGTCACAATTTGCATCATGCCATTACTTGACATAATGGCACCATACTTTGACTGTTGCTGTCCACCTAGCAAATAAATATAGAACTATTGTAGTTTGCAAAGCGTGCAGTGCTGCACACCATTTTTAAGCTTGCAACTGAATAGTTAACAGGTATTGACATTATGCAGCATATATCTGACCTTGTACAACTTGTCCTGCCTGATCTTGGCTGGCATTGCACATTATTCACTTGAAAGGGTGAATTAATAACAAGTATTATAAAAAATAAATAAAAGTATGTCTTTTTCTTCACAATTTAACCATGTTTTACAAACAAAAGTAGATGTTTTACCATATTTCTACATATGGGTCAGGGGTGACCCGGGGGTAGTGTATACGTGTCAGTCGATTTACCGAGTGTATCCGAGGGTTAATACACATGGGTCAGTGCGTGAAGTTAGAACTCGTTCGCCTGCCTTTATTTGTTGGTCTAGTATGAGCAGCTGCTGTTTACGTTGTTTCCGCAGGCGGATTTGATAGCTAGTGATCGTTGCCCGAATGGCCGCTTTGAAGCCCTCCCACCAAGCCCAATTCGCAGTATCTTGGGGTAGATTAAAATGGAAGTAATCCTGTATGGCTGCTCGAATTTCTGACTGGAACTCTGGCTGAGTTAACAGGGCTCTATCAAAGAACCAGGCTCCCGAGTTTCCCTGGGGTGCAGTAGTGTGTAATTGAAAGGAAATGGCAGCATGATCTGAAATATGTTGGGAGTGAATCTTTGCAGTGTCCACCTGAGGAACTAACAGTTTTGAGATTAGAAAGAAGTCTATGCGAGACTGAGATTTATGAGGGGAGGAGAAGAAGGTGAAGTCAAGCTCATTGGGGTGTAGTAACCTCCATAGATCAACTAAAGCAAGATCCTTAATCAGGGAGGTAAGCGTGGCGTGACTCTTGGGGGGACCACTCGTCCTAGGCGGCTGTTTGTCAATCAGGGGATCAAGGACTAGATTGAAATCCCCCCCAATGATCAATGAAGTATTAGCAGAAGCCTGCGCAACCTGAGCAATGGTAGCAAAAAAGGCAGGGTCATCAACATTAGGAGCGTAAAGGCATATACATGTAACTTCAAGGCTACCTATCTTGAGGTGAACTCTAGACCATCTACCTTCTGTATCTGAGCTAGTCGCAATAACAGTAGCATGCAAAGATTTCCTAACCAGTATGGCAACCCCACATTTCTTAGAAACGGCTGGGGAATAGGCGGCCACCATGTAAGGTTTAATATTGAGTTTAAGAGTTTCCTTCGAATTTAAATGCGTTTCTTGGAGAAAAATCAGATCCGCTGCTTCCTGACTGAGGTAGCTTAGGATTTTCTTCCGTTTTATCGGATTATTGATTCCTTTTACGTTCAATGAGAAAATCTTACATGGTGCCATCAATCGGTAATAGACATTTTAGGTAAGGGCGCTTGATAACATATAACATAAGCAGAATCTGTACAACAATGTCATAATCACCGAGTATTCTGGCTAATACACCCCATATTGAAAAGTATGTACCATCGTATCTTAGAGAAGAAGCAAAACCCCCAAAGAATATGGCGACCATATGTCTGCGGGAGGAGGCCCTAGAGAGGAAATAGAAAGACATGTAAAAAAGAAAAGAAACACCAGAGTCCATAATAACACTGTCTCTGATACTCATCGAGGCTACTGTGGGTAGATGGAGTCGGGTCACAGATACCATCAAGAGTAAGGCCACAGACTGCCCACGCCAGACTCTTTGCTAGGCTGTGGCAGATCCAATATGGCAGGTACAGCGGATATGAGGAGACTTGCAGGAATATTCTGGAAGTCAGCGCATCAAGTCGGCTTCTTTGGAATCCAAAAACTCCGCTAGTAGATCAGGGTCCTCAAATGTTCTTGTCTGATTGTGAAGCGTGACTCGGAGCTTGGCCGGGTACATCAGGCCATAGCGTGCTTGTAGTTGTTGAAGCCTCGGCCGGAATTCCAGAAAGCGCTTTCGGCGGTCGACCGTGGGTTTAGCCAAGTCGGGATAGAAGGAGATCTTGTGGCTCTCAAACTCCATATGGCCCTTTGCCCGAGAGGCATTTAGAATTTGCTCCACGTGTTGATATCTCAATAGTCGAAAAATGATAGGCCGCGGGGTCTTCCTGTTGAGCGTTATGCTTGTGGGTACACGATGAGCGCGATCAATCTCCAAATCTTTGGTAAAGGTGATTTGGAGCAGGGAAGGGAGGATTTTGCATAAAAACTCTTTCATGTCTCCCGATTCCGCTCCCTCCGGTATGCCCACGAGTCGTATGTTGTTGCGGCGCGCTCTATTATGGCCATCTTCCACCTCTTTCTGCAAGGCCCGCACCTGTCGTTCAACTTTGTCGAGTTTGGACAACCGGGCCGCATGGGAGTCCAATATGCTCTCCATTTTGTCCTGACGCGAAGAAAGCCCTTCTAGCTTGCTTTGCAGCACACCAAAATCTTCCCGCAGCGCTCGGAGTGCTTCACCGTTTGCCTGCACAAGGTTTTTGACCCCTCTAATCTCTACGAGGATTTCCTGCTGCATTTCGGGGCCCTCGCACAAGGCCGGCCCCTTCTGCGGGGACGGAGGTTCAGTTTTGGAACGTTTGCCGTGAGAAGCCGCTGGAGATCCAAATTCCAGGCGCGTTGGTTTGGTCCCCGCCATCTCACCAATGTGCCCCGGCAAGATCAGAGTAGAAGTTCTAAGTTAGTGAGGTGTTAATTCAGGATTCTGAGTAGGCCTCTCGGGAGCCTCAGCGTTATGCGACCATCCCGCTGGACATCAGGCTCCGCCCCCCCCTAAACATGTCTTTTCTGTATTTTTCCATCTTTCAATACTGCAGTTCTGCTTACCTAAGCTAATTCAATATTTCTACTGAGTTCTATCTTACAATAGCAGCATATTGGGGGATGTGCAATCCTATATGCCTCTCCACAGGCCTCATTTACAGGTCAAGCTAGCCATGCTGGCCTGCTTATGTTCAGACACTGTGGGTCACAGGCCTGCACCTGCCACAATACCGATACTGGAGGAACGGTCTGCAGCAACTCCCACGGTACAGAGGTAACCGAGAGTGCTAGACTACGTTCATCAGTGAGGAGTATTTCATCCATCATAGCCGATGCCGGGGTGTCGGTACTGCCCGAAGCGGCCACAACCACCAAGCATGGCCCAGGTATGTTCTCCGAGGTAGGAACCTCGGGAACAACCTAGAGCCCCGTTAATGCTTTGGAGCCCGAAGACTCCCACCAGGGCTTTATTGCCAAGATGTCCTCGAGGGCAAGGCCGAAGCAATCTCGATACTGGAAAAGAGATCTACCACTCGAGGACTGGCTAGTCTTTACAGACTTTTGTTTGGTTACCTGATCCTGTGGAGATATTCTAGCTGGTGACATCGAGAGTGATGTGAACCGGGTATCGAGTTCTGCTTGATTCTGAAGATTTCTTCTTTTAAGGTCCAGCAGCAAAGACACTCCAGTGAGCAGTGGTCAGGACCCAAACATTTAAGACACCAAGTATGGGTGTCTGAAAAAATATTTGTACCGTCACACTGAGAGCATTTCTTAAGGATAGTGGCTGGGTTTTCCATAATGGAAAAAATAGAGGCCCAGTGGCCTAGCAAACCGTCAGACACTAAACGGGAAACATTTCTGAAGAAAAGAAGAAATTCTTTAGAAAAAAGAAAGAAAAGTACCGGTGGTGTCGGGGGAAGGCAGACGTGACCACAAAAAAACAAAGAATAAAAAGAACAATTTTCTGCGGTGACAGGAATACGTCCTGCCGGCTCCACGGAAAATGGAAAACTGATGAGAGGGAAGTAAATGGGCAGGAAGGCAGCGCGCATGCACGTGGGATGCTCCCAAAAGCTTTCTTTTTGGACGCTGGGGAGCGTTCCGCACAGGCTCCGTCGGTACCGACGTACCCATATGTGAAGACTCATTCCTGCTTGTTCCTGGAGATAACAAATGATATTGTAATGCTTCTGAATTGGTCCATGGTGCAACTGCACCTTGAATAATGTGACAGTACTGATCATCATATCGTAAAACAAATATAGTGCAACTAGAAAAAAAACAGAGAAGAGCTACCAAAATGATAAAGAAAATGGAAGGATACCACTATAGGAAAAAGCTTAAAGATTTGGGGCTCTTTAGCTTGGAGAAGCGATGGTTGAGGGGAGATGTGATAGAGGTCTATATAATAATGAATGGAGTGGAACGGGTAAACGTAAATCGGTTGTTCTCTCCTTCAAAAAGTATAGCATGTTTAAGACTAATGGGGGAAGATATTTTTTCACTCAACATGTAATCAAACTGTAATTAATTACTGGAGAATGTAGTAAAAGCTGGTAGTGTGACTGGGTTTAAAAGAAGTTTGACAGGTTCCTGGAGGAAAAGAACATAAACTATTATTAATGAGGACCAGGGAAATCCACTGCTTGCCCCGGGATAAACAGCATGGAATCTGTGTACTTTTTTGGGAACCTAACAGGTACTTGTGACCTGGATTGGCCATTGATGGAAACAGGATACTGGACTTGATGGACCCTTGGTCTGAGCCATTGATGGAAACAGGATACTGGACTTGATGGACCCTTGGTCTGAGCCATTATGGCATATCTTATGTTCTTTTGCTCTTATGTAAATCTGCTGGTACTTTTAGAATTAACTTATAAGTCCTAAGCTAATCAGAGCCTGCCCTTAAACATTTCTCAGGTACAGAAAAATCCAGGCAGCCATCATCTGTGCAGCAGTGTTTTACAAACAGCTAAACACAAGTCATGAACACTATAAGGACTTCACATGAACCAGCTACCAGTTCATAGTTCACAATGTATATAGCTCCCCTATAACCTGTATATAGCCCTGTGCATAGTCCACAATGTATATAGCTCACCAATTAATCAATGACACCCCTCACCCACACCACAGAAGTCAATGTATCCACTGCATGTATGCACCTCCCCCCACTATTGATTGTTTGACGTGCTAACTGTCAGCATACAGTCCATGCGGCTGTGGACTCTGGTGAATTCAGTCTACAAAGTTAAACTCTGACCCCCTGGTGATGTCAGTCTTTAGGACCTGTCTGCAGCCCCTCCTGGCTACCTCAAAGGGAGTGGCCAATTACAATAGCAGACCTCAAGGGGAACTGCTGGAGAGGCACTATAAAGGACAGACACACTTCCTGTCTCTCTCTCTCTCTCTCCTTCATCGGACAGGTTTGGACACTACCATGAGGCTCTGATACTCAACTCCCTTCACCCCTCCCCCTCTCTCTCTCTCTACCCACATGTTCTGGCCTACCATGCGGCTCTGACCCACAGGTTCTGGCCTCTATCTCTCTCACACTTCACACATGCACACACACAGATTCATTGATGCACACTGAAACAGCTCTGTAACAATCACTGTATGCCTATGTATTAAGCCTATTTTTACATAAAAACCTTTCTCCAAGCCACACCTGTTTGCTGGTCTTATTACAAGCCCTCCTGCGTCTGTGAAGTGAAATGAACCCAGGACCTACAGAAGAATAACCGGACTCACATCTTACACTTTATGGGGGCTCGTCTTCTCGGATTTCACAGCAGATCTCCAGTTGGGTAAGTAATAATTTTGTATAATACATTAAGTAGATTTCAGACAGAGTGAGACAGGAAAATCAATAGCCCTTGTGACCATTTACAATTTTGTTTTGTGGGTTAGACAAGGTGGATTTTTATTGTCAAAAGGCTCTGTAAGAATCTAGAATTTTAAGGACATCACACAGAGTGGCTTGCAATTGTCTTATTTTGATGTATAGGCTTGCTAAAGATTTTTCTATAGTATTTGAGCTGCTAAGAAAATACAGAGTTACACAGTTAAATATCCCTCATGCAGTACAATATACATCTTTCCTGGTAACACTAATTTACCTCCTATCTTTGACTTTTATTTCTCTCTCCTGTCAGTATATATCTTGGTGTGAGCAGGAATATCTGACAATTCTGTTAATATCTCTCCCTTTTAACTTATTTCTCTGTCTCCTGCCAGTAACTATCGTTGTGAGAGCAGGCTTACAGATGGCTGCAACTGATACAATTCTGTTAATCTACTAAAACCCTTCTTACTATAACTTCACCCTAACACTTCCACCCGGTTAAATAGGTGTGAAATACTTTTTAAGTTAGCATTCCTCCTTCTAAGGTTACACATTTGAGATAGTCCAACTACAGCCTTTCTGCAGTATCAAATATGGAAGCATTTGATTTTAAAGAACTTAAAGAAAGTTTAATTTCATATTGTAAGAGGAAAGGGGGTCCATTTGAAGGGGAGTTCCCTGAGTCATCATGGTATAATATTCAAAAACACATGTTAAACCATGAGCAAGAATTCAAAAAGAAAACAAATAAAAGGAAATGCCTTTTCATCCAAGGCATGGGCAGGGGCCTAATTAGCATGAGACAAGAAAACTCTGAACTGACTTCTCAGTGTAGCCAATTGACCAACGAACTTGAAGAGGCACAAATTTGCATTTCTATTCAGAGAACTCAAGTGATCCAAGCCACAAATTCTTTTATAACTGTTAGTGAACAATTAGAAGCACTTAAACTTGAATTGAGGCACGTTAAAGATCAATTGGCCTCTGCAAGAAAGTCAACACCCACCTCTCCCTCAGCCTCCTATGCCTATGACACACCTGATCAGCAACAAAAGAATACAGGAGTATGCATAGTTGGACTTAGGAATGGTAAGAACACAGATGAATCACAGCAGGAAAATTCAGATAGTTTATCTCAGCCAGAACCCAGCAATCTCTGTCAGGAGAATAATTCAGATGACTTAGACATGGCAGCCAGTACAGAACTCAAAGCACCAGTTAAATTAATGTTCCAGGAAAATTTAAAAGATAGAGATATTGAAAAAATAGTTGAGAAAATTGGTACTATGCCTCTTAATGTAAATCGGTGGGTTAAATGGGCGATTGATATTCTGATTCACTGGGGTCTAGGGAAATACAGAAGAAAACAATGAGACTTTGATAGACTTATGCATCTGGCTCTAGGGCCACACTATTACAGGGTTGGCTCTCTCACTCACCCATACCAGTTGGTTAAAAGGGGTACTGAGAAACTATTTCACTGTTCCCCAATGCAAGTATTTAAAATTATTTCACCTTTACCAAATGATACACTGGAACAGTTTGCATATAGAGCCTGGATTTTAAAAGCAGTTCTTAATGAGCAGGAGTCCTGGCCCAAGGCAGAGGATTATGGGGAGAGCACGCATAAGGAATTTTTATTAGAATTGCTATCCCCTGAGATTACAAAACACCTTCTGTTATTTTCTGAAGACCCTGAAGCAACCCCTTTTGATACTTTAATGCTCAGAATTGGGTCTGTTTGGAAGACCCAGCCCTCGCAGGTCATTACAGTATCAGAAGCACGGAAGTGGCAGGCCAATGAATCCTCTCAGTACATAAGAAACACAGACAGAGGACACACATCTAAGTGGCAAGCCGAGGGACCCTCTCAGTACACAAGAAACACAGACAGAGGACACACACCTTGGAGAGCACATGGCAGAGGTACTTTTAGAAACTCCTCAGGTTACATCCCCTTTCAAGAGCTCAAAGCACAGAGAGATGGGCTAGAAAAGGAAAAAACTAAATGGGAACAAGATAAACATATACTGCAGATAGAAATAGATAAATTAAAACAGGATTTACAAGCAGCTCAGGACAAACACAAGGCTACTGCATAGGGATGTCCTGACCTCTTGAGTTCAGATATCAAAATGTATCAAGCCTTCATAGCCCAGCCTGCCTCCTTTATCTCAGCAGAGGACTCAATTCCAGAGCCTCTGGATGATGAAATGGACACAGGCCCAGGACACAATTTAAGGCTTGTAACACCCTTGATACTGGACTCTTGTGCACGCTCCAATGTTATCAGTAGAGTAGGGAGTCAGGATAAATTAGCTTTGATTGACACAGGGGCTGGAATTAGTTTTACAAACAGAGCTTCTCCCACGGCAGATCAGAAAAATATGGAAATTTATGAAATTCAAGGAATTAATGACACAGCTTCCAAATGTGTGGCTATCCCAGTTAAATGGGGTATCCCTGTGCACAGTGAACAAAACAAGGAAATGTTAGAAACCACTGCCTCCACTATAGTGAACACACCAAAAGAAATAATTGGAATTGATGTTCTCAACCAGTTAAATTTGGTGGTGGATATGGCTAATCTTAAATTGTGGCAGTATTCAGGAACTTCAAGTGCTTCTAAAACTTTAGTGCATGAAGTCATTCCTATGCAGTTAGCAACTCAGTGCACTAAAGCAGCTCAGCAGTATGATCTGTGTGTAATTCCTTTAGAGGTGGCTGATATTCCAGTCTGGGCTCAAGACAAGTTAGATTGTGGGAAAATGCACACAGAAATACTGTTGGAAGGTGAGGATCCTCTACCACAAAAGCAATACCCAGTACCTCATCAGGCTATAGAACCAGTGACTAAAATTGAGAAGATACTGGAGGAGAGGGGTCTGATTAGACCTATTTCTTCCACATGCAATTCACCAGCCTGGCCGATAGTTAAACCGGGGGGGTTCCTTCAGGCTCACTATGGACTTCCGTGCCCTGAATCAAGTTTCAAAATCTGTAGTGCCCGTGGTAGCCTCATACCCTGAAATGATCTCTAAACTGAATCCCAAATGTAAAATTTTCTCTGTTTTAGACATATCCAATGGGTTTTGGAGTCTGCCCCTGGCCCTTGAATGCCAGTACAAAACAGCCTTTCAGTGGCTGAATAAACAATATGCATGGACTGTGCTTCCACAGGGATATAAGGATTCCCCCTCAATATTTCATAAAGACATGCAGGAAGCCCTATCACTATTGTCTTGCAGAGATAATATAATTCAGTATGTAGATGACATTCTGATTCAGTCTGAGAAGGAAGCCGTACACTGGAATCACGTAAGAGAAGTTTTAAAAGCCCTCTTACAAGCTGGTCTTAAAGTCAATCCTGCCAAGGCTCAACTGTGCAAATCACAGGTTTCCTTTTTAGGGGTTACTATTGGCCAGGATGGTAAATCTGTAGATTCTCAGAGGACAGAGCTGATACAGAAACTTCCACTTCCTACAGATCAGAAATCACTCCAGTCATTTCTAGGGCTCACTGGTTTCTGTCGTGACTTCATGCACAATTATGCTGAAGTGGCAGCTCCACTTTACTCCCTGCTAAAAAGTAAAAGTTATGTCTGGGAGGAAGAACATACCGAAGCTATAACTAAATTAAAACACATTCTGACTTCTGCTCCTGTTCTTGCACACCCAGATCACACACAACATTTTTTCCTGTACCCTGTAGTTGGAGAGAACAGTATAGGTGCAGCTCTAACACAACGCTTAGGAGGAGTAGATCGCCCTATTGCCTTCTGTTCCAGAGTTCTCACTTCTCCTGAACTCAAAATGGGAAACTGTGAAAAACATGTACTGGCTTCCTATGCTGCTATGCAGAAATTTACATACATCATTGGTGCTCAAACCACATACATATGCAGCCATCACACCCCCCTCAAATTCATTGTAGAAGGAAAGTTAGCATGTAGCAAGATTAGGACTGAGAGAATAGTCCAGTGGACTCTCATGTTGCAAGCACAGAATGTAAAGTTTGAATTGTTGAAAGAACCTAACGTGCAAGTGGCTGGAATCTTGCTGGAGGGGCAACCTCATGACTGTCAGTCCTCACCCAGTGCCCCCAATCACATGATCTTTAGGGAACTGGGACTAGACAAAATTTCACCTTTCCTTCCTACAGTATATATTGATGGTAGTAGCCAATGTGAAGGAGGCAGGCGACTAGCAGGTTTTGCAATTGTACAATTGGACCCAAATAACCAAGTGGTACTGCAGAGACAGTATTCCTGTGGGTCAGCGTCAGCACAGTACTGTGAGCTGGCTGCTTTTGTAGCTTGTATGCAACAATATCAGGATTCACACCCAGAAATACAAATCATTTTAGATTCTGATTATGTCTTTAAAAGTGCCATTGCCCTGTTACCCTGGTGGCTGGCAAATGAATTTAAATCTACAGATGGGTCCACAGTGAAAAATTCATCACTGTGGACTATGGCACAAGAACTGAGTGAGAAGTTTCAGAGAGTACATGTAGTTAAAGTAAAGGCACATAGGAAGAAAGGCCCTTTGGTGAAAGGAAACACATTAGCAGACTCACTAGCCAAGGAAGCATGCCATGTAGGCCTCATATGGCCCTGGTATGAGCAGACACGCATGGTTGCTATTGCTACACGTTCCACAGATTACGATCAGATAATACCACCAGATTACTTTGTAGCACTGCAGACAAAGGACCCGGAGCTTTCCAATTTAAGGAAGCTTGTGCAGGACGCCCCAGATAACCTATACCAGCACACACCCTTTCTCACACTCGCTATAGAGAAAGACATTTTATGTGCAAAAAGAGAGGAAGGCTTGGTTATAGCTATCCCTAGAGCTCGAGGTAAAGAATGGATGCATTGGGTTCATGGTGCAGGCCCTATGGGACACCCTAAAGCAGAAGAAATGCAGACTATCCTCAATAGGTTGGTATGGTGGCCAGAAATGAAACATGATATACAGGATCATGTTTCCTCCTGTGTAATCTGTGCTTCATTTGGCAGGCAACCTAAAAAGAGAAGGGGACAGTTAATGAGAGCACCTCCTCGTGGCCCATTTGAAAGATTCAAATAGATCATGTGGGCCCTCTCCCATTGACTGCTAGGAAGAATAGATTTCTACTGACTGTTGTTGATTCCTTTTCTCATTGGGTAGAAGCATTCCCTGTCCCAGATCAAACTGCTAGAACCACTGCAGAAGTCCTAACTATGCAATTTTTTACACGCTGGGGCATTCCTAAAACAATTGATTCTGATAATGGTCCTGCATTTGTTTCTCAGCTGATCAAGGAATTGTTTGATTTTCTAGGCATAGAACAACAACTCCACATTCCATACCATCCACAGGCAGCAGGGCAGGTAGAAAGAATGAATCAAACAATTAAGGCCCACCTCAGCCCTATGCTTAATCTGACCGGGAAAAATTGGGATCTGGTGCTCCCTTTAGTCCTTATGCGTATCAGAGCTAATGTCTGTAAATCCACAGGTTTTGCACCCTATGAAGCCTTAATGGGAAGGCCAATGCAACGGTGGGAAAATATGCTGAGTCCTTTTCTTCCAGAGGACCAGACCATAATTCTCACCAATGAGTGGATGAAATCCCTGCAAGAACATCTAAAAGAAATTCAGACCTCAGTGCTAGCTAACACAGAAAAAGCTAGAGATTATTTGCAGGAGGTACATGCAAAAGGTTCTGATTTAAGTCCCCTCAAGGTTGGGAGTAAAGTGATGATTCTGAGACCTAGACCAAACCTCTCCTTTGGAACTGCAAAGTGGGAGGGACCGTACTTAGTTACTGATACCTTAGGCCCAAGCCTATACCAGATCCTAATGCCTGACAACCAGCAGTACTGGAAACACATCACCCAGTTAAAACCATATGGGTAATATGTGTTTTATCAGTCTTTGTTTTCAGATACCACCTGAAGACAGCACGGACAGCTGCTTTATGAAGACAGCACGGACAGCTGCTTTCGGAACAAAAGTCGCTTAAGGACGGTAACCAGTTACTCCTGCTGTACATGTGTTTAATAGTTATGTAAATAAGTAGTTAGTTATGTAAATAAGTAGTAGAAATTATTAAATTTTTTTGTTTGTTTTGTTGTTACATAGTATAAGTGGGGAGCATTAGTTTACTCCCTAGTAGAGTGAAACAAGTTAACTTTTATTATGTCTCGGTTTCCTGTTGTTCTTGTATCTGCTCTCTTCTACTCCAGTCTCATTACAGGAACTATCATCCGAATATGCACGATTGGCTGGGTTAACTCCACAAGTGGGGTATATCGCTAACAAGAAATACCCCCACCGTTCCCGGAAGGAAAGGATCTGGTCATCCTGAGTTTCTGTTCGGTACAGGACAAGCCAGTGTTCTATTCATTAAACATCACTCAAGTACAGTGGGAGCCACCAGTTTCCACTTCTCTAGAAAGGACACAAGAATTGAGGGCACGCCCAAAACGTTACTTTCTAGGTCCTCCTGCTTTGATTTTGTACAATATTTCCTGTCAGGACAGAGGTACCTGGAAAATAACTTATACATGGGTTGTGAGTGATCAACAGCACATCACTGAGACTTCATTCCTTTTGGATGTATCTTGTTTACCTACCACCCCTCATCCCACCCCTCCCACCACTTCTGTTCCTCCTGTACTCTACCTTTCTGATATCCACCCATTTCAGGAAGGACATCCCTTTCAGATTAAATATGATACATCACACGATGTTTTATATGATGTGGAATACCATTTTCTTACTTGGCATCTGTTTCCCAAATTGTTTCTAGTTACTCACAAATATCCAAATTGCTCTCAGTTTGTTGCCAACCACATACAAATGCTCAATACTTGGTTTGATATACAGTCAGTAACACCCAGAGCTAAGCAACTTCGACACAAGCGTGAATTAATTGATACAATTTTAGGTGGCACAGGGACTGCACTGGGTGCCCTTAATGTAATTGATATAGAGGTGCTCCATAATAAAATGGGATCCACTGCTCAGCATGCTGCTGATGGTTTTACCTCACAACATATTATTAATGAAGCTTCCTCTAAACTATCCAATGTAGTTGTAGATACCTTTGCTCTTATATCTCCCATTATAGAACAAAAAATTGTTACCTTAGCACATGCAGAATATAGATTGGGAAAGAATATTTCCTGGGCTCTTGCCTGTGATCAAGTACAGATCGAGCTTATTACTATACTAAAGGAAATTCTGATCACTGCTAAGTTAGGACACTGGCCACCATCTCTCACTCATATGGCTAGTACCAAAATACCGGAATTTGCTATAGCTCACCTTGATTGGTGGACAGTTAGTGTTCCCATTTGTTCACCACAAGGCTGCTCTATCTGTACTTTGATCCCATGGTCAGGACAACACACAGTTATTTATCCTGTTGTTAATATTGGGGTGCAGTTTGATAATATGCTTATGTATCCTGTGGACCATCTCACATGGGTACAGCCACTGGACGACACCTGGACTTCATTCAAGCCGATGGACCCCAGTTTGTGCGACCAGCCTACATTTCAGTTCAAGTGTCAACCTCACCAGTTTAAAGAGGCTGGCACCTCCTGCTGGAACAATTCTTCCTCTTGCTCCCTGACTGTTAAGCTCTCATATTCCCTGACTACCTCACACAGTTTGTATTACCTTGGAGCTGGACACTTTTGTTTTCATCTGTTCTTTCCCCAGAATGTTTCTTTTTCGATTACTCCCAGAATGCACGACATTCGCCTTCCCAAGAACACTTTGTTGTACAGTTCAAACTATTTACCAAACAATACCTGGTGCAGTCATACACCACTGGTCTCCCTCACCATTAATGGGACAACTTATTCCACACCGCTGGTTACCAATGACTCTATGGACATTCCAGACTTTATCTCATATGCTGTGCATCCATTACCACTTGGAATGGGAGAAGAGACACTACATAAACTGCTCAACTTTACAGAACTCCATGCCTATATTGATCACCTTAAAACAACATCCACTGAAGTGAATCACACCATCGCTTATGAGAATGGACACATTCAACAAATTGTTGGACACTTGCTACAAGATGCTCATGTGTCTGTGTGAGAATTGTTATTTGGTTACTCACCTACTGCTG
Source organism: Ichthyophis bannanicus (assembly GCA_033557465.1). Lineage (NCBI taxonomy): Eukaryota > Metazoa > Chordata > Amphibia > Gymnophiona > Ichthyophiidae > Ichthyophis > Ichthyophis bannanicus. Next base: position 22,101,849 of record CM066051.1, on the reverse strand, counting down.
ATCATGTCTTTAATGTTTTTATTATTTTAACTGCTGTACAAATATTGCTATGCATTATCGTAATTTTCCTGTGCTGTAAGATGAAAAAAATGTACATTTCCTTGCAGCGCATGTCATACAGAACAACAACATTTTAAGGTAGATACACTGAACCTCTCCAGCATCCACCCCTACATCCAGGCTAATTTGGCCTGCTAATTTGGCTAATTTGGCATTTCCTATCACACTGAATACCAGAGTCAGCTGCAGTCTAGTATTGCTTCCTATCCTCACTCAAAGCATCCTGGTACCTTTTGGTTTTAGCCTCCTTAAAAATTCCTGCAGACCTTATGCACTGTTCACTCTCTCTAAGACGGGCACGGAAGTGGCATATTGGGTTCCCCCCCCCCCCCCCCCAGTAGTGGCTGCTCTACCTAAGACACGAGGTTTGGACTCATAAGGAGACTTGTTTATCTCTAGAACACTAGAGACAGTACTAGAGACAGTACTGTGCAGGACAGGGGACCTGCTAGACATAGCAAGGTATTTAATACAGGAGGTATTAGACAAGCTGCCTACTATCAGGTAATGGCAGCTGGGACAGGTACCACAGGTTTGCTTCCACCATTTCCAGGCACAAATAATAAAGAAAAATAAAAAAGGTGTGGGAGATGTCAGCATACAGTCCATGCGGCTGTGGACTCTGGTGAATTCAGTCTACAAAGTTAAACTCTGACCCCCTGGTGATGTCAGTCTCTAGGACCTGTCTGCAGCCCCTCCTGGCTACCTCAAAGGGAGTGGCCAATTACAATAGCAGACCTCAAGGGGAACTGCTGGAGAGGCACTATAAAGGACAGACACACTTCCTGTCTCTCTCTCTCTCTCTCCTTCATCGAACAGGTTTGGACACTACCATGAGGCTCTGATACTCAACTCCCTTCACCCCTCCCCCTCTCTCTCTCTCTCTACCCACATGTTCTGGCCTACCATGCGGCTCTGACCCACAGGTTCTGGCCTCTATCTCTCTCACACTTCACACATGCACACACACAGATTCATTGATGCACACTGAAACAGCTCTGTAACAATCACTATATGCCTATGTATTAAGCCTATTTTTACATAAAAACCTTTCTCCAAGCCACACCTGTTTGCTGGTCTTATTACAAGCCCTCCTGCGTCTGTGAAGTGAAATGAACCCAGGACCTACAGAAGAATAACCGGACTCACATCTTACACTAACCGCTTTGATTTAAAGATAAAGCAGTATATTAAATCCTATTAAATAAATAAATAAACAAACATATGACCCTGAAGCAGAGAACCATTCATCAAATGAACAAGTCAATATAACATTGTATCTGGATATCCCTTAAACAATCTAATTGGGATAAGATATAAAGGCAAGAATGTAATTCTTAAATTACTCAACAACTGCTGGAGAAGTAATTTAATGACTGGAACAAAGGGTCACAATCTCAGATACCTTTCCACCTTTCCCTCTGACTCTTTCTTCCCACTACCATTCTTCCCCTTCTCTTTCAGTGCACACACCTTTTCGATGAAAAACTCCACCATCTGATTATCTAGAATCACCCCTCTCCCCAAGACATCTACTTAAGATCCTTTCCCTAATGACGTTTCCACTGTCCTAAAACTCATGTCTTCTTACATGCACCCTCTATCCTCTGAGAGAGCCCCTTCTTTATCGTTATCTGAATATTTCTTCTTCTGCCACTTCTTCCTATCCTTTGCTTTGATCTCCTCCAAATATTTTCCAATTGCTGCAGTTCCCTCTTCTGCCTTTTTAGCTCATGAGGATACCACTGCCTCTATTCGCCAGACCTCAACAGTATCTTTTCATTACTGGTGCGACCTCTTTCAAGTTGCATGCTACCACTCAGTGCCATTCCTCCATCTTTAACTCCACCTCATCCTCCCTTCCAATTCTTACCAACTCCACTGCTATGTAACTCCATTTATTTTTTTATTATTTTATTTTATTTTATTTAAACTTATTTTTATATCACCTTTCTACAATTCAAAGTGGTTCACAATTAACAAATGTGTAACAGGGGGCTGTTTTACATGAAACAGGAACAACAGCAAACAGTACAACATAGTTTAAACAGTTTAACATCAAAAATTTAGTTATGGTTCTGCTGGTTCTATTGGTTAACATATGTACAGATTAAAGAGAATTTGTCTATTCTGTCCTTAGAGTGCATTTTAAGATGGCTGAGTTTCTGAGCGCATCTTGGTGCAATATTCATTCAGAAAGAGGTATATTTTAAGCTTCTTTCTGAATTCCAAATATTCTGTAATTTCTCTTAGTGCTGGCGGCAGGGAGTTCCAAAATGTGGATCTCGAAGAAAAACCAGAGTGTCATCTGCATATAGTGAGACAATGTGATACGTATTCGCTATAGGATTTCAAAGCATAGATTCTTAGGTTCATAATCGTACAGCTAGAGGTTCTATCGCTAAGTTAAATGCAAAGCATTGATAAGGCAGGCAAAGCGAGAATTTGAGAAGGAACTTGCTACGGAAGCAAAAACACGAAATAAAGACTTTTTCAAGTACATTCGTAGTCAAATGGACCATTAGATGATAGAGGGTTAAAAGGGTCAGTAAGAGGTGACAAAGCTATAGCGGAGAGACTGAATGAATTCTTTGCTTCGGTCTTTACTGAGGAAGATGTAGGGATGTTACCCAAGACTGAAGTGGTATTTAAAGGTGATACTGCAGAGGAATTGAGAGAAATATCGCTACACCGGGAAGATGTATTACAACTACTTGATAAACTGAATAGTAGCAAATCACCTGGACCGGATGGTATATATCCAAGAGTGTTGAAAGAACTGAAATATGAGATTGCAGACCTGCTTTTAGTAATCTGTGAACTTTCATTAAAATCATCTGTAATACCGGAAGATTGGAGGGTCGCCAATGTAACGCCAATTTTTAAAAAGGGTTCCAGGGGTGATCCGGGAAATTACAGACCGGTGAGACTGACGTCGGTACCGGGGAAGATGGTAGAAACCATCATAAAGAACAAAATTACACAGCATGTAGATAGTCATGGCCTAATGGGAGACAGCCAACATGGCTTTAGACAAGGAAGATCTTGTCTTACTAATCTGATATGTTTTTTTGGAGGTGTGAATAAACAGGTAGACAAAGGTGAGTCGGTTGATATAGTGTATCTGGACTTTCAGAAAGCCTTTGAAAAGGTCCCTCATCAGAGACTTTTGGCAAAACTAAAAAGACATGGGATAGGAGGCAATGTACTATTGTGGATCGGGAACTGGTTAAAAGATAGAAAGCAGAGGGTAGGGCTAAATGGCCATTTTCCCAATGGAAAAAGGTGAATAGTGGAGTACCCCAGTGATCTGTACTGGGTCCGCTACTTTTTGACATATTCATAAATAACCTGGAAAAGGGAATAACTAGTGAGGTTATCAAATTTGCAGAGGACAGAAAACTGTTTAAAGTTGTTAAAATCCAAGAGGACTGTAGAAAACTGCAGGAGGATCTGGATAAATTGGAAGACTGGGCATCCAAATGGCAGATGAAATTTAATGTGGACAAGTGCAAAGTTATGCACCTAGGAAAGAACAACCCACACTATGGTTACACGATGCAAGGTTCCACATTGGGAACCACCACCCAGGAAAAAGATTTAGGAGTCATCGTGGATAACATGTTAAAACCCTCCGCCCAGTGTGCAGCGGCGGCCAAGAAAGCAAATAGAATGCTAGGTATCATAAGGAAAGGAATGGAAAATAAAACAAAGGATATTATAATGCCTCTGTATCGTTCCATGGTACGACCGCATCTTGAATATTGTGTGCAATTCTGGTCGCCGTATCTTAAAAAGGATATAGCGTTATTAGAAAAGGTACAGAGAAGAGCCACCAAAATGGTAAAGGGGATGGAAGGCTACTCCTATGAAAGAGGCTACAAAGGTTAGGGCTCTTTAACCTGGAAAAGAGACGGCTGAGGGGAGATATGAAAGAGGTCTATAAATTAATGAATGGAGTGGAATGCATAAACGTGGATCGATTGTTTACGCTATCAGAATATAGAAAGACTAGGGGACATGTAATGAAGCTACAGTGTAAACTATTTAAGACAAATAAGAGAAAATATTTTTTCACTCAACGTGTAATCAAACTCTGGAATTTGTTACCGGAGGATGTAGTAAGAGCTGTTAGTGTAGCTGGGTTTAAAAAAGGTTTGGACAAGTTCCTGGAGGAAAGTTCCATAAACCATTATTAAAAAGGGACCCAAGATATCAATGCTTGACCCAATACAAGCATTGTGGAACCTGTGTCTTTTGGGGATACTTCTAGGTATGTATGACCTAGGTTGGCCACTGTTGGAAACAGGATACTGGGCTTGATGGACCTTGGTCTGACCCAGTATGGCATATGTTATGTTCTTAAGGCGAAAAGAAGGGGAGAGAGTGGGCAGCTCTGTCTGGTCACACGTTCTAGAAGAAATGGGGCAGACAAGAAACCGTTAACTTGTACTATACCAGTAGGCGCTTTGTAAAGGGCTGAAATCCAAGAAAGGAACGTGGGTCCAAATCCAAAATGTTGCAACACACTGAGGAGATATCGCCATTCTACTTTGTCAAATGCTTTCTCCGCATCAAGAGAAAGGACCCCGTAATTACTCTCAAGCTGCCTGACCTTAGTTAAGATATTAAGAAGGCGACGCACATTTTCAAAGCCCTGCCGGCCCTCAATAAAGCCTGTCTGATCTGGATGGACCACTTCTTGAACGAAAGCGTTTAAGCGGGAGGCGAGAATCTTAGTGAAGATTTTATAATCTATATTGAGCAGAGAAATGGGTCTGTAACTACTTCCTTGAAGGGGATCCTTTCCTTCCTTAGGGATTACCATGATTAGTGCTTGACGCATCGACTTAGGTAGGCTTTGGTGATTAAGGATCGAGTTAAAAACCCTCGTTAGTAAGGGAGCAACAAGGTCAGACACGGATTTGTAAAATTCTGCCAGGATCATATCAGGGCCTGCAGCTTTAGACAGCTTCAGCTGTTTTATCACTAGTTGAACCTCAGCAAGGGTAATTTCCCTATCTAGTGTTTCTCTCGCGTCCTCTGATAGCTGTTGTAGATGCAAATCCACCAAGAACTGGTGTATTGCAGTGGTATCAGCCAAGAGATGAGAAGAGTAAAGATCCTTGTAGAACCTAGCAAAACGCTGAGAGATGTCGCTGGATTTACGAAGAAGACTATTTTTTTCATCTAGGACTGAGGAAACCCAGTGAGCTAGTCTCTGCCTTTTCAGTTGCCACAGCAGTAACTTATGAGCTTTGTTGCCGTGCTCATAGAAATGTCTGCGAGTCCTTAATAAGCAAGAGGAGATCTCTGTTTCTAAAGCCTCTAGTTTTTACCCCTGAAAGCTGTAAGCTGTTGTAGATTCAAGGTGGTCGGGTTGCGCTTTTTCTGGGATTCAAGAGCAACAATTTGGGCTCTGAGAGCATCTTGGATGGCAGTGGTCCGTCGCTTGTGATGCACAGATAAGGAGATAACCTGGCCCCTAATAGCTGTTTTCCATGCTTCCCATAACAAAAAAGGGGAGGAGTCCCCCGTGTCATTGTTAAACAGATAGTCCCTCCAACACTCCTGTATCTGTTCCACCACTACCACATGCTTCAATATATGTTGGGGAAAGGACCAAGAGTGCGGCGGGATTTCCGTGTCTCCCAGGACATACTCTAAAGAAATTACGAAGTGATCTGAGGGCCCTCTGGATCCTATTCGCACCTGATCAATTTGGGACATTAACTGCTTGGAGACCAATCACATATCGATGCGAGAATAGGAGTGATGACCAGAGGAGTAAAAGGTATAGTCTTTCTCTTTGGGATGCCTGGAGCGCCATACATCCTCTAAAGCCAGGGAGGATATTAGAGTAGACAAAGATTGAGAAGCACCATACACTGGTTTAAGACCAGAGGATCTATCCAGGTCAGAGAGGATACAATTAAGATCCCCCTCCCAAGATTATATCCCCAGTTACATGAGTGGTTAGGAGCTCTAGAAGATGAGATAACGATTGAGCGACATCGGAAGGGGGGATGTATGCATTAACCAGGGAAACAGACACCATTAATCATCCCTGTCAGTAATAAGAAACAACCTTTGGGATCTTGAACCTGTTTTACTAGTTGAAAGGGACATTTCGGAGTTAACAAAATAGCCACCCCTCTTTTATGTGTTGAGAACCCAGAGGAGTAAACAACAGGAAATTTGCGGGATATCAGACATTCGTGAGCCCCAAGACCCACGTGGGTTTCTTGCAGGAAGGCAATGTCAGCACATTCCCCATGCAAATGGTCAAGCACCCTGCGTCTTTTAATTGGATTATGTAAACCTCTGACATTCCAGGATATTAATTTAACCATTTTCTAAAATGGTAGCACAGAGCTGAAAGATATAGACAGAAGGCAGAAACATTCCTTCTGACAGGTCCTGCAAAAGAGAAACTGCTGAACAATAGATTACACTAGTATCTGCTATGACCATCCCTTTCCAATGAAGCATAGATCCCCATCCTCCCGCAGCAATTCCCACCACTATGACTGCTTTTAGAAACATCATTCCTCCCGTTCCCTCTCCTCTGCCCTTCCCCTCCACCACCCCTAAACCCAGCCCCGCAAAAGACCATTCTCGGTCTACAAAGTTACTAGCATCCAATAATATTTGTGCAGAGAGAACCTCACACTCGAGTGGGAGAGCTCCCCACTCCCAGGAGGACGCCCAAAGCAATGGTAAGGGGGTTACACCATCCCTGCCTATATCCCCCTATAGCAATATAAATAATACTTAGCTAAACCTGCTAAAATAACAGTTACATAGACAGCATCCATTAGTACATATAATGCCTAATAGAGAAACACATTTATTTATTTATTTAGTATACATTTGTATACCGCTACTTCCAGCGATCAGCAGCGGTTTGATTACAGATTGGAAATTGTCAAATCATGACAGGAAATTTTTTTTTTTTTTTTTGAGGTATAAACACATTGATTAGACAGGAAAGCACAGCACACAGAGAACTATTTTACAGGGAACATGGGCTATGGAGGGTTAAGTGGCTTGCCCAAGACCACAAGGAGCACCTGTGGGACTAGAAACCCCAGTCCTTCCGGCCCAAGGTTGCTGTCCTCTAGTGGGATTTGAACCTCCGACCTTCCGGCCTGAAGTACCTTGCCCCAACCACTAGACCACTCCTCCACTCCGCATGTACTGGTGACCCTGAGAGCATCGCTAACTGACAGGGACCTGGCTCTAACTAACAGACTTCTGGCCACTAAAGGACTCCAAGGTGGGAAAGAAGAAACAAAACTGATCCACCACAGAGGAGAGCTCAGAAATGAGGACAGAGAAAGCCCAAACTAGAACCATTCAAGTTCATTGCAGGAGTCCAGGAGCTTCTCTCATGTCGGAGCGGTGGTATCCATTCCATGGCTTCCGGAGCCATCTAGATCTGCTTCAGAGGAGCTTCTGGAACGGGGAACCTTTCGACACTTCGGCAGGGAGACTTCCAATTCCCCTTTTGGAGACTGGTGAGGACGAGGCCTGTCCTGTTACCTGTACCGGATCCGGTGAATACTAAGGGGATATAGTTAGACTGTAAGGTTGGGTCATTTATGAGAGCCTGATCAGCTCTCTGGTCGGTCCGAGTAAGCTGCTTTTGTGGCTGAAACCACTGACCTTTTGTTAGTAAGTTACTGGGATTGATGGGAAGTGTCTGTATGGTTGCTTGTGTATGTATGAGAGGTATTGAGAATAAATACTGAGTGATTGTGGACTTCTGAGTAGTGCATTTCCTGGCCGGGCGACCACGTCCAGGTCGCAAAAAGGAGGAAGCATGTGGTGTTTGTCTCTCCTTCTTTGTTTCTAGGACTGGACGGACCCCTTACCTCCAGTCCGCCTACCCGCTCCTTTTGTTTGCAGTCTGTGGGTCATTATGGGTGGGTCCGAGTCCACTTTGACACCTCTGAAATGTATGATCAAAAACTTTAAAAAGGTCTTCTCTGGGGATTATGGTGTAAAAATGTGTGCCCCTAGATTGCAAGTGTCATGTGAGAGGGAGTGGCCAATTCTGTCTACCTCATGACCCACCTCAGGGACTCTGGATGTCAGAATTGTGTCTTTAGTCCATCAAATTGTACGCCAAGAGCACCCAGATCAATTCCCATATATAGATTCTGGTTAGAGGTCTGCCAGAAATGACCCCCTTGGATAACTAAGGGGCTTGTTAACAAAGCCGCGGCAGCGATTCGCGATCGTTATCGGAGCCGTGGCCCCATTGAAATCAATGGGGCCGCGGCTCCGATAACGATCACGAACCGCTACCGCGGCTTTGTAAACAAGCCCCTAAGTGTTCTGAGGAACATTGTAGGATTCTAGTTTCAAAAACGATAGGGAGTATAAACCCTAACCGGATACTCCGCCCTCCAGTTTATCAGTCCTCTGAACAACCGGAGCCCCAGCCCTTCCCTCAAGGTTTTCTGTATCGGAACAGTGCCCCTGTCCCACCGCCATATAGGGAGCCTGTGGAACAGGCTGTGGGTGATTCTCCCGCTACCCCGCCAGGCATAGGTGCCTCCTCCACCAGCCACCCTATGTACCCTGCTCTTCAGTCCTCTCCTGAGGACAGGGACCCCCCTACCAGCCCCGACTCATCGGACTCCACATATGTGGATGATGGGGACAGCCGAGACTCGTTTGCCAGCATGGGGTCATACTCCGATACCTCCAGAACTCGGTCAAAACAATCAGAGAAGTCTAGTCCAGCATACGGCTTAAGGAATCTACCCGGTCGAGATGCTAAGACTATGCCCTTGCGTGAGGTCCAGGGACTCCCCACGCTGAACGAGCGACAGGAAGTCGTCTTAGGCCCTCTGAGTCTAGTCTATGTACCCTTTTCCACCACTAACTTGCTTAACTGGAAGACCCACTCTGCCTCCTATACAGAGAAGCCTCAGGACCTCACTGACTTTATGGCCACTATTATGCAGACTCACCAGCCAACTTGGTCGGACTGCTGACAACTCTTGTCTACCCTTTTTAACACTGAAGAGCGGTCCCGAATATTAGCGGCTTCCATTAAATGGTTGGAAGAAAATCCTCCTGCTGGGGCCCTTAATGCGCAACAGGCCGCGGCCCAGGATTTCCCTGGCGAAGACCCTCACTGGGATCCAAACAATACAATTGGCGCAGCCTCACTAGCCCGTTTTAGCCAGGCCCTGATGGAGGGCCTGAAGAAAGGCGGCCAGAAAGCTATGAGTATCGGAAAGGTTTCTGAGGTTCTGCAGCGACCCGATGAGAGCCCCGCCGCTTTCTATGATCACCTGTCAGAAGCATATCGTCTCTATACTCCATACGATCCAGTGGCCCCCGAGAACCAACAAATGGTAAATGCCACTTTCGTGGGACAGTCCCAGGGGGATATCAGGCAGAAGCTACAGAAGCTGGAAGGATTCACGGGCATGAACGCTACACAGTTAATGGAAGTTGTGCAGAAGGTATTTGTGAATCGTGACCAGGAACAGAGAAGGGAGAGTGATCGGAAGATGAAGAAAAAGGCCGATTTCCTAACCGCCGCTCTCGAGCATCGCCGGGAGGGCCACCTGCTGGAAGGATGAAGGGAAGAGGTAGGGGTCATCTTCCTCATTTTCCTGCTACGTGACCCCCCTTAGGCGCAAATCAGTGCGCCTATTGCAAGGAAGAAGGACATTGGAAGAATGAATGCCCAAACTGCGGGGCCCCACGGAATGGAGGGTGAGGAGCTCTTGCATCAGGGAGAAAAGGGGCACAAAACGGCGCTGAATCTCAACATTAACACCAGTGGAGGGAAGATACGGCATTTGAGGGCCTGGCCGAGGTAGAAGAATACTACACAGACGACTACTAGGCCAGACCAGGCTCCAAGTTTCTGCTAGGTCCCCAGGAGCCTATGGTCAGTTTAAAAATTGGGGACCATCCTATGGACTTTAAGGTGGACACGGGGGCCGAACATTCTGTGGTGGCAAGGCCCGTGGCCCCCCCCCCATCTTCCTGTGCAGTCACTATTGTGGGGGCCACCAGTGCTCGGGGCACCAGATCCTTCCTGCAAACCCGTACCTGTGAACTAGGAGGACAGAGGATATCCCACCAATTTCTGTATATGCCGGAATGTCCTGTCCCCCTCCTGGGCCGGAACTTGCTTACTAAACTTCAAGCACAGATATTCTTTACTGAAGGGGGACACATGGAAATGACACTGAAAGGGAAGCCCGCCGGCATACTGGTTCTGTCCATCCCCCGAGAAGAGGAGTGGCAACTCTACAGTACCTCCCCATCTAGGCCCCCGGACCCCAGTGTCCCACCCGGTATCTGAGCCCCACCCGAAGTATGGGCGGAAGGAAATCCACCTGGTCTGGCAAGGAATGCCCCCCCCCCCCGTTATTGTCACCCTCAAGCCAGGGGCGGTACCAGTATATGTGAAACAATACCCTCTCCCGTGACCTGCGGTAGAGGGGGATCCACCAGCATCTGAGAAAACTACTTAAGTATGGACTACTGTGAAAATGTCAGTCACCATGGAATGCACCCCTCCTCCCTGTCAAGAAGCCCGGAACGGGGGATTATCGTCCAGTCCAAGACCTGAGAAGGGTAAATGATGCAGTCGTTGCTATATACCCTGTAGTCCCAAACCCCTACACTCTCCTCGGACTGATCCCTGCCGAGGCCACCCACTTTACAGTATTGGACTTAAAAGATGCCTTCTTCTGCATGCGCCTTGCGGCAGCCAGCCAACCTCTATTTGCCTTTGAGTGGGAGGACCCCGTCACCGGAACACGGGGCCAACTTACCTGGACCCGATTACCTCAGGGTTCCAAGAACTCGCCCACGCTCTTCAGTGCAGCTCTCAGTCAAGACCTAGCAAATTACCCTGTCACTCCTGGCAGAAGGATCCTACTGCAGTACATTGATGACCTCCTAGTTGCTGCAGACTCCCGGGAAGAGTGTGTGCGGGCCACCAACGATCTGCTTTACCTCCTGCGGGAGGCAGGATACAGGGTCTCCATAAGCAAGGCGCAGTTGTGCCAAACAGAGGTCAAGTACCTGGGATTACACCTGTCCACTGGGATCCGCCGAGTAGGTCCCAAAAGAAAGGAGGCAGTGTGTCGTATACCCATCCCCCGGACCAGGAAGGAGTTGAGGGCCTTTCTAGGGGCCGCAGGTTATTGTCGCATCTGGATCCCAAACTTTGCACTGATGGCGAAACCCCTCTACGAGGCCACAAAAGGAGCAGAAATGGCCCCCATGGAGTGGGGGGCTGAACAAGATACGGCCTTCAAGGCCCTGAAGAGGGCTCTGATGTCATCACCAGCCTTAGGACTCCCAAATGTACAGAAACTATTCCGCCTCTATGTCCATGAGGTCGGAGCCACCGCCCTGGGAGTCCTAACTCAGGCCCTTGGCTCCTGGCAGCGCCCTGTCGCCTATTTGTCTAAACAATTGGACACAGTTGCCAAAGGATGGCCCCCGTGTTTGCGAGCCATTGCAGCCACGGCACTCCTGGTGGAGGAGGCAGACAAATTAACTCTGGGCCAGAACCTACAGATCAGAGTTCCACACTCCGTCCTGACCCTCATGGAATGCAAGGGAAACTATTGGTTCACTAATTCTCGGATGCTCAAGTACCAGAGTATGTGTGCGAAAATCCACGACTTGAGCTACTCTCCAGCCAGACCCTGAATTCGACCATGCTCCTACCTGCTGGTCCTGGGCCCCCTGACTACGACTGCCTGGAAGTTATGGATACTGTGTTCTCCAGCCGCCCAGACTTGACGAATCTCCCTCTCAAGACCCCAGATGTAACCTATTTTGTGGATGGGAGCAGCTTTATAGCCAATGGTCAACGGTTTGCAGGGTATGCGGTGGTGACCCTATGTGTGGTAATAGAGTCCTCGGCCCTTGCCCCGGGAACTTCGGCCCAGAAGGCCGAACTGGTGGCCCTTATTAGAGCCTTACTATTAGGGGAGGGTCTGCGGATAAATGTGTACACTGATTCCAAATATGCCTTCACTACCTTGCATGAACATGGGGCCCTTTACAAAGAGCGAGGGTTAATAACATCGATAGGGAAGCCCATAAAGTATGGTCGTGAGATCCTGACCCTGTTAGATGCCGTTTTGGCCCTGAAGCAAGTTGCTGTAATGCACTGTCGGGGCCACCAAAGAGGGGGAGGGGAGGTTGCTAAGGGAAACCGGATGACTGACGCCGCTGCCCGGAGAGCTGCCCTCTCCGAAGTCTCACTAAGGGATCATTGCCCTGTTCAGGCCCCTTTGTTTCCAGTGCCTCTTAGCCACTGGGTGCCCCGCTACGCCTCGGCTGAACTGGATTACTTTTGCTGTAAGGAAGGGGGAGTTCTGAATGACCAAGGCTGGATAATCCTACCCCCGTATGGGAGGAACCCTCCGCCTGGCCCCACTGTTATCCCCAAATCCCTGGACCCCGCTTTTGTTAAAGCCTTCCATCAGGCTACTCATTTTGGAAAAACCGCCATGGAAAAGGCTTTGAGACCCCATTTTTACATCTCCATGCTTGGGCCCTTGGCCACTTCAGTAACCTAGCGGTGCCTGACCTGTGCAAAGAACAATCCACGACAGGGTCCCCTGCCCCCTCCAGGAAATCAGTCTGTAGGTACAGCTCCAATGGAAAATATTCAAGTAGACTTCACTGAGATGCCTCGGGCAAACGGCTATCGCTATTTGTTAGTTCTGGTCTGTACCTTTTCAGGGTGGGTGGAGGCATTTCCCACTAGAACTGAAAAAACAAGGGAAGTCACCAAGGCCCTCCTTCATGAAATTATTCCCCGGTTTGGTATGCCACGTGTCATGGGCTCAGACAATGGCCCATCTTTTGTGTCTCAGGTTACCCAGCAGCTGGCCCATGCCCTACAGATTAACTGGAAGTTGCATGCAGCCTACCGCCCACAAAGTTCAGGAAAGGTGGAGCACATGAACCGTATATTGAAAGCTCAGCTCTCAAAGCTCTGCCAGGAATCTCGTCTGAAGTGGCCCCAAGTTCTACCCATAGCACTCCTCAGGATACGCTCCTCCCCAACCAAAGCACTAGGGGTATCCCCATTTGAAATCTTGTATGGGAGGCCACCCCCCATTGTCCAGGGGATAAAGGGGTACATGGGCCAGATTGGGTCAGAAATTACTAGGCAGGAACTGTTAGCTTTAAGTTCTTTTTTTGCAGAGTCTCCACACTTGGGTTCAGGACTGCTTGCCTGTCTCGCTAACCGAACCCCTGCACCCATTCCTGCCTGGTACCCGGGTGTAGGTTAAGGAGTGGAAAAAGGACCCTCTTGCCCCCCAGTGGAGGGGGCCCTACATTGTCCTACTCTCAACACCCACTGCAGTAAAGGTGGCAGAACTCGCTCCACCTGACTGAAACCAGCAGCAGATGAGGAAGTTTGCCCTTGGACCTCTGAAGAACATCCTGGGTTTCCTTTACGTCTCACCTTGCACTGGCATCGGATCAACCCCATTGGGACCTCCAGCCCTACTCCTGTCACTACCGGAAGCTGACAGGTCTACGTACGACAGAAGCTGTGGAAAGAAGGAGAAGAACTTACTTGTTTTAAACCTTAACGGCAGTTCAGATCACCGTAGCTGAAAATGTTTAACATATGTGTGTTTATTGTCCTTGCAGTAGCCCTGGGTTCTTCCATTTCAGTGCTGCCTTCCTGCGCCCCTTGTTTAAAGGTAACTAAAATTGGCCAGAAGGTCACCCAGACCCTTGTGTACCATTCCCATTACGCCTGTAATTCCCGAAATACTACCCGGTGCCATCACAATGGCACAGACTTAACCATTTGCAACGTACCGGAGAAAAACGCAACATGTTATGACCTCCGGTCTAGCCCCACCTATCAGGTTATCGAGGTTCGTTCTCTCTCAGCTGATGGCCGTCTTCTGAACTCCACTAAGATATCCTCCCCTACTATCCCGACCTCCGTTTTCTTTGATGCCTGCGCTGCCATAAATGCCAACAAATGGCCCAGGGCAGGGTGCGGCTCTATTAGTTGGGAGCGCACATACACACACAATGACAAATATATGTGTCCAGCCATAGCACAGAGGGCCCCGTCTTGTACGGGACCGTGAGCCCATGATCATAATTTTTGTCCCACCTGGAGCTGTGTATATTATGCATCCTGGCACAAAGCACCGACAGGGCACACCCGGGATTCCCATAAGGCAGTTCTGACCAGGTTACCTGCCATGTCCGACTGTCAGACAGGTACCTGTAACCCCCTCAATCTGACCCTTATGAACCCCAGTGTCTGGGCCACCGGATCCACCTTTGGCCTCCAGATACAGGATCAGGGTACCGACCCTGGCATCCTTATACATATCTGTCTAGTCACGAAGTCCCATACCTCCCAGGCCGCCTTGGTCTTCCACTCCTTCTATGAGGAACTAAGGACCCAAATAGAGGTGCCCACCGCAACGCGTAACCTTTTCATTGAATTGGCAAAGACAGTGGCCACAAATCTTAATGTATCCAATTGTTTCTTCTGTGGTGGGACAAACATGGGTGACCAGTGGCCATGGGAAGGCCAGGAGTTGAACTAATCAACCCCCTACAATCAGTCAATACTAAACCGTACAACTAGTGAGTGGGTATTGAAGACCCATTAGTAATCTGTGAACTATCATTAAAATCATCTCTAATACCTGAAGATTGGAGGATCGCCAATGTAACACCAATTTTTAAAAAGGGTTCCAGGGGTGATCCGGGAAACTACAGACCGGTGAGCCTCACGTCAGTACCGGGAAAAATGGTAGAAACCATCATAAAGAATAAAATTACTCAGCATGTAGATAGTCATGGTCTTATGGGAGTCAGCCAACATGGCTTTAGACAAGGAAGATCTTGTCTTACTAATCTGATATGTTTTTTTGGAGGTGTGAATAAACAGGTAGACAAAGGTGAGTCGGTTGATATAGTGTATCTGGACTTTCAGAAAGCCTTTGACAAGGTCCCTCATCAGAGACTTTTGGCAAAACTAAAGAGTCATGGGATAGGAGGCAGTGTACTACTGTGGATCAGGAACTGGTTAAAAGATAGAAAGCAGAGGGTTGGGCTATATGGCCAATTTTCCCAATGGAGAAAGGTGAATAGTGGTGTACCCCAGGGATCTGTGCTGGATCAGCTGCTTTTTGACATATTCATAAATGATCTGGAAAGTGGAATAACGAGTGAGGTTATCAAATTTGCAGATGACACAAAACTGTTTAAAGTTGTTAAAACCCAAGAGAATTGTGGAAAATTGCAAGAGGATCTTGATAAATTGGAAGACTGGGCATCAAAATGGCAGATGAAATGTAATGTGGACAAGTGCAAAGTTATGCACCTAGGGAAGAACAACCCAAACCATGGTTAGACGATGCAAGGTTCCACATTAGGAACCACCACCCAGGAAAAAGATTTAGGCGTCATTGTGGATAACATGTTAAAACCCTCGGCCCAGTGTGCAGCGGCAGCCAAGAGAGCAAATAGAATGCTAGGTATCATAAGGAAAGGAATGGAAAATAAAACAAAAGATATTATAATGCCTCTATACCGTTCGATGGTGAGATCGCACCTTGAATATTGTGTGCAATTCTGGTTGCCGTATCTTAAAAAGGACGTTATTAGAAAAGGTTCAGAGAAGAGCCACCAAAATGGTAAAGGGGATGGAAGGATACTCCTATGAAGAAAGGCTAAAAAGGTTAGGGCTCTTTAACCTGGAAAAGAGATGGCTGAGGGGAGATATGATAGAAGTCTATAAATTAATGAACGGAGTGGAACGGGTAAATGTAGATCGATTGTTTACGTTATCAGAATATAGAAAGACTAGGGGACAATCAATGAAGCTACAGGGTAAACTATTTAAGACTAATAAAAGAAATTTTTTTTTCACTCAACGTGTAATCAAACTCTGGAATTTGTTACCTGAGGATGTAGTAAAGGCTACATCCTTAGTGTAGCTGGGTTTAAAAAAGGTTTGGACAAGTTCCTGGAGGAAATTTATTTTTATTTATTTAGCTGTATTTATATCCTGCTTTTCACCGGGTCAAAGCGGTCAATTGGGAGATACATTTAACACGAGGGGATATGACACACATACGCTAATACTTACAGGGAACATGGGCAATAAAGGTCCATAAACCATTATTAAGAAGGGACCCAGGATATCAATGCTTGACCCAGTACAAGCATTGCGGAACCTGTGTCTTTTGGGGAAACGGCTAGGTACATATGACCTAGATTGGCCACTGTTGGAAACAGGATACTGGGCTTGATGGACCTTGGTCTGACCCAGTATGGCATATCTTATGTTCTTATGTTCTTACCTCTCTTGTAGGCCATACCTGTATTGCCCGAGCAAGACCTCAGTTTACCACCCAGGTGGGAGAGCTGGTCTGCCTGGGGCAGCAGTCCTATAACGCCACCACAAAATGAACTACCTGGTGGTCGGGTACTAACTTATCTGCACCACAGAATCCATTTGCAACTTTTTCTCACCTGGCTGGTGTCTGGGCCAACCTGGCAGCTACCAGCACATGGGAGGCCCCTCCGGGCCTCTACTGGATTTGCGGGCCCCGGGCATACACCCAGCTGCCCAGAACCTGGGCTGGGGCATGTGTACTCGGAACGATCCGACTCTCCTTCTTCCTCATTCCTATCCCTCAGGGAGAAACATTGGGTATCCCTGTTTACAAGACCCGCAATAGGCGCTCTCCCAGGAGCACCGACCTCCTGCGCATAGGTA
Organism: Ichthyophis bannanicus; assembly: GCA_033557465.1. Taxonomy (NCBI): domain Eukaryota; kingdom Metazoa; phylum Chordata; class Amphibia; order Gymnophiona; family Ichthyophiidae; genus Ichthyophis; species Ichthyophis bannanicus. Next base: position 22,085,009 of record CM066051.1, on the reverse strand, counting down.
ACTGGAAGGAGAATGAATGGCAACCTGAATGTATCATACAGTATTATGGCCCTGCCACATGGGCCGAGGATGGAACCTATGGCTACCGCACTCCCATTTATATGCTGAATCGTATTATCCATTTTCAAGCTGTTGTAGAGATTATTACTAATGAAACCAGCAAAGCACTAACCCTTTTAGCGAAACAGAACACCCAAATGCGGGCAGCGGTCTACCAGAATCACCTGGCCTTGGATTATCTGTTGGCCACGGAAGGAAGAGTATGTGGAAAATTTAATTTGACAAATTGCTGTCTACCGATTGATGATAATGGCCAGGTAATTGAGGAGATCGCTGACCGGATGCGGAAGATAGCGCATGTACCTGTCCAGACTTGGAATGGGATTAGCCTGGATGGATGGTTTGGGTCTGTATTCTCTGGAAAGGGGGGTCTGAAAACACTTGTATTCCTGGTACTATTGTTTTTTGTAGGTTGTATGCTTTTTACCCTGTCTCCTACCAATTTGCATCCGTGCTTTCCACTCAGTCGTGGATGCGGCAGTAGAACGGAAGACAGCTGCCCATGTCATGGCCATGTGGAATTATCATGCCCTTCCACAGGAGGGGGGGGGGGCGCTGTCCTATCTAAGATGATTTGATTCTACCCGCTTCCGCTTTCCGATGAAAAACTCCATTCATCTTGATGATGGATAATGTTAAGGGCTGCTGTCAGACCGTCAATGGTGTTGCAGGCTACAAGATCACCTTCCATGAAGAAGAATGTAACAAAATCCTTTTGATGTTCACAGAGCATGTTAACCCTAGCATCACCTGACAGAAGATTCCGCTGCTGCAGTCTGTAGCCCAAGAGCTCTGATTTACACTTAGGTAGTTCCAAATCCCTGACAAGTTCATTCAGTTCACCTTGTGTTATGAGGTATGCTTCAGAGGAGGAGTTCGGAGAAAATCTGCATCATGTGACCAGGGCGGTTCTATCATGAGGCCGAGTGAGGCGGCCGCGGCAAAAATGCCTCCAAAAGATCCACCTCACTCCGCTTTCAGTTTTAAAAAAGAAAAAAAAAAAGGTGGGCAAACTGCTGCAATAGCGGTAATTTCAAATGAAAAGGAAACCAGTGCGGAGCCTCCCGACCCTTTGGAACCCCCTACAACTGTATCCCACCACAAAAGGAAGTGACGCTAGAGCAGGATGCAGCTGCAGGGGTTCCTTGGGGTCGGGAGGCTCCACACCCGTTTCCTTTTCATTTGAAATTACCACTATCACAGCCTCTGGGGAAGGGGAAGGAGCAATACGGAGATGACACGGGCGGCAGGAGAAGGAGCAGAATGGAGCTTCACAGGTGGCAGGAGGGGGAGCAGAACAGAACTACATGTGTGGAAAGACGGAGCGGAACGGAGCTACACAGGGGGAAAGAGATGGCTGGAAGGGGGCTGACAGAGTGGGGGGAAAGGGCTGGAAATTGGAAAGGAGCTGACAGGGAAAAAGAGAGGGCTGGAAGAGAGCTGACAGAGGGGAAAGAGTTGGCTGGAAGAGACGTGACGCAGGAAAAAGAGAGGGCTGGAAGAGAGCTGACAGGGGAAAGAGTTGGCTGGAAGAGACGTGATGCAGGGAAAGAGAGGGCTGGAAGGGAGCTGACAGACGGGCAAAGAGAGGGCTGGAAGGGAGCTGACAGAGGGGTAAAGAGAGGTCTGGAAGACAGCTGACAGAGGGGGAAAGAGTGAGCTGGAAGGGAGCTGATAGAGGGGTAAAGAGAGGTCTGGAAGAGAGCTGAAAGAGGGGCAAAGAGAGGGCTGGAAGAGAGCTGACACAGGGGAAAGAGAGAGCTGGAAGTGAGCTGACAGAGGTGGAAAGAGAGGATTGGAAGGAACTGACATGGGGGGAAGATGGGGGCTGGAAGGGAGCTGATACCTGAGGATGGTACTGGAGGGGGACTGGAAGGGTGATGACACCTCGGGGTGGGATTGAAGGGAGCTGATGGGACTGATAGGTGGCTTGGTAATGGGGAGGAGGCTGACAGGGAGGGGGCATTGGGACTGGAAGGGAGCTGACACATGGTTAGGGTTACTGGGACTGGAAATAGGCTGATGGAAGGAAGTGAAGAAAACAAAAGAAGAACAAGAAATGGCAGATAAAGTGCTAAGAGAAGACAGGAAAGCAGAAGCCATAGATCAGGAACAGCATGATCAGAGAATAAAATGGTCAGACAACAAAGGTAGAAAAAATTATTTTGAATTTAGTGATTGGACTTTGTGCTATCTTTATATTTTACACAGTATAGGGAACTGCATCTCTCATCTGGTATTGCACTTCATGCAGAGTCTGCCTTCTTGGGGTTTTGGTTTAATTTTTATCTAAATATTTTATTTCTGCTTTAGGTTGTGATCACTTATTCTATACTTCGTGAGAGCCTGTGTTCTGAATGTGTGATGAAGACCGTGTGTTCTGTTAACATGACATCTGTATGCAGGGATCTCTACTGTAGTAATTTGTCTTGTTCAGCTTTTCAAATAGATGTTAGATGATCTAGAGCCCATTGCAGTATTTATTGTGCTGTTTTTTTTCTGGGTAGGCACCATGTATGAGTTTTGGAAGTTTATGCTGGTAATGGTAGATTGGTATCTTTATCTTTATTAACAATATTTGATTAACCGCCCAGGCCGAAGCATTAGGGCGGTGTACAATACAGAAAATAAGGCTGCAGGAAACAAAGTCAGAAAGGGAATGCCAGCAATTGACAGGACAGGAGAGACGGATTAAGGCAGAAAGGAGGAAAGGCCAAGAGAGGCAGGAGGACAAGAGGGAGGGGGAAAAGAAGGCGGAAGGGAAGGGGACCAGTGTGGGGAGGATTATGGAGGGTGGAGGGCGAGGCTCTGTGATGGGGCACCATCGGCGGGGGGGGGGGGGGGGAGGAAGGTCGAAAGCCTGGCAGAAGAGGTGAGTCTTGAGCAGAGTCTTAAAGCGGGGATAAGAGGGTTCTAGATGAAGGGGCAGAGGGAGTGAGTTCCAGAGGGCAGGACCCAAAAAGAAAAAGGCGGAATGACGTGTTAGTTCAAGGCGGGCCTGGGCAGGGGAAGGGAGAAAGAGGCGGTTACCGTGGGCTGAGCGGAGGAGGCGTGGGGAAGGCTGAAGGTGGATAATGTCTGACAGGTATTGGGGGGTGCTGGAGTGAAGAGCTTTGTGAGTGAGGATGAGTACTTTGAAGACAAAACGGAACTTGACCGGAAGCCAGTGTAAGGTGAGAAGGCAGGGGGATACATGGGAGCGAGCTGAGGAACCAGTGACAAGACGGGCGGCGGCATTTTGTACTAATTGGAGGCGGCGAAGCTGTGTGGAGGGGAGGCCTGCATAAATGGCATTACAATAATCAAGTCTGGTTATTACCAGGGACAGGACGAGGGTAACAACGGAGGAAGGGGGGAGAGAGGATTTGACGGCCCGGATCCGATGCAGGTGGAAAAAAGAGGTGCGTATAACGGAGGAGATGTGTTGATGGAATGAAAGGGCAGGGTCCAGAGTAACACCTAAATAGCGGAGAGTTGGAACAAGTGGAATGGGGCGAGAAGACATAACAGGCGATAAGCTAGGGGAAGGGAGCCCAAAGGAAAACCAGATTGCGGAGGATTTGGCGGGGTTAGCGTGCATGAAATTAGAGTCGAACCATGAAGCAACAGAGGACAGACAGTGGTTGAGCGGAGCGAGGTCAGGGGCAGAAGAGGAGGTATGATGGACCAGCAGGATGTCGTCGGCATAGATGTATGTGGAGATGCCAGACTGTTGGATGAGCAGGGCCAGGGGCGCGAGGAAAACATTGAAGAGAAGGGGGGCAAGAATAGACCCCTGAGGAACACCACAGGGGGAAGGGGAGGGGATGGAGGTGGAGCGGCCAACGTGAACTGAGAAGGTGCGTGCAACCAAAAAGGAACGAAACCACTGCAAGACAGTCCCACGAACCCCGAAGTCAGATAGACGAGACAGGAGAGTGCGGTGATCGACAACATCGAAAGCAGAGGAAAGATCCAGGGACACCACTAGAGAGAAATCACCACGGTCGTGAGCATGGTGGAGCTCTGAAAGTAAGGCTGTGAGGATAGTTTCAGTGCTATGGCCTACGCGAAATCCAGATTGGCGAGGGTGAAGGGCAAAAGTGGAATCAAGGTGTGTTGCAAGTTGGGAGAATACCAGTTTTTCGAGGATTTTTGAAAGGAAAGGGAGATTGGTGACTGGTCGCCAATTTGCGGGGATTGCAGGATCGAGGGTGGGCTTCTTCAGGAGGGGGCGGACAATGGCGTGTTTCCAGCTGGAAGGAAAAAGACCTGACAAAAGGCTAGTGTTGAAGATAGATACAATATAAGGCACAAGAGCAAGGTCTGAGTTAAGCAGCCAGGAAGAAGGCAGGGGATCGAGAGGACAGGTGGTCTGGTGGGCTGACGAAATGGCCTTGAGGACTTCAGGGGCGGAGACAGGTGAGAAGGTACGCCAAGTATGGGGGAAAGCGTGAGAGGGGGATGGAGGGCTGGCAGGGGGGGAGGGCGAAGGGGAAGGGGAAGCAGGGGGAGGAGAGAGAGGGAGAGGGCAGGTGAGAAAGGAGGAACGGAGGGAAAGAACCTTGTTGGTGAAAAAGGAAGCAAGGGTAGATGGGCTGGGGGCCGATGGAGGGGGCTGTGGGGGAAGAGTAGACGAGGAAGAGATGGATCGGAGAATGAGAAACAGGCGTCTAGAAGAATTAGAGGAGGAGGATATAAGTTGAGAATAGTAAGACTGTTTGGCCGTGGATATCAGTGAGTGATAGGAAAGATGAGTTTGGCGGAAGGCTAAATAGGAGGCAGCAGAATGGTGCTTTCTCCATAGACGCTCCGCACGGCGGAGGTATGAGCGATGGAGGAACAGTCCGGAATGGAACCAGGGGTGGTGTGATGCAGGACAGGGAGATACAGGGCGGAGAGGGGCAAGAGCATCGAGGGTGGCAGAAAGAGTGGAGGACCAAGTATTGACCTGTTGGTCAACAGGAAGAGAAGAAAAATCTGGCGGGAGGAGAGAACTGGCTGGGGGGAAAGACCATAGGGTATGAGGAGTAATGCATCGGCGAAGGGATGAGGTGGAAAGATCGGGAAGGGGAGGGCCCAGCGGTGCAGGGGGGGGGGGGAAAGGGAAGGAGAACAACAGACAGAGGTGGTCAGACCAGGGGACAGGAACGGTGAGAATGTTAGACGGTAGGTAAGGAGAGGGCTCGAGAGTAAGGATGAGGTCCAACGTCTGACCAGAAGCATGGGTAGGACAGAGGACATGTTGGGATAGGGCCAAATCAGAAAAAAGAGAGACAAGGGTCTTGTCACGAGAGCGCAGAGGGGAGACCAAGTGGACATTGAGATTGCCTAGGATAACTAGATGGGGGGACAGAAGAACAGAATCAGATAGGGTAAGCTGAAGCGAGTCCCAGAGATCAGGGCGTAGGGAAGGGGGAACATATAGGAGGAGAAAGTAGATTGGGGTGGGGAAATCGGAACGAACTAGGAGGGCTTCTGGATATGCTGGAGGGGGAGACACCTGTGAGAAAGCAAGAGTGGATTTGAAAATTAATGCCACCCCGCCCCCGGTGCGCCGGAGGCGAGGGGTATGAAATGCCGAATAGCCGGGAGGGAGACACTGATGTAGGAGAGCATCCTCTCCCTCCCGGAGCCAGGTCTCTGTGAGGAAGAGGGCGTCTAAGGAGTGTTGCACCAACAGATCGTGAACAAGGTGGGTCTTGGAGCGCAGGGAACGACAATTCAGGAGGGCCAATGAAAAGGTGATGAAGGAGGCAGCTGGGGAAGACATGGATGAGGAGGGAGTGGAAATTAAAGGGGCCGAATGAGGGCCGCAGGGGAGGAGATTGACGGGGTTGCAGGTGAGGAGACCAGAGGGGGGGGGAGCAGACGGCAGCGGCCGATGTCCCCAGATGACGGGAATAGCGGTCCCGCCCGAGGAGGCAGGGCTGATCGGAACAACAAACGACGGGGCAGCCATAAGGAGGGAACTATACGGGGTAGAAAGCGAGACAGAGGTGAGCGCTAGGAGGAGATAATAAAGCCAGGAAATAGGGGTGTAATGCAAGAGCCGACGGTGCCACTCACCCCAGTCGTCGCCCCAAGGAGCTCGCCCAAGGAGCATGACCTGCTCCTTGTGCGCGCTCCTTCGGCGCGCCCGCCGTGCAGAACGCCACACCAGGAGACTTTAAATACACTGGAGTACCTGGATGCTGACGCGGACGCTTTGCACGCGTCCGCGTCACTTCCGGGAGGCGGGACCTCGCAGGGAGGCAGGGAGAGAAGCAATCTGAGGCAAGCAGGCACCGGGTATTGTGGATGCTGACGCAGACACGGTAGATGGTAGATTTAGCCTTGTAGATCTTTGGTGATTTTTGTAGAGTTTTATATTAGTTCCCATGAAATGGGAGTCAGAAGCTGTAAAGATGTCTTACACATTGGAACATGGAACGTACGAAGCATGAACCAAGGGAAGTTGGAGGTGGTCAAAAATGAAATGGAACGTGTACAACTTGATCTGTTGGGTGTCAGCGAACTGAAATGGACTGGCATCGGGCACTTTGCATCAGATGATCACATGGTCTACTATGCTGGAAATGAAAGACAAAGAAGAAATGGTGTTGCATTTATAATAAAGAAGAAACTTGCAAGAACTGTAATGAAATACAGTGCAGTCAGCGAACGCTTAATATCTCTTCGTCTATGAGGAATGCCTATCAATACAACTATAATTCAAGTATATGCCCCAACAACAGCTGCAGAAGAGAATGAAATTGAAGAGTTCTATGAACAAGTACAAGCTGAAACTGACAGAACATGCAAACAGGATATCCTGATAGTCATGGGTGACTGGAACGCAAAAGTTGGCAACAAAGAAGAAGGCAAAGTAGTTGGAAAATATGGACTTGGCAACAGAAATGAAGCTGGAGAAAGACTGATAGAATTTTGCAAGACCAACGATCTAAAAAAGGTTTGGACAAGTTCCTGGAGGAAAGGTCCATAAACCATTATTAAGAAGTGACCGAAGATATCAATGCTTGACCCAGTACAAGCATTGTGGAACTTGTGTCTCTTGGGGAAACTGCTAGGTACATATGACCTAGTTTGGCCACTGTTGGAAACAGAATACTGGGCTTGATGGACCTTGGTCTGACCCAGTATGGCATATCTTATGTTCTTATGTTCTTATGTATTCATCTCAAACACCTTCTTCCATCAACACAAGCAGCGACTATACACATGGACTTCACCAAATGGATTGTATAGAAATCAAATTGACTACATCTGTGGAAGTCAACGATGGAAAAGTTCTATAACATCAACAAAGACAAAACCTGGAGCTGACTGTGGTACAGATCATCAACTACTAGTATGCAAACTCAAGCTAAAGTTGATAAAGAGCAAACCACTCATGAATGCAGTAGAATATGACCTTGAGAATATACCACTGGAATTTAAAGACTGCCTGCAAAATCGATTTGCTGCTTTTGATACAAATGACAGAGCTCCAGAAGAGTTATGGAATGACATCAAGAAGGTTGTGTTGGAAGAAAGCGAGAAGTCTCAACAAAAGGTGAAAAAGCAAAAACGGCCAGAATGGATGACCGAAGAAACTCTGAAAATTGCCCAGAAATGCAGAGAAGCTAAAGCCAGAGGAGAAAGAAAGACAATAACAGAACTCAACGGAGATTTCCAATGTGCAGCAAGTCAGGACAAGGAAAAGTACTACAACGACACATGCAAGGAAATAGAAGCAGAAACTATTAGAGGAAGAACAAGATTGGCTTTCCTAAAGCAACGAGAGTTAAAGAAAAAGTTCCAGCCTCGAATTGGAATTTTACAAGATGCTCAAGGTTCTATGTTGAATGATGCTGAGAAGATCAAGAAAAGGTGGAAGGAATATAAGTTTTTTTTTAAATTTATTTATGGATTTTCAGCAAAATACATCACCACAATATAAGGCAAATCATTAATACATAATACAATATATATAGGAAAATACACTAAAGATATAGTCCACGTCAAGAGGAAAAACAAAGACAGCGTTTCCACACATAACAAAGCAAGAAAACAGGCCACTGGGCCAAACCAATAGAAGGATATGTATTACCCAGAAACTATTCCCTTACCCAGCACTAGTACGGTCTACGACTAATTTTTCTAAATGTGAGACATCCACAAAAGCAAAGGAATCTCCCTGATAATTAACCACACATTTGCAAGGAAAACGTAAGAAAAACGTTGCTCCCAACGCTAAAACTCTAGGCTTCAGCTGAAGGAATTGACGCCTCCTAAATTGGGTTTCACGAGATACATCGGGGAAAATATTTATGGATTGCCCACAAAATTTAACAGTTTTGGCCTTAAAAAACGCACGTAAAATGCGCTGTTTAAGACTAAGCGAGGATAATGTAACAATTAGTGTAGACCTAGTAGTGATTAAGTCTGAAGAGTCCTCCAGAAAAGCGGTCAAATCTGAAATAGGAGCTACAATCTCATCCAAACCTCCCTCTATATTAACACGCTTAGTACTTGGTAACAAGTAATAAGCATGAGAAATATCAATTATATCAGAAAAATGCAATATTTCTTTAAAGTACTTATCAAGAAGAATCTTGGCGGATAACAATGAGGAGTGGGGGAAATTCAGGAAACGCAGATTATGAGCCCGGGAAGAGTTCTCTAAGGCCTCTACTTTGGAGTATAGCAGCAACGAATCCTTAACGACAGCTGAATTAGCTGCGGTAAGCAAATTAACCTGAGAGCTCAACTTCCCTGCAGCTTTATTTACAGAAGTGACCTTCTCATCCAGCTGACGTAATGAAACGACAGCCTCTTGAGTAAAGACGCATAATGCAGATAATGTTAAAGACATTTTCTTATCAATGGATTGCAAAGCAGTCCATATATCTTTTAACGTGATCTCCTCATCAGGGGGTTTAGAAACAGATTGCAATAAACTATCAGAGACATTAAATGTAACAGGCAAAGGTAAAACAACATTAACCATAGAAATACTTGCACTTTCTGGAGACTCTCTAGACAACCATTGCGGACACACGGAGAGACGCTGAAGGAGATGGAGATTGAGATCAGCTCTGGGACTGCAGCTGGCTTCCTGGTGTGCAGGGACTCTGTACTTCAGGGAATCGGGCAGGCGCGCCCGGGGCACCCTCCTACCCGGCAGGGTCTATTAGCCCTTTAAAATCATCTACCTCTGGAGCTGTTCTTTGGGACACACGGAGAGATGCTGAAGGAGACGGAGATTGAGATCAGCTCTGGGACTGCAGCTGGCTTCCTGGTGTGCAGGGACTCTGTACTTCGGGGAATCGGGCAAGCGCGCCCGGGTCACCCTCCTACCCGGCAGGGTCTATTAGCCCTTTAAAACCATCTACCTCTGGAACTGTTCTTTGGGACACACGGAGAGACGCTGAAGGAGACGGAGATTGAGATCAGCTCTGGGACTGCAGCTGGCTTCCTGGTGTGCAGGGACTCTGTACTTCGGGGAATCGGGCAGGCGCGCCCGGGGCACCCTCATACCCGGCGGGGTCTTTTTTCCTTTTCTATTTTCATCCGCTATAGTTTTGACCGCGGAGCGTGGCTCGAAGGGGCGTGATCAAAGGGGATAGTCTTGCCCCTTGAGCGCCCCTTTAGCATCACTGAGGCGTCTGTGGGTCATTGCTAGCTTTTCCACCCCGTAGTTTGATCTATGGGGAAGCGAAAGTCGGGAATAAGGTGCAAGAGGCCAATGTCGGCGATAAACCGACTGGTCCTCTTGACAAGCATTTTCCTCCTATTCCTCTAGCGCAGTCCTCCCCAGAAGGGGTTTCCCTAAGTTCTGGTGGGAGAACCCCTCCTCCCTTGCCTGTACCATATAAGTTTTTATATGATAAAGATCAAGTGGACCAACAGCCGTTTCAACCTGTACCTTATGATCGGGAACCATTGGTGATGAAAGAAGAAGTTAAAGCAGCATTGAAAGCCTTATCAAAGAACAAAGCACCAGGCATTGATAGCATTCCCATAGAAGTATTACAGCAATCTGATGCAGCTGTTACCGTACTTACAAGGCTCTGCCAAGAAATATGGAAGACAACATCATGGCCAACTGACTGGAAAAGATGTGTGTTTATACCAATACTAAAGAAAGGTGATCCAACTGACTGTGGAAATTATGGAACAATCGCTCTGATCCCACATGCCAGCAAGATTCTACTGAAGATTATTCAAAAGAGACTACAACCATACCTGGAACAAGAACTATCTGAAGTGCAAGCAGGGTTCAGGAAAGGGCGAGGAATGAGAGACATTATTGCAGATGTGAGATGGATCCTTGAAAAGATTAAAGAATACCAAAAGGATATCTATTTGTGCTTTATCGACTATAGCAAGGCTTTTGACTATGTAAACCATGAGAAACTCTGGGCCACATTAAGAAGCATGGGTATACCAGAACACCTGATCGTACTCTTGCACAATCTGTACATTGATCAAGAAGCAGCAGTTCGAACGGAACAAGGAGAAACAGAATGGTTTAAAATAAGCAAAGGTGTAAGACAAGGCTGCATACTTTCACCCTACCTGTTTAATTTATATGCTGAACAAATCATCAGAGAAGCAGGATTGTATGAAGACAACAGAGGTGTGAAGATTGGTGGAAGACTCATCAACAACCTTCGCTATGCTGATGATACCACATTGCTGGCTGAAAGTGTAGATGATCTGAAACATTTGCTTCTCACAATCAAAGAACATAGTCTCAAAATGGTCCTGCACCTTAATGTAAAGAAGACAAAGATCATGACAATTGGCATAATCAACAGGTTCATCGTTGAAGGAGAAGAAATTGAAATCGTGAACAACTTTAACCTACTTGGATCAATTATCAATAAAGAAGCAACAAGCAGTCAAGAAATAACACGACGCATTGCTTTTGGCAGAATGGCTATGAAAGACCTAGATAAGATTCTCAAGAGCAGAGATGTCTCTCTCCATACAAAGATTCGACTTGTTCAAGCCATGGTATTTTCATAACATCATATGGATGTGAAAGCTGGACAGTGAAAAAGATAGACAGGAAGAAAATTGATGCCTTTGAATTATGGTGCTGGCGGCGAATACTGTGTATACCATGGACTGCCCGAAGAACAACCAGTCGGTACTAGAGGAGATCAAACCTAAGCTTTCTTTAGAAGCTCAGATGACAAGACTTCGCCTTTCATACTTTGGACACATCATGCGAAGAGAGAGATCATTAGAGAAAGACATCATGCTTGGCAAGATAGAAGGTCAGCGCAAAAGAGGAAGGCCAGCAATGAGATTGATCGATACAATAACAGCAGCTATGGGTACCAGTCTCTCAACAATGAGCCGCCTGACTCAAGACCGAACACAATTTAGAATAGCTATCCAGAGGGTCGCCATGAGTCGACTCCGACTCGACGGCACTTATCAACAACATAGTTCCCAATATGCCTGGTACTGAAGAATATTTGTTAGTGAAATGACCAGAATCAGATTTTATTTTTTAAGATATTGATTTCTGTGGGTGAATGTCCTAGTTCTGCTCTGCACCCACTCTTGAGGGAGGGGGTTCTGTGGATGCACAATATATGTTCAAAAAGAAAAAGCAAGAATCACAACTCAGTTTATAACAAAATAAAAATGAGTTATCATATACTTTTTTTTTTTTTTTAATTCTTTATTTTCGTTTTATAACAACAAAGGAAAAGGAAGACATACAGCTAAAAGACAGATACATAAAGTGTAAGACATACACCAAAGTAAACCCCAGCCACCCCCCTCCCCCCTGCTTCTTCTCTAGAAAACTAATCATTCCCGAAGCGGGCGTGTACTTACATTATTGTGTTACAAAACCTAACGGTGATCTGAAACATGATGAGTGCACATTATACAGGCATGTTGGAGCAATGAGCAGATTGTACATAATCATTAAGCAACTGCCATTTAGACAAGCGAGAGTGAGGTTGGGCATGGGGAATAGCTCTCCGAGGTATCTGCTCATATTTACTATATAAGCAGACAAGGTTCCACCATTCATTGACAGTAAGTCGAGAGCTATCCTTCCAATTCCTCGTGATTAAGCATATGGCTATACCCAGCATGAAATCAAGGAGAAAGTGACCCTTCTTAGGAAGAGAGGGGATCTCCGCCACAGAGCGGAGTCCCACGATCTTCCAAGAGAGAGGTTCGTGAAGGTGTAAGATAAATTGAATACAACCCCAGACCCGCCCCCAATAAACCTGTAGTTGAGGACATTCATAAATAACATGAGCGAGGGTTCCCACAGCAGTATGGCAAGACCAACACTGGTCCCTAGCATTTGTGTTCCATTTGGCTATTTTTCTGGGGTATAAAAGCATCTGTGTGCAAAGAAGAAGAGAGTTTGGGTAACAGAGGCCGACCGGGAAACCCGCACTACTTTGCTCCAGAAAACGCTCCATTGCACAGGGGTTAAAGTGGTTTGCAGTTCGCGCTCCCAGGCTTGTTGGGCTCTAAAAGTGGCCGTGTCTGTACCCTGACATAATATTTTATAAAAGTTAGAGGCTACCCCATGTGTACTACTAATAGAGTGAACTATCTCTAATAGCCCGTCCGCAGTAGGGGCAGAGGGCGGCATGATTCGAGCACTTTTGAGGCAGTGTTGAAGCTGCATCAATTGAAAGTAGTGTTTCGCTGGTAGGCCTGCGCAACCTGAGCAATGGTAGCAAAAAAGGCAGGGTCATCCACATTAGGAGCGTAAAGGCATATACATGTAACTTCAAGGCTACCTATCTTGAGGTGAACTCTGGACCATCTACCTTCTGTATCTGAGCTAGTCGCAATAATAGTAGCATGCAAAGATTTCCTAACCAGTATGGCAACCCCACATTTCTTAGAAACGGCTGGGGAATAGGCGGCCACCATGTAAGGTTTAATATTGAGTTTAAGAGTTTCCTTCGAATTTAAATGCGTTTCTTGGAGAAAATCAGATCCGCAGCTTCCTGACTTAGGTAGCTTAGGATTTTCTTCCGTTTTATCGGATTATTGATTCCTTTTACGTTCAATGAGAAAATCTTACATGGTGCCATCAATCGGTAATAGACATTTCAGGTAAGGGCGCTTGAAAACATACAACATAATCAGAATCTGTGCGACAATGACATAATCACCGAGTATTCTGGCTAATACACCCCATATTGAAAAGTATGTACCAAAGTATCTTAGAGAAGAAGCAAAACCCCCAAAGAATATGGCGACCATATGTCTGTGGGAGGAGGCCCTAGAGAGGAAATAGAAAGACATGAAAAAAAAAAGAGAAGAAACACCAGAGTCCATAATTAACACTGTCTCTGATACTCATCGAGGCTACTGTGGGTAGATGGAGTCGGGTCACAGATATCATCAAAAGTAAGGCAACATACTGCCCTCGCCAGACTCTTTGCTGGGCTGCGGCAGATCCAATATGGCAGGTACAGCGGATATGAGAATACTTGCAGGAATATTCTGGAAGTCAGCGCATCAAGTCGGCTTCTTTGGAATCCAAAAACTCCGCTAGCAGATCAGGGTCCTCAAATGTTCTTGTCTGATGGTGAAGCGTGACTCGGAGCTTGGCCGGGTACATCAGGCCATAGCGTGCTTGTAGTTGTTGAAGCCTCGGGCGGAATTCCAGAAAGCGCTTTCGGCGGTCGACCGTGGGTTTAGCCAAGTCGGGATAGAAGGAGATCTTGTGGCTCTCAAACTCCATATGGCCCTTTGCCCGAGAGGCACTTAGAATTTGCTCAACGTGTTGATATCTCAAAAGTCGAAAAATGATAGGCCGCGGGGTCTTCCGGTTGAGCGTTATGCTTGTGGGTACACGATGAGCGCGATCGATCTCCATATCTTTGGTAAAGGTGATTTGGAGCAGGGAAGGGAGGATTTTGCATAAAAACTCTTTCATGTCTCCCGATTCCGCTCCCTCCGGTATGCCCACGAGTCGTATGTTGTTGCGGCGCGCTCTATTATTGTCATCTTCCACTTCTTTCTGCAAGGCCCGCACCTGACGTTCAACTTTGTCGAGTTTGGACAACCGGGCCGCATGGGAGTCCAATATGCTCTCCATTTTGTCCTGACGCGAAGAAAGCCCTTCTAGCTTGCTTTGCAGCACACCAAAATCTTCCCGCAGCGCTCGGAGTGCTTCACCGTTTGACTGCACGAGGTTTTTGACCCCTCTAATCTCTGCGAGTATTTCCTGCTGCATTTCGGGGCCCTCGCACAAGGCCAGCCCCTTCTGCGGGGACGGAGGTTCAGTTTTGGAACGTTTGCCGTGAGAAGCCGCTGGAGATCCAAATTCCAGGCGCGTGGGTTTGGTCCCCGCCATCTCACCAATGTGCCCCGGCAAGATCAGAGTAGAAGTTCCAAGTATGTACGGTGTTAATTCAGGATTCTGAGTAGGCCTCTCGGGAGCCTCAGCGTTATGCGACCATCCCGCTGGACATCAGGCTCCGCCCCCCCGAGTTATCATATACTTTTATAAAGTGTGCTGTGGTTGTTGCTCATTCTTTTAGTCCCTTGGTGTGCAAATATCTTACATTTCTTCCATATTATGTAATTGTCTTTTTGATTTGGTTCATTCCCTGACTGAAGTTTTGAGAAAGCTTCCCCCACACACTACGTTGGAGGGGGCACCATCTCATCCCTTGCCTCAGGCAGTAGATTGTCCCTGCATGTGACATTGATAGTTCAGGACCAGAAGTTTCATCCCCTTCCTCTTCCTCTTCCTCATTTGATTAAAGTGAGAATGATTCTGAAGCATCAGGAAACAGCAGTGTTTTCCGTGGGGTAGTGGGTATTTAGCTAATGGAATGTTTGGATACTGCACAGTCCATTTTTCTTCTTCAATAAACCTTTCCCAACAGGAAGCATCATGCAGAAGTAACAATTGCTAATATGATCTGTCAGCTCTCTCCAAATCATTGGCATTGCAAAACTCATGGATTTTCTTTTTCTATTCAACCACTGTTGAAGATTTGTTGCATACGTGTTGCAGAGTATGGGTGGGGCCCAGCTGTTGTCGTGATCTCCTCTTTTGCAGCCAAAGTAAAGTTGGTAGGCTTTCTTAATCAAAGCGTTTATACTGTGTTTTTTGATGCAAAAGTCACTTCACCATAAATGTAGCAGAAATGATCTGCATTGTTCAAACAGTTACAAGACCTCTCTCACTTTGGCTAAACAGAAAAAAATCAAATGCTTGGAAGACTGATCTATAGCCAAAATACTACTGACACGTCATGTTCCTTAAAAAAAATGTTGCTCAATTTGTTCTGCAGAGTGATGTAATTAAGCTGAGTTAGAATTGCATCATCTATGACTTTCAGGAATAACATGATCCAATTCATATCATGTATGATGCAATAGTGGAGGAGTAGCCTAGTAGAGCAACTGCTTAGTACCCAGCAGATCAAGGGTTCAATTTCCACTGGTACTCCTTGAGACCTTGGGGAAATCACTTTACCCTCCATTGCCTTGGAAGAAAAGGCCTGTCAATTTACTTCCAGTGATACATTGCCTCGAAAACCCAGAGGCAGCTGGGTCACCTGGAGTCAGCACTGACTTGAAGGAAAAAAAAAAAAAAGATGCAGTAGCATCTTTAAATTGCATCATTTGTTAATTGTTTTGCCTGAAAAGAAAGTAATGTCCAAACAAAAAACATAGATTTATCACAAATCCTGTCAAAGCTGTGCATGCATTGTAGTAATTTATGGTTTAAATTGAGATCCCTTCCCAATATAACTTTACAGCAATTCCAAAGTCAAGGTTGTATGTACTGACCCAGTAGCGTAAATTGAATACTAGAGCCAATAAACAATTTTGGAGTTTGGATGGAGTTTAGTATAGGTGTGATGTGGGTGTGTCTAAAGGCTCTGAATATGGTGCGTGCTGTGGTGTTTTCAGTGAGTTGTAATGGCAGGATGTTGTATTTAGGAAATCCTTGGTATATAGAGTTGCAATAGTCAAATAGGAGGGTGATGGTCGCTTCGCACACTGCACGGGAATTCACTGTGGAGAGGAGGGGATGTAGGTTTTGCAGAGTTCTGAGTTTGTAGTAAACTATATTGGTGGTGTTCCAGACTTGGGCTTGGAAGCTGAAAAGTTGCTGATCTAGAATGATGCCAAGGTATCTGAAGTGTTTTGACCTGAAGATCTGTGTTGTCGATCCTGATAGACATGAAGGGTATAAAATTGGGGTCCCTGGTGACATAGAGAATTTCTGTATTGCTGAGGTTGACTGATTTTTATCCGTTGTCTACGGTGCAAAAGGTAGGAGTGGATCCATTTGAGCGGCTTGACTTGTACTCCGATGTTATGAAGTTGGTTTAGTAGAATTTGGTGAGACACTATGTCGAAGGCTGCTGAGATGTCCAGGAAAAGCAGAATAAAGCTGCTGGAGTTCCTTTCTGTCCCTTTGATGAGTGTGAATAATAAGGAGATTTTCAAGGTTTCGGCACTTTGGTAGGGGCAGAACCTACTGTATGTTGATGCTTATCTAGAGGTGCGTGTTGGACAATGTGTTCGTGAAGCTGGGTTTGGACAGCCTTTTCTATGATTTTTTGCTAGGAAGGGTATGCTGGCTATGAATCTGTAAGCGTGAATTTATTTTGGAAGCATTTTGGCACATTTATACACCCTTCCATCCCCTTCTGCTCTCCCTGAAATATCACTAACCCATACACTAACTCTTCTATTCACCTTACTCTAACCCACACACCACCCCCAGGCTTCTCTCCCAATCAGGACTTTACCTAGCCCTGTGCGAGCTGTGTGGCCGCACAGGGCGCAAAGGCTTAAGGGGCACATTTCAGCTGTCTGCCGTTGCCTGCCACCGCCACTTTTTCTTCTCTCTGCCAAACATTCCCACTGCTTTCATCCATGCCCTTTCCACTTCTTATATCCACTCCCTTCCATAACCCAAGCATCCATCAAACACAATAATACACACCACCAGACTCCATCACTGCAACCCAGCTCTCTCCCACCACTCCACCTATATGTCCAAAACCCTCCTTTATTCTGCCCCCAGAAATTCTTCTGCTGAGTTCAGGTTATTTATATTAGGCGGGCAATTTATATGCAACTATTTCTACTCATAGAGCAGTGCTTTATGCATAGAAATGGCTTTTGTAATTATCTTCATAGTCTGCACTGCACCCTGTCCCCTCCTCCTCTGATGGTTTCGCTTTAACATTGTGCTACTGTATATCAGGCTTTTTCTCAAATAATGTTACCTTCCATGGCAAGGAATCCAGAGATGGCCAACTTGCTTCATTCCACGTGGTATAATTTCTAGATCCAAACATGACCATGTTATGTAGTGCATATGCGAGGGCATAGACAGCATTGTATACACTATAGCTGTTGGCAAAGTATTTACTGATACACTGGGGTATGAGGGGCAAAGTTTCATTATTGCTGCAGGATCTTCTGATGCTCTCAGGGCACTGTCTGTCACACAGGCTCCTCCACCAGTAGTCTATGTATCCATCACCTGGGTTGATAGGATTCACCTCACGGACAAATTTTATGAAGCTTGGAATATTTTTCTTCATCATTGTGAATGTCAAGGTATTGTTCTTCCAGTTTTGCCAGAGTGGATGTATTGAACTCAAAAACCATTCATTTGTGGTGATCCAGACTCTGGCAGGTATCTGCAGAACATTTATAGTATGAAATAGATAATCTGGAGTATCTCCCTTAGTATATAGTATGATGACATGAGGTGAGGGTGCTTGGATAATCCCATGAATTTTATTGACGTTCTCGAAGGTCTGCAAACTGCTGTGGCTGAACGTTTCTATGTATTTGATGCAGCCGCCATTCTGCTCAATCCCTTCTCTTAGGATCTGGACAGCTCTTAGACTGCTGTCATCATCAGGTGCAATGATACCTACCCAGGTCCAGCCAAAATGCTTCAGTAACTTGATTATCCCAGCACAGACGTGCAGCTCATTGGGAACAGTCTGATAGAAATAAGGAAATCGAGCATCATTACTTGTAAAAAGATTCTGTGAGGCATAGCTGATCTGTTGAGAAAAAGCATGTTTCATCACCATCATAGCTACAGTATTATAAAATCACTTTTTAAATATGTTTTTTTCACTTTCTGCCTCCTGTGACATCATAAAGTCCCTTTTATCCTCTTGTCATTCAGTGCCAGTGATCTCCTGTCATTCAGTGCCAAGACAATTTACTTAAGTCTGTCATTACTGAGCAGGAGAGATGGGCATTGGTTTGAAAGCAAATAGGAAAATATGACAAATTAATCCATTTTTAGTTCTTTTCGTCTATGGTTATGGTTTGTTATGGTTTAGGCATTTGATATACCGCCCTTTACTTACGCATCAGAGCGGTTTACATGTATACTAACAGGTACTTTTTATTCCCTTCTAAATCAACTCAATGGGAATAGATCCTAAATGACCCAAAAATTCACCAGGGCTCCCCCCCCCCCCCGCAGCAGCAAATATGGTCCCCCATCAAGAGATCCACACTGTACCTCCCTGCAAAGGTGGCAGTAGAGGGCAACATCAACCCCAGTCCTGCTGAGGAATGAACCCCCACCCCACACACAGCCACAACACAATAGCAGACAGACATAGGACCAGGATAAGGTAAGCTGCACCCCACCACCAGATATTCCCCTGCAGCAAGCCAACAGCCACTGCACCCTGCAAGCCATTCCAGCAAGACACATACCAGCTACAAACAGTCTGCTGGTTAGTCCATAGTGCATGTTCCCAATGGAGACACATGCACCCAGAACTGGTCTGCCAGCATACACAGCAAGCAGATAAATCAGTGACTGGGCCCCAAATAGAAACCCATATCTATCACATGAGAGGAATACTGTATAACACTATGGGGGTGCCTAGCCATGCTGTGGTCACTGCACAGTCAGGGTGAGCGTGATCTCCCAGAAGGACATGCTTTGGCCACCCTGTCTGTGTAGGTGGTGGCCGGACACTACAATGTCCCTGCCAGTGCCCTATGCCCGGTGCAGATGCATCCTGGCCAGGCTACCCTGTCCTGGCTATACCCATGGTACCTTGCACCTCATTATGCACATTGGCAGGCCAATACTGGCAACAGTGCTGGCAGTGTGGGCTGTGGAAGGGGCTTGCAGCCAACACCCACTGTATAGCCAGACACACACTTCCACACCTATGCCATCATGGTGCTACTATTGAGGAAGTAATTAGCCTTGCCCACCAAACCGGTCCTGAGCACGGCAAGGCATGGATATGGTACGCAGTACAGCTGGGGGTCACTCCCCAGGGTGGTAAACACCGTCAGAGGCCAGGCCTGGAGCACGCACCGCAAACACCTAACAGATTGTTCGGATGGGGTCAACTAGCAGTATGTGCGTAACGTATGGATATCTAGCTGCCTGTGCTCCTAGCAAACGTCTCAGAGCTGTGTACCATATACCTCAGGTGTAGGGTGACATTGGTAAGTTATGCAAGTGCTAGTTTTGGGAGATGCATGCAGGGTCCAATGGTCTGCCTCTCCAGGAGACATTGGCCAATGAGGCCTGTGGGTGTGGGTGTGTCTGCCCTTGATGGCTGCTGCTTTACGGCACAGATTCCCAACTCCAGTCCAGGTTTGCATCACACTGTTCTGGTTTTCCTGCTGTCCCTCATGGATATGCATGAGCTACATCTACATACCATGGGTGTGGTGCATAGATATACAGCACAGGCATTTGTATGAGTGGCATCATGGAACCTGACTGGTGTGTGCCCCACCAGGACTGCATTTGGGTGATTCTGCTCTGGGTACTGGCCCTGTTCATGGTGTCTTTGCTCAGTGGGGTAAAAGATAGACGTATTGCCATTGCATATGTCCAAGCCAGGAAAGGTGTGCCCTTACTATCACTGTTTACTTGGGGGAAAAATATGTGGGCAAGATTGGCAGTTGCCGCAGTTGGGCTTTGAGCCTGTGACCTTCTGCTCTTGCATGCAGTGTCTGCGTGCACTGCACCACTGTGTAGCCACAGATTGGGTGGATTCCCTGGCATGTCCATGACTGTGGATCCGGCAGGGCCTGTCTGTTGCAGTGGATGGTGGCAGCCTGCACATGGCTAGCTAGGCCTCTGTCTTCTGTCGCTTGCAGCCACTGCCCCCTGCACCACATGTACTCGTCCGCCAACATGCTGGCATGAGCTCCTCCCATAAAAAGCAGGTGACCTGATTGGAATGTGGCAGTATGGGACTGCATTTGGGGTACTTGGCTGTGGGTAATGCCCATTGTTGTGGTGTGTGTGCGTTGTTGGGTAAAATATGGGTGTTTTCCCCATGCTTATGTCACCTGCAATACAGGGGTGTCTGCGCTATCTGTGTTTAGTGGTGGGTAAAATATAGGGACTGGGCTGGCAAGTGCCCCAGCTGGGCTTTGAACCTCTGACCCTCGAGGTACTGACTTTGTCCGCTGCACCACACTATGGCCACAGAGACAGTGCAGCCCCTGGAGGTAGTAAGCCTGGCAGGATGGAGTCACAAACCCTGCTCTACGCAATTTTACTGTGGGCATATGCACCCTGTCTGGTGACAAACGTGCACATCAACCACGGAAATGACCACGGGAACTGGGGGAAACAATATCACCACGCTGGGCAACAGTGATATTAATGGGCAACCATAGCAAACACTCCCAGGACAGCTCCACAACAGGAAATGTTGTTTGGAAGAGTCTCCGCTCCGTAAACCCTTCCAAAATTCATTTCATTTTTCTGGAGCTTTGTTGGGTGTGTTTTCTGTATTTGCCCATCACTATCACTGTTCCCCAGCTGAATTACTATTTTTAATAGTTCTGTTGTGGTCATTTCCTATTTTTATGTGCACTTTTGTGCTGTGCACATGTATCACACTGCTCACGTTTTGCTGGTTTCCCCGGTTTTCCTGTACATTGCTGACGGAAATGGTTTCTCTTCCCTTTAAATGCTTTCTACCGCGAGTGTTTCACTCGCGGTAGTTTTTACATGCAAATTCGGGCCCGATACTGTGCGGGGACCCTCTCCCCTCCCACTCTCCACCCATTGACCCCGTCCCTCCGCCCCTCTGGAGCCTTCCTCCGCCCTCCTTTAGCCGTTCCACGCCTCTATCGGACATTTGCGGGCCCGCACTTGTACGGGGCCCGTTGGTGTGCCGCGTACCTGTGCGGGGGTGACACGCACGTGTGCGGGGCGTTTAAACGCGTTTATGCGCGTTTCAGTGGCGCGTTGCCGTGCGCTATTTTGCGGCGCGCAAATTTGCGGACTTTAGTAAACATGCCCCATAGTATATAACGGCAGATGACCTGGAAAGTGGAATAACGAGTGAGGTTATCAAATTTGCAGATGACACAAAACTATTTAAAGTTGTTAAAACCCAAGAGGATTGTGGAAAATTGCAAGAGGAGCTTGATAAATTGGAAGACTGGGCATCAAAATGGCAGATGAAATTTAATGTGGACAAGTGCAAGGTTATGCACCTAGGGAAGAACAACCCAAACTATGGTTACACGATGCAAGGTTCCACATTAGGAACCACCACCCAGGAAAAAGATTTAGGCGTCATTGTGGATACCATGTTAAAACCCTCGGCCCAGTGTGCAGCGGCGGCCAAGAGAGCAAATAGACTGCTAGGTATGATAAGGAAAGGAATGGAAAATAAAACAAAGGATATTATAATGCCTCTATATCGTTCCATGGTGAGACCGCACCTTGAATATTGTGTGCAATTCTGGTCGCCGTATCTTAAAAAGGATATAGAGTTATTAGAAAAGGTTCAGGGAAGAGCCACCAAAATGGTAAAGGGGATGGAAGGATACTCCTATGAAGAAAGGCTAAAAAGGTTAGGGCTCTTTAACCTGGAAAAGAGACGGCTGAGGGGAGATATGATAGAAGTCTATAAATTAATGAGCGGAGTGGAACGGGTAAACGTCGATCGATTGTTTACCTTATCAGAATATAGAAAGACTAGGGGACATGCAATGAAGCTACAGGGTAAACTATTTAAGACTAATAAAAGAAAATATTTTTTCACTCAACGTGTAATCAAACTCTGGAATTTGTTACCGGAGGATGTAGTAAAGGCTGTTAGTGTAGCTGGGTTTAAAAAAGGTTTGGACAAGTTCCTGGAGGAAAGATCCATAAGCCATTATTAAGAAGGGACCCAGGATATCAATGCTTGAACCAATACAAGCATTGTGGAACCTGTGTCCCTTGGGGAAACTGCTAGGTACATATGACCTAGATTGGCCACTGTTGGAAACAGAATACTGGGCTTGATGGACCTTGGTCTGACCCAGTATGGCATATCTTATGTTCTTATGTTCAGATAAAGACCAGCATGGTCCATCTAGTTTGCCCAGCAAGGTTGCAAGAGTAGGTGTGCTCGCCGCTCCATGCAGGTCACCCCTCCCCATGCCTTTGTTTACTGAGATATAAGAGGCAGTTAAGTTTATTTTTAATTTATCCTCTTCTATAAAGGGATCCACTCTTCTGCCCCATGCCATTTTGAATTCTGTCACTATATTTGCCCCATCATTTCCATCAAGAGGGGATTCCAAGCATCCACCGCCCTTTCAGTGAAAAAGTATTTCCTGACGTTGCCTTCCAGTTTACACTCTTCCAGCTTCGTGTTATGTCCTCTATGTATTTATTAATTTGAATGTTTTATATACCGCTATATCAGGTAATCATACCGGTATATAAAACACTAGTATTACAACTTCCCCGTCTTTGAAAAAGGTTTGTCTATTCATCAGTACTCCTTAGGTATTTAAAGGTCTGTAACATATCTCCCCTGTCTGTCCTCTCCTCTAGAGTATACGGGCCTGATTTTTGAAGGCAGTTACATGGGTAACAGCCCATTTTATCTATGTAAATGTCTTACCCATGATTTTCCAAAAGCACCTACATGGGTAATGCCTTTGGACAATCCAGGTTAAATCCCTAATATGCCCAGATGCTATCCACTTAGAATCGGGACCTGTTTGGGGCGTTCCGGGGTGGAGTGCAGCTGGGCAATGGCACTAAGTGAGTAGCTTAGCACACTGCGCCTTAAAGATAGACGAGGGAAATTGCTGCTACCCCTAGAGCCATGTGCATCCGGCCTGTGCAGCATGACCTGGATTTTCATTTCAGGTGCCGTGGAATGAAAATCTGGGTAAAGGGGGTTGGCGAGCAGGCTATGTGCCGATGCGGCACATAGCCTGTCTAAATGAAAACCGGTCCCTAGATATTTAGGTCTTGGAGTCTCTTTTCATACGTCTTCTGGCGCAAGCTCCAAATCATTTTGGTTGCCTTCCTCTGAACCGTTTCCAGGCTTTTTATGTACTTTGTGGGATATGGTCTCCAAAACTGAACACAATATTCCAAGTGAGGCCTCACTAGCGACTTGTACTCTGGCATTAGTACCACCTCTTTTCTGCTGGCAATTCCTCTCTGTATGCAACCCAGCATCCTTCTGGATTTGGCCACTGCCTTTTTACACTGTTTTGCTGCCTTGAGATCCTCAGAAACAATCACTGTGGGGACCTTCTCCTGGTCTATGCACACCTACCTCTCACCCTCTATCACATACAGTTCCCTTGGATTTCTGCATCCTGACCTTGCGCTTCTTCACATTAAATCTTAACTGCAAAGCATTAGACTTTTCTTCCAGCTTTTATAAGAACATAAGAACATAAGATATGCCATACTGGGTTAGACCAAGGTCCATCAAGCCCAGTATTCTGTTTCCAACAGTGGCCAATCTAGGTCATATGTACCTAGCAGTTTCCCCAAGAGACATAAGTTCCACAATGCTTGTACTGGGTCAAGCATTGATATCTTCGGTCACTTCTTAATAATGGTTTATGGAACTTTCCTCCAGGAACTTGTCCAAACCTTTTTTAAACCCAGCTACACTATGAAAGACCTAGATAAGATTCTCAAGAGCAGAGATGTCTCTCTCCATACAAAGATTCGACTTGTTCAAGCCATGGTATTTTCAATAACATCATATGGATGTGAAAGCTGGACAGTGAAAAAGACAGACAGGAAGAAAATTGATGCCTTTGAATTATGGTGCTGGCGGCGAATACTGTGTATACCATGGACTGCCCGAAGAACAAACCAGTCGGTACTAGAGGAGATCAAACCTAAGCTTTCTTTAGAAGCTCAGATGACAAGACTTCGACTTTCATACTTCGGACACATCATGCGAAGAGAGAGATCATTAGAGAAAGACATCATGCTTGGCAAGATAGAAGGTCAACGCAAAAGAGGAAGGCCAGCAATGAGATGGATCGCTACAATAACAGCAGCTACGGGTACCAGCCTGTCAACGATGAGCCGCCTGACTGAAGACCGAACACAATTTAGGATAGCTATCCAGAGGGTCGCCATGAGTCGACTCCGACTCGACGGCACTTAACAACAACAACACTAACAGCCTTTACTACATCCTCCGGTAACAAATTCCAGAGTTTGATTACACGTTGAGTGAAAAAATATTTTCTTTTATTAGTCTTAAATAGTTTACCCTGTAGCTTCATTGCATGTCCCCTAGTCTTTCTAGTCTTTCCGTTCATTAATTTATAGACTTCTATCATATCTCCCCTCAGCCGTCTCTTTTCCAGGTTAAAGAGCCCTAACCTTTTTAGCCTTTCTTCATAGGAGTATCCTTCCATCCCCTTTACCATTTTGGTGGCTCTTCTCCGAACCTTTTCTAAAATCGCTATATCCTTTTTAAGATACGGCGACCAGAACTGCACACAATATTCAAGGTTCCTGCTCACTATCGTCCTGTTTCAAATCTTCCTTTTCTTTCTAAACTCTTGGAGAAATTTGTTTTTGCCCAGCTATCCCATCACCTCGACTCTATTAACTTCCTTCACCCCCGTCAGTCTGGGTTCCGTTCCGGTCACAGTGTTGAAACTATCCTTCTTGCCTTCACCAACGCTTTACATGTAGCACATGATCGTGGTGACATCTCGGTGGCGGTTGCTTTGGATCTTTCAGCTGCCTTTGATTTAGTTGACCACTCTCTTCTTCTTCACCGGCTTCGGGATGCTGGCCTTTGCAGCACTGTACTTCACTGGTTTCACTCCTTTCTATCTTCTAGGTCTTGCGCGGTCCTTTCCCCTTCCCCTTCCTCTTCCTCCTCTGATCCTTACACTCTCTCTTGTGGGGTCCCTCAGGGTTCAGTTCTTGCTCCTCTCCTCTTTAACCTCTTCCTAGCCCCCCTTGCGTCCCTGATACAGCAGTTTGGTATTTCTACTTTTCTATACGCAGATGACATTCTACTGCTCCATCACACTTCCCCTTCCTGTCCTGATCTCTCTATTCTTGATTCATGTCTCACTGCTGTTGCTGGCTGGCTCTCTACCAATTGTCTCCACTTGAATCTTGCTAAAACTATTGCGATCTGGTTCACTCACGGAGGTCCTTCCCCCACTCTGGCTCCTTCCTTTTCTGGTTCCCCTGTACCTCTGGTCTCCACCTTCCGGTACCTCGGTGTACTTTTTGACTCTGATCTATCCTTTCACTCTCACATATCACATGTCACTACCACATCTTTCTTTTTTCTTCGTCAGATCCGTTCTATTCGTCCTTTTCTCTCCCCCTCAGCTCTCGTCACCTTGGTTCTATCCTTAGTCATGTCTCGGGTGGACTTTGCTAACTCCCTCTTTATCGGTCTTCCAAAATCTCAACTTACCCGTCTCCGTCGTATCCAGAACACTGCTGCACGCTTGGTCACTTGTTCCTCTCCCCGGGATCACATAACTCCTTTGCTTTTTCACCTTCACTGGTTGCCTATACCTTTCCGGTTTACTTTCAAGCTTCTGATACTGACTCACAAAGCTTTTCACACTAGCACTCCTCAATATCTAACAGACCTTCTTTTCTTTCACTCTCCTAAATACACTCCCCGTTCCTTTCACCTCAACCGTCTTACCCTTCCTGCACCCTCTCGTGCTCACTTGCAATCTACCCGCTCCTCCGCTTTCTTTTTTGCCGCTCCTGCCCTGTGGAATGCCCTCCCTCCCGCTCTCCGTCTTGATCCACAATTCACCAGCTTCAAACAACAGTTAAAAACACATCTGTTCTCCTTGGCGTTTAATGTTCCCTCTCCTTTTGTATGATACCTCTGCCCTCCTTTCGTTCCTCCCAGCTTACTCCTTGTCCATGTCTTGTCCTGTCTCTCTTGATTTTAGCTGTCCTGTCAACCATTGTATTTCTTTTCCTTTTCCGTTGGCCTTGGCCTCCTTTTATTGAATTTTAAATGTACACCGCTTTGCTTTCCATGAAAGGCGGTTTTTATCAAGTGTAATAAAACATAAACATAAAACATAAGGTGCGGTCTCACCATGGAACGATACAGAGGCATTATAATATCTTTTGTTTTATTTTCCATTCCTTTCCTTATCATACCTAGCATTCTATTTGCTCTCTTGGCCGCCGCTACACACTGGGCCGAGGGTTTTAACATGGTATCCACAATGACGCCTAAATCTTTTTCCTGGGTGGTGGTTCCTAATGTGGAACCTTGCATCGTGTAACCATAGTTTGGGTTGTTCTTCCCTAGGTGCATAACCTTGCACTTGTCCACATTACATTTCATCTGCCATTTTGATGCCCAGTTTTCCAATTTATCAAGATCCTCTTGCAATTGTTCACAATCCTCTTGGGTTTTAACAACTTTAAATAGTTTTGTGTCATCTGCAAATTTGATAACCTCACTCGTTATTCCACTTTCCAGGTCATTTATGAATATGTCAAAAGCAGCGCACCCAGCACAGATCCCTGTGGTACACCACTATTCACCTTTCTCCATTGGGAAAATTGGCCATTTAGCCCTACCCTCTGCTTTCTATCATTTAACCAGTTCCTGATCCACAATAGTACACTGCCTCCTCTCCCATGACTCTTTAGTTTCGCCAAAAGTCTCTGATGAGGGACCTTGTCAAAGGCTTTCTGAAAGTCCAGATACACAATATCAACCAACTCACCTTTGTCCACCTGTTTATTCACTCCTTCAAAAAAACATAACAGATTAGTAAGACAAGATCTTCCTTGTCTAAAGCCATGTTGGCTGTCTCCCATTAGGTCGTGACTATCTACATGCTGAGTAATTTTATTCTTTATGATGGTTTCTACCATTTTTCCCGGTATTGACGTCAGGCTCACCGGTCTGTAGTTTCCCGGATCACCCCTCGAACCCTTTTTAAAAATTGGTGTTACATTGACGATCCTCCAATCTTCAGGTATTAGAGATGATTTTAATGATAGTTCACAGATTACTGATAGCAGGTCTGCAATCTCATATTTCAGTTCTTTCAACACCCTTGGATGTATACCATCCAGCCCAGGTGACTTGCTACTCTTCAGTTTATCTAATAGTTGTAAGACATCTTCCCGATGTATCGATATTTCCTTCAATTCTTCCACAGCTTTAAATACCACTTCAGTCATGGGTAACATCCCTACATCTTCCTCAGTAAAGACCGAAGCAAAGAATTAATTCAGTCTCTCCGCTATCGCCTTGTCGCCTCTTAGTGCTCCTTTAACCCCTTTATCATCTAATGGACCAACTGACTCTCTCACAGGTTTTTTGCTACGAATGTACTTGAAAAGGTCTTTATTTCGCGTTTTTGCTTGCGCAGCAAGCTTCTTCTCAAATTCTCTCTTTGCCTGCCTTATCAATGCCTTGCATTTGACTTGCCAGTGCTTGTGCTGTTTCCAGGTTTCGTCGTTTGGCTTTTTTTTCCATTTCCTGAAAGATGCTTTTTTGGCAACAACAGCCTCTCTGACCTCACCTTTAAACCATGCTGGCAGTTTTTTGGACTTCCTTCCACTTTTCTTAAAGCGTGGAATACAGCTGGTCTGGGCTTTGAAGATAGTATTTTTCAACAACACCCAAGCTTGATGTACGTCTTTAACCTTTGCAACTGCTCATTTTAGGGTTTGTTTGTTTTTTTGCAGATCTTTCTTCATGTTATCGACTACCTCAGGGGAGTCCACTCTGTTGCAAATTTTAGTGTCATCTACAAAAAGACAGACTTTTCCATTCAGTCCTTCAGCGATATCACTCACAAATAAATTGAACAGTACGGGCCTGGGACTGATCGCTGGGGCACACCACTAATCACCTTACTTTCATCCAAGTGAGTTCTGTTTACCATCACCTTCTGTCATCTGTCAGTCAACCAATTTCTGATCCAGTTCACCATCTTTGGATCTATCCCCAGGCTGGTCAGTTTATTGATAGGCCTTCTACAAGGAACAGTATCAAAAGCTTTACATAAAACTAGGTAGATCACATCCATTGCATGCCTTTGATCAATCAGATTTGTTTGGCATGATCATGCTTTGGTAAAACCATGTTGCCTCGGATCATGCAACTTATTGGTTTCGAGAAAGTCCACTATTCTCTCTTTCAGTAGCGTCTCCATTACTTTTCCCGCCACCGAGGTAAGGCTTACTGGCCTATGGTTTGCCACTTCTTCCCTATGACCACTTTTGTGAAGAGGTACCACATTGACCCTTTTCCAGTCCTGCGGAACTTCTCCTATCCCCAAGGATGCATTAAAAACATCCTTTAAAGGCCCTGCAAGAACCTCTCTGAGCTCTTTCAGTATCCTGGGATGTATCCCATCCAGTCCCATGACTTTGTCCACTTTCAGTTTTGCAAGCTGTTCAAACACATCAACTTCTGCGAATGGTGTAGTATCTACTCCATTTCCATTTGAATATATGTCGATCATAGGTGATCCTTCTCCAGGATTTTCTGTAGTAAAAACAGAATGGAAGTATTTGTTTAGCATTTCAACATCACTTTCCACAAATCTGTTGTCAGCACTTTTGAGTCTTGCAATTTCACTTCTGATCTTCCTTTTCTCCCGAATATCTTTAGCCAGCTTTTCTTCTGCCTTTCATTTTGCTATCCTTATTTCTCTTTTTTCTCTTTTAGCTTTATACTGTATTCTTTTGGGTGTTCTTTTGGTTGCTAACTTCTGAATTTTGTGAAAGCAGTGTTTTTTGCCTTTATTTGTGCAGCCACTCCTTTAGAAAACCAAATAGGTTTCCACAGCCGGGCAATCAGCATGACGGCCTCGTGTCCTTACTCTCCCCCCTCCCTTTCCCTCCCTCCCCTTCCCCTCGTACTGCAATGAAAACTCCATCCTCTTTTAAACATGATGTTCGTTTATTGACAATATTGGAAATAACAGAACAACACTGTTCGCCACAGCATGACACTGTGAGTGTCAATGCTGGTTTCTCGCCCTTCGCCCCCCACACCGTCAAAGCATAAAATGGGGGCGGAGGGTACGGGACCTCTGCGCGATATTCCTGCTGTCCACCTTGATGAGCGCCCTGGGGGCCAGTCCACGTTTCTTTCAGCAACCCTCCCTCTTTGCCCCGTGCCTGGGCTGTGCTCTCTCTCCACAGGGCTGTGGGGTCTCCTAGGGTCCCTAGCTCCCCTGCCCCCACCCCCAGCATGCTGTGACTTATTCTCCCCTTCCCTACTACCTGGGCGGGTTGGGCGGGTGCTTGCCCGTCAGATGGAAGGGAGGAAGAGGATGGGCCGCAGCCCCAGCCGCTTCTTCTATAGCTGGTTGCAGCCCGCCCTCTTCCCCCCCAACCCCCTTTCCCCAGCCAAGATTAACCCTTGGCCTGCTGCTGCCCCGCCTGTGTCCGGCAGAGTCTATTTGCAGCCGGGTCTCAGCCAGGCAATCAGCATGATGGCCTTGGGTCCTTACTCTCACCCCTCCCTTCTTTCCCTCCCTCCCCTTCCCCTCGTACTGTAATGAAAACTCCATCCTCTTTTAAACACAGTATTCGTTTATTGACAATATTGGAAATAACAGAACAACACTGTTGGCCGCAGCATGCCATCCATACTCATATAACTCTATCTTACAATTATCAACTTCCATTAAGAATATCCAACTATTAGAATTTCTTTTCCCCTCTTGAGAGTCACAGCCAGTTCCTATTTCATGTGTCCGGCAAAGGAGGGAATTGGAAAAATTGGCCGTCAAAGCCTTTTTCCGGCTGCCGTACTCCTCGATGTGCTATTGCCCCCAAAGAGGGCAGCAGCATTGCCATGAGTATCAATGCTGGTTTCTCGCCCTTCCCCTCCCCAATGCCGTCAAAGCGTAAAATGGGGGGGGTACGGGCCCTCTGCGCAATGTTCCTGCTGTCCACCTTGATGAGCGCCCTGGGGGCCAGTCTATGTTTCTTTCGGCAACCCTCCCCTTTGCCCCGTGCCTGGGCTGTGCTCTCTCACCTCAGGACTGTGGGGTCTCCTAGGGTCCCTAGCTCCCCTGCCAACCCCCACGGCAGCGACTCCTCACTTGCCGGAGGGACCCACTCTTTTTAAATCGCAGCTGTGGCCAACACCCGCTTATTCCATAATTGCTCCACCGTGTCTTGCATGGCGCATAGGAACACATCCATACCGATATCGGATAAGTGTATCCTGTCTGCGTGATACAGACCCGGGCAGCTTTCTTCGATAAGGTCGTGCCTGATGCTGTACCCCCCCCCCACCCCCAACACCCGTTTGCCTCCATGAAGCGGGCCATCCATCTGTTCACTTTCTGTCTCATCCTTTCGAGTGCCCTGTGTGACCTCTCTCCCCTCCAAATACGCCGTGGTATGATGTGTGAC
This sequence comes from Ichthyophis bannanicus, assembly GCA_033557465.1. Taxonomy (NCBI): domain Eukaryota; kingdom Metazoa; phylum Chordata; class Amphibia; order Gymnophiona; family Ichthyophiidae; genus Ichthyophis; species Ichthyophis bannanicus. The sequence goes on along the minus strand of CM066051.1, from coordinate 22,054,309 downwards.
CACGCTAGCCATCCCTCGGGGAATGTGTTCGCCAATGTAAGCATGTCCCTTTGTATTTTCTTTGTGTGCTCGACGCTGCGTGTGCCCGACAGGTCATTGCCCTCTAAGTTGATTATTATAATCCACGGATTCCCCCCTGGTTTTTTTCTTCTGCAGGAGTAACGGCAACAGCTGGTCCCACACCATACCTCGCCGACCCATCCACACTACTAATACCTCTGTGGCTGGAAGCCACAGATTAAACCCCAACTATAAAGTAAACCCCCCAAGTTCAATGACAAATAAGTCACACTCAAAAAAGAAAGTCATTGAACACCCTCACCAGTAGCTACCACTGGAAATTAATAATCCCACAGCCACTATTTTTTTGTCGGGGGCTATCGGTTGGAGAGGAAGGACTGTACCATTCCCCTCATTACCGAAAGAACCATTTTAATCAAAAAGGCCACAGCGTGCCCAATCAACTTATATATTTGCTCCCCCAATCAGTACTTATCTTGAAAAGACAAAACCAATGTCTTCTTCAGGCGAGTATTGTCATCCACAGCTTGCCACGACATGACATGCATGTTTCGGGCCCTACCGGGTCCTGTCTCAAGTGGTATCTCGCCCAAACAATTGCCCAACAATCGATTGTTTGAGCGAGATACCACTTGAGACAGGACCCAGTGGGGCCCGTAACATGCATGTCATGTCGTGGCAAGCTGTGGATGACAATACAGTCATCCCTCGCTACTTCGCGGTTCATTTATCACGGCCTCAGTACAGCGCGGATTGTTCAAAAATTCAAAATTGAGGAATTATGGCGTGAAAGTTGCCCGCACGCCAGCAGAAGGCAGGGAGTGCCCACACAATTCAAAATCCACGTCTCTGATTGGCTGCTATCATCCCGCCATTTGATATCCCTCCCGACTCGGGAATCTCGCAAGCTGATTGGCCTAGACGTTTCCCCCACCTTCGCTCTCATACCCAGCGAAGACGACCACCGCGCTCATTCAAATCAATGTTTGAGTGATGCTTAGTCTCGAGGTGTGCTAGTTTTTGCTGTGCAAAATAGTGCTTGTGACGCCCTTGAAAATGGCTCCTAGACGTCCTCCACCCTCTAAATCCTCTAGTGAACCCAAGAAGAAGAGAAAAATGATGACAGTGAATGAGAAAGTTAATTTATTGGACATGCTTAAGGCAGGCCATAGCTATGCGTCTGTTGCACGCCATTATGGATTGAACGAATTGACAGTTCGCTACATAAAAAAAGATGAAGTGAATATCCGTAAAACTGCCTCGATATCGTTCTCCAAGGACACTAAGCGAGTTGTGACTTCTCGTAATAAGCGAATTGTGAAAATGGAGAATGCCATATCAGTGTGGATATCGGATTGTCGGGAAAAGAAGGTTAGTCTCGATACCAATATGATTCGGACTAAAGCCAAAGCCCTGTATGATAGCTTCGTTCCTGAAGGAGAGTTGAACGAAGACAACGAAGGTGATGACGATGACGAAAATGAACCTCAGCCTAGTACCAGTGCCTCGAGTGATCCTACCCCACGAGAAAAACATGGTTTTGTTGCCAGCAAGGGCTGGTTCGAGAAATTCAAGAGGAGATTTGGCCTTCGCAGCGTTCCTTTGTATGGGGAGGCCTCCTCGGCAGACCAAGAGGCAGCTATTCGTTACGTCGAGGAAGAGTTTCCGAAGATAATTGATGAGGGTGGTTATCTCCCGGAGCAGGTCTTTAACATGGATGAGACTGGCCTCTTCTGGAAGAGGATGCCGTCCCGGACGTTCCTTTACAAGGACGAATTGAAGAGGCCAGGGTTCAAGGCCCACAAAGATAGAGTGACTCTCCTCATGTGTGGGAATGCTGCGGGCTTCATGCTCAAGCCCGGCTTAATTTACAAGTCCCTGAATCCTCGGGCTTTGAAAAACAAAAACAAAGCCTTGCTGCCCGTCTACTGGATGCACAACAAAAAGGCATGGATAACAAAAGCCCTCACACTCGACTGGTTCATAAACTGCTTTATCCCGCAGGTAAAGCTGTACCTCGCTGAAAAGGAGCTGCCCTTTAAGGTCGTCTTCTTCATGGACTGTGCAGGAGGACATGCAACCAGTCTCCATTATGACGGGGTCCAAGTGGAGTTCCTGCCCCCCAACACCACTTCCCTTATACAACCCATGGATCAGGGGGTCATTCGGGCCTTCAAGGCCCTCTACACGAGGTCCACGATGGAGGGCCTCATCTCCTCCATCGACAAAGACAACGTGGCCTTCAGCCTGAAGAACTATTGGCGGGGATACAACATTGCAACGTGCCTGGTCAACATTCAGAATGCTCTTAATGAGATGAAAGAGCAGACACTGATTGCAAGTTGGAGGAAATTGTGGCCAAAAAAGTCACCCATGACTACGAGAGATTTACTCCTGACGAAGTTCACCACTCCGCCGTAGATAAGGCTGTGAGGCTGGCTCGGTTGGTAGCCACTGAAGGGTTCTCCGACATGACGACGGAAGAAGTGAACACACTGATCGAGTGCCACTCGAACCCCCTAACCAACGAGGAACTCGTCGAAATGACAAGATCGGCGAGTGAGGAAGAAGAGGAGGTAGCTGACGACGGTGACGACAACGAAGCTGAAGAACGTGGCCTTACCTTGGAAAACCTGCAAGAGCTCTGCAACATAGCACGGACTCTGCAACAAAGGGCCCAAGAAATCGACGACAACATGGTCAGAGCCGTAGAATTCAGTAACTGTATTGACGGTGTAATGGCGTTGTACAAGGGCATCTTTGCTCAGAAGAAAAAACAACGGTCACAACTCCCCATCACGATGTTCCTTGTGCGCCGAAAACATTCTGTAGAAGCTCCTCCTGCTGTCTCTGCGCCGCCTCCTGCTGCATCTATGCCGTCTACTGCAGCTACCCCAGCTCTATCCGAAGCTGCCCGCGACGATCCAGCGCCCCTAGCACCTGACGTTGAGGCGTCATCTGAGGAGCAGTAAAGCTCTCATTAACCTGTGCAGTAAATCATCTTCATCTTCTTCACCTCCACTGTACTGCACAGGTGTTTCATCGACATTTATAAGGATCAAGCGGAGAAGCTATTGTCAGAGGTGAGTTATGGACCTTGTTATAAAAGAAAAGTTGTTATAAGAATATAAGAATATCATATGCACTTATATGGTTTCATATACACTTATTGATATTATACATACACAAAAAATGTACGTATGTTAAAAATGAGACACTACATCGCGGTTTTTCACTTATCGCGGCCGGTTCTGGTCCCTTTTAACCGCGATAACTGAGGGATGACTGTATTCACCTGAAGAAGACATTGGTTTTGTCTGTTCAAGATAAATACTGATTGGGGGAGCAAATATATAAGTTGATTGGGCACCCTGTGGCCTTTTTGATTAAAAGGGTTCTTTCGGTAATGAGGGGAATGGTACAGTCCTTCCTCTCCAACCGATAGCCCCCAACAAAAAAAATAGTGGTTGTGGGATTATTAATTTCCAGTGGTAGCTACTGGTGAGGGTGTTCAATGACAGATTAAACCCCTGCAGTCTGTTTCGTGTCCTCCTTTTCGCCCAATGAACAAAGGAATGGCTGTATATATCCACGCTTCCAGAGGCCCCCGGGGAAGACTCGCACCTGTGTTGGATCGTGGATAAGAGAAAAACCATTATTGTCTATGAACTAGCATGTTTCGTCCTTTACAGAGAACATTGCAGATTCTGGCTACATACATTTTGACTGTGGCTACATACATTTTGACACCTAGTCTCCTAACCTTGCAGATTGTGACTACATAAATCCTCCACCTACTTCACCTTGCAAATTAAGACAACAATCCATACCAGCTCTCCAATACTGAATGCACCGAAAAACGCCCAGGAGAAGGCGCAGCTGAACAGCAGGGTCTCATATGTGTCATAACAGACCTGGTCCATGATTCCCATCATTCTCCGTAACATCTGGTGAGTAATCGGCCTATGTTGATCTCCGCTGCTTTGCAGCTTCGCCGCTCTGTCGACCAGCCCTTCATGACTCACGTAATGACGAAGTCCGTCGACGGGCTCTTCTCCCACATTGCCTTGGCAAAGAATGCTACTGCCGCTAGGCGAGCTTGCATTGACGATTTTGTGACCCCTTGGCCTTTACAGTGTAGGATCCATCTCAGTATCACTTGCGCACTGAGTCTGTCATGCTCCTGGATTCTGCTGCTTCCGCAGAATTCTTGGAACTGTTCCTATGCGGCCAAGTACTTTCTTCTTGTCTGCTCGGCTAAGGAACCCAATAGGAGTTCCCAGATCTCGGTGGACCAAACTCCCATACCTGCTCGGGTACGGCAGTCTTGACCTCTTCTGCTTCGGGGGCGAGTGCCCGAAAGAGCGTAATCTTGGAACGAGAAAGAGCATCTGCAATGATATTGTGGAATCCTGGTATGTGCTCAGCTCTAACTGTTATATTGTGAATAATACATAACAACACGATTCTTCTTAACAATGCCACTACCCCTTGTGTTTTGGACCACATTCCGTTCACTGCCCACACCACCACCAAGTTGTCAGTGTGGAAGGTGATTGCTTTATTGGCAAATCGCGGGGCCCAAATGCACAGGGACACCATTATGGGAAAAAGTTCAAGGAATGTGATGTCCTTCGTGGCTCCACTTGCGTGCCAATGGTGAGGCCACTGCTCGGAACACCACGCCCCTTTGAGATATATGCTGAAACCGGTTCCACCCGTGGCATCTGTGAATAATTCTAGGTCCATGTTAGAGACCGGAGGTTCTTGCCAAAAGGCTAGCCCATTAAACGTTTGCAGGAACTGCTACCACACCTGAAGGTCTTTGCGTATTTCTCTGGTGACTCGAATGCAGTGGCGTTTCTTTTTAATGCCTTTTGTCACAAGAGCCATGCGGCGGCAGAAGACCTGACCCATTGGTATAACTCTGCAGGCAAAGCAAAGTAAACCGAGCAACGACTGGAATTGGTGCAAAGTAGCCTTTCGTTGCCCGTGCATCTGCTGAATGCCACTCTTCAGCTTTTGCACCTTGTCATCTGGCAGCCAAGAGCTTTGCTCCGTCATGTCTAGCTGTATGCCAAGGAATGTGATACTGCCTGTTGGACCGCATGTCTTCTCAGTCGCTAACGGTATCCCTAATGCTAGTGCAACTTTCTCGAAGATACTGAGGATTCTACTGCAGTCCTCATAATTCTTTCCTATGAATAGAAAGTCGTCAAGGTAGTGCACCACTGTGTTGGGTCCAGCCACGTCTTCCACCACCCCGTGGAGGAATGAACTAAACTGCTCAAAATATGAGCAGGATACCACGCATCCCATAGGCAAACATCTATCATAAAAATATTCCCCGTTAAAAGTGAAGTCCAACAATGGGAAGGACTCCAGGTGCACCGGGAGTAGGCGGAAGGCTGATTCAATATCGGCCTTTGCCAGTTGTGACAGCAGGCCCTTGTGCCGTATTAGCGCGACAGCCTGATCTATGGTCGCATACTTTACGGAGCATAGCAAAGGATCTATGTAGTCAGTGACCAAATTCCCTTCCGGGTATGATAGATTGTGAATCAAACGGAATTCCCCTGGTTCTTTCTTTGGTACTATGTCCAATAGGGACAGGACTATGGCCTTAAATGGGGGATTTTTAAATGGGCCCGCAACTCTTCTCATACCTATTTCTTTTGCCAGTTTCTTGCGAACCACAGAACTGGGGGAGGGGGGTTATGTATGACGCGAGATTTCAGTGGAACTGAAGATGGGATACAGAAGCCATAGGCAAAACCGTTTTCTATATTGCGTGCCTTATCTCGGATGAGGTAGCAACGCAGCCATGGGCGCATGTGCTCAAGCTTGATGGGGGTTGGGGCCAAGGCCTTCTTTCGTGCGCTGCTGCCCAGGTCTGAATGGCTTATTATCCCTTGCTGACCTGCATGTATATGCCGGGTGACCTCCCCCGCAGGTCGCGCAAGTGTGTCTGAATTTACATGGCTGCCATGTACAGCTCCCTGCATTATACTGGCGGCATACCCAGTGACCGGCTGTTTGGTTAGCCTGTCACCGTTGCGTTGCCTGAAAAGGCTGCGGTAATCCTTCAGTTGGGAGCCATTTCGTCCATCCACAGGTCTAATATCCTGTGGTGCCATGTCAAGGTGGGGTCCTCTGCCATGCTGTTTCTGAACTTCACATCGTAGTTCAGCCACGCCCATCCCCCAAAACATTTATGTGTTCGGGTGATTGGGTCAATGTATCTGGTAAGATAGGGGCCCGACTCGGGCTCCCTCTCCATCACAACGCTCATGAAAATGTGAAAAGGCGACACCCAATTATTAATGGATTTTGAGATTTTTGGCTTCTTGTCCTTATCATTTCCACCCCCTTTCTCTTTTTCCTCTTTTGCTTCCCCTTCTATATCCGTAAGCAGCAGTGAGAATATATCAATATATTCCTTTTTCCATATACGCTTCTTTATCTTTCTTGGCAATGAGCTGGCTAATGAACTCACGCCACATCGCGGATCCCATCCCGTATCGTGCACTGCGATCTGCACAGCTGGGGCTGGTCCTGGTGCACTGCTCTCCTGTGCTTCTGTCCGCTTGTAGGGTAGCTCGCTCCACCCTGTCCATACTCCTGATAGGGGATTCGCCAGTTTGGTTTTATTCTTGTTTTTTTTTTAAATCTTTTCAATACATTCTGCATTGCATCTGCCAATGTTAGCTCGCCTTCGCTATCAGAGACGGAGTTTTTCGATGAAGAGGATAAAAGTTCCGGTGCCCCCTTTTCACCCCTGGACTTACCCACTGCCGTGATAGGGCTCAGCGTCCTCAGTTCCTCCATTCCTACGATAGGCATGCCCAGCCTTTGCCTTACTGAGCCCAAGCTGTGCTGTGTGACCTGATCCCGTACCATTCTCAGCATTTCTTCCAAATCCTGGCGTGACGTGTGCTGTGTGTATCTGTTTCCTTCTCCTTCTCCTCCGGCACCGAGCAGAAATATGCCCCATGATCAAAAGAGCCCCCATATGCTCGGGAATCACGCCTGGCGATCCAGGCCATGATCTTCTAATGCCCCATGCAGTTCGCTCTTTTTGTGGTCATGCATACGTGCTCGGTCTGTGATTCCCCTTTTTTTAAATGTAAATATATATCAGATCGCGACTGGGGGGGGACACCCGCCAGCGATCGCTCTGCCGCCTCTCTTCCCCACCGCTTTTGCTTTGCGAGCCAGCAGGAGATAGTGGTGATAAAGCTCTGCCAAATTAAACTTGGTGCTTGGGACGTCCCCTATGCTCACTGCAACCCCCAAAGAACCACCGCACACATGCGATTATTATTATTTTATTTTTTGCAAACCCCGCTATCCCATTCAATTAAAAAACATTTTAAATTACCTCGGAAGTCTCGGCCTGCACTGCACCACGTGGCTGCACCGCTGCCCAGCCTCTCGCCACTCTCCCTTCGGTAGTCTTGGCCTGCACTGCTCCCAGGAGGAGTTCGGTGCTGCTTGGTGCTTAGCGCCGGGGGAACACGTGCGCTGGTCCCAGGAAGGAGGCAAGAGCTGTGCCGTGCTTGCCCACCCATAGGAGGGGTTCCAAAAGGAGGTGAGTGCTTGCTGCTACTGCTTGCCCGTCGGATGGAAGGGAGGAAGAGGACAGGCCGCAGCCCCAGCTTCCTCTTCTATAGCTGGTCACGGCCCGCCCTCTTCCCCCCTCACCCCCCTTTCCCCAGCCAAGGTTAACCCTTGGCCTGCTGCTGCCCCGCCTGTGTCCGGCAGAGTTTATTTGCGGACGGGTCTTTTCCTCTTGTTTTTCTTTACTTTCCTTTTATATGTTTCTTTAGCCCTTTTTATTGCCTCCTTTAGTTAAGCCCTCTGCAATTTCACTTCTCTTACCTCCTCCCATCCTGCCATTCCTCTCCCTATATTTTTTTGAAGGTGTGAATAAAAAAGTAGGTAAAGTGGACTGGATTTTAAGAAAGCCTTTAACGAGGTCCCTCATGAGAGACTCTAGGCAAAATTAAAAAGTTATTGGATAGGAGGCAGTCTACTATTGTGGATCAGGAAATGTTTAAAAGATAGAAAGTGGAGAGTAGGACTAAATGGCCGATTTTCTCAGTGGAGAAAGGTGAATAATGGAGTACCCCAAGGATCTGTGCTGGGCCTGCTGCTTTTTAACACATCTTCATAAATGATTTAGAAATGGGAATAATGAGTGAGATGATCAAATTTGCAGATGACACAAAATTATTCAGTTGTTAAAACAGAAGAGGATTGTGAACAATTGTAAGAGGACCTTGATAATTTGGAAGACTGGATGTCCAAATGGCAGATGAAATTTTAATGTGGACAAGTGCAAAGTTATGCACCTAGGAAAGAACAACAAAAACTATGGTCACCCGATCCAGAGTTCCACATTAGGAACCACTACCCAGGAAAAGGATTATGCGTCATTGTGGATAATATGTTGAAACTCTGCACCCAGTGTGCATTGGCAACCCAGAGAGCAAATAGAATGCTAGAAATCATAAAGAAAGGAATGAAGAATAAAATCAAAAATATTTATGCCTCTATATCATTCCATGGTACGACCGCACCTTGAATATTGTGTACAATTCTGGTCACTATATCTTAAAAAGGATATAGCAGAATTAGAAAAGGTACAGACAAGAGCCACCAAAATGGTAAAGGTGATGGAAGGATTCCCCTATGAGGAAAGTCTTAAAAAGTTAGTGGTCTTCATCTTGGAAAAGAGACGGCTGGAGGAGCTCTATAAATTAATTAATGGAGTAGAACGGGTAAATGTAGATCAGTTGTTTATTCCCATCGAGAGGTAGAAAGGCTAGGGGACATGAAATGAAGCTCCAAAGTAACCCATTTAAAACTAATAAGAGAAAATATTTTTTCACTCAACGTGCAATGAAATTCTGGGATTCGTTACCGGAGAATGTAGTAAAATATTTTTTCACTCAATGTGTAAAAAAACTCTGGAATTTGTTACCAGAGGATATAGTAAAAGCTGTTAGTGTAGATGGGTTTAGAAAAGGTTTGGATAAGTTCCTGGAGGAAAGGTCCATAAATCATTATTAAAAAGGACCCAGGAAATCCACTGCTTAGCCCAGGACAAGCATTGTGGAACCCATGTACCTTTTTGGAAACCTGCCAGGGATTTGTGATCTGGTTTGACTATTGTTGGGAACAGGATACTGTGCTCGATGGACCTTGGTCTGACCCAGTATGCATTTCTTATGTTCTTATGTTCCCTTCTATACATATGAAACAACATTTACCTATGGAGAAAAATTCATAAAATTACCCCCATAAAGTAGAAGTCAGGGAAACAGGAGAGAGAGACTTTTTTGTGTAAAACAATTTTATTGAAATTCAAAAGAATGAGCACCACAAGATAATATGATATCATACATCATAAAACCCACATCTCTTCTGTCTAAGACATCGTCCATCTGTAGCAACCTAACATATGGTCACATAAACTGAACTAACAGAGGGCAATACAAATGGCAATAGATCCAAAAAGAACTATCATATCATCTATAGCATACAGACCTCTGAAAAATACGAGACCAAGACCATAAAACAAAACATTATAGGTAACAGACATCATGACTTGGACTATACAACCTTCCTTAATAATACCTTCTTGTTTCATCTGACCCACCCCAAAATTGCAAAACAATTACATTATCTGATGCCCATAAGCTGCACATGAAGGAGTAGCTCATATCGAAGTAGCAAACTAAGCTTATTATTTATTTATTTAATAGCTTTTCTATACCGCGCTCTTTAAAATCAGTGCAGTTTACAAATAACATTTCTTTGTACAATGCAGGGTGGACTTGCATTGCACTTACATTGAACAGGTATTGCAACTTGGATTTATAACTGGGGTAACTATATACAAGTATCTTATCTAACCCTCCCTCCCGTCCCCTCTCCCCCCTGATTCCCCCCACTCTCCACTTATCGTTAGAGACTCGTACTTCTAGATAAAAAGGAGATATCTTCTTTCTTCCCCCTACCTATATAAAGTAACATTATTCATCGCGGAGATACTCAAGTATTATTTATTTATTTATTTATTTATTTAACACTCATTTTTATACCGCATCTTCCAGAGATCAGTTGCGGTGTACAAACAACAACATTTAACAAAGCTAAGTTTGTTTTACATAGAACATCTTAATTTTACATAGAACATCTTAACATATCAAAAATAAACAAGGTGAGTTTTTGAACTGGGACCGTGTAAAAACAGTTAACTAACAAAGTGGAGTATCTATATACGTAAGACAGTACATAACTGATACAACTATATACATGCGTAGGTATTAGGGCATAAGAGATAGGATCGTCAATTCGTTAGAGCTGAGTGTTGTCCGTTTAGGTGGGAGGTTTGTGCTTTAAGTGGTCATTTACCTGATTATCCTTTGTCTATGTTGAATGCAAGGTTTTCCATGGTATTGTAGTGTTTAGTGAATAGATAAGTTTTTAATTTTTTGCGGAATTCCAAGATCTCTGTTAGTGAACGTAGATCCTCTGGTAGGGAATTCCAGATAGTTGGGGCTATGTGTGAGAAGGCTCTGTTGTTGGTCAATTTATGTGCTTTTATGAAGTCCTTCGGGGTCTTTAGTTTATTTAACTGTTCTTTTCTATTAGTAGGCTTAGGTGTTTCTTTGCATATTAGATTACATAGGGTAATCGGCGCCATGTCGTTTAATGCTTTAAATGAGGTTATTATTGTTTTGTATATTATCCTGCTTTGTATTGGTAACCAGTGAAGTGATGCAAGTATAGGTGTTATGTGTTGGAGAGAGTTTATTTTTAGTATAATTCTAGCTGTTGCATTTTGGGCTAATTGAATTCTTTTAATGTTCTGTTTTGAAATGCCTATAAGTATTAGGTTGGCGAAATCAAAGTGAGGGGTTATGATAGCTTGTGTTATATTAATGAAATCTTGTACAAATACAAGCGGACGTAGTTGTTTGAGAATTTTAAGCTTGAAATAGATTTTCTTTAAAGTGTTTCTAATATGGGTTTCCATTGTAAGGTGTGTATCTAGGATAACACCTAGATATCTTATTTCATTTTTTATTTTAATTTCTTGCTCTTGTAGTGTTATATGAGTAGGATGGATAAATGATTGATTTTTTGTTACGATTAGGACTTCAGTTTTGGCATGGTTTATGTGAAGGTTTTGAGTTTTTAGCCAAATTGTGATTTCATTATAGCAGTCTGAGAGGAGTTGTAATGGTATGTTAGGGATTGTAAATGGAATGTACATCATAATATCGTCTGCATAGAGGTGATAATGTACTCCAAATTTTTTAAAGATATTGCAAACCGGCTTTATGTAAATGTTAAAGAGTAGGGCTGAAAGAGCAGATCCTTGTGGTAAACCTATTTCTTGGTTATATGTAGTTGAAGTTTGATTACCTATTCGTACATTTTGTGTTCTCTTGTTTAAATAGGAAGTGAACCAATTATGTACTGTGGAGTTTATGCCTATCTGTCTTAGGTTGCTGAGCATTATTGAATGATGAACACTATCAAAGGCTGCTGATATGTCGATAAAGAGGAGGATGAATGCTTGTTTATGATTATCGATTCCTCTTAGGAGAGTATCAATTAATACTGTTAGTAGTGTTTCTACTCCGTGGCGGGGCCGAAATCCATATTGTTGTTCGTCAAGTGGGTAAGAAGTGTCTATGTATTCTTGTGTCTGTAATTGCACTACTTTTTCTATTATTTTGGCCAAAAATGGGATGCTAGAAATGGGCCTGTATGATGCTGGGCATGTTTTATCTAGTTTGCCATTCTTTAGGATTGGGCGTATTTGTGCATATTTGAGTGATTGAGGAAGGTAACCTTGGGATAATGAGAGGTTGACTATTGGGAGAATGAAGGATAGTAAGGTAGGCAGAGTGTTTTTTATCCATGACACTGGGCATGGGTCTAAATAAGAGGTGGTGGTATTGAGTCCTGATATGATAGTTTTTAATGTTGTTCTTGAAATGGGGTAAAAGTCTGACCATTGGTCAACAGATTGGTGAGAGTTGTTGATTGTATCAAAAGGCATTTGAGGTTTTTTTGATTTATCTTGGTAGTGATTAGCTAGTATTTGTACTGAGATGTCGGTGATTTCGTTGCTAGAATTTTGAGCGTTATTGGTAAGGTTTCTGACAATAGAGAATAGTTCTCTAGGTCTGTTATATGATTTTGATAAGGTTGCAGCATAGTGGTTTTTCTTTGTACTATCGAGTGTTTCTTTATATTTTATGAGATGGTTATTGTATATTTCCTTATGTATAGTCAACTTAGATTTTCGCCATTTACTTTCGTGTTTTCTTAGTTCTTTTTTCATTTGTTTTAATGTGTTATTGAACCATGGTGTGTTGTTGGTTTTGGGGTGTATCCTTTGTTTATTTATGTGATTGATTTTTGCTGCATTATTGATGGTATCATACCAATTTTTAACAGCATCATCTAGGTCTGATGTGGATGGTAGAAGGTGGGGAATTGTTAAATCGAGGAATTCCGTTTCATTAAATTTTTTAAATTTTGATGTGGGGCCACTTAATGTATAGCTTTTGACATTAGTAGTATGATATGTGAAGTTTGTTTTGATTATATAATGATCAGACCATGGTGTCTCTGTGAGTACTATGGAATTTAGATTCATTAGTTTGAAGAGTGAATCAGGAAGAAAGATCAGGTCTAGTGTTCCTCCTTTTATGTGTGTTGCGGTATTTATTATTTGTATAGGAAATATACTGTATAGGAAAAGTATAGGAAATATACTGAAGATATGAGAGTTATTGTTTATTCACAACTTGATATACCGCCCCCCATTACATTGGGGCGGTTTACAATATACAAAGTAGCATTAGGTAAGAAAGGAAAAAGAAATTACAATCACTGAAAAGAAAAGATGGGAAAGAAAGAGTTAGCAGAAGCAGTGCAACAGGGAGAGTGGGGTCATACAGATTCAGGGGGGACATTAAAAGCTAAGGAAAAGAAATGGGTTTTGAGAAGGGAACGGAATTTGGGATAGGAATCTTCAAGTCGGAGAGCAGTAGGAAGGGAATTCCAGAGGGCGGGACCAAGGTAGAAAAATGCTGATTATCCACTAAGGGGTAGAAAATGTGCCCAAAGACATGTAACTTTATCTTCATGTCCCCTTAACTCAGCCGTTAACATATCCATCTTATAAACATCCCATACCTTTACCAACAATTCTTTTAAGTTGGGAGCATAACATCGTTTCCAATAACGATTGATCACAGATCGAGCTGCTAACAATAAACAATTAACCAATCTAGCAGTAATAGAGATATGATCTCTGCCGGAAGTTGCCCCAAGACACAGGAATCCAGTTCACAAGGGAAATCAACCGCGAGTTTGCCTGTGATCCAAGAATGTACTGCAGTCCAGAATTCCTCTATCTTCCGGCATTCTCACCACATATGCTTAAAGGAGCAGCGTTGTCCACAGAGTCGCCAACAGAAGGGATCATCTGCTCTACCCCAGCAGTATAAGTGTTCAGGAGTAATAGACATCCGAAATAAGATTCACAATTGACAAGTGACAATGAAACGGAGCATTTATGAGAATATGAAAAGGTTTCTATCCAGAACTCCTCCGAGCGGCCTTACAGATCTTTCTCCCATTGTCTACGGAAATTCGGTGATGAGGCGAGAGAAGCTAGATCTATAAAAAGGGCTTTATAAAAGCGAGCTAGAATAGCTCGGGGTCGAGTGCTGGTAAAAAGTATGTTCTCCCACTGTTTTGGTAATCATGTGCCCACTGTGATGTGCAAGCGTTCATGAAAGCAATGTGTGAACTGGAGATACTGGAATTCAGAAATGGGGATGCCAAATAATTGTTCCAGCTTAAGTTTAGAAAAAAAACTGGACTGAACATACATAGTCGAAAAACAAGTCGAGGAAGCAATCTCCCACACAGACCCACCGAGATTTCTGATAAAGGGTAAAGCCCCCAGCACTGTTTAGGGGGAAAGCTTTGAAGACATCATAGATCGTTTACATATCTTTCTCCAGACTCTCCACACAGGACCTAAAAGAACATGTTGCAGAATTTTGTGGGTGTCTGTGCGATCCGCAACAAACAGTACAGCCAGCAGAGGAATTGGAGCGAGCCCATCAGCTTCGGTGTGTACCCATGAAGACGATTGGTTGTTTAACTAAAAGTGAATAATATGGAGGCAGGAGCAATCATAATATAATTCAAGGTCAGGGAGCCCAAGGCCCCCAAGTGCTCTAGGATGAATCATTGTTTGCCAATTGATCCTCGGACCCCTACCTTGCCATATAAATTTCATAAGAAGCCGACACACTGTTATAGAAAAGAACTTTGGAATAGTAATTGGCAATTGCTGGAAGAGGAATAACAATTTTGGTAAAAGTAGCATCTTGATTACATTGATTCTTCCTAACCAGGAAACCGATAGGGGTAACCATCGGTGTATGTCCTCCTTCAGGGCCGTTAATAGAGGTTGGTAATTTAATCCATATAAATCTTCTAGCCTTCTAGGTATCATAACTCCCAAGTGTCTAAACTGGGACACAATGGAAAAAACATTGGAGGACAGAGAACTGTCCCTCCCTGAAGCTGTATGACAAGACATTAAAGCTGATTTATTAAAGTTCACCTTGAAACCTGACATAAGTGAGAAGGTGTCTAGAAGAGCAACAATTTTTGGTAAAGAAATATCTGGATCTCTAAGGAAGATCAACGTATTATCGGCATATAAGGAAACTACGTGATATTGGTCCCCAAGGTGAATTCCTATGTCTGTAGCCAGTGCCCGTAACCGCACTGCTAAAGGCTCAATAGCAAGTGCAAAAAGCAGCGGGGAGAGAGGACAACCCTGTCTTGTACCACGTCCCAATAAAAAAGGTAAAGAACAGAACCTATTTACCTGCACTGCTCGCTTTGGAGATTTATAAAGGGCCTCAACCCACTATCTGAAATTAGGGCCAAAGCCGACTTGTTGCAGCATCACTAATAAGTATTGCCATTCTATTCTATCAAAGGCTTTTTCGGCATCAAGTGAAAGTACAGCAAATTTACTTGCTTTCTGCTTCAAGTTAGATAATACATTAATTAGCCTATGTACATTTTCAAAACCATATCTTCCCTTTATGAAACCTGTCTGGTCAGGGTGCACAATCTCCTGAATTGATGAGTCCAGATGCATTGCAAAAATTTTTGTCAGAATTTTATAATCTAAATTCAGTAAAGATATTGGTCTATAATTGCTACATAATGACAGATCTTTGCCATCCTTTGGGATCACAATAATAGAGGCGTGATACATATAATTTGGAAGGCTTCCTTCAGATAGGATATCTAACTAAGATAGGAGCCATTTGATCTGAACAGGTTTTATACAATTCCCCAGGGAACATTTCAGGGCTGGAAGCTTTATCATTTTTCAATTGACAATTGGCCTCACTGACCTCTGCTAGCGTAATTGGACGCTCTAATTTTTCAGGCGTTTCGCTTGACACTTGGGGTAAGTTCGCCTTCATGAGCCACTTATTAATGCTCTGAGCATCCACAGAGAGTTGGGAAGTGTATAAAGACTCATAAAATTTAGCAAAACATCCTGCAATATCTACTGATTTTCTAAGACTATGCCCTCCCTCATCCAAAATGCAGGAAACCTTCTTTTGCAACCGCTGACGTTTCAATTGTCATAAAAGCATCTTACTCGCTTTATTGCCGTATTCATAAAAGTTTCATCTAGTACTTAACATTTGGGAGGCTATTTCTTCGGTTTCAAAAGTTGCTAATTCACCTCACAAACTTAATAGCCTGTGCCACACTTTAAGATTCTGATCTTTCTTATGCTTCTGTTCAAGAATAGCTATCTGTCTACGCAATTCATTCTGACGTATTATTTTTTTCTCTGAAACGCTGCCGACAACGATATTAGTTGACCCCTCAGTACCACTTTTCCCACTTCCCATAAAAGAAAACTGGAAGTCTCTGGTAAGTCATTGTAATATATATATTTTTTCCAACTATTCTGTAATTGAGCGACAAATGCCCTATCTTTCAATAACTGTCAATTCAATGCCCGCATCTTGGGAGGGGTCTCCTTATCATTAATCAACCAGTCTAAAGAAACAATATGATGATCCAATGGGCCTAGAGCCCCAATATGAACTTTAGAGATTTGAGGAAGTAAAGATTTTGAGATCAACCAAGTGTCAATTTGAGAATAAGTATGATGTGTTGGAGAAAAAAAGTATAATCTCGTTTGCCAGGATGTAACTCCCTCCAAACATCTATTAAATCTGAATCATGGACAAAATCTCTCAGCGCTGTAGAACACCCTGTTACTCTCTCTTTTGATCCCAATCTGTCCAGCTCTGAGAGTACACTATTTAAATCCCCACCCAGCAAAATTTCTCCTGTTGAATGGACTCTAAGGGCTCCCAAAAGATCCTTTAGGGTGTTGGCAATGTCTGTGGGTGGAATATAAGCATTAATTAATGATATGGCGGCCAATGTTCCCTCTAATTTTCTGTAGGCTGTGTGCGCATAAAATATCAGCTGTGCAGCTTTTGAAGGAAGGTTAAATTTTTGTGCGCCACATAATGACACTCAGAGTTATATACTTGAAAATTTGACTACACGTCAGAATACAGTATGTACACCACATTGATTTTAAAGAAATTAAATGAAAATAGATGATTACTAAATGAAGCGGAAAAATTATAGTAATTACAATCACGACTTTAAAATTTTAAGACATCTATGTTGTTTTCTATCAGAATCGGAACCATAATTTTTGTGCGCTTTGTTGTAAAGTATGTGCGCTCGCTCGGCGAGGTGTGTGCGCACGCACACAGCTTAGAGGGAACAGTGATGGCGGCATCATTTATTGTGCCCAATACAATGAGAAAACGGCTATAAGGGTCCGAGAATTGATCAGAAACAATGAAAGGACAGCCCCTGGAGATTAAAATAGCAACCCCTCGTTTGTTGGAATTAAAGTTAGAGGAAAAAACTTATGGAAATTTCAGTGAAGTTATGTGTGAATGTGTCCTTGCTGCCAAATGCATTTCTTGAAGGAACAAAATATTTGCTTTTTCTCTCTGAACTTGGTCCAGAACCCTACGCCGCTTAACGGGGTGATGAAGCCCTCTAATGTTCCATGTCATAAGTTTAATCATCGGCTTTGTAAAGGCTTCATGTACACTAAGTATTGCGCCCAAGTTAGAACACCACTCCTATCCTCCTCATATCTTCGATCGCCATGACCTATATTAGGTAAAAGTGTAGCTGTGTGTGGTTCTCCCATACCTAAAGAAAGAAAGAAAAAAGAGTTTCCTCCTTCATACATCTCTACTAGATCACCCCCCAAGCCCCCTCCCACTTCACCCTCCTCTCCCCCTCCCCCTCCCCTTGGCCCTGGCTTTAGTGGACCAATTTACCCCATTCCAATGGACAGACAAGCTAAGAAGCATCAAAGCCTCTCAAAAGTCTAAGAAGAGACTATTAATGCCCTGCCATATCCCTTCCCTCCCCTACTTCACAATACTCTCCCCCAAGCGGACAAATCGCTTATATTATAAGAACTTCTTCCCCTATAACTCAGATTACAGAATTTTTGTTCCTTACTGTGAACTACTCTAAATTTAGTAACTAAGTGAGTAACCAGTCCCAACTAATATTGTCATAACCATTGTAGAAAGATAGATAAAAGTATATTGTATTAGGTTACTTAGAATATATCAATAAATAAGATTATCAGAGCAAGTCCCAAAGAGCCTTCAGGGTGGTGCAGCTGTATCCATCGTTTTATTGATATTATTATCTGGCTCCGCTTCCGATTGGAAGCGTGGAATTTTTCTTCGTTTTGGTGTAGAAACTTCCCATTCGGATTGTAGACTTCTTTGTCGTGGAGTGTGACTGCCCCATACTGAAGTTAATCCACAAAGTCCATACAAGCTGAGATGTCAGAGATTTTTTGTACCGTATTATTCCACTCGAAAATTAACGCAAACGGCCATTGTAAAAGCTGACTAATCGTGAAATATTTGAAGCTCCCAATTTCGATAAGATATAGTTTGTTTGCCTCGAAGTGCCCTCATTAAAGCCGCCTTGTCCTCAGACGATTGAAAACAAGCTATTATGGGGAAAGTTCTGATATCACCTCCGGTTCTGATGTTCCCACTTCTATGTGCTCGTTCTAGTTTGACTGGGCATGAGCTATCATGTACACAAAAGGCATAAATCTCCTGTACAAGTCCCATCATATTACCAGAGGGATTAAAAGAATCTCTGTACTCACTCATATAAGTCCTCAGTACTCAGACGAGAGAAAGGCAAACCAGTGAAACAAGACTCTCCTTTTCCAGGACTCACAGGACGACACAGATAAGGTACCATAGGATTCTTCACAATTAGGCTCTCCGGATTGGAGTTGAAGGTAAATATTTCACTGATCTGAGGTAAGCAGGGAAGATAATGGCAGATAAGTTAACAACTTAAGATGGACGGCTTTCCCGCCTCCGACTGCGTTCCAATGCTGTGTTCCAGCCCCATGCGGTAATGGCTACCCAGAGGTCCCAATAGAGAAGAAAAAACTTAAACTGCTCTGAGGGATCGTACTAACTGTTTCCCCAATTCAGATCTAATTTCTGCAGCCCTCCGATGTATTTCAGCTCAGCAGTTTTGTTTTGTTTTTTTTCATTTAATTGTGCTCTCTGTTCCCTGATTGCCATGAAGAACAAGCTGGGAGAGAAGTACATGAGAAGCACAAGCAAAATTTCTTCAAAACGCCTCAGCGCAGCCAGATCAGAACTCCGCTAAAGCTTCAGGGCTGACTTTGGAACCGGCTTATTCATCTGAACTTCCCAACGATCGGGTGTGTGTCGGCTGCATTTGTCTTCCCACCGGCAGGCATAACAGGAGCCACATAGCATTGGGTAGCACTTTTATATAGAGAGGAGAGACAGCAACCACAGATGACATAAAAAACTTGCCGATATCACGGAATCCACCTGGCCATCTGTTCCTGTGCCGCAATGTGATTTTTGCAAAAAAATTTCACATCGTGCCGGTGTTATGCGGGGATGGAAGGAACCCAGCACAGAGCCCTAGGCGAAGCCAGCCATTTCCAACGCGGGCTCACTAGCGCCACCCAGAGAGAGACTTTTTTGATAAATCTATTAAACCAGTATTTGGCCTCTAATCAAAGATAAACCCAGTTCTGGTCCAATGAGCTTTGCAAGAGTGTGTCTCTCTTCTGCTGCATAGGGGATAACTATTTACTGTCTTCTACCTGGATTGTGTAGGCCCTATGTCTTCAGTTATAAGTCACTATAACACAAGTGGAACTCTCAAAACAATCCTTGTGCTTATAACTACATATAACTCTCCTTTAAATGTAAAACATCGTCATATTCTGATTGTAATTAACCCCACTCTACACCAATATAAACTTATCCATTTATAAATTTTAAAACTGATATACATTAATGTTTATTGAGCCTTTAATTCAATTGTTAAACCAACATTTAAAAGCATTTACTTTTACAGTTAATAATATAAGTATTCCCTATTACAAAATTGAATATGATGAATAGCTCACTTTTTTACTGTATAATACCCATAATTTTATTGCTCATCGCTTGTCCATGTGAGCAATATAGTATAGGGGGTGAAGTACTTCTGTCCACAAAAGAAGAGCCGGACCTAGGCGTGATTGTGTCTGATGATCTTAAGGTTGCTAAACAAGTAGAAAAGGTGACGGCAAAAGCTAGAAGGATGCTTGGGTGGATAGTGAGAAGAATGGCCAGCAGAAGAAAGAGGTGATAGTTCATCTGTATAGGTCTTTGGTGTTACCTCATTTGGAGTATTGTGTGCAGTTCTGGAGACTGCACCTTCAAAAGGATATAAACAGGTTGGAGTTGGTGCAGAGGGTGGTAGAGATGACGACAGTATCTGAATTCAAAAAAGCATGGGACAAACACAGAGGATCTCTAAAGGGAAAAGGGGAACCGTTGTAGTGGTTAATATGGAAGGACAGACTAGATAAAATAATAATAATAGTTTCCTATTGTTAAGTTATTATTTTCTTTGATTCATGTTCTGAAATTTGTTATATGTAAAATAATAGTTTTCTATTATTAAGTTTTAATGTTCATTGTAAACCACCTCTGATCTCTGGAAGAGGCGGTATAGAAAAAATGTTTAAATAAATAAATAAATAAATAAATAAATAAATAGATAGGCCATGTGGTCTTTTTCTGCTGTCATTTATCTATGTTTCATTACTCAGATGAAAAATCCTGAAACTGCAAGCATTTGAGTTGAACAAATGATGATACTTGCGCAGATTTAAACCAGCTGGCTCTTGCTCTGGTCTATCAAGACCTGGCTTACTCTCATTTTCCCAATAATCAAAGAAAAGGAGTTCAAAGAATAAACTTGATCCCGCTTGCATCAGGATCAAACTTGATCCAGGTTACAGCCATCTGACCACGGCCGTTGGTTTCACCTCCCAAATGTGGCTTTGTCAAGGAATCTTGTAACCAACATAAAAATGTGCTAAGACAACTTCTTTCATTCACATAACAGGTTCCCAGCTAAGTCTGCTCTCTATTCCTCACCGTTCCCAGATAAGAGAAACTAGGAAAGTAGTCAGGAAAGCAAAGTTACACATAAAAGAAAAAAATAACCAATGGAGTAAAGTGAGAGGAGGGGCAAAACATTTTTCAGATATGTTTTGCTGCATCCACCTTGCTGCTCCCCGAGCGGGGTCGAGCTCAGCTGCCCTCCAGCCCAATCGGGGCTGTGGGAGGAGAGAATCTTCAACTTTAAAAGGCAGCCACCGCCGGCGGGAAACCCCTTTGCCGCATCCACCTTGCTGCTCCCCGAGCGGGGTCGAGCTCAGCTGCCCTCCAGCCCAATCGGGGCTGTGGGAGGAGAGAATTTTCAACTTTAAAAGGCAGCCGCTGCCAGGCGGGCCCGCGCCTGAGGGCCTCGCCAGAGGGCCCTTTGGCGTGGCCCTTAGGCGTTGACCGGCAACAATGAGAACCAACGAACTCTACGAAAATAACGTGGTGCCTCCCGCCTAGATCTCGGTTGAGCCAACGATCCAAACACGAGTCCCACAACTATCAACAACAGATCATCTATTTTATATGGTTCCAGCTTAACAACAGAGACTGGGCCTATCCATTTTTGTAGCTACTCGCCTGAGTTCCTGCTCATACTTCTTCCAAGTTTCTGGTAACACTGTCCCCATTGCACCCACCTGAGGACTCCTCCAGACACCAACCAAGCTCTACTCACCAGACAATCAAGTCCCCTGCAGCAGGAGTAGCTGTAGCCATCCCAGCTGCCTTCTCTGCCCAGTCGGGGAAGTCACATGCAGCAATTAAATCAACGCGCCCTTGGGTCAGCACGAAAGCCACAACTCT
The DNA here is from genome assembly GCA_033557465.1 of Ichthyophis bannanicus. Classification (NCBI taxonomy): domain Eukaryota; kingdom Metazoa; phylum Chordata; class Amphibia; order Gymnophiona; family Ichthyophiidae; genus Ichthyophis; species Ichthyophis bannanicus. The sequence goes on along the minus strand of CM066051.1, from coordinate 22,032,821 downwards.
GGTCCTCCTGCAAGTTTTCATGAACTCTCTCATATACTTACCTAAGCATTTTGCTTCTGAACGAACAAGGCTCTCTTATTAATGTAATCCCATTCATGCTTTCGTCTAGGATTAATGTGATCAGCATCCCTGTTACCTAATAGCCTGTATTTTACAATAACTCTGTAACATTATAACAGTTTCTCATTCAGTATCTCTCACTCATTCTCTCACCTGTGTATTGCAAGCTACAAGTCTGCCACATTGTAGCCTACAATTCTAAGTAAGCCTTTAATGTGGTTTGTCACGTTATTCTCAGTAGCTCTGTAACTTTGCAACAACTCTATATTGCCACAACTCCCCAGTACGCAAAACCTACCTCAGCCACTCACATACCACCATGGTCTACGCATCACTTAATCTTACCATGCTCTTCCTCCTGGCAAACGCCATACAAATCTCCCTTGCCCTAGTAGACAGACACTATCATATCCCCACCATCCACCATCTGGGTAAAAGAAACCAGGAAAACACCTTTCATTCAGCCACACGTCTTCCACATCAGCCACGTCATTCGCACCTCTTGTATGTAGACCTTATCCAATCTAAATACACCAAGGCAACCCAACATCAAGTCCTCAAATGTGCACTCATAAATTCCCGCTCTGTTCGCAAGAAATGGCCTGTCATCACCGATCTTATAGCTGTGCACAACCTAGACCTCCTCATGGTTACAGAATCCTGGCTGTCGGATTCAGATGCTGCTCTAATAAATCAACTTATCCCACCTAATTTCTCCATTTACACCTGCCATAGATCCAACCGCAAAGGCGAAGGGGTCTTTATCCTAGCCAAAACAGACCTAAACTTTCAACTATGCTCCTCCAAGAGCACTACACATGCCGACATCGTCTCCATAGCAAATAAATTCATCACCATAAACCTCATATATAGAGCCCCCTCCTCACCTCCAGATGACATCTCCACCTTCATTGACATAGCCTGCAACTCAGCCAACCCACGCAATCCCAACTGGCTACTCGGTGATTTTAACCTACCATCCCTGCATCCTGACCAAGCAACGGCCTTCCTGGATGCAATGCAAGATTTGCAATTCAAACAACTGATGACGGCCCCAATGCACCAAAAAGGAAACCTCTTAGACCTAATTTTTGCCCCTAGCTCTTCAGTTAGCCACATATCAGACTTCAACATTTCAATCAGTCCTGTCCCCTGGTCCAACCATAACCTGATTACTTTCCAAATACCATCACTTCATGTTCCGGCACCACAGAGTGATGCTACCAGACCCTCAGCCACACCACGCTCCAGACCTCTCGCTATAGAAGAGTTCTCCAAACAAGTTCTCCCAACCCTACATCAGAAATCTACCAACCTTGAAGAAGCAATCACCATCTGGAACAATACATTGAAGGATTTCGCCCACCCACCATCCTCCATTAGCTCATAAACCCACAACAGATGTAAAAGGAGAAGACAGCATGCTCCATGGTTCTCAGCAGAACTCCGTGCCTTCCTCATCGAACTCAGGAAGCATGAAAGGAAGTGGAGACGCTCCCAATCCCAGACCCACAAATCAGCTTACCTTGGACTCCTGAAGTCTCACCGCGAGAAGATCTATCTCAGAATGAGTGAATACCACACCCAACTCCTGCAACGCGCAATCAACAAGCCGAGAGACCTATTCAACCTAGCGAAATCCCTAATCAAGGAACTCTTCCCCATCCAATAGGCCCCAATTCCCCCCCAGTCATATGCCGACTTCCTCCAAGCCAAATCACTTACAGCAAATAATCAGCCAACATCAATAGCGCCCCCCCTTTACCAAACTCCCACCTCACAAGCATCACTCTCACATTTTACTCCTCCTGATGAGGAGAGTATCCAAGACCTCATTGCTAGCATCAATACCTCAACAGCTCCAAATGACCCCTGTCCAGCACACTAGATCCGGACCCTCCGAGTTGAACTCAGCCCAATTCTACTAAACATCATCCGTCTATCTTTTGCTACCAGCTCATTCTCCTCTTTACTCAAACGAACCTCAATAAGACCCCTCCTAAAGAACAGCAGACTCGACCCATCAAAGACAGAATCCTATCGACCTATCGCGAGCATTCCTCTACTCGCTAAAATAATCGAGAAGGTCATCTACAGACAAATCCAACAACATATAGACATTGCAGCCCCCCTCGAGCCCTGCCAACATGGTTTTAGAGAATCGCATGGAATAGAAACATAGAAACATGATGACAGAAAAAGACCACATGGCCTATCTAGTCTGTCCTTCCATAACAACAACTACAACAGTCCACTTTTTACCAGTTATAGAAACATAGAAACATGATGACAGAATAGAATAGAAACACTGCTCACTACCCTCACCAACACCCTCAATAGAGGAATTGACAACGCTGAAAATGGTTTCACCCTTATCTTCCTGGATATCTCAGCAGCCTTTGACTCCGTCAATCACAACCAGCTACTTACTCGCCTCCTGGAAAAAGGCATCCACGGCCTTGCCTGGGAGTGGTGTAAATCCTACCTATCGGATCGCTGGCAACAAGTCCGGGTTGGTTCTGAAACTTTGACACCTTTCCACCAGCAACAAGGTGTCCCGCAAGGTTCCTCCTTATCGGCGCTGATGTTCAATATCTATATGCAGCCGATATGCAACATCATCCGATCCTTCAATATTTCTGCCCTAATCTACGCGGATGATGTTTTGCTATTTACCCCGTTCAAAGTCAAGCAACCGGAATTCACCAACCTTGTTAACTGCTTCAATGCAATTACAGACTGGCTAACTACCCAAAACCTCCACATTAATTTCAAGAAAACGGAGGTACTCTTCATATCAAGGAACAAAACCTTCTCTCTCCCCCCCCCCCCCATCCTAAGAGTAAGAGATGCGGAGCTTCCAAGCCGTAATGCCATACGCTACCTCGGCATTACTCTTGACCAGCACCTGGATTTCAAGGAACATATAAAAAACACCACCAGGTCCATCTACAACAAAATTAGAACACTCTGACACCTCAAACCTATGCTCCCTGCTGACGACTTCCGAACCATCTTCCAGGCCCTCATACTACCACATTTAGATTATGCAAACTTAATCTTGTACGGCCTACCAAAGAATACTCTCAATCCTCTCCAACAAGCCATGAATGCCGCTACACGTGTCCTCTATGGTCTAGCCAGATCAGACCACATCACACCAATACTCAAGGATCTCCATTGGTTGCCGATATACTCCAGGCTAACATATAAGATTCTGCTAATAACCTTCAAGATTATCAACGACATCGCCCCCAATTCTCTCAAGGAACTTATCACACCTACTCCAAAAACTAGAACCAGAAGGACAACAACAGACAACACTTTGACTATTCCCAAAGACTCCATAAAATGCTTCCAAACAACCAGGAGAAGAACCTTCGCCTACTATGCACCAAAATGTTGGAACGACCTTCCCCCAGAAATCAGAGCGATCCGTGACCTTCTACAATTCCGGAAAGCAATAAAACACCACCTCTTTCTGCTCCATTTTGCCCAAGCTGCCACCCCGACTCTAAGAAACCACCCCCTTCCTCTACTAAAGACTCCTACACAACATAAAGCTCAAGCCCCATGCTACATAACGCTCAAGCCCCTTCCCCTACTAAATACTCCCACACAATTTATTTATTTATTTATTTAACTGTATTTATATCCCGCTTTTCACCGGGTCAAAGCGGTGGAACATATAACAGGGGGGGGGGGATCAAATGTGGGGGGGGGGGCCATCACCGGGGGCTCAACATTGATGATTTTGGGATGAACATAGAGACTGACAAGATAGCATAGTTACTGGTTTGGAGTTCTAGGAGAGGAATAGGGGGGGGGTTCCTATTCAGAGATGTTCTTGGAATAGGATGGTTTTTAGCTGCTTTTTGAATGATGGGAGATCACCGTTGTTCCTGATGTGGTTTGGTAGAGAGTTCCAGAAGGATGGAGCATAGAGTTCAAAGGCTCTGTTGCAGGTCCGTTGTGTTGCTTTGGTTATTTTGTGGGGGATGGCAATGGAGCTGTTGGAGGATTGTCTGGTTGTTCTGCTGTGGGTTGGGCGAGGCAGTAGGGCGTGGAGTGGGGTGCCCTGTGTTTGGTACATAGCGGTCAAGCCCCAAGCACTCACTTGTCAGCCCTGAAGCATCCTACGCATTTTCAGATCAAATATCAACTATGATGCCATATCTTTATGTATATAGTTTAATGTATTCCTCATCCATCCTGATATATGTCAATATGTAAATAGTTTCCCATGTTCTCCAAGTTTTATTCCCTGTTATAATGTAAATTCAAACAGTCTTCTCTGATCTGAAAACTCTTTGTTAAATGTAAACCGCACTGATAACAAATAGTGTGGTATATAAGAATTGTTAAATAAATAAATAAATAAATGTTAGTGAATGGAGGAAGTGGAAAAGTGGTATTGTCGGACACAAGGTTGAAGAGGAGGAATAAACTGTATAGTAGCTGATGAGGATAAAGTGAAATTGCTTATCAAATATTTCTGTTCTGTTTTCACAGAAGAAGGACCAGGATTAGGACCTCAGAAAACACTGAAAAATAGGAATAACATTAGGCAGATCTTGAACAATTTTCAGAACACTGCTTTTGTGAGAAGCTAACTAAATTAAAAGTAGACAAACTGAAGGGGCCAGTTGGCATGCATCTGAGATAATTGAAGTAACAGTGAAGTTCTGGCAGCCACACTGACTGACCTTTTCAATGGTTCTTTAGAGTCGGGAGTAGTCGCAGAGTACTGGAGAAGAGCACATGTGGCCCCTCTACACAAAAGCAGAAGTAAGGACAAGGTTAGGAACTATAGGCTGGTTAGTCTGATCTCTGTGGTGAGTATATTAATGGAAACCCTGCTAATACAGAAGATAGTGAGGTTTCTGGAATCCACTGGAGTGCAGGAACTGAGGGAGCATGGTTTTATCAGAGGCAGATTTTGTCAAACAAATCTGATTTCATTGACAGGATGATCAGAGAGTTGGATCGTGGGAAAGTCAAGGTTAGTCTCCTTTAAGCGCTAGTTTATTTAAGTGCACGTGAGGTGGGTTGGATTGGGTGGGGGAAGGCATAAGTTGAAATTTATCATGAAAGGTTGACAGATAATGGTGGTTTATGCTGTTCCACATAAGCTACTTATAAATAAACTGAGTATCCTAGGAATGGATCCTAAAGTGACTGACTAGGTTAGGAACTGAGTGGTAGGTAACAATCATTACAGGTAAATGGAGCTCACTCTAAGGAGAAGGATGTTATCTGTGGTGTGCTTCATGGATCTGTTCTTGGTCTGATTCTTTCTAACAATTTTGCAAGTGGTATTGAGGAAGGTCTGTTGGGTAAGGTTTCTCTCTGTGTTGATACCAAAATCTGAAGAATGGTCGAGAATTTAGCAGCTAAGATTTAATGCTAAAAAATTCAAGGTCATGCATTTCAACTGCAAAAGTCCAAGGGAACAGTACATTATAGGCGGTGTGTACTGTTGTCCACGAAAGAGAGATCGTCGTCGTTGATGCAGTCGATGTGAAAGTTGGAATTCCTTGGTGGACTGTGGTTATAAGCATCTTCAATGCTGTTCAGATTGTGCATTCCTTGAAGAAACATACAGTGAAACACCTTGGTGGCCAGTGGGTGGCGTCAGCAAGCCCTTTGAGAAGTGGGGACGTTATAAGAAGATAAGTGTGATTTTTTATTTGAAGGGATTTGCATCCACGACGTGTTGTTTGCTGTTTGTTGAACTTTTATATTAGAGTCATGACATGCTTTGAGAGACTGAAGGAGAATATATAAGAATTGAATTGAAGAATTGAAGAAAATAAATATAAAAATTGAAAGCGTGGATATACAAATTGAAAAAAGATGGAAGGAGTTTTTCTGAGCCGTTGATGTTAAGAGGTTTGGGTTTGAGTATATATAGTATATGCCAGCTCTCCCACTTCATTCGGTTCTGAGGCTCTTTTCTCCTTCCAAGTTTTTATATATACACACATGTTTTTATCCATGTTTATGCACCTGATGTGATTATATGTATACTGGTGGAGTGATCTTTTTTGGATTTTCTTACTGATTTTCGCTCTGATTTTGACCTTTTTTATGGGTTGTGAATTCACGAAAGAAGAGCAGGACCTGGGAGTGATCGTAAGGTGACTGAGCAGATAGGAAAGCTGACGGTGAAAGCTAAAGGGTGCTTGGATGCACAAGGAGAGGAATGAGCTGCTGGAAGAACGAGGTGAATGTGCCTCTGTGTAAGTCTTGGATGAGACCTCATTTGGAGCATTGTGTGCAGTTCTGGAGATCACACCTTCCTAAGTATATAAACAGGATGGAGTCAGTGCAGAGGGAGGATACAAAAACAGTCAGCGGTCTGCGTCATAAGGCATTCGGGAATAGACTTACAAATTTCAGTACGTATACTTTGGAAGAAAGGCGGGAGAGGAAGAGATATGACAGATGTTTAAATACCTCCATGAGATAAATACGCAGAAGGAGGACCCCTTTCGATTGAAAGAAAGCTCGGCAATGAGGGGACATAGGATGCTGGTGAAAGATGATAGACTGGAGTAATCTGAGGAAATATTTCTATATGGAAAGAGTCATAGATGCATGAAATAGCCATCATTTTTTCTTATGTATAGTTATATATCTATTTTCAATATGATTATAAGACATGTAGAGTTGATTCCCTAAGCTGTTATAGCCACAAAAGAGAAGAAAAGATTTAAAAATGAGGCCACTATACTATACTGTTGAGCATAAAGTGAAATATTGAATCTCATACCTGTGGGTAGTGGTATATTCTGAACAAACTGGAGAACTGGAGTGATGACTCAGGTGAAAGACCTTCAATGACAGCAACCAGAAGGCCAGTTGTTCCACATCTGAAATTAGGCATCCCCGGGATCCCCCCTGAAAACAGATTCATTGCAGCTATAAATATTGGGAATGGATGGTTTAAAGGCTCATAAAGGTGGAATCCTAATGTGATGTTGGGCAAGATTTCAGGGTTGTTGTTCACCTCTTCCACAGCAGAAATAAATGCCAGATAGTTGAAAAAATTTTTAAATTGATATCTGCAATGGTATTTTAAAATAAAGACAAGTTAGTACTGTTGAAAAAACTAAAACTTTAGCAGCATTTAGGATAATTTTCAAGGGATTCAAAACTCGGTGAAGCAAGTAAATGAATGCCTATTAACTGTCCGTACTTGTTAGCGGTACAGACACTTAGGGGCATATTATTAGTGTGCATTAACTAGTAGCGATAGAAGTTACCATGGGGCTCTTGGCTAAAAAAAATCCCTGTGCGAACTGGGCAGTGCACGATTGGGCAAGGACTGGGTTGGGTTGTGGGTGGAAAGTAGGCATGGATGGGGCTTTGTGTTTAGGACGATCGTTTTGGTTGCATGCTAATGGGTGAAACTAGCTCTTAGTGTGGCTGGCAGTCAGAGCACCTGCACGCTACTTACAGTGGTGTGGCATGGTAACATTCTACTTATAGCAGGGGAAAGATGCACACATCCCCTAAAGTCAGAGCACCGGCATGCTAGTTACAGTGGTGTGGCATGGTAACATTCTACTTATAGCGGGGAAAGAGGCACACATCCCCTAAAGTCAAAGCACCTGCACGCTAGTTACAGTGGTCTGGCATAGTAACATTCTACTTATAGCAGGGGAAAGATGCACACATCCCCTAAAGTCAGAGCACCTTCATGTTAGTTACAGTGGTGTGGCATGGTAACATTCTACCTATAGCAGTGGAAAGATGCACACATCCCCTAAAGTCAGAGCACCTGCACGTTAGTTACAGTGGTGTGGCATGGTAACATTCTTCTTATAGCAGGGGAAAGATGCACACATCCCCTAAAGTCAGAGCTCCTGCACACTAGTTACAGTGGTGTGGCATGGTAACATTCTACCTATAGCAGGGGAAAGATGCACACATCCCCTAAAGTCAGAGCACCTTCATGTTAGTTACAGTGGTGTGGTATGGTAACATTCTTCTTATAGCAGGGGAAAGATGCACACATCCCCTAAAGTCAGAGCACCTGCACGCTAGTTACAGTGGTGTGGCATGGTAACATTCTACTTATAGCAGGGGAAAGATGCACACATCCCCTAAAGTCAGAGCACCTGCACGCTAGTTACAGTGGTGTGGCATGGTAACATTCTACCTATAGCAGGGGAAAGATGCACACATCCCCTAAAGTCAGAGCACCTGCACGCTAGTTACAGTGGTGTGGCATGGTAACATTCTACCTATAGCAGGGGAAAGATGCACACATCCCCTAAAGTCAGAGCACCTGCACGCTAGTTACAGTGGTGTGGCATGGTAACATTCTACCTATAGCAGGGGAAAGATGCACACATCCCCTAAAGTCAGAGCACCTGCACGCTAGTTACAGTGGTGTGGCATGGTAACATTCTACTTACAGCAGGGGAAAGATGCACACATCCCCTAAAGTCAGAGCACATGCACGCTAGTTAAAGTGGTGTTGTGATAGGCGATGGCCTAGTTCATCCTGTAGGTAGCCGAGGCCCGTATATTAGGCCTGAGTCCCCCCTCCCTTCTACTACAATATTATAACTGACTTTGGAATATTATAGCAGAACCAGACAGAAAATACCAGTAGCTGTTAGAGAAACTGCTTTGCTCTGCTTTTGATAAGAATGCTTCTGATAAAAAAAGTAAAACTTTTCCACTGTTATGATAATCACAGCTGTGCTTTCCACTGTATCTCTGCTGGCTAACTGACCTTACGAAAGTAGCGAAATGTACTGTAGCAGCAATTGAACAATTTTCAGAAGACTTTGTTCGTGAGAAACTAGCTCAACTTAAAGTAGACAAAGCGATGGGACCGGATGGGATACACCCTAGAATACTGAGGGAACTTGGGGACGTTCTAGCAACTCCACTGACTGACCTTTTCAATGCCTCATTGGAGTCGGGAGTGGTGCCAAAGGACTGGAGAGAGGCTCATGTGGTGCCTTTACACAAAAGCGGTAGTAAGGATGTGGTTGAAAACTACAGGCTGGTTAGTTTAACTTCAGTGGTGAGTAAATTAATGGAAACGCTGTTGAAAGAGAAAATAGTGAGGTTTCTGGAGTCCAGCAGATTACAGGATCCGAGGCAGCATGGATTCACCAGAGGCAGGTCTTGTCAGACAAATCTGATTGATTTCTTTGACTGGGTGACCAGGGAGTTGGACCGCGGGAGAGCTCTAGATGTGGTGTATTTAGATTTCAGTAAAGCCTTTGACACTGTTCCTCACAGGCGACTTATAAACAAACTGAGCACCCTAGGGATGGACCCTAAAGTTACTGCTTGGGTTAGAAATTGGTTGGGTGGGAGGCGACAAAGAGTACAATTAAATGGAGCTCACTCTGAGGAGAAGGATGTTACCAGTGGTGTGCCCCAGGGATCTGGGGCACTAACATCTTTGTTAGTGATATAGCGGAAGGGCTGTCGGGTAAGGTTTGCCTCTTTGCGGATGATACCAAAATCTGCAATAGAGTAGACACCCAGGAAGGTGTAGATAACATGAGGAGGGATCTAGCTAAGCTTGAAGAATGGTCTAGAATTTGGCAGCTGGGATTTAATGTTAAAAAATGTAAGGTCATGCATTTGGGCTGCAGCAATCCAAGGGAGCAATACAGTATAGGAGGTGAAGTACTTTTGTCCACTAAAGAAGAGCGGGACCTAGGCGTAGTTGTGTCCGATGATCTTAAAGTAGCTAAACAGGTAGAAAAGGCGACGGCAAAAGCTAGAAGGATGCTTGGGTGCATACGGAGAGGAATGGCTAGCAGAAAAAAGGAGGTGATAATGCCTCTGTATAAGTTTTTGGTGCGACCTCATTTGGAGTATAGTGTGCAATTCTGGAGACCGCACCTTCAAAAGGATGTGAACAGGATGGAGTCGGTGCAGAGGGTTGCTACTAAGATGATTAGTGGTCTTCATTATAAAGCATATGAGGACAGACTTAAGGATCTTAATATGTACACCTTAGAGGAAAGGCGGGATAGAGGTGATATGATTGAGATGTTTCAATACCTCCGTGGCATAAATGTTCAGGGAGAGAGCCTCTTTCAATTGAAAGCAAGTTCTGCGACGAGGGGACATGGGATGAGGGTGAAGGGAGATAGATTCAGGAGTGATATGCGGAAATATTTCTTTACGGAAAGAGTAGTGGATCCGTGGAAGAGTCTCCCAGTGGAGGTGGTAGAGATGAGGACAGTAACTGAATTCAAAAAAGCATGGGACCAACACAGAGGATCTCTAAAGGTAAAAAGTGGACTGTTGTAGTTGTTGTTATGGAAGGACAGACTAGATGGGCCTTGTGGTCTTTTTCTGTCATCATGTTTCTATGTTTCTATGTTTCTATTATGTCTAGAGCTTTGAGCCACAGTTAGAAAAGCCTGCACAGAATACGAACAGGTTCAAGCCAGATCAGAGATGGCTATTGGGAGAGGGAGGGGGCCACCAGGACCAATGAGGAGTTTGTCTGTTTAGAACTGATGTAAAAGGGTATATAAACTGTCGTTTGGCTGAGCTCAGGGCTCAGACCTTTTGTTTGTGATTTTTGCCTGAGTCTGTGTGCACATTAAACTGGTTTTGAATTCTAGTCAATAGACTCCTGGTTTGTATTTATTGCGGGCCCTTCGCTATTACAGATTCTTGGTGCGTTGGCCGGGAAGGCGTAATACGCGAATAGTACGCAAGTAAATGCTAGCACGTATTACCGCCTCCAGGTTTGGTCCGGCTGGGCCCACAGCCGACCGACGTTGAGAGGATCCCAGGCGCCGCCCGGTCCCTTGCATCGGAGGGTTCCGCCCTGCCTCGGCAGCCTGCTGGGTCCGGCTGGCCAACACCTCCAACCCAGGGGAGTCCAGGATTCAACCCAAGGTGAACTGGTTGCGCAGCGCATTAGCTACCGGATCCGGTGAGTATTGATTTTTCTGGTTCTTAGTCAGTTAGTTCTGGGAGAGTCTCGAGACTGATATGGTATGGTAACAAGGTAACGAGAGTCTGATCAACTCTCAGGGCGATCCTAGTACCCCTGCATGAGTATGCGTGGGGCGAAGCCATCGACCCTTTTGGTTTGGTAATTTAGGTTTAGTCAGTTAGCCCGGGAATTTGGAATTGGGAAATGCTAACAAGTTTGGTTGTGTGATGTGTGATTGAGAGGTCTTGCAATACAGGCCAAGCGAGAGCAGACTCCTAAGTAGCGCAGTTCCTGACCGGGCGACTGCGTTCAGGTCGCGAACAGGAGGAAGCGTTCGGTGTTTGTCCCCCTCGTTGTTTTGTGGGCTGCGCGAACCCCTTACCCGTAGCCATCCTACCTACCCTTTCTGTTTGCTGTCTTGTACGTTATACGTTGTAATGGGAGGGGCGGAGTCCGTACAAACTCCACTGAACTGTATGATCACGAATTTTAAGAAAGGATTTAGTGGTGATTATGGGGTGAAGATGACACCGACCCGCTTAGAAATATTGTGTAGTAGGGTGTGGCCGGCACTGGATGCCGGGTGGCCACCAGAAGGTACTTTTGATATCCAAATTGTGTCCCGTGTGCACAAGGTGGTGCACAGCTATAGTCCTGAACAGTTTTCCTATATAGACTCCTGGTTAGGTATATGTGAGAAACAGCCCTCTTGGATAAAGCATTGCTGTGAGGGACACAGTAAAATTATGTTAGCAACTGCCACGAGAGTCCCTGCCAAGAAAGAAAAGCCCCCTATTTATGTAGCCCAAGAGTCTCCAGAGATCCCAAGGTATCCACCCGCCTTTTTGTATACTCCTGTCCCATCAGCTCCGCCAGTACTCCAAGAACACCCGCCAATACCCCGGGTAGAACCAGAGGAAGCGAGCGTATCTCCAGTTGTGGTGCCTCCACCCGACCATCTGCCTCCAAAATCTGAAGTGCAGGCCAGCCCCCGAAGAAGTCGGAGCCCTAGTCCTGAGCAGCGCTCTGAGGTGGAACAATCATCCCCCGAAGATTCCGCTAGTGGAGAGTTAGATTCCAGTCCAGGGTCATCCACCAGTCCAGATACCAATAGCGGCGTCACCCCAAAGCCCACTAATCTGTGCTATGATTTCCGAAGCAGAACGAGAGAAGCTCACCAACTGCCACTGCGGCAGGTCCCAGGATTACCCATTCAAGACAACGATGGTCAGGTTGCGGTCGGACCGACCAGTCTAGTGTATGTGCCCTTCTCCACAACAGATTTATTAAACTGGAAAACGCATTATGCCTCCTATACTAAAAAACCCCAAGATTTAACAGAGTTAATGACTAGTATTATGCAAACCCATCAGCCCACCTGGTCTGACTGTCGCCAGCTTCTGGCTACCCTCTTTACTACTGAGGAGCGGGCACGGATAGTGCGAGCGACCACTCGATGGTTGGAAGAGAACCCTGAAGTGGGTGGGAGAAACTCAGATCCCCGACAGGCGGCAGCCGCAGATTTCCCAAATTAAGATCCCGGGTGGGACCCAAATAGTGATGTAGGAGAAAAGGCCCTCATCCAGTTCCGCCAGACGATACTGCAGGGCCTAAAGAAGGGAGGCCAGAGAGCTATGAATATTGGGAAAGTAGCAGATGTTCTTCAGCGCCCAGATGAGAGTCCAGCTGCTTTCTATGAACGATTAACTGAAGCCTATAGACTTTACACCCCCCATGACCCAGCAGCTCAGGAGAATTTACGCATGGTGAATGCCACTTTTGTGAGTCAGTCCCAGGGAGACATAAAATGAAAACTGCAAAAATTAGAAGGATTTGTGGGCATGAACGCAACACAGTTAATGGAAATCTCACAAAAGGTATTTGTGAATCGTGATCAAGAGTGCAAGAGAGAAAGTGAAAGAAGGATGAGGAGGAAAGTGGATCTGCTTGCTGCAGCACTAGTTGAAGGACGCGGAGGAGGATATCGTAACAGAAGAGCCAGAGGATGGGGAAGGGGCCGAGGGAGTGCTCGGCCCCCCCTTAGGTGCAAATCAATGCGCTTATTGTAAAGAGGAAGGACACTGGAAGGATGCGTGCCCGAACATGAGCTCCACCCCCTGGAGGGGACGCGGGAGCACCAGGAGAGCGGGGGGGGGGGGGGGGCGATTCCCGCAGCGAGGGGGGATGCAGCGCGCACAGTTTCAGCAGTTCCAGCAAAATGAGACTGCCATGCAGGGAGTGGCAGTCACCGAAGCAGATTTCATGGATGATGAGGAATAGGCCAGACCGGGCTCCAAGTTCTTCTTAGGTCTCCAGGAGCCTATGGTCAATGTAAAAATTGGAGACCAGCATATGGACTTTATGGTAGACACAGGGGCCGAGCATTCAGTAGTAGCCAAGCTGGTGGCCCCTGTGTCCTCTCGATCTGTTACAATCGTGGGAGCTACAGGAACAAGAACCACGAGACCCTTTCTGCAGAACCGCGCCTGTGAACTAGGGGGACAGAAGATAACACACCAGTTCTTGTACATGCCTGAATGCCCAGTTCCCCTGTTGGGCCGAGACATGCTTGCAAAGCTTCAAGCACAGATATCCTTTGTTGAAGGGGGAAAAATGGAAATGACTATAAACTCAAAACCTGCCAGCCTGATGGTGTTAGCTGTCCCCCGAGAAGAAGAATGGCGGTTCTATTCGTCTGCATCCAAAGCAGTAAGCCTCTGTACACCTCTCAACATTGCAGCCCCGCCTGGAGTATGGGCGGAGAATAATCCACCTGGCCTAGCAAAGAATATAGCTCCTGTACTTGTTACCCTTAAGCCAGGAGCAGAACCAGTGCATGTGTGTCAGTATCCCCTCCCACGACCAGCAATTGAAGGTATCCATCGCCACCTGAAGAAACTACTGCAGTATGGACTTCTTAGAGAATGCCAATCATCCTGGAACACCCCCCTTCTCCCAATCAAGAAGCCTGGGACAGGTGATTATCGCCCAGTGCAGGATCTACGTCAAGTAAACAGTGCAGTTGAAACCATACATCCAGTAGTACCAAATCCTTACACCCTCCTGGGACTGATTCCAGCAGAAGCCACCCATTTTACTGTTTTGGATTTGAAAGATGCCTTTTTCTGTATACGCCAGGCAGATGCCAGTCAGCTTTTGTTTGCATTTGAATGGGAAAACCCTACCACAGGAAGACGAGGACAACTCACTTGGACTCGCTTGCCACAAGGATTCAAGAATTCACCCACTATCTTCAGTTCAGCCCTCAGTCAAGATCTGTCAAGTTGCCCTGTAACTCCGGGAAAGAGAATCCTACTCCAATATGTGGATGATTTGCTCATAGCCACCAACAATGAAACTGATTGTGTGCAAGCTACTAGTGATCTTTTGCACCTTTTGAATGAAGCTGGATACAAGGTCTCAAGAGCCAAGGCGCAATTATGCCAGACAGAAGTGAAATACCTAGGGTTCCATTTGTCAAAGGGAACCCGGAAATTAGGACTTGAACGAAAGGAAGCAGTATGCCGCATCCCAACCCCCACTACCAGAAAACAGGTGCGAGCTTTCTTGGGAGCTGCAGGCTATTGTCGAATATGGATACCGAATTTTGCACTCATAGCAAAACCCTTGTACCAAGTGACACAGGGAGATGAACGATCCCCCTTGGAATGGGGCCCAGAACAAGATAAAGCATTCAAATAATTGAAAAGAGCATTGATGTCATCCCCAGCCTTGGGACTACCGGACGTGCAGAAGCCATTTCGTCTATATGTCCATGAGTCAGGTGGAAATGCATTGGGAGTTTTAACCCAGCCTCTTGGGTCTTGGCAGCGACCTGTGGCCTACCTGTCAAAACAACTGGATCCTGTTGCCAAAGGATGGCCACTTTGCTTAAGAGATGTTGCAGCCACAGCCCTCTTAGTAAGCGAAGCTGACAAGCTTACCCTGTTCTAACCCTGATGGAACACAAAGGAAACCACTGGCTCACCAACGCTCGAATGTTGAAGTATCAAAGTATGCTATGTGAGAATCCGCGATTGCAATTGAGCGTCAGCCAAACTCTGAACCCAGCTACCCTGCTGCCAGCCGGTCCAGGCCCTCCTAACCATGATTGCCTAGAAGTAATGGACACTGTATATTCAAGTCACCCAGACTTAACTTATATTCCCTTGAGTCACCCAGACAAAACTTTCGTTGTGGATGGAAGTAGCCTCATAATGGAAGGACAGCGATGTGCGGGGTATGCAGTGGTGACCCTAGACATGGTAATAGAATCATCAGCCCTGGCCCCAGGAACCTCAGCATAGAAGGCTGAATTGATAGCTCTAACACGAGCACTCAAACTTGGAACAGGAATCAGCCTGAATGTATATACGGACTCTAAATATGCTTTTACAACATTGCATGCCCATGGGGCTCTGTACAAGGAACGTGGATTGATCACCTCAGGAGGCAAGTCTATCAAGTATGGTCCAGAAATATTGACTTTGCTGGAAGCAGTCTGGGCCCCCAAACACATAGCAGTGATGCATTGTCGGGGCCATCAAACTGGAGATGGAGATGTATCCTGCAGAAATAGATTTGCTGATGCCTCAGCCCGAGAAGCAGCCATTGCAGGACAAATTACTACCCCAAATGTAACGATTCAAGCAGCCATATTTCCAGTACCTTTGAGTGTATGGACACCCAGATATACCCAAGTAGAGAAGGACCATTACTGTCAAAAGGGGGGGGGGGGGCAGTTATCAGAAACTGGATGGATAGTGTTGCCACCGCCTGAAGGGAGCTCAACCCCTGGTATGACCGTGATCCCTGAAGCCCTAGGCCCTGCCTTTGTCCAAGCCTTTCATCAAGCCACACACTATGGAAAAACAAAGATGGCCAATGCTTTGAAGCCATACTTCTATATCTCCCTGCTGGGACCTTTGACCACCTTAGTAGCCCGAAGATGTGTGACCTGTGCCAAGAACAATGCCCGACAAGGTCCTGTACCTCCCCCAAGAGTTCAGTCAGTAGGAGTGACCCCCATGGGAAATATCAAAATAGACTTTGCAGAAATGCCACGAGGAAATGGATATCGCTACTTGCTAGTCCTAGTTTGTACCTTTTCTGGATGGGTGGAAGCTTTTCCCACCAGAACTGAGAAGGCCAGAGAAGTCACTAAAGCCTTGCTCCATGAGATTATCCCCTGATTCGGAATACCTTTGACCATGGGGTCTGACAATGGGCCCTCTTTTATATCACATGTAACCCAGCAGTTAGCCCATGCCCTGCAAATAAAATGGAAGTTACACACAGCCTACAGGCCCCAAAGTTCAGGGAAAGTGGAAAGAATGAACCGAACCCTAAAATCTCAGTTATCCAAACTTTGTCAGGAAGCCCACTTGAAGTGGCCCCAAGCCCTTCCCATAGCCCTTCTCCGAATACGTTCAGCCCCCACCACGCCCTTAGGGGTATCCCCATTTGAGATTTTGTATGGGAGGCCCCCGCCCATAGTACAGGGGATAAGAGGAGATATGAATCAAATTGGATCTGTAATTACTAGGAAAGAATTGTTGGCTCTAAGTTCTGTTTTGCAGAGCCTTCATACCTGAGTGCAGGACCAGTTGCCTATCAATCTAACAGAGCCATTGCATCCTTTCAAGCCTGGAGCCTCGGTGTGGGTAAAGGAGTAGAAGAAGACACCGTTGGCGCCTCATTGGAAGGGACCGTATATCGTTTTGCTATCAACCCCAACAGCAGTTAAAGTGGCCGAGATCGACTCCTGGATCCATCACAGTCGAGTGAAGCCAGCAGAAGTTCCTGAGAGTCGCCCCTGGACTTCGATCGCTTATCCTGCATCATCGTTGCGACTCACGTTGCAAAGACAAGATCCATCATCATAAAGACTTTGCCAGCTTGCTCCTGAACATCTATATTTCAGACTCTATCCTCTATCTATCTACCTCAGTCAACCATTAACTACCTCGTTAATCATCAAAGACTATAATCATGATGATTACTAATTGCTGCTATTTCCTTCTTGCGGTAGCCCTGGGACACTTGAGAACCACTCTTGCTTTGCCCCCTTGTGCAGCTTGTATAACCACCACCCGAACTGGTATGCAAGTTACTCAGACTTTTCCTTTATCACTCTTATTATACTTGTACTGGTATAGTCAGCAGGTGTATCTATAATGGTACAGAACTGAATGTCTGCACAAAGGGAAAGACTCGTACTTGCTTCAGACCTCGACAGAACCCATCTTACTATGTCCTGGAACTGAGATGGAATGGTGAAGATGGGGCCCTCATCAACGCCACAAGTCAACTCTCTGATCCTAACCAACCTGCTTACCTGTATTTTGATGCTTGTGACTTGATTAATAGAAATAATTACTACAGGTGTGGATCATGGGAACAAGCTTACTATTATGATGAGAAGTATATGTGTCCTGAAGGTGCGTACAGCTGGGGAATATGCACTGGGATATATTCCCCAACAACATATAGCAAATCAGCAGAAGCAGACCACTTCTGTCCGAAATGGGATTGTGTGTACTATGCTACCTGGTCTGGTAGCCCTACAGGACAGACTGGAGATAATCGCAAGGCACTGCTGGAAAGATTACCCTTACTGAAACCTGAACAGTGCAAGAAAAGCACCTGCAATCCCCTACGGCTTCAGATCTTCGACCCCAGCCAGTGGAAGCAAAGATTTCGATTCGGCCTGCGCATAGCAGGAGGTGGAACTGATCCTGGAACCATTGTATTCATCCAGCTGAATGTAAAGACTCATGTTTCTTCACCTTATCGTATACATCATACCTTCTATGAAGCCATGAAGGCAGAATTTGTTGTTCCCCATGCTTTGCAGAATTTGTTCATCGAACTAGCTGGAGCTGTGGCATCCAGCCTCCATGTCTCGGACTGTCTCTTTTGTGGAGGAACTCAGATGGGAGACCAATGGCCTTAGGAAGCGCAAGAACTGAACTATTCCGTACCATATAACCAAACTGATGTGCATAACACTACCAACGAATGGGTCCTCGCCCACTCCATAGTGGGTAGACTATGTTTTGTATGAGCAGGACCACAATTGACTGCATTGGTAGGACAGTTGGTCTGTTTGAACCAGAAATATTACAATGCCACTACTGGGAAGACTTCTTGGTGGTCAGGTGCCAATACCCCGGAACCTTCTAATCCTCTGATCATCTTTCCATATTTGGCCAGGATATGGGCAAATCTGGCTACACACAGCACTTGGCAAGCCCCACCTGGACTATATTAAGAACATAAGATATGCCATACTGGGTCAGACCAAGGTCCATCAAGCCCAGTATTCTGTTTCCAACAGTGGCCAAACTAGGTCATATGTACCTAGTAGTTTCCCCAAAAGACACAGGTTCTGCAATGCTTGTACTGGGTCAAGCATTGATATCTTCGGTCACTTCTTAATAATGGTTTATGGACCTTTCCTCCAGGAACTTGTCCAAACCTTTTTTAAACCCAGCTACACTAACAGCCTTTACTACATCCTCCGGTAACAAATTCCAGAGTTTGATTACACGTTGAGTGAAAAAATATTTTCTTTTATTAGTCTTAAATAGTTTACCCTGTAGCTTCATTGCATGTCCCCTAGTCTTTCTATATTCTGATAACGTAAATAATCGATCTACGTTTACCCGTTCCACTCCGTTCATTAATTTATAGACTTCTATCATATCTCCCCTCAGCTGTCTCTTTTCCAGGTTAAAGAGCCCTAACCTTTTTAGCCTTTCTTCATAGAAGTATTCTTCCATCCCCTTTACCATTTTGGTGGCTCTTCTCTGAACCTTTTCTAAAATCGCTATATCCTTTTTAAGATACGGCGACCAGAATTGCACACAATATTCAAGGTGCGGTCTCACCATGGAACGATATAGAGGGATTATAATATCTTTTGTTTTATTTTCCATTCCTTTCCTTATCATACCTAGCATTCTATTTGCTCTCTTGGCCGCCGCTGCACACTGGGCCGAGGGTTTTAACATGGTATCCACAATGACGCCTAAATCTTTTTCCTGGGTGGTGGTTCCTAATGTGGAACCTTGCATCATGTAACCATAGTTTGGGTTGTTCTTCCCTAGGTGCATAAACTTGCACTTGTCCACATTAAATTTCATCTGCCATTTTGATGCCCAGTCTTCCAATTTATCAAGATCCTCTTGCAATTATCCACAATCCTCTTGGGTTTTAACAACTTTAAATAGTTTTGTGTCATCTGCAAATTTGATAACCTCACTCGTTATTCCACTTTCCAGGTCATTTATGAATATGTCAAAAAGCAGCGGACCCAGCACAGATCCCTGGGGTACACCACTATTCACCTTTCTCCATTTGGAAAATTGGCCATTTAGCCCTACCCTCTGCTTTCTATCTTTTAACCAGTTCCTGATCCACAATAGTGCACTGCCTCCTATCCCATGACTCTTTAGTTTTGCCAAAAGTCTCTGATGAGGGACCTTGTCAAAGGCTTTCTGAAAGTCCAGATACACAATATCAACCGACTCACCTTTGTCCACCTGTTTATTCACTCCTTCAAAAAAACATAACAGATTAGTAAGACAAGATCTTCCTTGTCTAAAGCCATGTTGGCTTTCTTCCATTAGGTTGTGACTATCTACATGCTGAGTAATTTTATTCTTTATGATGGTTTCTACCATTTTTCCCGGTACTGACGTCAGGCTCACCGGTCTGTAGTTTCCCGGATCACCCCTGGAACCCTTTTTAAAAATTGGTGTTACATTGGCGATCCTCCAATCTTCAGGTATTAGAGATGATTTTAATGATAGTTCACAGATTACTGATAGCAGGTCTGCAATCTCATATTTCAGTTCTTTCAACACCCTTGGATGTATACCATCCGGCCCAGGTGATTTGCTACTCTTCAGTTTATCTAATAGTTGTAAGACATCTTCCCGATGTATCGATATTTCCTTCAATTCTTCCGCACCTTTAAATACCACTTCAGTCATGGGTAACATCCCTACATCTTCCTCAGTAAAGACCGAAGCAAAGAATTCATTCAGTCTCTCCGCTATCGCCTTGTCGCCTCTTAGTGCTCCTTTAACCCCTTTATCATCTAATGGACCAACTGACTCTCTCACAGGTTTTTTGCTACGAATGTACTTGAAAAGGTCTTTATTTCGCGTTTTTGCTTCCGAAGCAAGCTTCTTCTCAAATTCTCTCTTTGCCTGCCTTATCAATGCCTTGCATTTGACTTGCCAGTGCTTGTGCTGTTTCCAGGTTTCGTCGTTTGGCTCTTTTTTCCATTTCCTGAAAGATGCTTTTTTTGGCAACAACAGCCTCTCTGACCTCACCTTTAAACCATGCTGGCAGTTTTTTGGACTTCCTTCCACTTTTCTTAAAGCGTGGAATACAGCTGGTCTGGGCTTCCAAGATATTGGATTTGTGGCACCAGAGCATATGCTAAACTCCCTGCCAAATGGGGTAGAGCGTGTGTTCTAGGAACCATACGACCATCTTTCTTTCTTTTGCCCCTTTCCCACAGAGAACAATTAGGGTTTCCTGTATATAAAAGTCGACAGAGACGAGAGGCTCTGAAAATCGGTCAGTGGGACAAATGGGATGCAACCTCTGAAGAATGGCCGCCAGAGAGAATTGTTTCTTACTATGGACCTGCTACCTGGGCGCAAGATGGTTAGACCGTATTATACGTTTGCAAGCTGTTGTTGAAATTATAACCAATGAAACTAGTAGAGCGCTAACCTTGTTAGCTAAACAAGCCACACAGATGCGTACAGCCATTTACCAGAACCGCTTAGCTTTAGATTATCTGCTTGCAGCTGAAGGAGGAGTATGTGGCAAGCTGAATTTAACTAACTGCTACTTGCAAATTGATAATGAAGGACAGGTTGTAGAAGATATAGCCAATCACATGAGAAAACAAACTTATGTCCCAGTCCAAACGTGGCATGGCTTGCAACTAGATGGCTGGTTTGGTTCTTGGTTTTCAGGCCTAGGCGGCCTGAAGACACTTATAGTGCTTGTATTATTGATTGTAACTGTTTGCTTATGTATCCCATGTTTCCTTCCCTTATGCTTGCGTATGCTACACTCCATTATTGATAAAGTTATTGACCGCAAGGCAGCAGCACAAATATTAGCAATGTGGGACTACTACCCTATACCACGGAGTGATCCCTCTATCATAGTTTAAAGTACTTTCCTATATGTGTGATTCGATTCTCACCCTTTCTCACTTGCGGGAGTGAATAATCAAAAGGGGGGAATGTGATAGGCGATGGCCTAGTTCATCCTGTAGGTAGCCGAGGCCCGTATATTAGGCCTGAGTCCCCCTCCCTTCTACTAGAATATTATAACTGACTTTGGAATATTATAGCAGAACCAGACAGAAAATACCAGTAGCTGTTAGAGAAACTGCTTTGCTCTGCTTTTGATAAGAATGTTTCTGATAAAAAAAGTAAAACTTTTCCACTGTTATGATAATCACAGCTGTGCTTTCCACTGTATCTCTGCTGGCTAACTGACCTTGCGAAAGTAGCGAAATGTACTGTAGCAGCAGTATTATGTCTAGAGCTTTGAGCCACAGTTAGAAAAGCCTGCACAGAATACGAACAGGTTCAAGCCAGATCAGAGATGGCTATTGGGAGATTGAGGGGGCCACCAGGACCAATGAGGAGTTTGTCTGTGTAGAACTGATGTAAAAGGATATAGAAACTGTCTTTTGGCTGAGCTCAGGGCTTCAGACCTTTTGTATGTGATTTTTGCCTGAGTCTGTGTGCACATTAAACTGGTTTTGAATTCTAGTCAATAGACTCCTGGTTTGTATTTATTGCGGGCCCTTCGCTATTACAGTGTGGCATGGTAACATTCACCTATAGCAGGGGAAAGATGCACACAGCCCCTAAAGTCAGAGCACCAGCACGCTAGTTACAGTGGTGTGGCATGGTAACATTCTACTTTTAGCAGGGGAAAGATGTACACAGCCCTTAAAGTCAGAGCACCTGCACACTAGTTACAGTGGTGTGGCATGGTAACATTCTACTTATAGCAGTGGAAAGATGCACACATTGCCTAAAGTCAGAGCACCTGCACGCTAGTTACAGTGGTGTGGCATGGTAACATTCTACTTATAGCAGTGGAAAGATGCACACATCCCCTAAAGTCAGAGCACCTGCACGCTAGTTACAGTGGTTTGGCATGGTAACATTCTACCTATAGCAGGGGAAAGATGCACACATCCCCTAAAGTCAGAGCATCTGCACGCTAGTTACAGTGGTGTGGCATGGTAACATTCTACTTATAGCAGGGGAAAGATGCACACATCCCCTAAAGTCAGAGCATCTGCACACTAGTTACAGTGGTGTGACATGGTAACATTCTACTTACAGCAAGGGAAAGATGCACACATCCCCTAAAGTCAGAGCATCTTCACGTTAGTTACAGTGGTGTGGCATGGTAACATTCTACCTATAGCAGGGGAAAGATGCACACATCGCCTAAAGTCAGAGCACCTGCACGCTAGTTACAGTGGTGTGGCATGGTAACATCCTACCTATAGCAGGGGAAAGATGCACACATCGCCTAAAGTCAGAGCACCTGCACGCTAGTTACAGTGGTGTGGCATGGTAACATTCTTCTTATAGCAGGGGAAAATGCACACATCCCCTAAAGTCAGAGCTCCTGCACACTAGTTACAGTGGTGTGGCATGGTAACATTCTACTTATAGCCGGGGAAAGATGCACACATCCCCTAAAGTCAGAGCACCGACACGCTAGTTACAGTGGTTTGGCATGGTAACATTCTACCTATAGCAGGGGAAAGATGCACACATCCCCTAAAGTCAGAGCACCTGCACGCTAGTTAAAGTGGTGTGGCATGGTAACATTCTTCTGATAGCAGGGGAAAGATGCACACATCCCCTAAAGTCAGAGCTCCTGCACACTAGTTACAGTGGTGTGGCACGGTAACATTCTTCTTATAGCAGGGGAAAATGCACACATCCCCTAAAGTCAGAGCTCCTGCACACTAGTTACAGTGGTGTGGCATGGTAACATTCTACTTATAGCAGGGGAAAGATGCACACATCCCCTAAAGTCAGAGCACCGACACGCTAGTTACAGTGGTTTGGCATGGTAACATTCTACCTATAGCAGGGGAAAGATGCACACATCCCCTAAAGTCAGAGCACCTGCACGCTAGTTACAGTGGTGTGGCATGGTAACATTCTTCTTATAGCAGGGGAAAGATGCACACATCCCCTAAAGTCAGAGCTCCTGCACACTAGTTACAGTGGTGTGGCACGGTAACATTCTACTTATAGCAGGGGAAAGATGCACACATCCCCTAAAGTCAGAGCACCTGCACACTAGTTACAGTGGTGTGGCACGGTAACATTCTACTTATAGCAGGGGAAAGATGCAAACATCCCCTAAAGTCAGAGCACCTGCACGCTAGTTACAGTGGTGTGGCACGGTAACATTCTACTTATAGCAGGGGAAAGATGCACACATCGCCTAAAGTCAGAGCACCTGCATGCTAGTTACAGTGGTGTGGCATGGTAACATTCTACTTATAGCAGGGGAAAGATGCACACATCGCCTAAAGTCAGAGCACCTGCACGCTAGTTACAGTGGTGTGGCATGGTAACATTCTACTTATTGCAGGGGAAAGATTCGCCCATCCCCTAAAGTCAGAGCTCCTGCACGCTAGTTACAGTGGTGTGACATGGTAACATTCTACTTACAGCAAGGTAAAGATGCACACATCCCCTAAAGTCAGAGCATCTTCACGTTAGTTACAGTGGTGTGGCATGGTAACATTCTACCTATAGCAGGGGAAAGATGCACACATCGCCTAAAGTCAGAGCACCTGCATGCTAGTTACAGTGGTGTGGCATGGTAACATTCTACCTATAGCAGGGGAAAGATGCACACATCGCCTAAAGTCAGAGCACCTGCACGCTAGTTACAGTGGTGTGGCATGGTAACATTCTTCTTATAGCAGGGGAAAGAGGCACACATCCCCTAAAGTCAGAGCTCCTGCACACTAGTTACAGTGGTGTGGCATGGTAACATTCTACTTATAGCAGGGGAAAGATGCACAAATCCCCTAAAGTCAGAGCACCGACACGCTAGTTACAGTGGTTTGGCATGGTAACATTCTACCTATAGCAGGGGAAAGATGCACACATCCCCTAAAGTCAGAGCACCTGCACGCTAGTTAAAGTGGTGTGGCATGGTAACATTCTTCTGATAGCAGGGGAAAGATGCACACATCCCCTAAAGTCAGAGCTCCTGCACACTAGTTACAGTGGTGTGGCACGGTAACATTCTACTTATAGCAGGGGAAAGATGCAAACATCCCCTAACGTCAGAGCACCTGCACGCTAGTTACAGTGGTGTGGCACGGTAACATTCTACTTATAGCAGGGGAAAGATGCACACATCGCTTAAAGTCAGAGCACCTGCATGCTAGTTACAGTGGTGTGGCATGGTAACATTCTACTTATAGCAGGGGAAAGATGCACACATCCCCTAAAGTCAGAGCACCTGCACGCTAGTTACAGTGGTGTGGCATGGTAACATTCTACTTATTGCAGGGGAAAGATTCTCCCATCCCCTAAAGTCAGAGCTCCTGCACGCTAGTTACAGTGGTGTGGCACGTTAACATTCTACTTATAGCAGGGGAAAGATGCACACAGCCCCTAAAGTCAGAGCACCTTCACGTTAGTTACAGTGGTGTGGCATGGTAACATTCTACTTATTGCAGGGGAAAGATTCG
This sequence comes from Ichthyophis bannanicus, assembly GCA_033557465.1. Classification (NCBI taxonomy): domain Eukaryota; kingdom Metazoa; phylum Chordata; class Amphibia; order Gymnophiona; family Ichthyophiidae; genus Ichthyophis; species Ichthyophis bannanicus. Next base: position 22,008,033 of record CM066051.1, on the reverse strand, counting down.
CCCATCCCCTAAAGTCAGAGCTCCTGCACGCTAGTTACAGTGGTGTGGCACGTTAACATTCTACTTATAGCAGGGGAAAGATGCACACATCCCCTAAAGTCAGAGCACCTGCACGCTAGTTACAGTGGTATGACATGGTAACATTCTACTTATAGCAGGGGAAAGATGCACACATCCCCTAAAGTCAGAGCACCTGCATGCTAGTTACAGTGGTGTGACATGGTAACATTCTACTTATAGCAGGGGAAAGATGCACACATCCCCTAAAGTCAGAGCACCTGCACGCTAGTTACAGTGGTGTGGCATGGTAACATTCTACTTATAGCAGGGGAAAGATGCACACATCGCCTAAAGTCAGAGCACCTGCACGCTAGTTACAGTGATGTGGCATGGTAACATTCTACCTATAGCAGGGGAAAGATGCACACATCCCCTAAAGTCAGAGCATCTGCACACTAGTTACAGTGGTGTGGCATGGTAACATTCTACTTATAGCAGGGGAAAGATGCACACAGCCCCTAAAGTCAGAGCACTTGCACGCTAGTTACAGTGTTTTGGCATGGTAACATTCTACTTATAGCAGTGGAAAGATGCACACAGCCCCTAAAGTCAGAGCACCTACATGCTAGTTACAGTGGTGTGGCATGGTAACATTCTTCTTATAGCAGGGGAAAGAGGCACACATCCCCTAAAGTCAGAGCTCCTGCACACTAGTTACAGTGGTGTGGCATGGTAACATTCTACTTATAGCAGGGGAAAGATGCACACATCCCCTAAAGTCAGAGCACCGACACGCTAGTTACAGTGGTTTGGCATGGTAACATTCTACCTATAGCAGGGGAAAGATGCACACATCCCCTAAAGTCAGAGCACCTGCACGCTAGTTAAAGTGGTGTGGCATGGTAACATTCTTCTGATAGCAGGGGAAAGATGCACACATCCCCTAAAGTCAGAGCTCCTGCACACTAGTTACAGTGGTGTGGCATGGTAACATTCTACTTATAGCAGGGGAAAGATGCACACATCCCCTAAAGTCAGAGCACCTGCACGCTAGTTACAGTGGTGTGGCATGGTAACATTCTACTTATAGCATGGGAAAGATGTACACATCCCCTAAAGTCAGAGCTCCTGCACACTAGTTACAGTGGTGTGGCACGGTAACATTCTACTTATAGCAGGGGAAAGATGCACACATCCCCTAAAGTCAGAGCACCTGCACGCTAGTTACAGTGGTGTGGCATGGTAACATTCTGCTTATAGCAGGGGAAAGATGCACACATCCCCTAACGTCAGAGCACCTGCACGCTAGTTACAGTGGTGTGGCACGGTAACATTCTACTTATAGCAGGGGAAAGATGCACACATCGCTTAAAGTCAGAGCACCTGCATGCTAGTTACAGTGGTGTGGCATGGTAACATTCTACTTATAGCAGGGGAAAGATGCACACATCCCCTAAAGTCAGAGCACCTGCACGCTAGTTACAGTGGTGTGGCATGGTAACATTCTTCTTATAGCAGGGGAAAGATGCACACATCCCCTAAAGTCAGAGCACCGACACGCTAGTTACAGTGGTGTGGCATGGTAACATTCTACTTATAGCAGGGGAAAGATGCAAACATCCCCTAAAGTCAGAGCACCAGCATGCTAGTTACAGTGGTGTGGCATGGTAACATTCTACTTATTGCAGGGGAAAGATTCGCCCATCCCCTAAAGTCAGAGCACCTGCACGCTAGTTACAGTGGTGTGGCATGGTAACATTCTTCTTATAGCAGGGGAAAGATGCACACATCCCCTAAAGTCAGAGCACCTGCACGCTAGTTACAGTGGTGTGGCACGTTAACATTCTACTTATAGCAGGGGAAAGATGCACACATCGCCTAAAGTCAGAGCACCTGCACGCTAGTTACAGTGATGTGGCATGGTAACATTCTACTTATAGCAGGGGAAAGATGCACACATCCCCTAAAGTCAGAGCACCTGCACGCTAGTTACAGTGGTGTGGCATGGTAACATTCTACCTATAGCAGGGGAAAGATGCACACATCCCCTAAAGTCAGAGCACCTGCACTCTAGTTACAGTGGTGTGGCATGGTAACATTCTACTTATAGCAGGGGAAAGATGCACACATCCCCTAAAGTCAGAGCACCTGCATGCTAGTTACAGTGGTGTGGCATGGTAACATTCTGCTTATAGCAGGGGAAAGATGCATACCTCCCCTAAAGTCAGAGCACCTGCACGCTAGTTAGAGTGGTGTGGCATGGTAACATTCTACTTATAGCAGGGGAAAGATGCACACATCCCCTAAAGTCAGAGCACCTGCACTCTAGTTACAGTGGTGTGGCATGGTAACATTCTACTTATAGCAGGGGAAAGATGCACACATCCCCTAAAGTCAGAGCTCCTGCACGCTAGTTACAGTGGTGTGGCATGGTAATATTCTACTTATAGCAGGGGAAAGATGCACACATCCCCTAAAGTCAGAGCACCTGCACGCTAGTTACAGTGGTGTGGCATGGTAACATTCTACCTATAGCAGGGGAAAGATGCACACATCCACTAAAGTCAGAGCACCTGCACGCTAGTTACAGTGGTGTGGCATGGTAACATTCTACCCATAGCAGGGAAAAGATGCACACATCCCCTAAAGTCAGAGCACCTGCACGCTAGTTACAGTCGTGTGGCACGGTAACATTCTACTTATAGCAGGGGAAAGATGCACACATCCCCTAAAGTCAGAGCACCTGCACGCTAGTTACAGTGGTTTGGCATGGTAACATTCTACTTATAGCAGGGGAAAGATGCACACATCCGCTAAAGTCAGAGCACCTGCACTCTAGTTACAGTGGTGTGGCATGGTAACATTCTGCTTATAGCAGGGGAAAGATGCATACCTCCCCTAAAGTCAGAGCACCTGCACGCTAGTTAGAGTGGTGTGGCATGGTAACATTCTACTTATAGCAGGGGAAAGATGCACACATCCCCTAAAGTCAGAGCACCTGCACTCTAGTTACAGTGGTGTGGCATGGTAACATTCTACTTATAGCAGGGGAAAGATGCACACATCCCCTAAAGTCAGAGCTCCTGCACGCTAGTTACAGTGGTGTGGCATGGTAATATTCTACTTATAGCAGGGGAAAGATGCACACATCCCCTAAAGTCAGAGCACCTGCACGCTAGTTACAGTGGTGTGGCATGGTAACATTCTACTTATAGCAGGGGAAAGATGCACACATCCCCTAAAGTCAGAGCTCCTGCACGCTGGTTACAGTGGTGTGGCATGGTAACATTCTACCTATAGCAGGGGAAAGATGCACACAGCCCTAAAGTCAGAGCTCCTGCACGCTAGTTACAGTGGTGTGGCACGGTAACATTCTACTTATAGCAGGGGAAAGATGCACACATCCCCTAAAGTCAGAGCACCTGCATGCTAGTTACAGTGGTGTGGCATGGTAACATTCTGCTTATAGCAGGGGAAAGATGCACACATCCCCTAAAGTCAGAGCACCTGCACGCTAGTTACAGTGGTGTGGCATGGTAACATTCTACTTATAGCAGGGAAAAGATGCACACATCCCCTAAAGTCAGAGCACCTGCACGCTAGTTACAGTGGTGTGGCACGTTAACATTCTACTTATAGCAGGGGAAAGATGCACACATCCCCTAAAGTCAGAGCACCTGCACTCTAGTTACAGTGGTGTGGCATGGTAACATTCTACTTACAGCAGGGGAAAGATGCACACATCCCCTAAAGTCAGAGCACCTGCACGCTAGTTACAGTGGTGTGGCATGGTAACATTCTACTTATAGCAGGGGAAAGATGCACACATCCCCTAAAGTCAGAGCACCTGCACGCTAGTTACAGTGGTGTGGCATGGTAACATTCTACTTATAGCAGGGGAAAGATGCACACATCCCCTAAAGTCAGAGCACCTGCACTCTAGTTACAGTGGTGTGGCATGGTAACATTCTACCTATAGCAGGGGAAAGATGCACACATCCCCTAAAGTCAGAGCACCTGCACTCTAGTTACAGTGGTGTGGCATGGTAACATTCTACTTATAGCAGGGGAAAGATGCACACATCCCCTAAAGTCAGAGCACCTGCACGCTAGTTACAGTGGTGTGGCATGGTAACATTCTACTTATAGCAGGGGAAAGATGCACACATCCCCTAAAGTCAGAGCACCTGCACTCTAGTTACAGTGGTGTGGCATGGTAACATTCTACTTATAGCAGGGGAAAGATGCACACATCCCCTAAAGTCAGTGCAAATGTCCACCCCGACTTTCAGGTTCCAACACGTTACTGTCACATTTCTTAGTAAACATGCCTTTTGATATTGAATCCAATGGGTGGACTAACGAGAGGATATCACTCCTGCCAGGCTATCTCTAGACCACCAGGGCTTCTTAAAATACCGGCGTGGGTGTCCTTGTAAGGATGGGGAGGGTCTTGCGTGGGGAAATGTTGATTTGGGATACGAGGAGAAGGGGTATTTTGAAAGGATTTATTCTACTGGGGCACAGAGGGGTGCTGAAGTCTCTATGAAAGGGGAAAATTATTTTTTTTGGGGGTGGGGGGCTGACACACTGGTGGTGCTGGTGGTGGGGGGGGGGGAGAGACCCAGACTGCAGGTTTTACTTTACCAGTACGCCCCCTTTAAAACTGCAGCCTAGAGCATTGGGCCACTTGCTAGCAGCCTAATGCTCTTGGCTGGAAAAAAAACTCCTGCTTTGAGCTGATGATATTTTTCTAAGTATAATGAGGCTTGTGGTGATCACTGCAAGCCGTGTTATTTCTTTACCAGAAGAATCACTATACTTTATTACTGGTACATTCCCTTATTATCCCCCATCTTAATTACTGCAACCACCTCCTCGCTGGTCTCCTTCAGTCTCATCTTTTCCCACTTCAATCTATTCAAAACTCAGCTACACATCTAATCTGCTGCCAAGCTCATTACTGTCATATTACTTCTCTTTTAAAGTCCCTTCACTGACTCCCTATCAATTGCTGTATTCAGTTCAAACTACTTAACCTCACACATAAATGCATTCACTCTGCTGCTCCTCTTTATCTCTCCTCTCTCCTTACACCCCTCCCATAATCCTCTTTCATCTTCTGCTTTTCTCCTCTCCATGTCTCATTCTACTTCTGCTAATTCTCGGTTTTGCTCCTTTGACTTCGCTGCCCCTTTCCCTTGGAATAACCTGCTTCAAATCCCTTCCCTCACCCTCTTTAGGTCTAGGCTCAAGACGCACTTCTTGAGACCGCCTTTGGCTCATAATCCCCATCCTTATGTTTCAGATCCTTATTGCCCCTTTTACCCCTCTCCTTTTGTACTACTGTATGTCCATTCTTTTAGACTGAAAGCTCGATGAGCAGGAACTGTCTTTTCTGTGTCCGTACAGTGCCGCATATGCCTGGTAACGCTTTATAAATGCTCCTTAATTTATTATTATTATTATTATTTTCTTTGGAACAAACAGGAAGTCAGTCCTCGCATATGGGTGACATCGGCACCAACTGAGCCCTCGCAGAATCATCCCCCCAGCATGCCTGGTCCTCTTCCCGCCCAAGGGTGCCATCTTGCTCAGTCTCCTTTTTTCGCAGAGCCCTCCAGACATTCTCCTGGCTTCTCCTTGGAAAAAGTTGATTTTTCTCTCCGAGTTTCATGCCTCCGGTATCGCACTGGTACTCTTCCCACCACCTGACCTCGCTGCCTCGGCATCGAATTTGGGTCTATTTGGGTCTTTAATTTTCTGGCTTCTTCGCGCCTTTTTTCCCAACTGGCAGCTCAGCGAGTCTTCGATCTTGCGGGGCACTTTTTTCACCCATCGCTACCAGTGTTTTTAACAAGTGTGATCGGTGCTGAAAAATGTTGTCTTTGACTGACACACATGACTGCTGTCTCCGCTGCATCAGGCCAGACCATGACCCGGCAGCCTGCATTATCTGCAAAAGGATGTCCAGCAAGGCCCTCAAGAGCAGTCAGCAGCAGCATGATAAGTTTTTTCCTGAGTCCCCAGTACCTCCAAAGGCCAGGGCCTCGTCTAAAGCCTCAACACCTAGAGCGGAACCCTCTGAGCCTGAGCCCCATTGTGTCTCCCTTGAGGAAACCCAGGAAGAAGAAGAAACCCTCAAAGGCGGCGTCCTTGGACAGTTCCGACCGGCTGGGTGCCCCCCGGTTCCTGTCCCGCAGTCTGAGACACTCATCGGAGGCATCGGAGAAGGAATGGCCTTCAAAGGTTCCCCGTAAGGCAGTGGTTCTCAACCTGTGGGTCGCGACGCCCACGGGGGTCGCCACAGGATTTAGCAGGGGTCGCCTCACTCGGCCAAGTAAAAAAAAAAAAAAAAGCGCACAAGTTGCTGCCGCTGCCGAGTCCGCTTCTCAGCAGTGGCAAACTCACTGCCTCCCTTCTAATGCAGCCGTGGCTCCTGGCTTCTTAAGGAACTGCGGCTATGCCTGTAAAACCATTGCGGAGCCTTCCTGTCTCGACGGGCTCCGTCCGTGCAGCATTGTCCCGCCTCCAAAGGAAGTTGTTTACCACTTCCTTTGGAGGCGGAACAATGCTGCACGGAGCCCGTTTAGAGACAGAAAGGCTCTGCACTGTCATCACAGGCCCAGCCGCGGTTCCCTAAGACAGGGAGCCGCAGCTGCAGAAGAAGGAGGCAGACATGGGGAGAGGGGAGGAGGGGCAGGGAACCTACATCGGGGCTGACATGGACAGAGGGGGAGCTGACATGGAAGAATGGAGGGAGGGAGGCTGACATGGAGGGAGGGGGGCTGACATGGAGGGGGGGCTGACATGGACAGATGGGGGCTGACATGGAGGGAGGGAGGAGGCTGACATGGAAAGATGGGGGGATGACATGGATGGAGGAGGGAGGGGGCTGACATGGACAGAGGGGGGGCTGACATGGAGGGAGGGAGGGGGCTGATATGGATGGAGGGAGGGGGCTGACATGGAGAGAGGGAGGGAGGAGGGCTGACATGGACAGAGGGGGAGCTGACATAGAAGGAGGGAGAGAAGGGGCTGACATGGACAGTGGGGGGCTGACATGGAGGGAGGGAGGGGGCTGACATGGATAAAGGGGAGAGACAGGGGGACATACTGGACAGATGGGATAAATGCTGGACAGAGGAGAGAGACAGTGTGGGTTAGGATTATAATGGGCTGATGGGGGAGCTAGCACTGGTAATGGGCAGATGGGGGGCTAGGACTGGTAATGGGTTGATTAGGGAAGGCTAGGACTGGGAATGGACTGATCAAGGGGGGGTTGGGACTGGTAAGCGGCTAACAGCGGGTAGGACTGGTAATGGACTGATGGAGGGCTAGCATTAGAAATGAGCTGATCGGTGAGGTTAGGACTGGAAATGGGCTGATTAGAGGAGGCTAGGACTGGTAATGGGCTGATGGGGGGTAAGACTGGTAATGGGCTGATGGGAGGGGGGTAGGACTGGTAATGGGCTGATTAGGGGAGCCTAGCACTGGTAATGGGGTTGAGGGGGGACTAGCACTGGAAATGAGCTGATTAGGGGAGGCTAGGACTGGTAATGGGCTGATGGGGTGGGGTAGGACTGGTAATGGACTGATAGGAGGCTAGCATTGGAAATGAGCTGATCGGGGGGGGGGGTGGTTATGACTGGAAATGGGCTGATTAGTGGAGGCTAGGACTGGTAATGAGCTGATGGGGAGATAGGACTGGTATTGGGCTGATTAGTGGAGGCTAGTACTGGTAATGGGGTTGAGGGGGGACTAGCACTGGAAGTGAGCTGATTGGGGGGGCTTTGACTGGGAATGGGCTGATTGTGGGGAGGGGAGGATAGAGCTGCTGGCCCTGGAAGAAAACTGGGGGCTAAAGCTACAAATGGGCTGATACAAGGGGATGGGAGAATGGAACTGGAAGGGAATGGATCTGAGAGGGGCTGCCATGGTATTTGTACTAGAAGGGACTGGTCAGTGAGGAAGGAGGGGGACTGGAAGGGAATGGACACCAGTGGCAGTTATGGGAATACAAGTTGACATTGGAAGGTACTGGGAGTGAGGACTGGAAAGGGGCTGATACTGGGGAGGGTTACTGGAACTGGAAATAGGCTGATGGAAAGAAGTGAAGAAAACGAAAGAAGAGATAAGAAATGGCAGATGGACCATAGACCACAGAAAGAGAGCTAAGAGAAGACAGGAAAGCAGAAGCCTCAGATCGGGACCAGCATGATCACAGAATAAATTAGTCAGACAACAAAGGTAGAAAAAATAATTTATTTCATATTAGTGATTTGACTGCAAAATCATAATAATTTTGAAATCAAATATTTTTACTTGTTATTGGGATTAATTATTGTGGTTTAAATAAGTAAATTTTATAAATAAAAACATAATGCAAAGGCCTATAATATGTTAATAATTCAACAAATGATTACAGCAACAATGCGTTAACGGTAAAGGAAGAGAGACGCATTTGATTTTATCATTGGGGGTCATCACAAGTTGACCAGTGGTAAAAGGGATCACGGTACAACAAAGGTTGAGAACCACTGCTGTAAGGACTCAACCTTGGACCAGCCTTGATCCCCAGAAACCATCCTCATCGAGGATTCCCCTTCAGGGGAGCCAGCATCAGGCCCAAGTTCCTCAGTGCCCACGCCAAAGGCTGCAGAGCCTTATGGCCTGGAGTCCAGAATGGAGGCCCTGGAGCGCAGTTTGTCTGCCTTCATGAACCAGCAGTGGGCACTGTTGTCCAGCACGACCAATTCATCCACCCCAACCACCGGGCCCTCGATGTCCAAGGCATCCCCGAAGGCCAAGCCGATCCTTGAGGTCCTTCATCCTTGAATCGATCCTTGGTCGAGGTTGTGATCCAATTCCCGCTTGACGGGACCACGATCTTCCCTGGCATGTGTGCCGGGCACCAGCCGCGGAGCATTGGGAACCCCAAGGCACGCAGAGCAGCCCTCCTACAAATCCTTCATGGACTACTCCAAGTAGGAGACATAGGATGAGGCATCACCATCACAATGTCCTATCTGACTCTCCCCTCTCAGAGCTTCGATGGCAGTCCCCACCGGAGGTTATGGTTTTCCTTAATTTTGTAAAGGATATGTCAAAGGCCCTGGCATTCCCTACGGAGTTGGAGGAGGACCTTGGGCAGATGAGTTGGAAATCCTCCAGTGTGAGGCTCCTCTGAGGGAATCGTTCACAGTGCCCATTCCTCCCAACGGCTGATGCTCCTGATGTGGGAGACACCAGCATCGGTACCGATGGTGAGCAAACAGCTCGATTCGAAGTATCCAGTATGCCGGAGCCCAGGCTTCCAGAAATCACATCTGCCACATAACTCCCTGGTGGTGGAGTCGACCATGCATCGGCTGAAAAGCCAGAAGATGCACTCCTCGGGGCCCCCCCCCCCCCCCCCCGGCAAGGAGGTCCGCACCTTGGACGCCCTCAGCAGAAAGTGTTACCAGGTCTTAATGCTCATTGGCCACATCCAGGCTTACCAGCTGTATATGGGCATGTACCTGAGAGATCTGGCAAAGGAACTCGCCAGGTTCTCAGCTGATCTCTCTGAGGAACCCTTGCAGCGGTTCAAAATCCTAGCCAAGGCAGTCCGTGAGTGCTCCAAATTCATGTCTCGAGCAGCCTATGACGGATTTGAGTTGGTGGCTGGAGTAGCGGCAGCGTGCATCGGTGTATGGCGCCAAGCTTGGCGACAAGTTGTCCGACCTCGAGAAGTGGGTTCAGGACAAATTGGTCGATGTCCCCTGCCAAGGGGAGAATTTCTTAGGCAAACCCATGACCGGCAACTCTGCTGAGCTGGAGACCAAGTTCATGATAAGGACCAGGCCCAAAAAAGACCACTGCCCCTCCCTGACGGGCTAGGGTAAAAAGTTCTTCTACCGAGGAAAGGAGCTGCTTACAGAAACTACCCACTTTTTTAGGCCTCCCCAGCTCCCCAACAGGGTCAGCATGTCAAGGGACATGGGTATGTCCTTCGTAAGCAGAAGTTTCCAAAACCCCAGGCACCAGCTCTGGCCCAGCCAGGGGGGAGTTTGACTCCTTGAGCATAGCCTGTCTACCCCAAGGAGATCAGCAGCCCACAGGGGGATGACTTGCCCACTATACCCAAAGGTGGCTGACCATCACCACCGATTCCTGGGCACTTCGAGTGGCAAAAAGGATTACCTCCTCCATCTGACTCAGACACTTCCCCCTTATTTTACGGGAGAGTCCCTCAGGTCTCCCCTCCACCGGGACCTTCTACTGAAGGAGTTGGCAGGTCTTCTCGAGGACAAGGCTGTGGAACTTGTGCCCCACCACCTCAAAGGCAAGGGGTTCTACTCCAGGTACTTCATCGTGCCAAAAAGAACAGGGGCCTAAGGCCCATTCTCGACCTGTGCAACCTCAACAAATTCCTGGTGAGGGAGAAGTTCAAGATGCTCTCCCTTGGAACATTGCTGCCATACCTTCAGCAGGGAGATTGGCTGTGCTCCTTAGACATCAAGGATGCCTATACCCATATCCTCATTCACCCCAACCACAGGTAGTACCTGCAGTTCATAGTGGGGGGCAGGCACTTTCAGTACAGGGTGCTCCCTTTCGATTTGGCCTCTGCCCCAAGGGTCTTCACAAAATGCTTGGCAGTCGTGGTTGCCTTCCTCCATCTCCAGGGAGTCTTTGACTTCCCCTACATAGACGACTGGCTCATAAAGGGAGGCACGGCCTCAGAGATGCAGCAGGCTTCCACATGCATCATCCAGGTTCTGCAGCACTTGGGTTTTGGCATGAACTACCCCAAGTCTCACCTCCTCCCGACACAATATTTGGAGTTCATCGAGGCAAAGCTCTATACTCTCCAGTCAAAGGCCTTCTTGCCCAGGGACCAAGCTGACCATCTCAGGACTCTGGCACGGGACATACATTGCCGTCCCTCTGTGCCCACTCGACTGCTTCTGCGCCTTCTCAGGCACATAGCCTCCACAGTCCATGTCACCCCAGACGCTCACCTCCACATGAGAGCGGCACAGTGGTATCTCCGGGACCATTGGTCTCAGGCCATGGGATGCCTTCGAGAGAGTCTCTGTAACCCACCAAATGGCAGACTTACTGGTCTGATGGCAGTTTCTCCAGCATCTCAAGGTGGGCATGCCTTTTTAGGCCCCGAGCTCCTCAAGGGTCCTCACCACGAATGCCTCCCTGCTCGGCTGGGGAGCCAACTGTGGGGAGCTCTGCATCCAGGGCAACTGGTCACCAGGCGAGAGCACCCAGCAGATCAATCTCCTGGATCTGTGGGCCATATACTTAACTTTACGAGCTTTCTGCCACCACCTGCGTCACCAGTCGGTGCTGGTCCAGACGGACAACCAAGTGGCGATGTTCTAGTGAACAAACACAGGACGGGGGGCACAGGGTCTCGTGCCCTCTGTCAGGAGGCAGTGGTACTCTGTTCATTTGAAATCCAACAGGGTATCCTCCTGCGGGCAGTTTACCTACCAGGCCAGAACAACCTTCTGGCTGACAAGCTGAGCAGAGTTCTCCAGCCGCATGAGTGGCAGCTGGACCCCAAGGTGGCCGACCAGCTCTTCCAGATCTGGGGAGAACCCGTGATGAACCTGTTCGCCAGCCTGGACAACTTCCAGTTGCTCCACTTCAGTTCCCGACAGGCCCACCCTTCCAGAGTGGCAGCGAACACGTTCCTCATCTCATGGTCGGAGGGCCTCATGTATGCCTTCTCTCCCATGCCGCTGATTGCCAAAACCTTGTTCAGGACCCTCCGCATCAGAGCCTCTCTCATCCTGATAGCTCCTTGGTGGTCCAGGGAACCATGGTTCCCTTTGCTCCTCTGGTTAACGGTGGAGACCCCATCCCCTTGGGGACCTCTCCAGGACTCCTGCCGCAGGAAGGGGACTCTCTTCTGCTCCCCAACCTGAGGTCCCTGTTGCTGACAGCATGGCTGCTGAAAGGGTGACTCTAGCTCTTTTTGACCTCTTGGTTGAGGTGGAGAAGATTCTGCTGGCCTCTCTCAAGGCTCTATTAGAAAGGCTTATGTTCTCAAATGAGGCAAGTTTTCAGCCTGGTGTGCGAGCGTGGGGCTGACCCATTCTCCTGTCTGGTAGGACTGGTGTAACAGTACCTTCTCTACCTCTCACAATCCGGGCTCAAGTCTAACTGCGCCCAGGTGCACCTTAGTGCCCTGGCAGTGCACAACCACCCAGTGGATGGCAAGCCCCTATCGGTCCAGCCTTTGGTGACCCGCTTTTTTAGGGGCCTGCTCTTATCGAATCCCCTGGCTTGCTCTTCAGCAACCAAATGGGATCTTAATGTAGTACTGGGGCAGCTCACTGGCTCATCCTTCGAGCCTCTGGATACCTGCCACTTTTGCTACCTCTCTTGGAAGGTGGCATTCCTGATTGCGCTCACCTCCACTCGCAGAATTAGCGAGCTTCAGGCCTTAATGGTGGAGGCGCCTTATACCAGGTTCTACAAGAACAGAGTGGTGCTCCCACGCACCCCAAATTCCTTCCGAAGGTAGTGTCGCCCTTCCATCTCAACCAGGAAATAGTACTCCCTACCTTCTTTCCAAGACCTCACTCCATTCAGACGGAGACAGTCCTTCACACCTTGGACTGTAAGAGGGTTTTGTCCTTCTATATCCAACACACTCAGGGTCACTGCAAAGCTACTCAGCTTTTTGTCTCTTACGACCCCTAGTATGCTGGGGGAGTCAGTGACCAAGCATACGCTGCCCAACTGGGTGGCAGACTGTATCACCCTCGCCTATGAGCAGGCAGGCTCACGGCGCACTGTGTCAAGGCCATGGCAGCCTCGATGGCAAACTTGCATTCTGTCCCGATGGTGGACATCTGTCAGGCCGCCAACTGGTCTTCGGTCCATACTTTCACAGGCCATTACTGCCTGGAAAGAGATTCCTGATGGGACAGTGCCTTTGGCCAGGCTGTGCTCCGTACCATTATCGGGGTTTAGGCAACTCCTACCCTCCAACCGTTCTGTGTTCAGGCTACTGGAGTGCTGGTTTTCATTGGACACAGGGGTCCTACTATAGTCTGTGGATACGTACTTAATTGCTGCTGTTTGTGGCGCCCCGTGACAGAGCCAGTGCTTTTGCTATGGGCTTTCAGTAACCTGTAGCTGGGGAGTCCCATATGTGAGGGCTGACTTCCTGCTTGTTCCCGGAGAAAGCGTAGTTACTCACCTGTTACAGGTATCCTCCAGAGACAGCAGGAATCAGTCCTCACAACCCTCCCTCCTCCCCTTGGAGTTGCTCCTTTACTTTCTTTTATTTTTGCCGTCTTTTAGCTATGCCATCTGACTGAGCAAGATGGCACCCTTGGGCGGGAAGGGGACCATGCATGCATGGTGGCATCTCCCAAAGGCTTTCTATGAAAGCTGGTGGGATGCTTCCATGAGGGCTCCTTCGATACCGACATCACCCATATGTGAGGACTGATTCCTGCTGTCCCCAGAGAACACCTGCTACAGGTTAGTAACTACGCTAAACTGTGATAAATGACCTATAGGTGTCATTCTTCACAGTGTTTAGCGGGGATGTATGTCTGGTTTTGACGTGCATCCCCCACTAATCGCTTGGGGCCGATTCTGCCCCATGAGCTCCCTGCATGTATAGAGGAAATGTGCTGAGGTGGACCGTGGGTAAGGTGGAGCGGGCCTATGACCCCGGATGTATAGGGCCGATTCCGGTCACAGCCCTGTACGTCCAGAATTGAGGAGATAGACGGAGGACTTATTCCACCCCAGAGGTGGAATAAGTCCCCTCCAAGAGTGGCAGCCATTGTGGCAGGACCCCCCCCCCCTCCTGACCAGATATTCAGGGCAAGCCCCTCCGGGGTTCGGATGGCAGGAAAAATCTAGTTTAATGTTGTGCAGGTCAGCAAGCCTCCTGCATGGCATTCTGGTGTCTTGGCAATAGGATGCCACGGCACCGTGGCTCCATGCAGGAGCATCAGTTGGGCTGGACGGGGAGTTTGCCAGATGTGCAGTGGGACTGATTCAGGGCCAGACTGGCCTGTACAATTCCCCCAATTCTGCACCCACAAGACATCTAGCTTCTGTGGGTGCAAATCTGACCCGTCCAAATTTTGGATGTCCGGATGGGTCCCATTCGGAATTGACTCCATATGTCTTTATAAAATAGGCAAATGATAGACGCCATTGTACCCTATTAATCTAGGCACCCTGTTATAAAATTACCCTCATTTTATCATTCACATCCTTAGAAATCATAATGGTTTTATTTTCCTTTTGCTTTTATTCACCATCCTTACATAAAGATCTGTTGCATTTTTAATAGCTCCTTTCCGTTTGCCTCATTATCTTTTCAATTCCTGTATGTCCTTCCATTCTGACAGCTCCTACTTGAGGATTTTGCTTGTTTATTTACACATCTTCTTCACCACCTTTCATAATAAAATTAATTCAATTACAATTAAAATGACAAATAATTAACAATAATAAAATAATAAAAATGTAAATAGAACAGAAGATATTATTCTACGAGACAATAACCATAGGTGAATAAGGAGACGTAATAAATTTACCATAAAAGAACCAAAACAACAATAAAAGCTATATTGAAGGTTAATTAATAGAATAAGGGAGAACCCAATTGTTCCTACTACCTGTGTCCCTCTGTTGAGACTTGTGTCATGGTCTGCCTAAGTTCTCTACTTTGCCCTTCCCGTGCTGATTCTGGTATTCTACCACTAGTGTCCTTTGGTTTTCTTTTAGGTAAGCCTTCATCTTCATCTGGCTTTGTATCTTTGTGGGTGTCTTTGGGTTTTCAGTCTACACGTTCATCTTTGAGATTTGTTGCCAGTCTTCTTGCTGAGTTGCTCTGTGTGATTGATGTCTCAGTGAACTGATGCATTAATCCTGCATTTTCCTGTTTTACAGTCTTCTCCTGGAACAAGCAGGAAGTCAGTCCTCACATATGGGTGACTTTGCCAACAGAGCCCCGCGGAGACATCTCCCCTGCTTTCAAAGAAAGCCTTTGGGAGATATCACTAAACATGCGTGGTCCCCTTCCCACCCAAGGGTGCCATCTTACTCAGTCTCCCTTTTTCCGCGGAGCCCTATAGATGTCTGTCTATATTCCTCTGGAAAAAAGTTGTTTTTATTTGTACATTTAGTGCATTCTTCATCCAGTTATCACCTGTCCTTTTTCCACCTTCGAGCCCCGTCGCCTTGGCTTCGAGGCTTGGAACCTTTTTAGTTTTTCTCCAACTTGGTTTTGCACCCTTCTTAACTGCTGGCTATGTCAAGGGTCTTCGATCTCGTGGGGGTCCTTTATGTTGCAATGGCCAGTGGGTTCAAAAAGTGTGATCAGTGAACAAAGAACATATCCCTAACCGACACACACGACTGCTGCCTCCGATGTCTAGGAGCCAACCATGACACAGAGGTTTGCGCCCTATGTAAAAAGATGTCCACCAAGGCCATCCAAAGTTGTCAGCAGAAGCAGGATGACATCTTCCACAGGTCAGATTCAGCCCAGGTATCCCCAGTAGCATTGTGCTCTAAGGCCCCACACGGATCCTCGGAGTCACATGAAGCCCCCCATGGTTCCCTATTGGCCCTGCGGACATTTTGATAAGGGTTCACTGGAACAAGAGCGCAAGAAGAAGAAGAAATCCTCAAGGACCTCTTCCTGAGAATCGGACACACATGGCAAGTCCTATGTGAGGTCCCACAGTTCCCGGAGGGTATCCAAAGAGTCTGAGTATCTGGCAAAGGTGCCCACTGCAGATGTCGAGGCCTCCGGCAATCGAGCACAGACCCCCAAGGCTCGTCTCGCCAAAGACTCCCTCTCTTCACCGGAACCAGTCACCTCAGTGCCAGCATCAAAGGCTGCAACTCCTGAGTGTGAAGCCAGGATGATGGCATTGGAACGCAGCATTACTGTCTTTTTTACCTTGCCGGTGCTTGCACTGAGACCATAGGTACCTTGATGGTGAAGACACCCCAGGCTGCCGATATGATCCTCAAGAGCCTCAGGCCTTTAGCCGATCCTCAACGAGGCTCTTGATCCTGCTCCTGGTCCTTAGGTGTGAGATCCTCCCTGGCAAACACCTCTGGCTCTAGCCAAGCTAGAAGCATGGGTCATCGTAGACCTGATCTGAACCCGATGCCTCAGGTGCTGTCAGGCCTCGAGTCTTTGATGAACTACTCGGACTGAGGATGAGGCTTCTCCGGAGACTTGCGCACACTGTGAGCTCCCCTCGAATCAGTCTCCCCTGGCGTCGAGGTGCCGGTCCCCTCCCAAGGACACCTCATTCCTTGAGTTTGTCCGGGATATGGTGAAGGCATTGTCCCTCACCACAGAGTCTGATAAATACCCTCACACGGAGGAATTTGAAATCCTCCAATATGAAGCACCATCCAAGGAGGCCCTGACAGTCTCCTTCCCAGCCGTCTTTGGGTGACTGCTTCAGAAGTGGGAGACAGAGGCATCAGTGCTAATAGTTAGCTGATGCCTGGACACTATGTACAGAGTCCAGCAGGGCCCCAGCTTCCAGAAAGCGCAACTTCCCCACACTTCCATGGTGGTGGAGTCGACCATGCATCAACAGAAGAGCCTGAAGACCCACTCTTCCATGACCCCGGTCAGAGAGTCCTGCACCCTTTATGCCCTAGCAACACAAATGCAACCAGGGCTTGATTCTGGCTTGCTAAATACAAACGTACCAACTGTATATCAGCATGTATCTCTTGCCGAATACAAACGTACCAAATGTATATCAGCACGTATCTCTCTGAGACCTAGCAAAAGAACCTAGCAGGTTTCTCGGCATGTCTCAGTTGAGAATCACTTCCAGCGATTCCAAACACTCATAAAGTGCATCGGGGAATGCTCGATGTACATATCTCAAGCCGCCTACGACGACTCCCGTACCTTCAAATGCCTGGGGGGAGGGGGAAGATGGTTCCAGAGAGATATTCTTCTGGTATCTTAGGGCCTTTGAGCCTGCCTTGCTCTTGTGTTGGCTCTTTTTGGGTTTTCTACCACTGGTTTTGTATTGCAGTTTCTAACAACTCAAGCACAAGAAAAACTGAAACTGGTGTGGTGGGGGACACTACTGGCCTAATACTATCGATGAGCCTTGGGCTATCATTTTAAAGTTCTTTTCAGATTTCCTTCAGTATATTTGTTAGCCTAGCCCAGCCACAGGAATATATGCCTTCCAAGTCCATTCAAAGTGCAACAGAAAGAGACACTTAGCTTTTTCGGAAAGACTGGAGTTCACTTCTCGGTGCTTTCAAGAATTCCTAAAAGGGTTAGGGGCTTTCTGCTGATAAAGGTGTTCTGCTAGAACTTTGCATGTGTTTAATGGCCTTGTAGATTATCTTGTTGCTATGTTGGTGCTCCTTGGTATTTTATGGATTGATTTATTTTGTAGCTGTTCAAAGTGCTGTGCTTGCTCCCTTTGGGTGTTTTAGATCCTTGTAGCTGTTCTAGGTGCTGACCACCTTCTGGGCTCTCACATCCAGTGCTGCTGCCCCACTCCCACTACTCTTTGGGTATTCTTCGACCCACTTTTGCATACAGTTCCTAACAATCTAAGTCCAAGAAAAACTGAACCTGGCACTGTGGTGGACACTATCAGTCTATCAGCATCGATGAGCCTTAAGATTTGTCTTCAAAGTTCTTTTCAAATTTCTGTTATTGTATATGTTTGGTCATTCATGCAGGGGAGCACAGCTACTGCTATAACCTTGACTGAAGAATGATAATTCTGTTGGGAGGGATGAGCACAGAGCAGTAAAGAAGAAAGGGCAAACCTGCCTAATGAGCAAGATCAGCCGAACCAACCCTAGCGTTGTCACAGACAGATCACCCTCACATCCACTGTCCTACAGTACTGTACTTGTTGACTCTTAGTCTTCTGCTACAAGTGTTAACCTTTCATTCTGGAGCTTTCCAGCATATCTTACTGCTGCATTGGTCTTCCAAGTTGTTGCCACCAGTCCTGCCACACTGCTTTTGGGGCCTTCACCACAGCACATTCTTATTCTTATTTAAATCCTCATGACATCTTTTAAGAGTCCATGATTTTTTGTTTCACCTCTTGGGGATTTCAATCTTGTGCTATACTTCAGATTTCTATGATGGGACCAAAGGCCTCAGTTCTAGGACTCTAGCTCGTGGGCACAAAGTTTGGCTAACCTCAGTCTGCTCTTGTGGCTTGGGCTTGTGTGGCCTTTTCTGCTGCTGTGTTGGCTTTGTTACATTGTTGTAGAACTCTTACGGCTGACCTAGGTGCTCTACTGGTTCTCTGTGGTTATTTGGAGGTTCTGGTGCTGTGTTGGCTCTTTTCAGCTTTTTTGGGGCAGCCTGTCTTGCTGCTGTGATAGCTCTCTACAGGTGTTTTAGGGTTTTAAAAATGATTCGTTTAGATCTTCTTCTGTTATTTCACCTTATATCTTAGTATAAGAAGACAGCAAGTTAAAAAAGGAAGATTTAATCAGCAGAAAAATACAGTATCAATGATGTAGTTGAGCAGTGGAAGACCAATGAAGCCCAGGCGATAGAAACAGCGATAGAATGAACTAGATTATGCCATGAATAATGTTTAAACCTGATCTGAAGATTGTATGCATCACTTCTCCTGTTCTGCCAAGACCTCTTCCCTTTTTTTGTTTGCATTTAATGGATAGTCATAGAAAACATTACAGGACAAAAGCCTAGACATCGTCCATTCTTTGGTGACTAAATGCACATTTAGAAAATCTGTCTTGTCCTAATTCACTGTTACCAAAGCTAGAAGTCTTATCTGGTATATTTCAAAATTGTTCAAGCAGTGGCATACTTGAATCCATTCCTCCTTCCATCATGGTTTATGCAGTGGCATACCCCGCTTGATTCCGTTCCTCCTCCCATGATGGTTTATGCATAAGTTCCTCAGTGAGAGAAAAGGCTTTTTTCTTTATTTAAATCTTTTTTTTATGCACTAAAGTAAACAATCTCTCTAGTTAACAAGATTGGAAAGAAACACTAATAGATAATCAGCTGAAGATCTAACAGTCTTGGCAAGCACAGAAATATATTAAATTATAAAGTAAGAAAAACTTTGGGATGAGATTTGGGGTGTTGGGTTGGATAAAGTGATGTTCCCAGTAACTAAAGCATATTCCTTTCCAGTAGCTAAACATTACATTTAAGTCTTAGGATGGTAAGGAAAGGCAATAAATAATGAATAGCCTTTCACTGAGCCAGTTCTTGGTATTATCTATAGAAGAAGGAACGAACAAGACTTCCCTTCTGATGACACTTACTTTAGAAAAATGTTTCCCAACTTGAGGTCTGTGGATACCTGGTGGTACATGAGGAGGGAACCAGAAAAGCTTGTAGAGCGCACGTGTAATCCTTTCGGATATGCTAGCCAGAATTACAGCAGCAGAGTGGACAGGATCACCATGGCCCTGATGGCCGGAAATTGAGCAACCATAGATGGAATCAGTAGTGGTTGCAATGGTCTGAGGTAGCAGTTGCAGTGGAGGTGAAATCAGCGGCAGAAGCAAAAGCAGTGGTAACATTTTCATAGACATATCAGCCGCCTTTGATTCAGTGCATCATGCCACACTCCTGGACAGACTTGCTTCCATAGGCATATCAGGGACCCCACTGAAATGGTTCTCGTCTTACATAAGCAACAGAATGCAGCAGGTCCAATTCAACAACGCTAAGGCCTCCGCCTTCCCTCAAACCCAAGGCATAGCGCAAGGCTCTGCCCTATCCTCACTCCTGTTCAACCTATACCTACGACCCATTTGTGACATTCTACAGGACCACAAGATCAGTTACCACATCTATGCAGACAACCTGATGCTTTACACTCATCTCGACATAAACAACCCCAACCTCAACCAACTTGAAAAATGCCTAAACGAACTACAAAATTGGCTGCAACGGAATAATATGTCAATAAACCATAAAAAAACGAAGTAATGTGCATTTCCAGAAAACCTAACTTCAACCCACCACCAACGGTCAACATGAACAATAACGTTTATACCACAAAGCCCGAAATAAAAATACCTAGATGTAATGCTGGACAGCAACCTAAATATGGACAAGCACCTCCGAATTACCAATCGGGCCATTTTCCACAAATTAAAAATTCTGCAACCGCTACGGAATATTATTGATCACACAGACTTCAGGACAGTGGCACAAGCCCTCATCATTCCCCACCTGGACTACTGCAATGCCATATTACAAGGACTGCCTAAAAAAACCCTTAACATACTTCAACTGGCACAAAAAGTAGCAGCCAGAATCATCATGAAGAAACGTCTAACTGAGCACATCACTCCCGCACTAATTGAGCTACATTGGCTCCCCATCACGACCCGCATCCAATATAAGATCTTAGTAACCACATTCAAGCTCGTTCATAATGTAGCACCCTCATACCTCAACACCTTAATCTCCGCACAACCAATCAACAGAAGCAGAAGAACAGTAAATAGAAACACCCTTCATGTCCCGAGTAGCCTGAGAAATTGCAATGCAAACACCACCAACAGAGCGTTCTCCTTTATTGCTCCACTACTTTGGAACCAACTGCCCTCTGAGCTGAGAGCAAACAAAGACTTGAAGGACTTCAGGAAAAAGCTTGACTCACCTCTTTCAGACTCATTACAACCTAACCTAGTCAGAACGACATAATACTTTTCGAGCAACATGCCCATTGAAAATAATCATATCAACAAGAAATGCGTCCTGTAATTATGTAATTTATGTATATATGTAAAGCCTCCTCTCAAGCAATCAAATGTAAATCTGTAACCGTTTGATGTGACTATTACCCATCCCTGCAATCATACTGTATGCTCTAATTCTGGCCTGTACAGCCTCACCCTTATGTATAGAAAACCGCAGCTGATCGCTGGAAGTAGCGGGATACAAGTGTACACTAAATAAATAAATAAACATTGGGACTAATGACAGTCAATGGGGCCAGGAAATGCAGTGCAAAAACTGACAAGGAGAGATTGAGACTAGTGGTGACAGAGTGGTTGGTCAAGAAAGATAGAAGAGAGATAAGAGAAAGAGAGCTGTTGGGCTGGAAAAGGGAGAAAGGACAGAGAGTTGTCAAGCTAGAGGAGAGGAATGAGTGCTAACACTAGAAAGAGATAGGCGAAAGATTGATGGTGTACTGTAAGTAAAAGAGAAGAGAAACAGTGGCTGAGAAGAAAACTGGGGGTCTTGGAGAGAAGAAAAGAGATAGCATTGGTGAGGTAGAGTCATGGGATCAGAAAGATTGGTGGGTGGGAAAAGTATAGGAGTGGAAAGGGGTATAGAGACGAAGGTGGGAACTGTAAGTGCTCCTGACATCAGCACCAGTCACTTGCCTTGCTCCCGGCTACCCAGAAGTGATGCGGCTGCAGTCCCTGCAAGGTATTCTGGAAGATAAATTCAAGCCATCTGTGGCATTCCGCGCTGCCGTGGCACGCTCCCAAGGAGCTGGACACACTCCTTGAACAAGCTCCTTGGGGTGACTCCAGTGATAATGGCGCTTCATCTTCCTTCTGTATGATCTTTTCAATCTTAAGCCACCTTACTGCTGCTCCTCATTATATCTTTATGGATGAGTCTCACCATCTGCTTCGGCCCTTGGTTTCATTTCTCCTGTGCACCCCCTACCTTCTTCTCTTCGTCATGTCTGTGATCCCTGTACATTGGGACTGGCGCCCCCCATCCTCCACCTTCCCCTTGCCCAGCAACCTCTCCTTTGTTACCACTAATCTTCTGTACTGCCCCCTCTTCCCTCTCTAGTTCCTGCAAGCCAATTGCTCCCTCCCACCTTCTTCTAAGTCTAGCCCTCATCAATTGTAGGTCTTTATGCTCCAAATCACTTCTCATTCAAAACGCCCTCTTCCAGCACACTCTTGACGCTTTGTTTCTCACTGAAACCTGGCTGAGGGAGGGTGAGGACCCTCTGCTCAATCACTGCCTCCCCCCAGGTTTCTCTTCCATCACTACTTCCTGATCAGGTCAGTGTGGTGGAGGAGTGACTTTTCTTCACTGCTTCACCGTCCCCCTTCGTGAAGTTCATCCCCTGCCCTCCATTGCCCCGAATCCCTGTTAATTTGGTTAGACTCTGCTCTGGTTGTTTACCTCATCCTTCTCTATGCCCCCCCCCCCCCGCCTTCACTTCATCCTAACTTGTAAGACTCCCTGTTGCTTACCCTTTCTCAATTCTTCCTATCAAATTCCCACCTAGTCATTCTCAGCGACCTCTGTATCCATCTTAACTCCCCTTCTAGGCCTGGAGACAGAGCCTTTCTTAATTTCCTCAATGACCTTTCCTTTCATTAACACATCCATTGTCCTATCCATGCTGCTGGACACACGTTGGACCTGATCCTTACTCCCTTGCACTCTCCCTTCTTACCTTCTGCCATTTGCATCCTATGTCTCCCTTGGTCCAATTATGCGTATTCTTCTCCCTATCCCTCCCCTTCACGCCTTCCCTGCCTAGTTCCTTCTCTATTCCTTTGCCAGCACACCTCAGGTGGCTTATCACTCCTGTTGCACTTGAACAGTTCCTTCCTGCAGTTACCCTTTTCCCCCAGACTTTGTTTCTCTTTTGGCTGACACTCAAGTACAGTCCTGGAATGCTATTCTAACCTCTGCCCTCAATCTACTGACCCCTTTGCACCCAACCCCACCCTCATGTTCATCCACCTGCCACCTTTGGTATCACCCCGGGCTTCGCCTCCACCATACATACCTCAGCCGTGCGGAGCGCTGTTGGCATAAACACTTCTCTCCTATTCCTTACTGCACTTCTGCTACTGCCATCATCATTACTGCACCATGATCCATGCTGCAAAGCAATCCTATTATTGAAATCTCAACTTCCTCTTCTAACTCTTCCAGGGAACTTTATTCAGTTCTCCACTCACTGTCCACTTCTCGCACTTCTCCATTTGCAACTCTCCCCTCTTCTGCTCCAGACCTGGCCTTCCCTTGGCTCCTGATCTGGCTCCTCTGAACTCCTGCTGCTTATTTCCTACTGGTTCACTGCAAATTACTTCCACCTTAATCCTTCCAAATCCACCATCAGCTGGTTCACCTTTGGTGCCCCTTGCCCACCACTGGCACCCCTGCTTGAATGCTCCCCTGTCCCACTTGTATCATCTCTCCGGTACCTTGAGGTCACTCTGGATTCCTCTCTGTCTTTTCATGACCATCTTTCTTCTCTTATTCACCGCTCTATTACCTCTTTATGTCAGATTTGTGCAGTCTGTCCCTTTCTGTCCCTCCCCTCCCTGACTACACTTCTGCTATCTTTCTCTGAGGAAGTCCTTGCGCTACACTCCACATTTCTTGCCTGTCCTCCTCCCATCTACCACTGTACTCCCTCTTTCTCCAGGAACAAGCAGGAAGTCAGTTCTCACATATGGGTGACATCGGCACCGACGGAGCATTTCCCCAGCTTTCAAAGAAAGCCTTTGGGACATGCTACCACATATGCGTGGTCCCCTTCCTGCCCAGGGGTGCCATCTTGCTCAGTCTCCTTTTTTCTGCAGAGCCCAACAGATGTCTGTCATGTTAATCCTGAAAAATCCTTGCTAATTATCCTTAAAGTTAGGTTTCCCAGTTTGCGTACCGATTCCTCTTCCTGCCTTGAACTGGTGCTAATCTCGGCGCTGTTCTCAGCCCCTTTTCCTTTTTGATTGGGGCCTGCCTTGAACGGCATTTGTGCCTTTTTTTGTCCAGGGGTCGTCGACCACGTCTGGATGTTCCCCACCATGTACCCTGGTGGGTTCAAGAAATGTGACCGGTGCAGTCAAACCTTGTCGGTGACCGATACCCTGACTGCTGCCTGCGCCTGAATCATGACAGTACCTCCTGCAACCTGTGCCAGGCCATGATGCCTAAGACCAATAAAAAGAAGTCGGTGTAGCAGGAAAAACTGTTCCCCAGGTCTGACTCGGCCCTGGCCCCCCGGCACCAATCTCCAAGCCCAGCACTTCCCGTAAGGCCTAAGTGTTCTCGGAGTCCCGTGGGGCAGCTCCTCTGAGAAGATCTCAGACCCAGAGAAGAAGTAGAAAAAGTCCTCACAGTCCACCAAGTTTGCACCAGAGAAACCCAGTAAAACCGCCTGGAGAGACTCGGGTGACTCCGAAAAGCGCCCTACTAAGGTCCTCAAGAAGGTTCCTTCTCCAGCGGAGATCGTGCGAGGTTCCTCAAGACAGTAGTCCTCATTGAGAATGCACTCACGAGTATGCTGGCACCGGGCCCGAGATCCTCGGTGCCTGTGCTGAAAGCTGTCAAGCCTTCTGGCTTGGAAACCAGAATGGCAGCCCTGGAGAAGAATATCACTGCTATCCTGGCCCCTGCAGCAGGCATTGATGGCTAGTTCATCTGCATCATCTGCCCCAACGACCGGGCCCCTGACTGGAAAGGAGTCCCTGGTCGTTGAGCTGAGCTCTGAGTGCCACTGGCCTTGGGTAAGCCTCTGCGCCGGTTGAGGTCCTGTTCCCGTTCCTCAGGCATCCAATCCTCCCCAGCTAGTTTCTGCGACTCAGATCCCAGGCCCTCCAAAGGCTGCGATCACTCGGTGACAGCCTGAGACAATGAGTTGTAGGGCCTCGGATTTATCATCACTCCTTGACTCCAAGTGGGAGACCGATGACGAGGCATCCCTGGAAAGCAAGAGGCATTGAGATATTCCCTCGGACCCATCTTCCTCGGCACCCCAACACCATTCTCCTCCAGGGGATGTGGAAAGATCCTTTGGATAAACTGAAAAATATGATTTTGATTTTTCATTAAACACTACTAACTTGTTAACATGCATTTTAGTGTGTGTTAACTGGCAGTGGTGAATGCTAGTATGCTTGCATGCCAATTACTAGCCGCCAAATGTCACGATAAGTTGTCATTATGTGCTAGGGCAGAGAGTGCGTGGGTTGGGGCAAGTAGGGATGTGGAAAACACATGGCTAGTAATGCAAGGACAATTGCTGCATGCTCAGTGGCAATGTGGCGATTAGCTTTAGCTCAAAGAATAATACCTCTATGGGTCTCATTAGGGGCACCTGCAAGCTAACCCAGCGCAAAGGCAAGCCAGACACACACACACTAGCACTCACACACACACACACGCACAGTGGACAAAATCAGATGAAAGCAGCCTAAAACAGGACCAGAGCACCAGGGCCTCTGCTGCAGCATGGAAGTAAGCCTCTCCCACATTGCCAACATTGAATACCAGCGTCCACACAATCCTACAAGCTAAACCAGCACAAGGGCATGCTCGCGCCTAAGGGCCTCGCCAAAGGGTGCTTAGGCAGAGACCCCACCAAGACAGTTGGACATCTACCACTCTAGAAGACCCCTCGCAATCTTCAAGAGCCTGCCAACCCAACCAAATGACGATCACGCCAATGAACACCCTTTCAAAGCAAAAAGACATTACAAACCTTTCGCCAACCAGGAGCGTCAGGGCCTTATAACGGAATAGCAAGAAAAGTCTGCAATGATTCAACACCCCACAACAACAAATCAGAAAAAAAACATAGCACCACCCAAGTTACAGAAAGACTGAAAGGAAACTCCACACTCAACCATGCTACCTCTGTATGCAGCCCTTTACACCCTACTTGCATTCACCCTGCTCGCCTCCACATACCACAGCCACACTCTCACAGAGCACCCGTACCCACCATTCATACTATACACTTAACAATGCACAAATCTCCTCTAGCACCAAGATAGACAAACAAACCAGCAATATACCTACCAGAACCTCACATACAACAATATCCTCCACCCTCCCTACCCCAGTTCAACAACTACAATGTGCACTCATAAACACTCGTTCAGTAAGAAACAAAATCCCCATCTTCTGAGACCTCCTCACAAACCACTCCCTGGATGTACTCTGAATCATGGTTTACAGATAGAGACACCATCCTCATGAACCAACTCCCACCCAAGGCTTCAACCTCTTCCACTGCCCACAGTCCCCCCTGCAGAGGTGGAGGAGTACTAATTTTGGCCAAATCCAACCCCACTTCTGCTTCCTTTCAACTGAAAGCACAGAGGATACCAACACCCTATCTATAACAAACCAACACCTCACAATTTGCCTAATCTACAGAACCCCCACCACATCTACCACTGACCTATCCAACAAGCTTAAAAAAAATATTAGACATCTTCATCTCAAACAAAGACCACCTCATACTAAGTGACTTCAACCTTCCCTCTCTAGAAACCCAACACACCACTTCATTCCTTGAAGCCATAGAACGCATGGACAAATCATCTAGTCCCCTACATATGATAGAGGGAACACACTAGACCGTATCTTCCTCAACAATCATACAACTCCCCCTCACCACACTGACATCACACTTTCTCCCTATATGCTGGTCCAATCACCAGCTCTTAACCTTTCCCGTATCCTCCAATACCCTCCCCCCCCCAGACCACACAACCCCCCCCCATCCAAATGCCGATTCAAGCAATTTGACAAAAACAACTTCCTCAATGTCATCCTCCCCAATTACAAGCCCTCTCAAATGATCCAGCATAATCGCAACCAACTGGTATTGCATCAATGGAGAAGCTGCATCCTCAACCACCACAAGCGACCAACAGACACCCAAAAACTCCATGGTACATCCCCAGCCTCAGAAAACTCAAAACCCAACTGCGAAGACTAGAGAGGAAGTAGAAAAAAATGCACCCTCAACACAGTCCGAACTCGCTGCGTGGAAATACTGGACATCTACCGATCTGCCACTGACAATGCTAAATGCAGTTACCACACCAAACTCATCAATGGATCTACTGACACACTCACCAGCCCTCAACAGTTAGCCAATCATTACAAACAACTCTCCCACAGCCCAATCTCCCCATCCCTCCCACATTCACCCCCTCCAACACATGGTCCTCCTTCCACCCAATTAGCAGAGAAGACATAGAATCCATCATTTCATCACTCAACACAACCACCTCCCCCTTGACGCATGCCTAGTAAGCTGGGTCAAGACAGCTAAGCAAGAACATAGCACAACACTCACCAAACACACCCAATCAACCCTGCAACCTGGTCAGATGCCTGACTGTCTGAAGCTATCCTCTGTATGCCCACTCTGAGAAAGCCTCACTTTGACCTGCATCCTACAGGCCCATCACAAGCCTCTCCTTCACAGCAAAGATCATTGAGCTCCAGGACCATAATGATGAAAACAATCACCTCAACCCCCAATAGCACGGATTCCACCCACTTCATACAGTAGAGTGAATACAGTAAAGAGACTGGAACTGGCACAATGGAAAGCGACCAAAATGGTGAGAGGTCTTAGAAGACATAGGAAGTCCCATATTCAATAAAATGTTTGGGAAATAATTTGAAACATCTAATCTAGACTTTTCAAATGATTTCTATATTCAACAGCACTATACAGATAGCTAGTGCTGCCAAATAAACAAATATAAATTATAAGTATACACATATGTCACGACATTCACAATACCTTCAGTACACTCACTCTCATCGGATCTCAAAAGCTAAGCCGAGTTAGGCCAGGTTAGCACTTGGATGGGATGATCACCTTGGAATACCAGATGTTGTAAGCTTAATGTACAAAATAAAGACATGACAATTTTCTACTACTACTACTATTGAGCATTTGTATAGCACTACAAGAGGTACACAGCGCTACACAGACATGTAAGAGACAGTCCCTGCTCATTAGAGTTTGCAATCTAATCAAGACAGACAACACAATAGGTGTAGACAGGGATACATCTAGGGGGAACAGTAAGGAAACACAAGGAGATCCGGTGAATCAAGATTTGAAAGCGGCAGCGAAGAGGTGAGTTTTCAGCCTGGATTTGAAAAGAACATAAAATATGCCATACTGGGTCAGACCAAGGTCCATCAAGGTCCAACAATGGCCAATCTAGGTCATACGTACCTAGCAGTTTCCCCAAAAGACACAGTTTCCACAATGCTTGTACTGGGTCAAACATTGATATCCTGGGTCCCTTCTTAATAATGGTTTATGGACCTTTCCTCCAGGAACTTGTCCAAACCTTTTTTAAACCCAGCTACACTAACAGCCTTTACTACATCCTCCGATAACAAATTCCAGAATTTGATTACACGTTGAGTGAAAAAATATTTTCTTTTATTAGTCTTAAATAGTTTACCCTGTAGCTTCATTGCATGTCCCGTAGTCTTTCTATATTGTGATAACGTAAACAATCGATCTACGTTTACCCATTCCACTCCGTTCATTAATTTATAGACTTCTATCATATCTCCCCTCAGCCGTCTCTTTTCCAGGTTAAAGAGCCCTAACCTTTTTAACCTTTCTTCATAGGAGTATCCTTCCATCCCCTTTACCATTTTGGTGGCTCTTCTCTGAACCTTTTCTAATATCGCTATATCCTTTTTAAGATACAGCGATCGGAATTGCACACAATATTCAAAAGGGTCAGAAAGGCACCTGAAGTACAGACTCAAGTAATTTGTCCCATGGGTAAGATGCAGCAAGGTAGGGCTTCTGGTGACATCACCGAACTGCATGGACGGCTGGAAAAAGAGCTCTGCCGTTAAACCCCCCAAAGTAATTAATCTCCACTACAAAAGTAAACCAAATACCCCAGAGAAGATAGTATTTGACAGTGGGTGCAGAGGCTGGTGATATGACAGCAGCAAGGAAAAAAACAGTGGATATAAGAGAGTACACGTTCTCAGCTGTGCAAGGTGAGCAGAAAGCAGAAAAAATGGGAGGCGAGGCTGAAATTGAAGAACAGCTTGGTACCTTGGAAGAGGTGCAGAGTAAAAGCGCTGTTGTACAAATTTCTAAAGAAGAGCTGTGTTCCTGGTTCAGTGAGCTGCACTCAGAAATGGCGGGATTTAGGGTGGACATGGAGGCGGCTATGATGGAGTTCCGTGCTGATGTGCAAGAACTGGGGAAAAGAGTGGAGGAGGTGTGAAGCAATGTGAGCGCAATAAATAAAGCAGTGAACAGCTTGGAAGCAGCGAAGGAACAGATTGAGTTGAAACTTAAAGATTTGGAAAATTGAGCGAGAAGGCATAATTTAAGAATAAAAGGGGTACCAGAAAATGAAGAATATAGAGACTGTGAGCAAACAGCACGAGATATATGTATGGCGGTGCTGGAGGACCCCGAGGAAAGAGGGAAAGGTCAGGAAGTAAAAATAGACAGAGCACACCGCACACTCGATCCAAGGAGAGGGGAGGCACCGAGAGATATAATTATATGCCTCCAGGACTTTAAAACTAAAGAAAAAATAAGATGAGGGGGGCAGGTCATCTTGAGTGGAAGGGAAACGAGGTGGCAATCTTTGTGGACATGGCTGCGGCCACACTACAATGCAGAAGAGAATGGAGAGGATTTACAATGAGGCTGCGGGAAGAGAATATTAAATATAAATGGCTGTAACCAGCAGGAATCGCGTTTACCAGCAATAGCATTACAAGGCGGGTGATAACAGCGACACAGCTGGCGGCGGAAATGAAGGAAGCAGGAGTAACATGTTTACCAGAGGTGGGAGAAATGAGAAAACCAGTGAATGGACAGACAACAAGATGGCAGAAAGTAGGGAGTAAAAAGAGGAAAAGTAAATGTGTAATGCAAAAGAGAAAGGACTGAGGTGAGATGAGGGGGATATTAAGATAAGAAGAGAGTATGTTAAGAAATATGTGTCATGAGTGAAAAGAGGGAAAATGACGCCACTGAGGAAGAGGAAGCTACTAAATGGTAGTAGGAAGGAGGGGGGAAGAGGGGGAGGTCGGGAGGGAGAGGACTGAGAGGGGGAGGGAAGGGCGGGATCCTGTGAATGTAAGAAGAGGAGTTACAGCGATTTGAAACTATGGGTAGTAAGCAAAAGCAGCTTGATAAATGTAAGATTGTAACCATTAATGTGAAAGGCCTTAATTCCTGGTATAAAAGACAGGCTCTATTAAAAGAAGGCAGCAGAATAAGAGCTAATGTAGTGCTTATACAAGAAACATATTTAAAAGCAGTACAAGAAAGATGGTTGATGAGTAAAGAGTATGATAAAGTATATTTAGCACATAATCAGAACTCGCCAAAGAGGGGGCAGTTGGAATTCTTTTTGCAAAAGGGTTGAGCGTGGAAGAAGAACATGTAGAGAGGGACCTGGAGGGGCATTTTATTTTGTGGAAAGGAAAAATAGCAGGGAGGTCCTTAGTAGTAGGGAGCATATATGCACCAAATACACAGCAAGTGGGGTTTTATGAGAAGCTATATGAGGTGGTGGAAGCGCATATGCAAAACCCGGTGATATTCGGAGGGGGGGGGGGGAATGCAATTTTGAAACCCAGAATAGACACTACGGGGGGCAATATGCAGTTACTAGGGGTGTAAGCAAAAAGATTAGGGAAATTGCTATATAAGTTGGGTGCAGTAGATGTTTGGAGATACATACATGGGAATAAGAGAGAATACACACACTACTCCACACCCACACAAAAGCTACAATAGATTGGACATGATATGGGTGGATGGAAGGATAATAGAACAGGTAAAGCGAGTGGATATAGGACCCATAAGCTGGACATACCTTGCCCCAGTGGAGGCTTCTCTGAGATTACAAAGAGCAGGAGGAGGTCTGCATTTTTGGAGGTTGATGAGTTCCTTATAGGTAAGGAAGTAATTCAAAAAAGTATTCAGAGCACTATAAAGGACTATATGCATCACAATAAGGGGGGGGGGGGTGAGGTGAGGCCAGCTGGTGTATGGGATGGTCTGAAGGCGGTGGTAAGGGGGCAATGTATAGCGCTGGCGGCGAGATGGAAGCGGGGAAAAGAACAAAAAGAGCATGAGTTAATAACAAAGTTGAGACTAGAGGAGACAATGCATAAGCAGAGAGGTGGAAGGAAGAGGTTGCAATGCATTAGAAAATTACGGGAATAATTAGAAGAATTAAACAAGGAGAAGAAGCATTTAATTTGAACCAATTTAGACATGAATTTTATGTATGGGGGAATAAGCCAGGCAAGTATCTTGCGTGAAAACTTAGGGAAAAAAGGATTCAACAACAGATCCTGAGAATAAAAGATGAGCAGGGTAGATGGGCTAGTGATACTGAATAAATATAAAAGGTATTTTGGGAATACTATTGTAAACTTTATGAATTGGAACAACAAGGAAAGGGAGTGGATATAGAACTGTATCTGGCAGAGATGACATTGAAGCAATTGGACTTAGAGCAACAGAAGTAGATAAATAGAGAGATTGCTAGAGAAGAAGTAGTAGAGGCTATAAAGAGTATAAAGGATGGCAAGGTGCCAGGATTGGATGGATTTACAGCCAGGTTTTACAAAAAATTCTGTGAGGATGTTAGCCCGATAATGAGAGATGTCTTCAATTAAGTATTAAAAGGGGAAAAGTTACCAAGCTCTATGGAGGTAGCTGGTGTGGTAGTAATACCCAAACCCGGAAAGGACCATGGGAAGTGTGAGTCATATAGGCCCATCTCACTTATCAATTTGGATGCTAAGATACTGGCTAAAATATTGGCATCCAGGTTGTAGAAACACATTCCACAGTTGATAAAGGAGGATCAAGCAGGGTTTATTCTGGGTAGACAAGCGAGTGATAATGTATGTAAATTGTTGAATTTAATTGGCAAGTACGTAGGCATCAGACATCATCTATAATGATGGCGGTGGATGTGGAGAAAGCCTTTGACAGAGTAGAATGGGCTTTTATGTTTGCAGTTACGAGAAAGATAGGTCTGGAAGATAATTTCCAGAAATTGATAGAGGCTTTTCATAGAGAACCTAAAGTACGTATATAGATAAATGAGGCATATTCAGAGTAATTTAAGTTAGGCAGAGGTACAAGGCAGGGGTGCCCTATTTCTCCATTGCTGTTTGCACTGGTGATGGAACCACTGGCCGAAAGTGTTAGACGGAATATGGAAATACATGGTATAAAGGTAGGTGAAGAGAAGTACAAAATTTCACTGTTCGCGGATGATGTCATGTATACATTAGGACAACCTATGGAATTTATACCAGCGTTAGTACAGGAAATTAGGAAATAAAGTGAAGTATCTGGGTACAAAATGAACAGGGGAAAACAAAAGTGCTAAAAATTCAGTTGGACCCACAGGAAGAGGGTAAGGTACAAAATACATTCCCGTTTAAGTGGGCTAGTAAAAATGTGAGATACCTGGGGATTCAGATTAGTGCAGAGGGGTCTGAGCTATATAAGTTGAATTATGATCCAACTATAAAAAAGTGCTAATGGACTTGGTAAGATGGGACAAACCAATTTTCTCTTGGATGGGGAGGGTTGCCATAATGAAGATGAATATACTATCCCGATTGCTCTTTCTATTTATGTCTTTGCCCATAGACATCCCCACCACAATGTTAAATTTGGTGCAGAGAAGGATCTTCTCCTTTATCTGGAGATGCAGGCCTCCTAGGGTGCAAAGGAAAATAATGTATAGAGAGAAAAAGGAAGGGGGTTTGGCGGTCCCTGAGATTGCAAGGTACTATGAGGCGGCACAGTTGAGAACATTAATGAGATGGAGGTTGGAGAAGGATGGGCCTCAATGGAGCATAATAGAACAGGAGATGGTAAGACCAAATTGCCTTACTGATTTGATGTGGCAGAGAAGAGAGGAGAGAGGAAGGGGTTTGGATAGGAACCCATATTGACATGTACACTTCGAGCTTGGGATAGGAAACATAAGGTGCTGACACATATGGAAGGAGATATTAGAGCACAGCGGATCACACAGTGTGAGGGATTTTTGGTGGGAGGAAGCTCTGGTGTATTTCAAAAATGGAATGAGAAAGGGTTACAATATATGGGACAGGTATTACAGTAACTGTGGAGGGGCAATTAAGACCATTTGGGGAACTTCAGCAAGAATTCCAAATAGAGATGAGTGATTACATAGTAATATAGTAAATGACGGCAGATAAAGAACAATATGGTCCATCTAGTCTGCCCAGTAAGGGCAAGAGTAGGTGCACCTGCCGCTCTGTGCAGGCCACCCCTCCCCATGTCTTTGTTTAAGGGGTAAACCCATCGCTCCGTGTAGGTCACCCCTGTATGTTGAGAAATTAGTTAAGTTTATTTTGATTTTATCCTGTTACTGTAAAGGGATCCATTGTGTCTGTCCTATGCCATTTTGAATTATGTCACTGTATTTGCCCCCAACACTTCCATCGGGAGGGCATTCCAAGCATCCACCACCCTTTCAGTGAAAAAGTATTTCCTGACATTGCCTTTTAATTTACCCCCTTGCAGCTTCATGTTATGCCCTCTAGTTTTAGAACTTCCCCGTCTTTGGAAGAGGTTTGTTTGTTCATTATTTCTCTTTAAGTATTTAAAGGTCTGAATCATATCTCCCCTGTCCCTCCTCTCCTCCAGAGTGTACATATTTAGGTCTTCTCTTCTCATAAGGCTTCTGACGCAGGCTCCAAATCATTTTGGTCGCCTTCCTCTGAACTGTTTCCAGTCTTTTTATATCCTTTGCAAGATATGGTCTCCAAAACTGAACACAGTATTCCAAGTGAGGCCTCACGAGTGACTTATACAGTGGCATTAGTACCTCTTCCTTTCTGCTGGTATGGCTATTTCCAATTGGCACACTTTCTGGGGGGAAAACAAATAAAAGATTGCCTAGGTAGCAAAAAGAAACAATTTTAAAAGATGTTTAGGATGGGAGATTTATCTAGAGGTGCAATTTCTAGATTGTACAAAGCACTGAGTGCACCCCGGACCAAGACACACACATGCAGGCATGGGAGGAGGGCTTGGGAGGTCACTGGGACTATCAGAGATGGGAAAAATATATGAAGGGATAAAAATACCAGTGGTCTCGACAGCAATTCAAGAACACTGTTATGTGAAAGATGGGGAGAGATAAGTATTCAATATGTTGGAGGGGGTGTGGAGAGAGAGGGGATTATATGCATATGTGGTGGAGATGTCCAATGCTACAGAAAACATGGCAGTGACTGTCTGATATGACATGGGATATGGTGGGCTGGGTTGGATCTATTACACCAGAAGGAGTGTTGTTGAATGAGTGGGGGGGTGGGGGGGAATTAAAGAGTGAACTGGTGTATATGTTGAAGATGCTTGCGATTGGAGTGCAGATGGAAATAGCGAAGGGGTGGAGGTCTGAGAGAGAACCAGCTCCTGAGAGAATATTAAGTAGACTGGCCTATAGGATGAGCGAAATTACTGCATATAAAACACACAGGATAGAGGCCTTCCAAAGAAGATGGGAAAGGTACAGTGAATGGTTACAAAAGGAGGACAGCAAATTATCGGGCTGAGATTAATCAAGCTCAGGGAAGGAGATAGTAAAATAAGGAAGGGTGCATTACAGGATCCAGTGTGGAGGGGTAGGAGAAGAAGGGAATATTGAAAAATGTATAGGTACATGGAGAGGAATATATAATGTAAATTGAGAGAAAAAAATGGTGACTGGGTAATTGATGAGCTGATGAATACAGCTGGATGCATGATATACCATTGATTGTAAAGGAGAAGAAAAATTATGTAAAAATCTGCGAAGTACCGAATAAAAAACTAAATTATAAAAAAAAAGGTGCAGCAAGGTGAAATGAGCAAAGTCTGGAGTCAGCAATAGAAGAGAAGGGCACAGGTAGAAGCGATTTGCCAGAAGAGTGAAGCTCTCAAGGAGAGGTGTAGGGAGAGATAAGAGAGGAAAGGTAGTGAGGAGCTGCAAAGTGAATGCACTTATAGATCAGCAGGGGAAGTCTGAACTGGATGCGGAAATGGATAGGGAGCCAATGAAGTGACTTGAGAAGAGGGGTAATATGAGCATGACGAGGCTGGTGGAAGATTAGCCGCACAGCAGTGTTGAACAGATTGAAGGGGAGAGAGATGATTTGGAGACTAGCAAGGAGTAGATTACAATAGCAAGACGGGAGGTGATTAAGGAGTGGAGAAGGAGAGAGAGGAATAAAAAATGACCCCAAGGTTGCGAGCCAAGGAAACAGGAAGGAGTAGAGAGTTATCCACAGAGACTGAGAAAGGAGGAAGAGGAGAGGAGGGTTTAGGGGGGAAATAAGAAGCTAAGTTTTGGTCATATTCAATTTCAAGCGGTTGTGAGACATCCAAGCAGCAATGTCAGAAAGACAGGCAGAGATCCGGATCTGAATTGCCGGAGAGATTTCAGGTGTGGAGAGGTAGATCTGGGAGTCATCAGCATAAAGATGGTACTGAAAGCCATGGGAAGAGATGAGTGCGCCAAGGGACTGGATATATAGAGAGAAAAGGAGTGGACCCAAGACAGATCCTTGGGGTACACCAATTGAGAGTGGGATAGCAGCAGAGGAGGATCCACCAGTACAAACACTGAAAGAGTGATGGGAGAAATAAGAGGAGAACCAGGATAGTACAGAGCCCTTAAAACCAAGCGAGGGCAGGGTATCAATAAGAAGGTTGTGTTCAACAGTGTCAAAAGCAGCAGAAAGTGGTTGGGGCAAGGTACTTCAGGCCGGAAGGTCAGGGGTTCAAATCCCACTAGAGGACAGCAACCTTAGGCCGGAAGGACTGGGGTTTCTAGTCCCACAGGTGCTCCTTGTGGTCTTGGGCAAGCCACTTAACCCTCCATAGCCCATGTTCCCTGTAAAATAGTTATCTCCAAGTTATAATGCCCTGTTCAATGTAATTTCAGTTTGTTCAATGTAAACCACACTGATGCAGAATAGCGCGGTATATAAGAGAATGTAAATAAAATAAATAAAAAATAAATAAAATAAGAAGGATGAGGACTGAGTAAAGGCCCTTGGATTTTGCCAGGAACAAGTCACTGGAGACTTTGGCAAGAGCCGTTTCAGTAGAATGTAAAGGACGAAAGCCATATTATAAAGGATCCAGGAGGGTTTGAGAGGAGAGAAAGTCAAGGCAACTCTGGTGAACTGCATGTTCAAGTAGTTGAGAAACAAAGGGGAGGAGAGAGATGGTTCAATAATTAAAAGGTAGGTAGGATCAAGTGAGAGTTTCTTGAGGAGAGGTGTAACTACAGCATGCTTGAAGGCTGCAGGGAAAGTTGCAGTGGAGGGCAATAGGTTGAGAATATGAGAGATGGAAGGGACAACAGTGGAGGAGATGGGGCTTAGGAAATGGGTAGGAATAGGATCAGAGGAGCAGGTGGTGAGTTTGGAGGAGGAAAGAGGGTGTGTGTTTTCCTCCTCAGAGATCATAGAAAAGGAAGAAAGGATAGCAGAGGTAGAGGGGGAAAGTTGGGAGTGAAGGGGGGAAGGAGGGGATGTAGCTGACTTTGTGGGGAATTGGAGGGTGATCTTGTGGATTTTGTCATGGAAACAGTCAATCAGGATTTGGGTCGAGAGTGGAGGCACCTTGAGGAGAGGGTTGAGAGCAATAAAGAGACGGCGAGGGTCAGAGGCAAGAGAGTTAGTCAAATGGACATAATAGTCTTGTTTGGCAAGTGCTATGGCTGACTGAAAAGAGACAAACATGATTCTGAAGTGTAGAAAGACTGCAAGGGACCGGGATTTGAGCCAAGCACAGGAACATAGATAGCGGGCAGTGGATGAAAGCCAGGACTGGGGTACAGTACAGTACGCCTCAAAGGACGTGGCATGGGTGGAGTGAGAACATCCAGAGCAGAGGAGAGTGCAGCGTTAAAGAAAGCTACTGCCTCATCAAAAGACTCAGAAGGCATAGTGGAGGAAAGAGATGATCAAACAGTGGAAGACTTCCAGGCCCATCTTATTTATTTATTTACATTCTCTTATATACCGCGCTATTCTGCATCAGTGCGGTTTACATTGAACAAACTGAAATTACATTGAACAGGGCATTATAACTTGGAGATAACTATTTTACAGGGAACATGGGCTATGGAGGGTTAAGTGGCTTGCCCAAGACCACAAGGAGCACCTGTGGGACTAGAAACCCCAGTCCTTCCGGCCCAAGGTTGCTGTTCTCTAGTGGGATTTGAACCCCCGACCTTCTGGCCTGAAGTACCTTGCCCCAACCACTAGGCTACTCCTCCACTCCATCTTAACAAGAAACATGGGATGAT
Organism: Ichthyophis bannanicus; assembly: GCA_033557465.1. Taxonomy (NCBI): domain Eukaryota; kingdom Metazoa; phylum Chordata; class Amphibia; order Gymnophiona; family Ichthyophiidae; genus Ichthyophis; species Ichthyophis bannanicus. Next base: position 21,970,917 of record CM066051.1, on the reverse strand, counting down.
GTTGCACCATGGACAACTGTCTACAGGGTTGCCAGGAGTCAACACTGACGCACAAAATAAAAATGCATAGATCTATATGTAGAATATTGGGGCTTATATATGTTATACATTTCACTCAGACAGCCTAAGTTATACCTGGTTTTGGTAAGTCCAGCGTTTAAGCTATACATATATATTTTTTTTTTTTTTTACACGCTGTCGAGTGCTGGCAACCTGGCAGCTCCCGGTGTTTCTTGGCAAGGTATGACCAGAAGTATATTGGCAGGCCTTTTCCTCCAAGGCAATGAAGGGTAAAGCGACTTGCCTAAGGTCACAGGGAATGCCAGTGGAAATCAAACGCTGATCTCTTGGGTACTAGGCTGTGGCTCCAACCACTACGCTATTCCTCCACTCCAAGTTATACATATAGGGGCTGAATATTTGTGTCTGTACATATAGGACCCAATATTCCAAGGCATTTACATGGCTTGCAGACTTGTAAACTGTGCCACTGTCCCTAAGAAGGTTATTCAGCGGTTAGCATTGGGGGCTTCCTTGGGCAGTACCCGTCGCTATCCGGTCAGCGACCTGTGAGTAAAGATAGACGTGGGAAAAGCTAGCCCATCTTTACCCACCGAAGTTAGCTGGGCAACAACTCAATATCGCCACTGACTGTTTAGCTTTCAGGCTGTTCTGCAAAATCAAATATTCTATGCCAATAGCCAGATATGGCCCTGGCATTGAATATTCAGGTTTAGGGTTTAGTTGCGATGGCTAAGCACTGAATATCGGGCCCATAATTTATGCAGATTTGTGGCCCAGCTTCCAGAATACCCCAACCGTGTCCTCCTCTATTTATATGTAGCATTATACTGTGGCAGGTGCAGGCCTGTGACCCACGGTGTCTGACATAGGCAGGCCAGCATGGCTAGCTTGACCTGTAAATGAGGCCTGTGGAGAGGCATATAGGATTGCACATCCCCCAATATGCTGCTATTGTAAGAAAGAACTCAGTAGAAATATTGAATTAGCTTAGGTAAGCAGAACTGCAGAATTAAGAAATGGAAAAATACAGAAAAGATATGTTAAAAGTTACTGATAAGAAAAAGTACATTTGCAGAGAAATAATGAGGAGTGCTGACAGATGAGTTACAGAACCTTGCTCTTCTGCACGCACAAATTGGTCCCATAACCTTGAAAGTGTGAAAGTAACAAGTTGATGAACTGACCATTGTAATTGGGACTAGAAGGGGGGCAGGCAGGTGTCATGCCCACAGAAGCCCACAGAAGGAACATAATTGGAGAAACTTATCAGTACCGGGACCAATAGAAGGGCTACGGGAGGTACGGGAGAGTACCGGGACCAATGAAATGTTTTTCTATACCTAGAATGGAACAGAAGTCTATAAAAGTTGTTGTAATGCTTGAAAACTTTGCTCAGCCATTTTGAAATTGCCTTGCTTGAGACTTGTGCACAAATAAATGATTTGGACCTTCTGAACAGACTCCTGGTATCATTGGTTTGTCTGCGCTTTGCTGCTACATATTCCTTGGTGAAGAGAAGGTGGAGAAGAAGGAAATTCCCCAGAAGAGGAGGAGGACAGTGTACAAATAATCGAGAAAGCCAGCGCTAGCACTAGCACGCCAGTGAAAGAGAAACCCAAAGCAAAACCAGTTGAGAAAAAGAAAGCGACTCCTGCAAAGGCAACGACAATAACCCTTAGATCCCAAATGACGCCTGGGACAGCCAAACTGTTTCCCTTAAGGCAAGTTCCGGGAGTGCCCGTAAAGAATGATAATGATGAAGTGGTAGCGGGACCCCTAACTTATGTGTATATCCCTTTCTCTACAACTGATTTATTAAATTGGAGGTCGCATTATGCCTCCTATACTAGCAAGCCCCAGGAGCTGACAGAATTAGTAACTAGTATTATGGAAACTCACCAACCCACTTGGCCAGATTGCCGTCAGCTCCTGACCACCCTATTCACTACAGAAGAACGAGCGAGAATTAGAAAAGCAGCTATTGAATGGATGGCAGAAAACCCTGCAGCTCCGGCACAGGGGCAGAATATAATAGATCGTAGAGAAGCAGCTCAGAGAGAATTCCCGAATGAAGACCCCCAATGGGATCCGAATACAGATGAAGGATCCACAGCCCTAGCCCGTTTTCGCCAAGGCTTTTTACAAGGCCTGAAAAGGGGGGGCCAAAAATCTATGAACCTTTCCAAGGTCGCAGGAGTTATCCAAGGAATAGATGAGAGCCCAGCAGATTATTATGAAAGATTAACTGAAGCATACAGAATGTATACTCCCTATGATCCCGAGGCACCAGGAAGTTTATGCATGGTGAATTCTGCTTTTGTAAACCAGTCTCAACCAGACATTAAACGTAAATTACAGAAATTAGAAGGGTTTGCGGGCATGAATGCAACACAGTTATTGGAAGTCGCTCATAAAGTGTATGTGAATCGTGATACTGAAAGACAGAGAGAATGTGATAGAAAGATGAAGAAGAAAGCTGATTTTTTGGCTGCGGCCATAGTTGAAAAGAAAAGGGGAGGTGTCCCTAGTCGAAGGAGCAGAGGAAGAGGGCGGGGTCAAGGCGGAGGCCGGACCCAGAGACTAGGCGTGAACCAATGCGCCTATTGCAGAGAGGAAGGACATTGGAGAGATACGTGCCCGCAACTCGAAGACGCCCAGCAAGATGACGACAACGATCATCAGTGGCGAGAAGAAAGACGAGGCCGTCCCCGAGGCCGAGGAGGAGCCAATCGAGAACAATTCCAGAGAGAGAGGGGAGGAGGAGCCATTCAAGCATTGGCCACACAAGCCCATGATGAGGATGACGTGGATTAGGACAGACCGGGCTCCAAGTTTGCTTTAGGTCTCCAGGAGCCTATGGTCGGAATACAAATAGGAGACCAAATTATGAACTTTATGGTTGATACTGGAGCAGAGCATTCAGTAATAGACAAAAAGATAGCCCCATTCACTAAAAAAGCAGTCACCATTATAGGAGCAACTGGTGCCAAAGCCACAAAGTCTTTTCTTCAAAACCGAATATGCAGTCTAGGAGGACAGCAAGTAACTCATCAATTCCTTTACATGCCCGAATGTCCAGTACCACTACTGGGACGAGATATGCTAGCTAAGCTTCAAGCACAAATATCTTTCTCTGAACAAGGAGAAATGCAAATGACAGTAAATTCTCAAGCCAAACCAGCAGGAGTAATGCTGCTGACAGTACCCCGAGAAGAAGAATGGAGATACTACATTGATGATTCGATCCAAGATACCTATTTTGAACAAACTTTAAAGAACATTCATGCACCACCTGGAGTATGGGCAGAAGGCAGTCCCCCAGGCCTAGCCAAGCATATAGCTCCAGTGATTGTAACCCTCAAGCCTAGTGCTACCCCAGTGCACGTCAAACAGTACCCTCTCCCAAGAGCCGCAATTGAAGGCATCCATCGCCACCTACAGAGATTGCTCGAATATGGCCTACTAAAAGTATGTCAATCCCCATGGAACACTCCACTTTTGCCAGTAAAGAAACCTGGGACAGATGATTATCGCCCAGTGCAAGATTTGAGAAGAGTAAATGATGCAGTTGAAACTATACACCCAGTTGTACCCAATCCTTACACTCTTCTAGGACTGATACCTGCTGAAGCTACCCATTTCACTGTACTGGATTTAAAAGATGCATTCTTTTGCATAAGATTAGCCCCTGTAAGCCAAATATTGTTTGCATTTGAATGGCAGGACCCCATCTCTGGAAGAGGGGGCCAACTCACCTGGACAAGATTACCCCAAGGATTCAAGAATTCACCTACCATCTTTAGTGCTGCACTAAATCAAGACCTTTCAAGCTACCCAGTAGCCCCGGGGAAGAGAGTACTTCTCCAGTATGTGGATGATCTGTTGATAGCTGCCGTATCAGAAAGAGAATGTATATTAGCCACCAAAGATCTCTTGCAGTTACTAAATGAAGCTTGATATAAAGTTTCCAGAGCCAAAGCACAGCTATGTCAAAAAGAAGTGAAATACTTGGGTTTTCGTATTACCCAAGGAAGCAGAAGATTAGGCAGAGAAAGAAAAGAAGCAGTATGCAGAATTCCAACTCCAACAACCAGAAAGCAAGTCAGAGCCTTTCTGGGAGCAGCAGGATATTGCCGAATTTGGATACCCAACTTTGCCCAAATTGCCAAACCACTGTATGAAGCCACAAAAGGAGAAGAGAAGTCACCACTGGAGTGGGGACTTGAGCAGGATACAGCCTTCCAGAAGTTAAAAGAAGAATTGATGTCATCACCAGCACTTGGACTACCAGATGTCCACAAACCTTTCCACTTGTTTGTACATGAAACACAGGGAAATGCCCTAGGCATGTTGACTCAGAAATTAGGAAATTGGGAGCGACCTGTAGCCTACCTATCGAAACAATTGGACCCTGTGGCCAAAGGATGGCCACCTTGCTTGAGAGCAGTTGCAGCTACAGCACTACTAGTGAGTGAAGCAGACAAACTCACACTAGGACAGAACATACGAGTCACTGTGCCACATGCAGTCCTTGCCCTTATGGAACAAAAAGCAAATTATTGGCTCACCAATTCCCGAATGTTGAAGTACCAGAGCATGTTATGTGAAAACCCACAGATACAACTTGAAGTGAGCCATGCCTTGAACCCAGCCACCTTGATACCCATCAGTGAAGAACTCCCAGAACATGACTGTATCGAAGTCATGGAAACTGTGTTCTCTAGTCGACCTGACTTGACAGATGTGCCCATAGACAATCCCGACCAGATCTATTATGTTGATGGGAGCAGTCTCATCCTTGATGGACGACGCTGTGCCGGATATGCAGTCGTCACTCAACATGAAGTAGTTGAATCATCAGCTCTAGCCTCAGGCACATCAGCCCAGAAAGCCGAATTGATAGCACTCACCAGAGCATTGTTGTTAGGAGAAAAACTTGTGTTAAATGTATATACAGATTCCAAATATGCCTTCACTACCTTGCATGCCCATGGAGCTCTCTATAAAGAAAGAGGACTCATCACATCCGGAGGAAAATCAGTCAAATATGGTCCCGAGATATTGATGTTACTTGATGCAGTCTGGGCCCCAACACGTGTAGCTGTCATGCATTGCAGAGGACATCAAGCAGGAAAAGGAGAAGTTGCTCGAGGAAATAGATTTGCAGATGCCTCAGCACGACAAGCAGCTATGACGGGACAGATTGCCCCACAAGCTATGCCAATGCAAGCAGCATTGTTTCCAGTACCTTTGAATCTATGGACCCCACGATATACCACCAAAGAATTGGATTACTATTGTGACAAAGAAGATGGAGTATTGAAAGATGGATGGATTGAGCTGCCACCAGAAGAGGGCAGTCAGCCTCCAGGACGAATAGTAATTCCTGAACTGTTAGGACCATCCTTTGTCAAAGCTTTCCACGAAGCCACCCACTATGGGAAGAGTGCTATGGAGAAAGCACTCAGACCACATTTCTACATCCCTCTGATGACAACCATATCAGCCTCAGTAGCACGTCAATGTGTAACTTGTGCCAAAAATAATGCCAAACAAGGCCTTATTACAGCACCCCGAGTTCAGTCAGGAGGTGTCACCCCCATGCACAACCTCCAAGTTGATTTCACCGAAATGCCAAAAGCCAATGGATACCATTACCTACTAGTATTAGTTTGTACTTTCTCTGGGTGGGTAGAAGCCTTCCCAACCAGAACTGAGAAAGCCCGAGAAGTTACCAAAGCCTTAATGAGAGAGATTGTCCCCAGATTTGGAATTCCAGCAGTAATAGGGTCAGATAATGGACCCTCATTTGTCTCCCAAGTTACTCAGCAGTTAGCAAAAGCTTTGCAGATACAGTGGAAGCTCCACACTGCATACAGACCCCAGAGTTCAGGGAAAGTTGAGTGAATGAATCGTACCTTGAAAGCCCAAATGTCTAAGCTTTGTCAGGAGACACACTTGAAATGGCCCCAAGTGCTCCCCATAGCTTTACTCAGAATACGCTCAGCCCCTGTAAAGTCAACAGGATTTTCCCCTTTTGAAGTTTTGTATGGTAAACCCCCACCAATAGTGCAGGGAGTCAAAGGAAGTTTAGCCCAGATTGGTTCAGAAGTAACCAGACAAGAACTCCTAGCTCTTAGTTTTGTTCTGCAGACTCTCCATACGTGGATCCAAGACCAGTTGCCTATCAACTTGACGGAACCCTTGCATCCCTACCAGCCTGGAACTTCGGTGTGGATCAAAGATTGGAAGAAGATACCGTTGGAACCCCATTGGAAGGGACCGTACACCGTCATCCTGTCTACCCCAACTGCAGTAAAGGTAGCCGAGATCGACGCCTGGATCCACCACAGCAGAGTCAAGCCCGCCGCCAATCCTGAACCAGAGCGGTGGACAGCAGAGCAGCACCCTGATGTACCCTTGCGAGTTACTCTGAGACGGCAACCAGCAGCATAGACACTTCATCACAAGTGCTTTGCAATAGCCAAGTCTTTCGAAGAGGATTGCTGTTTTCCATGCAGCAACAGCTTTGTTTCAACGAACCCAATTTGTGTGTGGTTTGACACACTACTTTGAGACTACATTAACTAAAGCCAGACTTCACAAGCCAACTGAATTGCTAAGTTGGTTAATGTGTGCTGGACAACCTGAGGATCTTCAATCAACACTCAGCACCCGTTAAATTGCTTCATTAGCAAACGGGACGAAGAATAATAGACCGTCGTGATCAAGATCAGCAAGCTGAGGATTCAGAAGAACTCCAATCAACATCAACATGTATCTTTGCTTCTGCTTTGCCTTGGTTGCCTTCTTTGGAGGTTTTGAACAGACTTATGCTCTACCTCCATGCACCGCTTGCATTACTTCTACTAGAACTGGACTGAAAGTAACTCAGACTTTGCTTTACCATTCCTACTATACCTGCAAGGGCACAATAACTCGGTGTATCTATAACACCACTGAACTAAATGTTTGCACTCATGGCAAAATCAAAGCATGCTATAATCCGCATCAGAATCCATCCTATTACACGTTGGAAATAAGATGGAAGGATGCAGATGGACCTATATTAGCTGCTACACCACCACTTAAGGACATTACTAAACCTGCTGTTTTGAATTTTGATGCATGTAATGCTATTAATAGAGATAGTCAGTCCACCTGTGGTACATGGGAGAAAGCGTATCGAAATGACCATAAGTATATGTGTCCAGAAGGTGCCACAAATTGGTGGAAGTGTACAGGTAAAACAGGATCAGGGTATAGTACTGCTACAGCGGCAGATTACTATTGCCCATATTGGGAATGTGTTTTCTATGCTACCTGGAACACTGGTATAACTGATGAGAAAATAGATAAACGGATGGCTACTCTAACCAAGCCAACCACAAATGATAAATGTCAGAAAGATGCTTGCAACCCTTTACACTTGCGTGTACATAATCCCCATGCATGGAAACAAGGATATAAGTTTGGTTTACGTATTGCTGGAGGAGGAACAGATCCAGGGACCATTGTGTATATTAGATTGAATACTCAAGCCCACAAGTCATCTAAATATCATATTCATAATACCTTTTATGAAGCTATGCATGTAAATAAGTTTGAGATCCCTCACCCTTCACAGAATTTGTTTCTAGAATTAGCCGGAGCAGTAGTCTCTAGTCTTAAGATCACAGATTGTTATTTCTGTGGCGGAACCCAAATGGGAGATCAATGGCCCTGGGAAGCCCAAGAATTGAATTATTCCATGATTTACAACCAGACTGAATTACACAAGACTACCAGTGAATGGGTGTTAGCGCACTCAATCGTTGGACGTCTTTGCTTTGCCAGAACTGGACCCCAGTTCACCCAGAAGGTAGGACAGCTGGTCTGTCTTAGCCAGAAATACTATAATGCCACGACCAAAAAGACAGCATGGTGGTCAGGAATTAGACATCCTGAACCTCCTAACCCATTAGCTAGATTTCCTGAACTTGCAGGTCTATGGACTAACCTTGCCAAAGTCCAAGCCTGGCAAGCCCCACCTGGCCTATATTGGATCTGTGGAAACCGAGCATATGCACAACTCCCGCCACAATGGGGAGGAGCATGTGTCTTAGGAACCATCAGACCTTCTTTCTTCCTGTTAAACACTGAACATGGAGAACAATTAGGATACCCTGTATACACAACCCACAAACACAAACGAGCATCAAGACAGAAAAGAGAGGCCTTACAGATAGGCAAGTGGGAGAAGTGGCGAGGTGATGATTGGCCACCAGAAAGAATTATTGAGTATTATGGACCTGCCACTTGGAATGATGATGGTATGTATGGTTATCATACCCCAATTTATATGATCAATCGTATTATTCGCTTACAAGCAGTAGTTGAAATAATAACCAATGAAACTAGTCATGCTCTCACGCTCTTAGCTAGACAAAGTACTCAGATGCGCACTGCCATATACCAGAATCGCTTAGCACTTGATTATTTGCTAGCAGCTGAAGGAGGAGTATGTGGTAAACTGAATTTAACTAATTGCTGTTTGAAAATAGATGATAAGGGTCAAGTAGTTGAAGAAATTGCTAAAGATATGCAGAGACATGCTTATGTGCCAGTACAGACTTGGCACGCCTTGAAATTTCCTAATTGGTTTGCTAACCTTTTCTCTTGGCTGGGGGGATTTAAGACTTTCGTTATCTTAGTACTAATCCTTGTTGCTGTTATCCTCTGCTTACCATGTTTAATCCCATGTTGTATGCGTTCCATTCATAGTGCTATTGATAGTACAGTAGAGCGGAAGACCGCAACTAAAATAATGGCTTTATACAAAGCTAGCCCTAGTGGAACTAGTAAGAATCCTTTAATCAGGATGTGAATCTTCTAAAAGTGATTTAATTCTCACACCTTATTAAGTAATAGGGTGAGATTAATCAAAGGGGGGAATGTGGCAGGTGCAGGCCTGTGACCCACGGTGTCTGACATAGGCAGGCCAGCATGGCTAGCTTGACCTGTAAATGAGGCCTGTGGAGAGGCATATAGGATTGCACATCCCCCAATATGCTGCTATTGTAAGAAAGAACTCAGTAGAAATATTGAATTAGCTTAGGTAAGCAGAACTGCAGAATTAAGAAATGGAAAAATACAGAAAAGATATGTTAAAAGTTACTGATAAGAAAAAGTACATTTGCAGAGAAATAATGAGGAGTGCTGACAGATGAGTTACAGAACCTTGCTCTTCTGCACGCACAAATTGGTCCCATAACCTTGAAAGTGTGAAAGTAACAAGTTGATGAACTGACCATTGTAATTGGGACTAGAAGGGGGGCAGGCAGGTGTCATGCCCACAGAAGCCCACAGAAGGAACATAATTGGAGAAACTTATCAGTACCGGGACCAATAGAAGGGCTACGGGAGGTACGGGAGAGTACCGGGACCAATGAAATGTTTTTCTATACCTAGAATGGAACAGAAGTCTATAAAAGTTGTTGTAATGCTTGAAAACTTTGCTCAGCCATTTTGAAATTGCCTTGCTTGAGACTTGTGCACAAATAAATGATTTGGACCTTCTGAACAGACTCCTGGTATCATTGGTTTGTCTGCGCTTTGCTGCTACAATACGTTGTGGATGCTGAAATAAGATAACGTGACACCATGTCTGCTTGAGCATTATTTTTTATTTTTGCTAGCAAGAGAGTAAACGGACAGTGTACAGCTGAATGCTGTTTCTAAAGTTCCCTTGCAGCAGCTCTGACTTATATGGGAGATGCAGCAAGACCTACAGATGATTTACACAACATTTGACAATCTTAAATTATAGCTCCTTCTCTTATGGGTGCTTAAGGGCCCGCAGAGATACAAGCATGCTACATCTTTGACTAGGCTCACTTATTAGTCTGAATCCCTTGAAAACTAGCAACTCAGCAGTTTGTTATTTCTTAGCGGGGGAGGGTGTAGCCTTTCAGTTTCTGATTAACCCTTTCTTTCCATGTCTACTTGCTTTTTAAATATTGACCCGATATGAAGAGAGACTGGACATCCTAAATATTTTTATTCTAAAGGACAGGAGGGACAGAGGAAATATTCTGCAGATCTTTATATACTCCAAAGTTATTGCTGAACAAATGAGCCTTTTCCAAATGAGGGAAAACTCTAGAATTAGAGGACATGATTTGAAACTACAAGAGGGAAAAATCAAGAGATATATCAGGAAATATTTTTGAACTAAAGAGAGCTGAATGCCTGGAATGTCCACGAAAGATCTGGTGAAAGCAAAAATCGTGCTGGAGTTCAAAAAGGATCCTTAAATGCAATGAGATAAATACTGGCAGCCCATGTGATAGATCATAACATCTTAGTCCATGTTCACGTCATAGCGCCCTACAAAATATATCATGAAAATACAAATGAAAGATTCTTAACAAATGTCAATGTCGGTTCGTAACAGTGACTGCACAAAATTAAACTTACAAGTGCTGCATAGAGAGACATTACATTACAATGCTACTTACATCTTGATTCCCAGAAGTGGTGGAAAAGTTTCAAAAGAGGGGAGTTTTTCCAAATAATACTTTTTAAGAACCACTATTCCTCCAATTATGAAGTCTCCTTTCCTGTTGTATCCCTCTGACTCATAAACCTTTCCCAATGTACACTGGTGCTTGGTGGCCTTCCACATGCTGCCACTAAACAAAATCAAAAGCAGAACTTTGTAGATTAACATTTTTCAAGCTGAAGGATTTCACTTCCACTGAAACGTCAGCTTCTTCTGTTCCACCAATAGCTCTGGAACATGCAAGGAGATCTGTAGCTGTCCTGGCTATCCGCAAAAGTCACATCTTTCAATGTGCGTATGGATAGACCCTGTCAAATAAATGATCGACCTGAACTAAAGAACAGAAATCTCTAAAAGTCACTGCACATAATGTGCAGCTCCTATTTCTAGATGCAGCCTCTCAGCTGAGGTCTTATAGAGCTCTTCTCCTCAGATGATTATTCTCAAGGGCTATCTGTTCATCATCTATATACTTAATATTAATTACAGGGGGCTTTTTTAGTGTTCTAAAGTTGTGTGTTTTTTTAACGGAAGGAACAAGTAATGATCAGAGTAGACTGTCCACTCAAAGTACAATAACATTAATTTTGTCTTTTTCCTCTGACCTAGCAATGTAGAAAACACTTTTTTGGATAGCAAACCATTTAGAGAGTATGTGGGGGCATATTTGAAGCATTTTAGCCAGTTTGCAGACTCGTTAGCTGGTTAAAACACGCTCAGCACAGTGTTCAGTGGTACTGACCAGTTAGTGCTGCTGAATAACCTCACAGACTGTGTAAAGAATGCCTGTGAGAACCGGGGTAGTCTTTGGGCTGATCAGGGGAGATGATGGTCGCTATTTATTTATTTATTTATTTATTTATTTATTTATCTAATTCTTCTATACCGCCCCTTCCAGAGATCAGGGGCGGTTTACATGGAACAAAGTAAACAAATTTGTACACTAATGTATACATTACATGGAACATAGTTTTTTAACTTTATACAGATAATATTTAGTAACTTTATACAGATAATATTTAGTAACTTTATAACTTTCTAACTTTATACAGATAACTGTGCATTAATTGTTGTAACTATTTACATTTTGTATATAATTATAAATTTCTGTATCGTAGTGTCAATCAGAGTATTCTACCTTGTTTACCGGTAGTCAGGGTCATATATGTGTGCTATTCAGCTGCTGTACTGGTTGAAGTTAGGTCATCTAACTTGCTATCTGGTTAGTCCAGTGAACCTGAACATTCAGCATCGGAAACTAAATAAGAACTGATGCTGAATATCTAGGTTTAATTAAAGCAGCAGCAGCCGGGCACTTTAAATAGCCTAGTCGCCGCTGCTGAATATGTGTCCCTAACTTTATAATATCGCACCTAGACTGTAAAGCACATAAGATCATATGTTGTACTATTTTCTAAAGGCTACATATGCACCAGTTTGCGCTGATAAAGAACATCCTCCAAAGAGGAAACACAGACATTGACACTTCCTTTAAGGCAGGTACAGATGGACCATCTAAGTTTGGGAAGTTCTCCAGGAACAAGCAGGAAGGCAGCCCTCACATATGGGTGACCTCTGCGCAGACAGAGCTTGCGCAGAGCATTTCCCCAGCTTTCAAAGAAAGCTTTTGGGACATGCTACCATGCATGTGTTGTCCCCTTTCCGCCCGAAGTTGTCGTCTTTCTCAGTCTCCTTTTTTTCTGCAGAGCCCAATGGAGGTCTGTCCTGTTTTCCTGGAAAAATCCTTGCTAATTATACTTAAAATAGTTTACTGGTTTGCATACCAATTCCTCTTCCTGCCTCAAGCTGGCGCCTTCACTAGTGCTGTTCTCGGCTCTTTTTGTATTTTTTGATTAAGGCTCACCTTGACCGGTGTTGGTGCACTTTTTTGCCCTGAGATAGTTCAGGTAGTTGATCCCATCCAGATGTTCCCCCCCATGTTCCCCAGTGCTCGACTCTGAGTGGGAGACTAACGGCGAGGTGTCCGTGGAAGCCAAGTGGCACTGAGATATTCCTTAAACAGTTTTATGTCGTCTGCAAATTTGATAACCTCAGTAGTTATTCCCTTTTCCAGGTCATTTATGAATATGTCAAAAAGCAGCGGACCCAGTACATATCCCTGGGGTAGTCCACTATTCACCTTTTTCCATTGGGAAAATCGGCCATTTAGCCCTACCCTCTGCTTTCTATCTTTTAAGCAGTTCCCAATCCACAATAGTACACTGCCACCTATCCTATGACTTTTTAGTTTTGCCAAAAGTCTCTGATGAGGGACCTTGTCAAAGGCTTTCTGAATGTACAGATACACTATATCAACTGACTCACCTTTGTCTACCTGTTTATTCACACCTTCAAAAAAACATATCAGATTAGTAAGCCAAGATCTTCCTTGTCTAAATCCATGTTGGCTGTCTCCCATTAGGCCATGACTATCTACATGCTGTGTAATTTTGTTCTTTATGATGGTTTCTACCACTTTCCCCGGTACTGACATCAGGCTCACCGGTCTGTAGTTTCCTGGATCACCCCTGGAACCCTTTTTAAAAATTGGCATAACATTGGCAATCCTCCAATCTTCAGGTATTAAAGATGATTTTAATGAAAGTTCACAGATTACTAATAGCAGGTCTGCAATCTCATATTTCAGTTCTTTCAACACTCTTGGATGTATACATCCGATCCAGGTGATTTGCTACTATTCAGTTTATCAAATAGTTGTAATACATCTTCCCGTTGTAGCGATATTTCTCTCTATTCCTCTGCAATATCACCTTTAAATACCACTTCAGTCTTGGGTAACATCCCTACATCTTCCTCAGTAAAGACCGAAGCAAAGAATTCATTCAGTCTCTCCGCTATAGCCTTGTCTCCTCTTACTGCCCCTTTTACCCCTCTATCATCTAATGGTCCAATTGACTCTCTCACAGGCCTTTTGCTATGAATGTACTTGAAAAAGTCTTTATTTCATGTTTTAGCTTCCGTAGCAAGTTCCTTCTCAAATTCTCGCTTTGCCTGCCTTATCAATGCTTTGCATTTAACTTGCCAGTGCTTGTGCTGTTTCCAGTTTTCGTCGTTTGGCTCTTTTTTCCATTTCCTGAAAGATGCTTTTTTGGCAGCAACAGCCTCTTTGACCTCACCTTTAAACCATGATGGCAGTTTTTTGGACTTCCACTTTTCTTAATGCGTGGAATACAGCTGGTCTGGGCTTCCAGGATAGTAGTTTTAAACAACACCCAGGCTTGGTGTTCCAAAATGGCGGCAGCACTCCTAGCTGTGTGAGCACGCTTTTCTACATGGGAAAAAAGCAGAAAGGCAAGCCAGGCGTTGCCCTCCCAGCCCTCCGCTGCCTCGACGCCGGCTTCAGGTGTCCTTGGTCTTTGGACTCTTACCTTTTGCGGGCCGCTCGGAGTTCAGACGCGGCCGGTGGAGAAAGCCGATTGGCGGCTTTGTCGGAGTTGGATAGCTCGGCAGCTGCCTCGGCGTCATCATCCTCCCCGGTATTGAGCCCGGCATTGAAGGTTTTCTGCAGTTACGCATTGCCTGAGGGCTTCCTGGAGGTTCCCTCCCCTGCAATGTCGGCGGATGTTGGTACCTCGGGTGGGCCAGGAAAAGGTTCATCAGCGGAAATGAACAGTGGAGCTAGGAGTAAGCTCCCCTGTATTCCATCATCGGTGTTGGAAGAGGGGGTGTGTGTGGGGCAGGCTTCTCTCTCTGTCCCGCGGGATGAATTGATGGCACACGTGGAGGCGGTTGACCCAGCGCTGGATACGGAGGTGGTTTTCTCTCTGCGTCGTCCTGTGAATATTACGTTGGAGTCTATATGGACTGCTATCGCCTTGTTAGGTGAAGCTTTACTTCCCCGAATGTCTTCTTTAACTACTAAGGTCAAAACTACTATGGGAGCAGTAACTGTATTGGAGAAAAAAGTGTCTGATATCTGTGTCGGGGAAGAAGAGACACGGAACAGACTATCTAGCTTGGAAGATCAATTAGATACTTTTAAAAAGAACTCTTTGTCATTGCATATAAAGCTGGAGCAGTTAGAAAATGTTTCTCGAGTTAACAATTTGAGAATAGTTAATTTTCCTAGGTCATCTTCTATCAGTGCTAAAGATATGTTTAAAGAATATTTATCGGATGTCTTAGGGGTGTCCCCTGAGATAATGCCTCCCTTAGTGAAAATTTATTACTTACCCAAAGCAAGACGTACCACTCCTAGTGGGGTGTTGGAGGGTGGTTTGTTACAAGGGGATGCATTAGATATTACTAATCTGTTGGAGAATTCTGGGTCTGACTCTTCGGAGTCTTCTACTCTCCTTGTAACGTTTGCTTTCTTATCAGACAGAGAGTGGTTGTTGAAACTTTTTTTCCGCAAAAGGAAACTTTCTTTTCATGATTTTCTGGTCCGTATTTATCCCGACTTATCGAGAGAAACACAGAAACGCTGCAGAGAGTTTCTTTTGCTACGATCAGGGGTCTTGCAGCTGGGGGGCCTCTTTTTCCTTAAACATCCTTGCAAGTGTTTGGTAAAATTCCAAGCTGTTTCTTGTGTGTTTTTTGAGCCCTCCCAGCTGTTGGCCTTTATCAGTACTAGGCGGGTAGAATCCGCCATTGACCCCCCTTAATGCTGCTCAGGTTTCTACTGTTTGAATTGATGTGCTGCCTTGTTCTTTTCTTATTTGGTATTATATCATATTTCTGTGAATGGTTCCCCCCTTTTTGTGGGCTATGGTGGTTAGACACTTTGTTATTTTTGTGTATCAAATTGTATTTCTTTTTTTTTATTTTTTTAGTGTTAACCTGTTTCTTCAAGAGAGTGCTTTGTTGGCTTTCTTGACTTTATGGTAAAATTGCATTAATATAAAATTTAAATTAAAAAAACCACCAATACCCAGGCTTGATGTAAGTCTTTAACCTTTGCAACCGCTCCTTTTAGTTTTTTCTTAACTATATTCCTCATTTTATCATAGTCTCCCTTTCGAAAGTTAAAAGGTAGTTCTGTGGATTACTTTACTATCCCTCCTCCACTAATTAAATCAAATACGATCATGCTATGATCACTATTGCCAAGTGGTCCCAACACCCTTATTTCTTGCACCAGATCTGGTGTTCCACTAAGGACTAGGTCCAGTATGGCTTCCCCTCTGGTCGGTTCATGAACCAGCTGCTCCAAGAAGCAGTCATTTATTTCATCTAGAAACTTTATCTCCCTAGCATGTCCTGACGTGACACTGACCCAGTCGATACCGGGGTAATTGAAATCACCCATTATAATTACTGTGCTGTGACTTTTGTTAGCTTCTTTGATTTCTTTGAGCATTTCATCATCCATTTGTTCATTCTGGCCAGGCGGTCGATAGTACACCCCCACTGCCTTCACCTTCCCCTTCATACATGGAATTTCAATCCATAGAGATTCTACAGCAAATTTTGTTTCCTGCAAAACTTTAATCCTTTCTGACTCAATGCCCTCTCTAACATAGAGCGCAACCCCTCCACCAATTTGATCAGTTCTATCATTACGATATAGTTTGTATCCAGGTATCACAGTGTCCCACTGGTTATCCTCCTTCCACCATGTCTCTGAGATTGCAATCATATCTAACCTCTCATTTAGTGCTATATATTCTAACTCTCCCATCTTATTGTTTAGACTTCCAGCATTTGCATGCAAGCATTTTAGAGACTGTATTTTATTAATATTAATCTGGCTGTTGGTAGGCATGGGTAATTTGGAATCTTTACGCTCTGTCTGCACCATACTCAAGGGCATTTGGGCTACTTTACTCTTTTTTGGAACCTCACTGCTTTTGGTAGTATCGTTCAAGGATACCTTCTTCCGAACCATGCGCTCTTGGGCGACTGTCGGCTTTCCTCTATTTTCTAGTTTAAAAGCTTCTCTATCTCCTTTTTAAAGGTTAATGCCAGCAGTCTGGTTCCATCCTGGTGAAGGTGAAGCCCATCTCTTCGGAAGAACCCCTCCTTTCCCCAGAATGTTCCCCAGTTCCTAACAAATCCAAAACTCTCATCCTTGCGCCATCGTCTCATCCACGCATTGAGACTGGAGCTCAGCCTGCCTTTTGGGTCCTGCACGTGGAACATGAAGCATTTCGGAGAACGCTACCCTGGAAGTTCTGGATTTCAACTTCTTACCTAAAAGCTTAAATTTAGCCTCCAGAACCTCCCTACCACATTTTCCTATGTCATTGGTACCGACATGTACCAAGACAGCAGACTCCTCCCCAGCACTATCTAAGATCTTATCTAGGTGGTGCGTGAGGTCCGCTACCTTTGCACCAGGCAGGCATGTTACCAGGCGATCCTCACATCCACCAGCCACCCAGCTATCTACATGCCTAATGATTGAATCACCAACTATAACAGCTGTTCTAACCCTTCCCTCATGGGTACATGGCCCTGGAGAAACATCCTCAGTGTGAGAAGGTTTTACATCACCTGTAGGACAGGTCCTAGTTACAGGATTACGTCCTGCCACACCAGGGTGATGCTCTCCTGTCACGTGACCTCTGTCCTCCATGGCAACAGGGATACTGCCAGACTGGAGGTGGGACTTCAAGATTATATCCCTGTAGGTCTCGTCCATGTAGTTCTCTGTCTTTCTTATGTCTTCCAGGTCTGCTAGTCTAGCCTCTAGAGAACGGACTTGTTCCCTGAGAGCAAAGAGCTCCTTGCACTTAGTGCATACGTAAGACCTCTCACCAACTGGGAGAAAATCATAGATGTGACACTCAATGCAAAAGACTGGAAAGCCCCCATCTCGCTGCTTTAAAAAGGAGATAGAGCAGCTTTTAAACTAGATAATAGGGGAAAGCCGACAGTCGCCCAAGAGCGCATGGTTCGGAAGAATGTATCCTTGAAGGATACTACAAAAAGCAGAGAGGTTCCAAAAAAGAGTAAAGTAGCCCAAATGCCCTCGAGTATGGAGCAGACAGAACTTAAAGATCCCAAATTACCCATGTCTACCAATAGCCAAATTAATATGAATAAAATACAGTCTCTAAAATGCTTGTATGCAAATGCTAGAAGTCTACAAAACAAGATGGGAGAGTTAGAATATATAGCACTAAACGAGAGGTTAGATATGATTGGAATATCAGAGACATGGTGGAAGGAGGACAACCAGTGGGACACTGTGATACCTGGGTACAAACTATATCGAAATGATAGAGCTGATCAAATTGGTGGAGGGGTTGCGCTCTATGTTAGAGAGGGCATTGAGTCAGAAAGGATTAAAGTTTTGCAAGAAACAAAATTTGCTGTAGAATCTCTATGGATTGAAATTCCATGTAAAAAGGGGAAGGCGATGGCAGTGGGGGTGTACTATCGTCCGCCTGGCCAGAATGAACAAATGGATGATGAAATGCTCAAAGAAATCAAGGAAGCTAGCAAAAGTTACAGTGCAGTAATAATAATGGGTGATTTCAATTACCCCGGCATCGACTGGGTCAGTGTCACAACAGGACATGCTAGGGAGATAAAGTTCCTAGATGAAATAAATGACTGCTTCTTGGAGCAGCTGGTTCATGAACCGACCAGAGGGGAAGCAATATTAGACCTAGTCCTTAGTGGAACACCAGATGTAGTGCAAGAGATAAGGGTGTTGGGGCCACTTGGCAATAGTGATCATAGCATGATCGCCTTTGATTTAATTAGTGGAGGAGGGATAGTAAGGAAATCCACAGTACTACCCTTTAACTTTCGAAAGGGAGACTATGATAGAATGAGGAAAACAGTTAAGAAAAAACTAAAAGGAGCAGTTGCAAAGGTTAAAGACGTACATCAAGCTTGGGTGTTGTTGAAAAATACTATCTTGGAAGCCCAGACCAGCTGTATTCCACGCTTTAAGAAAAGTGGAAGGAAGTCCAAAAAATTGCCAGTATGGTTTAAAGCTGAGGTCAGAGAGGCTGTTGTTGCCAAAAAAGCATCTTTCAAGAAATGGAAAAAAGAGCCAAATGATGAAACCTGGAAACAGCACAAGCACTGGCAAGTCAAATGCAAGGCATTGATAAGGCAGGCAAAGAGAGAATTTGAGAAGAAGCTTGCTGCGGAAGCAAAAACGCGAAATAAAGACCTTTTCAAGTACATTCGTAGCAAAAAACCCGTGAGAGAGTCAGTTGGTCCATTAGATGATAAAGGGGTTAAAGGAGCACTAAGAGGCGACAAGGCGATAGCGGAGAGACTGAATGAATTCTTTGCTTCGGTCTTTACTGAGGAAGATGTAGGGATGTTACCCACGACTGAAGTGGTATTTAAAGGTGTGGAAGAATTGAAGGAAATATCGATACATCGGGAAGATGTCCTACAACTATTAGATAAACTGAAGAGTAGCAAATCACCTGGGCCGGATGGTATACATCCAAGGGTGTTGAAAGAACTGAAATTTGAGATTGCAGACCTGCTATCAGTAATCTGTGAACTATCATTAAAATCATCTCTAATACCTGAGGATTGGAGGATCGCCAATGTAACACCAATTTTTAAAAAGGGTTCGAGGGGTGATCCGGGAAACTACAGACCGGTGAGCCTGACATCAGTACCGGGAAAAATGGTAGAAACCATCATAAAGAATAAAATTACTCAGCATGTAGATAGTCATGACCTAATGGGAGACAGCCAACATGGCTTTAGACAAGGAAGATCTTGTCTTACTAATCTGTTATGTTTTTTTGAAGGAGTGAATAAACAGGTGGACAAAGGTGAGTCGGTTGATATTGTGTATCTGGACTTTCAGAAAGCCTTTGACAAGGTCCCTCATGAGAGACTTTTGGCAAAACTAAAGAGTCATGGGATAGGAGGCAGTGTACTACTGTGGATCAGGAACTGGTTAAAAGATAGAAAGCAGAGGGTAGGGCTAAATGGCCAATTTTCCCAATGGAGAAAGGTGAATAGTGGTGTACCCCAGGGATCTGTGCTGGGTCCGCTGCTTTTTGACATATTCATAAATGACCTGGAAAGTGGAATAACGAGTGAGGTTATCAAATTTGCTGATGACACAAAACTATTTAAAGTTGTTAAAACCCAGGAGGATTGTGGAAAATTGCAAGAGGATCTTGATAAATTGGAAGACTGGGCATCAAAATGGCAGATGAAATTTAATGTGGAGAAGTGCAAGGTTATGCACCTAGGGAAGAACAACCCAAACTATGGTTACACGATGCAAGGTTCCACATTAGGAACCACCACCCAAGAAAAAGATTTAGGCGTCCTTGTGGATACCATGTTAAAACCCTCGGCCCAGTGTGCAGCGGCGGCCAAGAGAGCAAATAGAATGCTAGGTATGATAAGGAAAGGAATGGAAAATAAAACAAAAGATATTATAATGCCTCTATATCGTTCCATGGTGAGACCGCACCTTGAATATTGTGTGCAATTCTGGTCGCCATATCTTAAAAAGGATATAGCAATTTTAGAAAAGGTTCAGAGAAGAGCCACCAAAATGGTAAAGGGGATGGAAGGCTACTCCTATGAAGAAAGGCTAAAAAGGTTGGGGCTCTTTAACCTGGAAAAGAGACGGCTGAGGGGAGATATGATAGAAGTCTATAAATTAATGAACGGAGTGGAACGGGTAAACGTAGATCGATTGTTTACCTTATCAGAATATAGAAAGACTAGGGGACATGCAATGAAGCTACAGGGTAAACTATTTAAGACTAATAAAAGAAAATATTTTTTCACTCAACGTGTAATCAAACTCTGGAATTTGTTACCGGAGGATGTAGTAAAGGCTGTTAGTGTAGCTGGGTTTAAAAAAGGTTTGGACAAGTTCCTGGAGGAAAGGTCCATAAACCATTATTAAGAAGGGACCCAGGATATCAATGCTTGAACCAATACAAGCATTGTGGAACCTGTGTCCCTTGGGGAAACTGCTAGGTACGTATGACCTAGATTGGCCACTGTTGGAAACAGAATACTGGGCTTGATGGACCTTGGTCTGACCCAGTATGGCATATCTTATGTTCTTATTATGTTCTTATGCTGGACTGTTGTCTGCAACTTAGTTTAAAGCTTGTGTTTAGGTCTTTAAATTCTGTACTTATTAAGGGTTGGTGTAGATGCTTATACTAATAAAAGTGTATCTAAAACCTCTAATATACCTTGTTCACCTGAAGCTTAATTTAATCTCAGGTCCTCAATGTATGACTGATTTGGATAAAGAGCTGCACCTGAGAGCAGCCCCTTTCCTCTAAGACGTGTAAGTACCTATAAAGCTACAAGTACCCCAGGGGCGGTTGGGTGTTGGGGAGGGAGGGAGGGAAATAAGACCTATTAAAAGAGGGCTGTTACAAGGTACCCTTTCCTGTACCCTCAGCAGGAGGGAGGGGGTTAGTCCCTCAGGTAGGCTAGAACAGGAAAAAAGTTTAAAACGCAGCACATTCTGGGGACAGAGCAGGGAGAGATATTTAATTTAAAGTAACAGTTAACCTGGCTAACCACACAAAGGCCAGTTAGTTGAAAGAGGCAGGCTAAGTTATACAGCTGAGAAAGCTGAAGTGCAAAACTAAAGGGAACAGGGAGGTGAAGTAGCACACCAATAAAGACAACAAAGAAATAAATAAATAGACAGCTAGAACTCACAGCAAAGTTGTCACAGAAGTTAAATATCCACCTCTCTAGCAGAGCACTGTGAAGGCACTGCTCTACCCAGAGCAGAGAGAGGCAAACAGAACAGACTATGCACACGTGGGAGGAGGAGATAGGAAGAAGGGCTGCACAATACCTCAGCAGGTGAGGAGGGGGGTAGTCCCTTAGGTAGGCTAGAGCAGGAAAAAAAGTTTAAAACGCAGCACGTTCTGGGGACAGAGCAGGGAGAGATATTTAATTTAAAGTAACAGTTAACCTGGCTACCACACAAAGGCCAGTTAGTTGAGAGAGGCAGGGTAAGTTATACAGCTGATAAAGCTGAAGTGCAAAACTAAAGGGAACAGGGAGGTGGAGTAGCACACCAATAAAGACAACAAATAAATAAATAAATAGACAGCAAAAACTCACAGCAAAGTCGTCACAGGAGTTAAATATCCACCTCTCTAGCAGAGCACTGTGAGGGCACTGCTCTTCCCAGAGCAGAGAGAGGCAAACATACCTCTAAGTCTAGGGTTGGTGTATGTGATCGCACCTAGATTTGGCTCATAGATCCCACCACTTTCACCCTCATTTTATAAAGTAAAATATGTGCATCCTTCACTTTATAGTACAGGTATGAAATAACGCTTTGCAGTGCATAGTAACCTAGACATGCCTTGTAAAATTACTCTCTCTGGGGAGGATTCTTTAAGGGGCATGTGGAAAGTTCTGCACCAGTAAAGTGCATAAGTCTCTAGTTTAAAGGAATGAGCACGTGAAGAAGCACACACGCATACGCTTTGGTTACTGTTATTCTGTGTGCATGCATGTAAATCCCATTGTGCCTATATTTAGATGGGGTATGCATTGTGGCAGAGCTTGGGTGGAGTCTAGGCGGGACCTACATTTATGCACGTAAGTTACAGAATACTATAGAATAGGTGTATTTCTGCCCAATCTAAGCACATGCTTTTACACCTGTTCTGGAGCAAGCGTACTTGCCATGACTAGGTTAAGGAGATTCCGTACGCCCCTGGTTTATAAAGTAAAGTTTGTGCGAGCTTCACTTTATAAAACAGGTCTCAAATACACATGTGGTAACACATGTTAACTTGGGAGTTTAAAAAATTACCCACTTCATGTTCAAACAAATCAATAGCTATACTACACATAAGCAGGAAAGTGGAAATGATAACAAATATTAAACTTTAAATAAAAATAGCTATAGCAGAGAAATATAAAAACATGAGTCAATTTTCAGCGGCAGTGCCAATTGCATTTTCAAATTCCAGCCGGGCCATCTAAGACGTATTTATATTGAGTGCCCCTGTTTGGACAGGTTGTGGCAGTGGTCCATATAATTCATTCTCCATTGCCAGCTAACCACATTACAGTGCTATGAAACCACTAGACGTATAAAGGCCGATTCTATACTGTGCACGTCCGGGCCATCCAGATGTCCAGAAGATGAACGGAGCCAAGTTACACCCAATTTTGCAACCACAGGAGCTAAACATTTCCGCGGTTGTGGAATCAGCGCATTTGGATGGCTTGGCATACACAGCATTCAACCCCTATAGATTTCCTGGGGGCTGCCCATCCATTCTGCACAGTGCTCCAGAAGGCATGCCAGTGCCATATTTCCCTATCACCATGGCAACCACATGTCCCGCTGGAGGCACAGAATTGCCGGACACCAATCTGCCCCAACACCCTACTGCCCGACCCCTACTGGGGGCCCCCATGGCCAGGATCTGGAGGCTGACACTCACCCGCAGTAGCACAATGTGGTTGTGGGGGGTTACAGCACACGTTCCCCTCACTGCCCAGCACTTATTCCACCATCAGGGTGGAATAAGGTGGCCGTCCATCCTGGTGCCATGGGACGTACAGAATGGCCTTTGTACGTCCTGGTGCATAGCTCTGCCATCACTCCACCTCCGTTCTGCCCGCTCTCACCCCCCCCCCCCCATCCAGCACTTCCCACACAAACACTCTGTATGTGTGGGAAGCACAAAGGAATGAATACTGATCCAGGGCCAAATCAGAATCGACCCCATAGCTCAGTAGTTCAATTTAAGATTGCTTTTTGGCAGGTCTAAATGAAAACACTCTCACTTGGTTTGCAGCTTGTCGTGCTGTGAGGGCTTGCATGCATCAGTGATGCTGAGAGCTAAACTATCGTAGTTTAACTACTGGCAGGGTCTCCCAAGATGGACAGGTCTCAGCTGAGGTGCCAGACCAAGACAAACCACACTTCTGGGCAGCAGCAGAATGGGATAGTGTAGACGGCAGAGGATCACACTTTTGTGACAACGGCAACAACACCAAACTTAAACTGCGTGGAAGAAAGGCCCGGCAATCTACTTCTGTATCTTGCCATGAAAACCCAATGGATAGTTACAACAAAACAAATTGTGCTATGGTGCTGGAAGATGAGACCCTCAGATTGGAAGGCACTCAACTAGCTACTGGGGAAGAGCTGAAGACTTTTCAGAGTAAAGCCAACATTTATGATGTGGTTGGATCAAAGCCCTCGGGAAGTCTGACTGCTGATGTAGATGCGCATGAAATGAGAATCAGAAGCTGTAAAGATGTCTTACACATTGGAACATGGAACGTACGAAGCATGAACCAAGGGAAGTTGTAGGTGGTCAAGAATGAAATGGAACATGTACAACTTGATCTGTTGGGTGTCAGCGAACTGAAATGGACTGGCATCGGGCACTTTGCATCAGATGATCACATGGTCTACTATGCTGGAAATGAAAGACAAAGAAGAAATGGTGTTGCATTTATAATAAAGAAGAAACTTGCAAGAACTGTAATGAAATACAATGCAGTTAGCAAACGCTTAATCTCTATTCGTCTACAAGGATTGCCTATCAACACAACTATAATTCAAGTATATGCCCCAACAACAGCTGCAGAAGAGAATGAAATTGAAGAGTTCTATGAACAAGTACAAGCTGAACTTGACAGAACATGCAAACAGGATATCCTGATAGTCATGGGTGACTGGAACGCAAAAGTTGGCAACAAAGAAGAAGGCTAAGTAGTTGGAAAATATGGACTTGGCAACAGAAATGAAGCTGGAGAAAGACTGATAGAATTCTGCAAGACCAATGATCTATTCATCTCAAACACCTTCTTCCAGCAACACAAGCGACTGTACACATGGACTTCACCCAATCGATTGTATAAAAATCAAATTGACTACATCTGTGGAAGTCAATGATGGAAAACATCTGTAACATCAACAAAGACAAAACCTGGAGCTGACTGTGGTACAGATCATCAACTACTAGTATGCAAACTCAAGCTAAAGTTGAAAAAGAGCAAACCACTCATGAATGCAGCAAAATATGACCTTGAGAATATACTACTGGAATTTAAAGACTGCCTGCAAAATCGATTTGCTGCTTTAGATACAAATGACAGAGCTCCGGAAGAGTTATGGAATGACATCAAGAAGGTTGTGTTGGAAGAAAGCGAGAAGTCACTACAAAAAGTGAAAAAGCAAAAATGGCCAAAATGGATGACGGAAGAAACTCTGAAAATTGCCCAGAAATGCAGAGAAGCTAAAGTCAGAGGAGAAAGAAAGACAATCGCAGAACTCAAAAGAGATTTCCAACGTGCAGCAAGACAGGACAAGGAAAAGTACTACAATGACACTTGCAAGGAAATAGAAGCAGAAACTATTAGAGGAAGAACAAGATCGGCTTTCCTAAAGCTACGAGAGTTAAAGAAAAAGTTCCAGCCTCGAATTGGAATGTTACAAGATGCTCAAGGTTCCATGTTGAATGATGCTGAGAAGATCAAGAAAAGGTGGAAGGAATATACAGAGTTTTTATATGATAAAGATCAAGTGGACCAACAGCCGTTTCAACCTGTACTTTATGATCAGGAACCATTGGTGATGAAAGAAGAAGTTGAAGCAGCATTGAAAGCCTTATCAAAGAACAAAGCACCAGGCATTGATAGCATTCCCATAGAAGTATTACAGCAATCTGATGCAGCTGTTACCATACTTACAAGGCTCTGCCAAGAAATATGGATGGCAACATCATGGCCAACTGACTGGAAAAGATCTATGTTTATAGCAATACTAAAGAAAGGTGATCCAACTGACTGTGGAAATTATCGCACAATCGCTCTGATCCCACATGCCAGCAAGATTCTACTGAAGATTATTTAAAAGAGACTACAACCATACCTGCAACAAGAACTACCTGAAGTGCAAACAGAGTTCAGGAAAGGGCAAGGAACGAGAGACATCATTGCGGATGTGAGATGGATCCTTGAAAAGATTAAAGAATACCAAAAGGATATCTATTTGTGTTTTATCGACTATAGAAGGCTTTTGACTGTGTAAACCATGAGAAACTCTGGGCCACATTAAGAAGCATGGGTATACCAGAACATCTGATCGTTCTCTTGCGCAATCTGTACATTGATCAAGAAGCAACAGTTCGAACGGAACAAGGAGAAACAGAATGGTTTAAAATAAGCAAAGGTGTAAGACAAGGCTGCATACTTTCCCCTACCTGTTTAATTTATATGCAGAACAAATCATCAGAGAAGCAGGTTGGTATGAAGACCACAGAGGTGTGAAGATTGGTGGAAGACTCATCAACAACCTTCGCTATGCTGATGATACTATATTACTGGCTGAAAGTGAAGATGATCTGAAACATTTGCTTCTCACAATCAAAGAACATAGTCTCAAAATGGGC
The DNA here is from genome assembly GCA_033557465.1 of Ichthyophis bannanicus. Lineage (NCBI taxonomy): Eukaryota > Metazoa > Chordata > Amphibia > Gymnophiona > Ichthyophiidae > Ichthyophis > Ichthyophis bannanicus. Next base: position 21,945,033 of record CM066051.1, on the reverse strand, counting down.
CTGCACCTTAATGTAAAGAAGACAAAGATCATGACAACTGGCATAATCAACAGGTTCATCGTTGAAGGAGAAGAAATTGAAATTGTGAACAACTTTAACCTACTTGGATCAACTATCAATAAAGAAGCAACAAGCAGTCAAGAAATCAGACGACGCTTTGCTCTTGGCAGAATGGCTATGAAAGACCTAGATAAGATTCTCAAGAGCAGAGATGTCTCTCTCCATACAAAGATTCAACTTGTTCAAGCCATGGTATTTTCAATAACATCATATGGATCTGAAAGCTGGACAGTGAAAAAGACAGACAGGAAGAAAATTGATGCCTTTGAATTATGGTGCTGGTGGCGAATACTGTGTATACCATGGGCTGCCCGAAAACAAACCAGTCGGTACTAGATGAGATCTAACCTAAGCTTTCTTTAGAAGCTCAGATGACAAGACTTCGACTTTCATACTTTGGACACATCATGCGAAGAGAGAAATCATTAGAGAAAGACATCATGCTTGGCAAGATAGAAGGTCAATGCAAAAGAGGAAGGCCAGCAATGAGATGGATCGATACAATAACAGCAGCTACGGGTACCAGTCTCTCAACAATGAGCCGCCTGACTGAAGACCGAACACAATTTAGGATAGCTATCCAGAGGGTCGCCATGAGTCGACTCCGACTCGACGGCACTTAACAACAACAACAAATGAAAACAATGAGCTATAATTATACAAGAAGTCAGCATCGGGTGGTCCGAGGGGGCGAAAGCAAACAGCCCCGCAGTGCCAAAGTTTTAAGGTAAGCATTATGGAGCTGTTTGCAGTTATTGCAAAGGGGTGGCAGCGGTGGCAATGGACTGCCCCTGGACTACTGATTCTCTAGGCAGCCACCTAGTTTGCCTAATGGTCACGCCGGTCTGTGTGTCATGTGTTTCACTCCTTCAGGAACCCAAGGTGATGGGGACAATCACAGCAGCAGGTAAATTTATTTTCCAGCTGTAGTGGAGATTTCCTTTTTTTGTACATTTTTAAAGCAAGGTTAATTTCTTTTTGTTTTTTTAGTGGGACTTTCCTTGAGCACAGTAGGTGGTTGAACTCCAGTATCCTCCTCAGCTTTGGGAACTGCTAACACCTAATCATGAGTTAGTGGGCCTGATTACCTGAGAGCAGCTGAGGGCCTGCATTAAAGGCTCCAGTGCCCTGCCCTGTTCAGGCTTTCCTACAGGAGCTCGCCAGATCAACCAACAGTAAGTATTTAAGGGTTTGTTTTATTATATTAAATTGTTAGCTCTCTGACTGGGAGCTCTTAAAAGGGTTTTTTGTACATTTTTAAAGCAAGGTTACTTTCTTTTTGGTGCTTTAATGGGACTTTCCTTGAGCACAGTAGGTGGTTGAACTCCAGTAACCTCCTCAGCTTTGGGAACTGCTAACACCTAATCAGGTGTTATTTTCCTCCCTACCCACCCCGACTCCCACCCACCCCTAGTGAGTAGTCTTGCTTTATAGGGCACCTCCCCATTTGACAAACACAGAGAATTGGACTAGCACATTTTGAATATAATTAAGGAGATTTAACTGCTTTTTATCTGAAAGGACAGCTGGGAAACCGGCTGGTGCTTGGTAGATCTCTCTCTTTTGCTTTAACAGATATCTAAGCTCCACGAAGAGAAAAATGGCTGGGAAAAATCGTATCGCTAAAGCTGTTGCCACCATTACAGCTTCTGCCTCGGTCCAGACAGAGGTCCTAATGCCAGTTGAAGGACTGGTTCCATTTATTTTATTTATTTATTTATTTACATTCTCTTATATACCGTGCTATTCTGCATCAGTGCGGTTTACATTGAACAAACTGAAATTACATTGAACAGGGCATTATAACTTGGAGATAACTATTTTACAGGGAACATGGGCTACATAAGAACATAAGAACATAAGATATGCCATACTGGGTCAGACCAAGGTCAATCAAGCCCAGTATTCTGTTTCCAACAGTGGCCAATCTAGGTCATACGTACCTAGCAGTTACCCCAAGGGACACAGGTTCCACAATGCTTGTATTGGTTCAAGCATTGATATCCTGGGTCCCTTCTTAATAATGGTTTATGGACCTTTCCTCCAGGAACTTGTCCAAACCTTTTTTAAACCCAGCTACACTAACACCCTTTACTACATCCTCCGGTAACAAATTCCAGAGTTTGATTACACGTTGAGTGAAAAAATATTTTCTTTTATTAGTCTTAAATAGTTTACCCTGTAGCTTCATTGCATGTCCCCTAGTCTTTCTATATTCTGATAAGGTAAACAATCGATCTACGTTTACCCGTTCCACTCCGTTCATTAATTTATAGACTTCTATCATATCTCCCCTCAGCCGTCTCTTTTCCAGGTTAAAGAGCCCCAACCTTTTTAGCCTTTCTTCATAGGAGTAGCCTTCCATCCCCTTTACCATTTTGGTGGCTCTTCTCTGAACCTTTTCTAAAATTGCTATATCCTTTTTAAGATATGGCGACCAGAATTGCACACAATATTCAAGGTGCGGTCTCCCCATGGAACGATATAGAGGCATTATAATATCTTTTGTTTTATTTTCCATTCCTTTCCTTATCATACCTAGCATTCTATTTGCTCTCTTGGCCGCCGCTGCACACTGGGCCGAGGGTTTTAACATGGTATCCACAAGGACGCCTAAATCTTTTTCTTGGGTGGTGGTTCCTAATGTGGAACCTTGCATCGTGTAACCATAGTTTGGGTTGTTCTTCCCTAGGTGCATAACCTTGCACTTCTCCACATTAAATTTCATCTGCCATTTTGATGCCCAGTCTTCCAATTTATCAAGATCCTCTTGCAATTTTCCACAATCCTCCTGGGTTTTAACAACTTTAAATAGTTTTGTGTCATCAGCAAATTTGATAACCTCACTCGTTATTCCACTTTCCAGGTCATTTATGAATATGTCAAAAAGCAGCGGACCCAGCACAGATCCCTGGGGTACACCACTATTCACCTTTCTCCATTGGGAAAATTGGCCATTTAGCCCTACCCTCTGCTTTCTATCTTTTAACCAGTTCCTGATCCACAGTAGTACACTGCCTCCTATCCCATGACTCTTTAGTTTTGCCAAAAGTCTCTCATGAGGGACCTTGTCAAAGGCTTTCTGAAAGTCCAGATACACAATATCAACCGACTCACCTTTGTCCACCTGTTTATTCACTCCTTCAAAAAAACATAACAGATTAGTAAGACAAGATCTTCCTTGTCTAAAGCCATGTTGGCTGTCTCCCATTAGGTCATGACTATCTACATGCTGAGTAATTTTATTCTTTATGATGGTTTCTACCATTTTTCCCGGTACTGATGTCAGGCTCACCGGTCTGTAGTTTCCCGGATCACCCCTCGAACCCTTTTTAAAAATTGGTGTTACATTGGCGATCCTCCAATCCTCAGGTATTAGAGATGATTTTAATGATAGTTCACAGATTACTGATAGCAGGTCTGCAATCTCAAATTTCAGTTCTTTCAACACCCTTGGATGTATACCATCCGGCCCAGGTGATTTGCTACTCTTCAGTTTATCTAATAGTTGTAGGACATCTTCCCGATGTATCGATATTTCCTTCAATTCTTCCACACCTTTAAATACCACTTCAGTCGTGGGTAACATCCCTACATCTTCCTCAGTAAAGACCGAAGCAAAGAATTCATTCAGTCTCTCCGCTATCGCCTTGTCGCCTCTTAGTGCTCCTTTAACCCCTTTATCATCTAATGGACCAACTGACTCTCTCACGGGTTTTTTGCTACGAATGTACTTGAAAAGGTCTTTATTTCGCGTTTTTGCTTCCGCAGCAAGCTTCTTCTCAAATTCTTGCATTTGACTTGCCAGTGCTTGTGCTGTTTCCAGGTTTCATCATTTGGCTCTTTTTTCCATTTCTTGAAAGATGCTTTTTTGGCAACAACAGCCTCTCTGACCTCAGCTTTAAACCATGCTGGCAATTTTTTGGACTTCCTTCCACTTTTCTTAAAGCGTGGAATACAGCTGGTCTGGGCTTCCAAGATAGTATTTTTCAACAACACCCAAGCTTGATGTACGTCTTTAACCTTTGCAACTGCTCCTTTTAGTTTTTTCTTAACTGTTTTCCTCATTCTATCATAGTCTCCCTTTCGAAAGTTAAAGGGTAGTACTGTGGATTTCCTTACTATCCCTCCTCCACTAATTAAATCAAAGGCGATCATGCTATGATCACTATTGCCAAGTGGCCCCAACACCCTTATCTCTTGCACTACATCTGGTGTTCCACTAAGGACTAGGTCTAATATTGCTTCCCCGCTATGGAGGGTTAAGTGGCTTGCAGGGTGCCTACATGCTGAAGCTCTGAGGAAACAAGTGGAGGAACTCAGAGAGGAGGTGGCGAGGCTGAGGAGCATTCAAGACAGTGAGAAGTACATTGATGAGATGCTTCTTGCAGCAACCAAGCTATCCAGCAGAGAAGATGGGTGCCAACAGAATGTCGATGGTTGGACACAAGTCACCAGGGCCTGCAAAATTACCAATCCAACTTCTCCAGCCTTTGAATTGAAGAACCATTATGCAGCCCTGGAAGTGGAGGAGATGAAAGCATCCCTGGAAAGGGAATAATCAGAGCTCAAGTACCCCAAAGTTGCAGAATCAGTGACCACAAGGAAACGAAGGGTAGTGGTGGTTGGAGACTCTCTTCTGAGGGGTACTGAGGCGTCCATCTGCCGTCCAGACTTGATGTCCAGAGAGGTATGCTGTCTGCCTGGTGCCAAAATCCAAGATGTTACGGAGAGTTTGCCGAGACTCATCAAGCCCACTGACTATTACCCAATGTTGCTAATCCATGTTGGAACAAATGATACTTTTGATACCTCGGAACGTATCAAAAGTGACTTCATGGCTCTGGGACAGAGGGTGAAGCAGTTAGGTGCACAGGTGGTGTTCTCTTCAATCCTCCCTGTTGAGGGTAAAGGCCAAGGCAGAGAGGCTCACATCCTGGAGATGAATGCATGGCTGCGTGGATGGTGTCATCGAGAGCGTTTTGGTTTCCTAGACCATGGGATGCTGTTCCAAGGGTTGCAGAGCAGAGATGGCATCCATCTGTCCAAGAAAGGTCAATGCGTCTTCAGTAGTAGACTGGCTAATCTACTGAAGAGAGCTTTAAACTAGATTCGTTGGGGATAGGTGAAGAAAGCCCCCAGGTAAGTGAAAGCCCCCAGGTAGGTGATACATTAAATAACTTTATGGAAATGGGTAACAGGGGAAACATATGGAAAGCAGTGTGTATGAATGCCCATAGCATGGGAAATAAGATCCCTGATGTTGAAGCTTCGGTGGGAGTGGCTGACTTGGATTTAGTGGCAGTTACAGAAACATGGTTCACAGAAAACCATGATTGGGATGTAACTATACCTGGTTATACTTTATTCAGAAAGGACAGGGTAGGAAGTAGGGGAGGAGGAGTGGCACTATATGTAAAAACTACTATTAAAGCTTTGGAATTACAGAGCTTAAAAGGGAGAGGGGAGGCATTGTGGGTTAAACTAGAAAGAGGGAAAGAGAAATCTATTTACATTGGTGTGATATACAGACCCCCCTCACAAGAGGAAGAGGTGGACAGAGAGTTAATTGAAGACATGCGCAGCATTGCTAGGAAAGGGGAAGTGCTACTGATAGGAGATTTCAATATGCCAGTTGTTGATTGGCACATTCCTGCTGCAGTATCATCTAGAAGTAAGGAGATCCTGGATTCTCTTCAGGGAGAACTATTCAGGCAATTGGTAACAGACCCCACACCTGAAGGGGCCATACTGGACTTGGTGCTTACCAATGGTGAAAGTGTTTCTGATGTTGTAGTGGGAGATCATTTTGCATCCAGTGATCACCAGATGGTGTGGTTCAGTATTAGGACTGGGGCTGTTAGAATCCATTCAAAGGCGAGGATCTTAGACTTTAGGAAGACTAACTTTGCGAAGATGGGCCAATACCTCAGAGAGTCATTAGTTGGATGGGAACAGCTGAGGGATGTAGAAAAACAGTGGGAAAAACTGAAAGGGTATATTTTAAGGGCAACCAACCTTTTTGTTAAAATGATAAATAAAGGTAAAAGGAAAAGGAGACCGCTATGGTTTTCGAAAGAAGTAGCTGAAAAAGTGAAGAAAAAGAGGGAGGCCTTCATGAAATACAAGAGATCACAGAGAGAGGAAGACAGGCATCTGTATTTGGAAAAACTTAGAGAAGCTAGCAAAGTAGTCAAGAAGGCAAAGATTCAAAAGGAGGAGGAGATAGCCAGTGCAATAAAATGGGGGATAAGACATTTTTCAGATATATTAGTGAGAAGAGGAAGGGCAAGGGTGGTATTGTCAGACTCAAGGGTGCAGGGGAGGAATATGTAGAAGCTGATAAGGATAAAGCGGAATTGCTTAACAAATATTTTTGTTCTGTGTTCACAGATGAAGAACCAGGACCAGGACCTCAGAAAACACCCACAAATACATTTCCATAGACATATCAGCTGCCTTTGATACAGTACATCACCCCACACTACTAAACAGACTCACGACAATAGGCATTAGAGGCACCCCTCTGAAATGGTTCTCCTCCTACATAACCGACAGAATGCAGCAAGCCCACTTCTATAACGAAATGGCCTCACCATTCCCGCAAACCCAAGGCATACCGCAAGGCTCGGCCCTGTCTCCCTCCTTTTCAACCTTTATCTTCGACCAGCTTGTAAAATATTCCAGGATCACATGATCAGTTATCACATCTATGCTGATGACCTAATGCTATATACTCAACTTGATGCCGACAACCCGAATCTCAGCCAACTGGAGAAATGCCTCAGTGAGCTCCAAACCTGGTTGCAACAAAATAATATGTCCATAAATCACAAAAAAACGGAAGTGATGTGCATGTCCAGAAAAACTGACTTCAACCCGCCACCAACAGTCACCTTGAACAATAATGTCTACGCCACAAAGAACGAAATAAGATACCTAGGCGTGACACTGGATTGCCACCTGAAGTTGGAAAAACATCTCCGAATTACCAATCGAGCCATTTTCCACAAGCTAAAAATCGTGCAACCACTACGTAGTATCATAGATCACTCTGACTTCAGGATCGTAGCACAAGCCCTCATCATTCCTCATCTGGACTATTGCAACGCCATACTACAGGGTCTGCCTAAAAAAACCCTCAATATCCTGCAAATGGCGCAAAATGTGACAGCTAGAATCATCATTGGGACCGGCCTGAAGGCTCATATTACACCAATACTAATAGACCTACATTGGCTCCCAATCACTGCACGCATACAATATAAAATCATTATCACCGCATTCAAGCTCATTCATAATATAGCACCCTCTTACCTCAGCACCCTTATCACCTTACAGCCAAATAACAGAAGCAGAAGATCTCCAAACCTCAATACCCTCCTGGTCCCTGGGAGCCTGAGATATGTCAAAACAAATACCAGCAACCGAGCATTTTCATTTATAGCGCCTCTGCTATGGAACAAACTACCATGCGAACTGAGAGCAAACAGTGACTTGTTGGACTTCAGAAAAAAGCTTAAGACTCATCTTTTCCAGATGCATTTCCATCCTGCCTAATCACCATGTACTCACACTGGGTCATAACAGGCACAAAGAAAGAACTCCGTGTTCTGGCCAATAATATACCCTAGCGTCATGTAAATATGTATATACATGTGAAATTACTAGCCTGCAATCAAGTGTGAATCATATAATTCGAGTGATATGACCTGTACTTTTTCCACTAAATCATGATGTATGTTTTAATTCCTGGCCTGTACAGCCGCATTTTTATGTATAGCAAACCGCTGCTGATCGCTGGAAGTAGCGGGATACAAGTGTACACTAAATAAAATAAATAAATAAATAGGAACAGAAGCAAAGGACATCTTGAACAATTTTCAAAAGACTGTGTTCATGAGAAACTATCTCAACTTAAAGTAGACAAAGCGATGGGAGCCGGATGGGATACACCCGAGAATACTGAGGGAACTTGGGGATGTTCTAGCAGCTCCACTGACTGACCTTTTCAATGCCTCGTTGGAGTCGGGAGTGGTGACAAAGGACTGGAGAGAGGCTCATGTGGTGCCTTTACACAAAAGCGGAAGTAAGGATGTGGTTGAAAACTACAGGCCGATTAGTTTAACTTCGGTGGTGAGTAAATTATTGGAAACGCTGCTGAAAGAGAAAATAGTGAGGTTTCTGGAGTCCAGCGGATTACAGGATCCGAGGCAGCATGGATTCACCAGAGGCAGGTCTTGTCGGACAAATCTGATTGATTTCTTTGACTGGGTGACCAGGGAGTTGGACCGAGGGAGAGCCCTAGATGTAGTGTATTTAGATTTCAGTAAAGCCTTTGACACTGTTCCTCACAGGCGACTTATAAACAAACTGAGCACCCTAGGGATGGACCCTAAAGTTATTGCTTGGGTTAGAAATTGGTTGGGTGGGAGGCGACAAAGAGTACAAGTAAATGGAGCTCACCCTGAGGAGAAGGATGTTATCAGTGGTGTGCCCCAGGGATCTGTCCTTGGTCTGATTCTTTTTAACATCTTTGTTAGTGATATAGCGGAAGGGCTTTCAGGTAAGATTTGCCTCTTTGCGGATGATACCAAAATCTGCAATAGAGTAGACACCCAGGAAGGGGTAGATAATATGAGGAGGGATCTAGCTAAGCTTGAAGAATGGTCTAGAATTTGGCAGCTGGGAATTAACCTTGGGCCGGAAGGACTGGGGTTTCTAGTCCCACAGGTGCTCCTTGTGGTCTTGGGCAAGCCACTTAACCCTCCATAGCCCATGTTCCCTGTAAAATAGTTATCTCCAAGTTATAATGCCCTGTTCAATGTAATTTCAGTTTGTTCAATGTAAACCGCACTGATGCAGAATAGCGCGGTATATAAGAGAATGTAAATAAATAAAATAAATAAACGTTAAAAAATGTAAGGTCATGCATTTGGGCTGCAGCAATCCAAGGGAGCAAAATAGTATAGGGGGTGAAGTACCTTTGTCCACTAAAGAAGAGCGGGACCTAAGCGTGGTTGTGTCTGATGATCTTAAAGTAGCTAAACAGGTAGAAAAGGCGACGGCAAAAGCTAGAAGGATGCTTGGATGCATACGGAGAGGAATGGCTAGCAGAAAAAAGGAGGTGATAATGCCTCTGTATAAGTCTTTGGTGCGACCTCATTTGGAGTATAGTGTGCAATTCTGGAGACCGCACCTTCAAAAGGATGTGAACAGGATGGAGTCGGTGCAGAGGGTGGCTACTAAAATGATTAGTTGTCTTCATTATAAAGCATATGAGGACAGACTGAAGGATCTTAATATGTACACCTTAGAGGAAAGGCGGGATAGAGGTGATATGATTGAGATGTTTGAATATCTCCATGGCATAAATGTTCAGGGAGAGAGCCTCTTTCAATTGAAAGCAAGTTCTGCTACGAGGGGACATGGGATGAGGGTGAAGGGGATAGATTCAGGAGTGATATGCGGAAATAGTTCTTTACGGAAAGAGTAGTGGATCCATGGAATAGTCTCCCAGTGGAGGTGGTAGAGATGAGGACAGTAACTGAATTCAAAAAAGCATGGTACAAACACAGAGGATCTCTAAAGGGAAAAAGGGGACTGTTGTAGTTGTTATGGAAGGACAGACTAGATAGGCCATGTGGTCTTTTTTTGTCATCATATTTCTATGTTTCTATGTTTCTTAGAGGAAAAGAGTTTTTGCCCATCATATGATATATTGGAAGAGAAGAGGTGCTCCTCTAGGCAGGTGAAGCATCTGAAGACGTGCATGTCGACATCAAAATAACTGTCACATCTCTCTAACCATTCCACAAATGATGTTCAGATGCGTCTCCAGTACAGGGACGTCCAAGCAGGCATGGGGTGTGGTGGAGGCCTGTCTGGAGAGCAGCAATGTACTTACACATCCCTATTCAATCTCAAAAATGCCTGCAGTCACGTCAATGTTTATACCTGCTGCAGGTACGAATAAGCCTCAGGAAAGTGCTTCTTTTCACCTTAAAACATCCAGAGAGCATAGACAAGAAGGTGAATTAAGTGACTCGCCTTAGATCGCAAAGGCCCTCACTGGAATTTGAACTCTGACCACTCTGCTTTTAAGCCACTACTCTAACTATTACGCTCTTAGACATCTTAGTTCATATCAGGCATGTACATAGTTGCTTTGTACATAGTTCTCATGTTCTCTGTTTTCACTGTTCATGAAACCTGTTTAATGTATACCCAGTTTATTGTCCTGTTCATTGTAAGCACAGATCAATTTTTGAGACGTGTAGTTTTATGTTCATTGTAAACCGCACTGATGTCAAATAGCGCGGTATAAAAGAAACTGTAAATAAATAAAAAAAATAATAAATAAATAAAATGTCCATGTTTATGAAATCGTGCCTGAACTTGCACGTGCCTGGTTTTTTTCCGAACTTTCTGGCTTTGACGTCTCAGCTTGCACTTGGACATCCCATTGCGAAATGTGCCTCATACTTAAACCAACTAGAGTTAGGCTGGCCTTTTTTGTACCCAATTTTAGCTGGGTAACGTTAACTCACCAGTGGCTGAAAATCACCAATGCCTGGTTTACTCAAGAGTGGCCCCAGAAATGCCCCCGGAACCCCCCAATGTTCCGTGGTTAGCATCGGGGCATGCGGCAGCTTTAGAAGGGGAAATTCAGCAGCACAAAACCTCTTTGTGTCACTGAATACCTCTCTCACTGGGAATGCTATCCATGTTAAACCTTTTCAGTATGCCGCTCACATGTCTTCTGGTCATGAAGTAACTTGTTCACCCTTAGCTGTTTTCTATTCACAATAAACAAAATGAACAGTGCTGTTGCAACATTATACAACTCATGAAACCTTCATTCAAATTAATATTTGTCTTTCAGTTAATGATGATTGAATTTCTTTAGGGTTATACTTTTTAAAAAACAGCCTATTTTTAACATTAAGGGGTATGTTTACTAAACTGGGCTAACAGTTAACCCGGGCTATCTGCCACTAGGTCCCATATTATTCATTGGGACCTAGTTGCAGATAGCCCGGGTTAACCGTTAGCCCGGTTTAGTAAACATACCCCTAAATGTACAGATGAGGATGACATATCCCATAAGGGTAAACGTTTCAGGACCAGAGCTATATAAGGACCATATGGTACCTTCAATATCCTTTGTGCCGATGCAGAGGTCTACCTATGTGATCTACCTGCCCATTATTGAAAGATATAAGTGGGTAGGATCACCAAGATCTGCATATGCCGCTGAAAAATTAATTGCAGTCACAGAGCGGGTTTTTTATACAATAGGCTGTTTTACAACTTCAAAGATGAGATCTCCTCTGATTCTGATTTTATTGCTACTTGGCATTTTATTGCTACTTTGCAGCATCCTGTGGAAGACTCTTGAGCACCAATGTCCACCAATGCAAGGGACGTCAGTCCCAGGATACCTCAGGGATGGGGACATCATAAATGGGGGAATCTTGACTCTTAGCAACATTCTAATCAAGCCTCTGTCCTTTGCACCTTTTCCTATACTCACTGGAAAAAAATATAAGTAGCATTGAGGCTAAACTTCTTTCTAAGACAATTTTTTGAGTTTAATGTGGGGTGTCATAGATGTGAAATGGAAGTATAGCTTGTGCCTGTGAGAAGGAGTTTTACTTTAATGCTGTTAAGTCATTGCTGATTCCTGGTGGCCTAGCTGCCTCTGGGTTTTCTTGTGAGTGCAGCACAAGAGGTAAATTGTTTTCTTCCAGGGAAGTGGAGGGCAAGGTGACAAGGAATGCAGGTAAGAATTGAACCCATGATCTTCTGGATACTAGGTAGTGCTCTAGTCACTAGGCTGCTCCTCCACCCCCAAGAAGGAGCTTTGCATGCTGTAAAAGAGATGAGAGATGATCACAGCTCGATTCTTAACAATCTTATGAATAGATTTTATAAACTGCTAATATTTTTTTTTAATTTCTTGGCAAATCCTGTTTTCTGGAGCATAGAAAAATATCTGGTGTCTACAAATAATGACCACTTAGTTCACACAATCCGTCCATTGATGCCTGTTTCTTGTTGAATCTGTTTGGGTCATGCATGTTTGAATTTAATATTGTTTAAGACCCTACAAACCATTACAGAGAAAAAATTTCCTCAGATCCTTTTTTTTATCTTTTCCTCAGCCGGGCAACCAGCATGACGGCCTCAGGTAACTACTTCTATCCCCTTCCCCTTCCCCTCTCCCCCCCCCCCCCCTGAACATATCACATGGACTCTGCTAGCTTTCAACCAAACATCATTTGATTATTTGACAATATTAGAAATAACAGTCAAAACTGTTGGCAACAGCATAATCTGCATATTCATACAACGTTAAAGTACAATGTCTTCATTGCACACATAATAACAACCAGTACATTCCATTTCCTTCTTGAGCTATCCTTTTCCTAGATTACCCCTTCCCCCACTAAGAGGCACAGCACATTCTATCCAATGACGCCCGGCAGGGATAGTTGGAAAATGCCGTCAAAACCTTTTCCCCACTGTCCTCAGTCCTGAGTACCATATAATAGGTAAGGGGCGCCTGCCATTAAAGCAGGCCTTAATACTCCCTTCCTATTCACAGCAGTGTCCCGATCTGCCTCTGCCCACGGCCCGTCAAAAGGTCGACAGCAGGGATCCGTTAATGTCAATACTATTTCCATATTCGTCCCTCCCTCCTCATGCCGTGAAAGCATAAGGAGGCCCTCTATACACTGTTCCTGCTTCCACTCTGTGAACCATTGGGGAAGGTCAACTCCTACACGACCACTCTTCCCCATGTCTGGGCTGTGCTCTCTCTCCTATAGGGGCCCTAGCTCTCTGGCTATGCTGTGACAATGCTATCCCTTCCTTTTCCTTGGGGTGGGTCTGGAGGATGCTTGGCCTGTTGCCTGATCGACCAGTGGGGGAAGAGGGCAGGCTGCAGCCCATTCCCCCTTCTATAGTCGACTGCGGCCCACCCACCCCCGCCCCCTGCCAAGGTTAACCCTTGGCCTGCCGCTCTCTCTCCTGTGCCCGGCCGTGTTGATTCGCTGCCAGGTCTTTTCCCTTGAAATGATGACCCGTTATACTACTGAGACCATTGATAACCTGATTTTTATTCTGTGGAAAATACTGCTGACATTTCTCCTAATGAAGCCTTCAACATAGTTGAATATTTACATCACATCTTCTCTTCCCTGTTCCCCAACATATGTCATACAGTAGATCATGCATTTCTTTGGAGATCCTCCTTAGAATTGTCTCCAGCAGTTTAACATTCATTTAGATTTTGTCTACAGAATGATATGCAAGATTTAAGAGAGTGTCTCACTAGATCTTTGCACATATTATATTTAACACCTGTACACCTCATAGCCTGTCCCTATATTCTATTACTCAACAGTGCTTAGTACCACTAAATATCTGTAATAGCGGACATATCTGGATAGAAGGTGCTTATGCCTTGTTAAAATGTCTTAATGTAAGGCCAAGAGCAGAGGTATCACATGAAGCACAACAAAACTCCTTAGCCTCCACTTGGTAGGTGGGTTCTTTATATGAAGGAGCTTTTGAACTGATTGTATATTCCAACCTTGTAGAGGTTTCCCCTGATGCAGATAACTGTGGTATTACTTATCGAGATGCAATATTGTGTCAGGTGTTATGTAATGTTGGGAGAACTTTGAATGTATTTTTAAAGATATAAGAACTATTCTGTTAAGACTGTTTTGATTTATCATGACAAGTTTGATGATGAAATGAGAGCATTCTAATACAGGTCCTTCTTGGGCCATTGTGCTGGAAGGTCAATCTTCGATCTTATATAGCTCTGTTATTGTTTTGAGATCTTGTTGAGTTTTAATTTACTTTGGTAGATTTCAGTTCAATTGTTCACTTTTGTAGAATGTTAATATTGATTTCATCAAAAGTGTTATTAATAATTAGAGTGGAGGCTAATGAGTTTTGTTGTTTAAAATGTCTAGCATGTGTTCAATAATTCTTTTGATCTTTGAATCTTGTGAAAAGAACTTGACCCATCTATGAAAATCAGGGAAACAATTTCTGAAAACAAACTTATAATGTTTTTCCTGTGCACATCCCTACTGTCCATGCAAATAAAAAAATAAAGAACAGATGTATATGGATGGACAGAAACACTAAGGCAACAGAGTCTAGGGGACAGACTATAGGAATATAAGAATAATTTAAGTATTATGCTGGGTCACACCAAAGTTCCTTGCATCCAGCATTCTGGTGCTGACACTTAGGGATATGTTTACTAAGCAGTCTTAACGTGCGCCCAGCGATAGTGTGCAGGCTGCCATAAAAGGAGTGGGCGTTTCGGTCTTAACGTAGCAAAACGGGTTCTTTGCGCGATAACATGCGCTGTGCTGCGCACATTATTGGGCAAGACGCCGCTAAGCACGTTAACGCGCGGTAATCTTAAGTAGGCGCGCTGACATGCAAACAGAGCAGCAGAGGTGTAGCACAATGGTAAATATGTGGACTGATGGCACAGGGGTCATGAGTTCAATTCCCCAGTGGGACTAATGAATAAGGTTGGCTGAGGCAATTCCTTTTTCTGTTTGCAGCTGTCTCCTGTGATGCCAGATAGATATATTTTGAGGAACAGATCACGATTGCTGTGTGTTGGGCCCTCATCATGCACCACCTACAGTCTACATGCACTCATATGTACCTAACACATTTGTGGCGTGCAGCAGCATGGGGGGGCCTCCCCCCATGCTGCTGCACGCCACAAATGTGTTAGGGCCAAATGTGTGAGGGCCAAATGCATATTGCACACCATGCACCTGATGCACATTAGCTCTCCTGGCCATCATTTGTAGACGGGCCAGTGACCTTTATGTAGGATGTGGTTTGCAGCCCTGGCAAATGTTTTCCGTCCCTCACCTGGTATCCACTCACCCTCATAGTATGATGGCGGTACCTGCACTATCTGTGATGATTAGCCAAAATAAAAATATGTGCCTGACACACATTTGTCTCTGCTGCTGCTTGAACACGCAGAAACAAAATGCAAGGCAATGTGTGCCCTCGAGTCAGTCCTGACCCCTTGTGACCCAGAAAATCTAGGTTTATCCTGGCAGTGTCACCGGAAGTAGACTGCCATGCCTGTCCTCCGAGGCAATGGAGGGTTATACCTATCCTGTCACATCTACCTCCTCTACCAGACACATCTTCCCACACACTGTCATTATTGCATGGTACATTACCATCACTCTGTGCATTGCTGCCAAATGTGCTGGACACAGATTTGTCTGGCCCATCAGCTCAGATCTACAGCCTTCCATTGCTTATGCATTGCCTTTCCTTGATGCTTTGAGGGGTGTTGGGCTCCCAGGACCCCTGGGGGTAGAGTGGTATCTAACAAAGCAACAGCAGCATAAACCATATCACCAGGGTGACTGACAGCCCACTTTGATGGCCTCAGGACACCTGCAGGTAGGGTCGAGGTTTAAGCTGCAAATGCACTCCCAACCATATCACCAGGGTGAATGACCGAGCATTTGGATCAGGTCTCAGGACCCCTAGGGGTAGGGAAGATATGTGATCCTGCAAATGCAGAACCTACCATATCAGCATGATGTTTACCAAACCTCCTTATGCAGATCTAGGGGTTCCCTGTGTTACGGTGTACATTTAACACATCAACAGCAGCAGCTGCCATAACACCAGGATGACATCTGGAACTCTGTGTGCTGGTCCGTAATCCCCTGGGGATAGGGCAAACTATCTTGATATGATACATAGGCATTATATAACGTGGGTTTAACTAAGAAACATAAATGGGATACAATGTCTACATACAGCAGCATCCACACCTACAATCCACAATGGATATGGATATGGATATATTGACGTGTCCACATACACTTACCTCACGTGGGTAGTCTGCAAGACGGTTAAAGCGCCTTGTCACATGGTCCCAGGCCCTCCGCACATGACCCAGGTGCTGCTGCCTTGAAGATCCTAGGAAAAGTTTGGTCTGCCTAGTGCAGATCAGCTCTGCAAGGTGCCTGAGCTCCAGGTTGTTAAAAGCAGGCTCTCTCGACCGAGTAGCCATTGTCTGCACTTCCTTGCTCACGTACACACGCACGCACGCAC
Source organism: Ichthyophis bannanicus (assembly GCA_033557465.1). Classification (NCBI taxonomy): domain Eukaryota; kingdom Metazoa; phylum Chordata; class Amphibia; order Gymnophiona; family Ichthyophiidae; genus Ichthyophis; species Ichthyophis bannanicus. The sequence goes on along the minus strand of CM066051.1, from coordinate 21,928,836 downwards.
ATGCGTGCCACAACGTGCAGAGCAGTGTCCGCAACTCAACGCATGCAGCGCACATCATCACTGCGCGCTAGCAATGGCTGTGCCATGGCTGGTAGCAAATGATGGCGGAATCAGTATATATAAAGATCTATGCTGCAGACACAAATTGCAGTTATGTGTCTGAACACATTTTGTTTAATATGTATTTATCATGGTGTTGGCACACTGGGGTGTCCAGCACATCACCAGTGGCTGTGAGGGCATTGTATTAACCTGTGTGCTATGCCTTTTCACATAGCAATAGCTGCCTAAACAGTTAGATAGGGGGTATGTGTAGTAAACCGTCTTAACATGCGCCTGGCGATAGTGTGCAGGATGCCTTAAATGGAGTGGGCGTTCCATGCTTGCGCGCATCATCATGAGCTGCGCGCGATACCGCACATTAGACCCAAGTAGGCACGATTACCAGCAGTGAAAGTAAATGAGGTGTAGCACACTGGTTAATACATTGCCTGGGCTGGTGATACAGAGGTGATGAGTTCAAGCCCCCAGTGGGGTCAGTTAAAAGGCTGTCTGGGGAAAGCCCTTTTGCTGCTTGGAACAGCTGGACACATCCCAACATTCTGCACTGCCAGCCAGAAAAGCTGCACCCCAGTGCCACAACCTAATGCACTTTTTAGGGCGCACAAGAAGGCACATCATAAAGAACCAGGGCAGGTCATACTGTGGGCCAGATTGCGACAGGAAAGGTTGGCACCCTCCAAAGCAGCATATAAGGTGCCCCATAAGCTGGAACAATATAAGGTGCAAGATGCCCCAGGGATGTGAAGGTGACAAAGGAGATGGTACACAGGGGCCCAAAGGTGCTCCAAGGTCAAGCATGAAATGTATGGCTCAAACACAGATGTACGCAGACCCCAGCACAAAGCAACAAAGAATGGCAAGGAACAGGTGATGGAAGGAAGTAGATGACGGAGCTCATGGACCAGCCACATCTGCGTGCAGCCCATGTGGCAGCAGGTAAAGCGGACAAACATATTGGGGGCATCTGTACTGATGTACAGGGTGATAGTAATGTACAGTGCAACAATGACAGTGTGGCAGAGGATGGGGGTACGTGTCCACCAGAGGAGGCAGAGTTGGCAGGAGAAGTGCAATGACAGGCGGACAGAGGAGAGTAGTGCCATGCACAGCACACACAGGAGAGGCAACCAGGCAGAGCTGCAATGCAGAAATGTGTACCAGTGCAGGATGTGGGGTAGCAGCATGCACAGCAGGGTAGGATGGCATACAGCTGGCAGACACACATAGACGGACAGAAGGATGGTGTACAAATGTGATAAGGGTACAATATGCTAGCAATACAGATCTGCACAGATATGGCTGTCACAGGGATAAAAAGTAGCTGTGCAGCACAGGTAAGCAAATGAAACAGAACAGACAGAAATCAAACCTATGACCATCAGCACAAGTCTCAATGCACAAACCGGTAGGCCACACCACCAACGTGAGCTCATTGGCAAAGGCTGCATACAAGAATACTGCTGGGCATCAAACAAGAAGCCTGATGGCTGCCATGAAAGGCAGACCTCCAAACCTAAAGATCATCACATGCACATGCTGATATGTGTGTACACATCAGATCACAGTCTGTAATTGGGACAACACCCAAATATACCTATATGCACACACACAATCAATATGTTATACAGTGGATACAGCATGCAAAATAGGAAAGAACCTAAACCCAAAGGGCGGAAGGGGATGCTATGTTGGAGCAGGGGAAAATATGGAACACAACAAGACAGAATTGAACCTGCAAACAAGTGTGCCACAGACCAGCTGAACTGCAGCAATGCCAATCCCCCAAGTGGACTGCCATGTAAACCCCATCAAGTAAGCAACATATGCAACAGCCAAGATGTGAAGGATAGGCAGAACAGAGGGCACACGGTGTACAGTGAAGAAATGGAAGTGTGTGTGCATAGGTGAAGATGCAGCAGGTTCCTAATGGTTATGTTAGGCCAAATGAATAATTGTACAAAAGAAACCCATGTGGGGAGCAAACCTGCAACCTATGGTCCTATAACACATTTCTGTAACCACTATCCCAAACAAGCACTATAAGCAAAAACACAAAATAGTACCTCAAAGGGAAGGTGTCTATGTGAACCTGCAACAACCACTGATGTGGTAAACGCCTGGCACATAGACAGTTGGCAACATACAAGGATATGAGCACAGGTGGGCCATGGATATGACCAGGAAATCATCAAATACAAGTGTCAATGTGAGCAAGCAGCAGACGAGACAAATGTATGTCAAACACATATGTTTATTTTGGTTATTCATCACAGATAGTGTAGATACTGTCATCATAATACCGAGGTTAGTAGATCCATGGTGAAAGACCTAGCAGACATTTAGCAGGGCAGCAACCCACATCCTACGTAAAGGTCACTGGCACATCAACAAATGATGGGCAGGAGAGGTAATGTGCATCAGGTGCATGGTGTGCAATATGCATTTGGCCCCCACACACCACATGCTGCTGCATGCCTCAAATGTGTTACGTACATATGTGTGCATGTAGACAGTACATGGTGCATGATGAGGGCCCCACATACATCAATCATGATCTGTTCCCTAAAACATATCTATCTGGCAACACAGGAGACACACAAATGAGAACCAAATATGTTTGTAAAATCCTGAAATTTTAAAGATACATATGGAAATATATGTTACAGCTGTCAAATAATGCTTCATATAGGATCAAACGCTGTAACAATGTAACCCTAAACAATTGTAAAAAGCACAATGAGGATATGCTAACAGGTAGCAGAGCCACATGAACACAGAGACAATTGCAAAATAACCACCTGCAGAAACATGCAGAGATAACACTATGCAGAAGGTCCTCCTGCACTGGCTGGTGTGGTTACAGTGTCTGTACACATATATAACTGTACATGGAATGCACAACTGAAGGAAAACAATGGACACTCACACTGCCACACTCCAAATATAACGGGGCAATGTGAGTGTCGGTATCCCAGGGGAGAAATAGGAGTGTGCAGACATGCAATGCAAGGTTCCTAAATACATGTTTAGCATCATGTCTGTACAGTAAGCAAACCCAAAAAACAGTTTACACAGATGGAAAGTGACGGCAAACATTGTACAGTAAACCCCACACAAGCCATATTGCCACATGCTCTGCTTCCCCAATGAAGTCACTCATATGCACGTGCACCGTGGACGTATCAACATGATACAGTGATGCCACACATGCACTGAAACACCCTTGGTGAGTGACAACATCAATCTAAGCTGTTGGTGTGCAGCAAAGCGTTGTCGTTGCAGAAACTGTACCATGTCCAAGCAGGGCCGGCCCGTCCATTGAGCGAGAATGTATTTTGCACAGGGCCCCGCGTTTCAGGGGGCCCCGCGCAAAAAACATTCTGATCCATCATCCAACATTAAAATTTAAAAAAAAAAAAAAAAAAAAAGCTGTCGCTGCCTCTGCCGGGGCCGGGGCCGCCGTGGCAGAATCGAGTGTGCCGCGGGGCCCCCCCTGCCCAGCAGAGCCTGCCCTCCCCGGTATCACCTCTCTCAGCTGCCTCCCTCCAGTCACACGCGCCGGCTTTCAGAGCGCGAGGGAAGAGTTTCTCCCTCGCTGCTCTGTTTAAGCCCGCGGGGGCTGATGGAACTTCCCATCAGCCCCCGCGGGCTTAACAGAGCAGCGAGGGAGAAACTCACCTCGCGCTCTGAAAGCCGGCGCGTGTGACTGGAGGGAGGCAGCTGAGAGAGATGATACCGGGGAGGGCAGGCTCTGCTGGGCAGGGGGGCCCCGCGGCACACTCGATTCTGCCGCGGCGGCCCCGGCCCCGGCCCCGGCAGAGGCAGCGACAGCTTGTTTTGTAAAAAAAAATTCGGTGGGCTGGGGTGGGCTGGGGTGGGCAGGGGGGGGGGGGTTAGGAGTGGTAATGGCTGTGGGCTGTGGGCTGTTGGGGGGGTTAGGACTGGTGATGGGCTTGGGGGGGGGTAGGAGTGGTAATGGCTGTGGGCTATTGGGGGGGATAGGACTGGTGATGGGCTGGGGGGGGAAGGGGTGGTAATGGCTGGGGGATGTTTGGGGGGTTATGACTGGAGATGGGCTGGGGGGTAGGAGTGGTAATGACTGTGGGCTGTTGGGGGGGTTAGGACTGGTAATGGGCTATGGGGGGGTTAGGAGTGGTGATGGGCTGGGGGAGGTTAGGAGTGGTGATGGGCTATGGGGGAGCTAAGTCTATATGGGCTGATGGGATTAGGACTGGAAGTGGGTTGATGGGGGCTTAGGACTGGTAATGGGCTATGGGGGGGGCTTAAACTAAAAATTGGGTGATGGGGGATTAGGACTGGAAATGGGCTGGTGGGATTAGGACTGGGAGTGGGCTATGGGGGGCTAGGACTGGTAATGGGTTGGGGGGGTTGCTAGGACTGGAAATGGGCTGGGGGATTAAGACTGGAGGTGGGCTGATGGAGTTAGGACTGGTAATGGGCTGTGGGCTGTTGGGGGGGGTTAGGACTGGTAATGGACTATGGGGGGGGGCTAGGACAGGAAATTGGCTGATGGGGAGGGGTTAGGACTGGTAATGGACTGTGGGCTGATGGGGGGGTTAGGACTGGCAATGGGCTATGGGGGGCTGACTGGAAATGGGTTGATGGGGGTTAGGACTGGAAGTGGGCTGATGGGGGGTTAGGACTGGAAGTGGGCTGATGGGGGGTTAGGACTGGTAATGGGTTATAGGGGGGGGCTTAAACTGAAAATGGGGTGATGGGGGGTTAGGACTGGAAGTGGGTTGATGGGGGGCTAGGACTGGTATTGGGTTGATGGGGGGGGGGCTAGGACTGGAAATGGGCTGATGGGGGGGGCTAGGACTGGAAATGGGCTGATGCAGGGACTAGAAGGGAATGGATGCTGGGTGAGGCTGGAACTAGAAGGGAGCTGGTGTTGGGGGAGGATTAGAATGGGATGGGGCTGGGAGAGTAAAATGGAGAGGGGAAAAATATTTTGTGTGGGAGGGATAAAAAATCTACAATTGGCCGGGTATTGGGAGAGTAAGTGGGGATTGAGGATGGAGGGGTAAATTTTGAGTAGATGAAATAGGAATGAGGAAAGAGCAAAAGGAGAAAGATTAGTATGTTAAAGCAGATGTAGAGAGAGAATGGAAAAAAAAAACCAAGAAGACAGAAGAAAGGACAAATGGACAGCAGATGGAGAGTTAGCAGAAGACACGAAGAAACCAGAAGAAAGTGGCTGGAACAATTGCAACTGAAAAAAAATGCACAAAAGGTAGAAAAATCTCTTTATTTTGAATTTATTAACTGGAATATGTCAGCTCTGGGAAATGTGCATCATTAATTTTTGCGCTTTGTTTAGTACAAGAGGAAATTAATTTATAGTTTTATTTCTACAGTGTTGTTGTATATTCCAAGTTTGGCTTTTGGGGTTCCCAGTTTAATTATTGTCTTCCTGTTTCTAAATTGTGATTCCTTGTTTGGTGATGGTCTATGTTGTGCATGTGTAACTGAGCTGAGGTATTCTGTTTATATAATTCCTATTTGACATTGCCACTTGTTCTTTCCCCAGTAGGTCATGTATTGTTGTTCTCTGAAATGTATTGGTTTAATATTTGCAGTGTTGCCTTTTGATAGTTAGGGTATGGTGCTTTGTGAGTCCTGGTAGTGCTGTTAGGATATGGCGGGTTTGCTATGGGTTCTAAATGGGCAGTGTTTGTAGTAGTTCCTAATGTGCCTGGCGGTTGGTACTGGATTATAGTAATGTAGAAACCTTTTAGTCTTTCTTTATCCATATACTCATTAAGAGGCATTGTTTACTAAAAGTTAGTGTATGGCAGAGCTACTCAATCCAGTCCTGGTGGTCCACAATCCTGCAGGTTTTCAGGATATCCCTAATAAATATGCATGAGATATATATGCATTGGAGATATCCTGCCAACCTGACTGGTTTGTGCCCTCCAGGGCTTGGTTTGGAGACCCCTGCCTTACATCTCTGTCATTTACGATTGTGAGTGGGCAAGGTGCAGATGTCCAAGACATCAAAAAAGTTAGATAGCATTTGTCACATTCCTCCTCGCTTCTCACCACCACCAAAATATTATCTATTGGACAACTTTTTGGTGGTGGTGAGAATCGAGGAGGAATGTGACACATTCTATCTACCCTTTTGATGTCTAGGATATCTGTACCTTGTTCACTCACAATCTTAAATGACAGAGATGTAAGGCAGGGGTCTCCAAATCCAGCCCTGGAGGGCCACAAACCAGTCAGGTTGGCAGGATATCTCCAATGCATATATATCTCATGCATATTTATTAGGGATATCCCGAAAACCTGCAGGATTGTGGACCACCAGGACTGGAATTGAGTAGCTCTGGTGTATGGTAACATTATGCAAATATTTATGCAAATGAGGTACCTTATGCAAATGAGGCCCCACACCGAGTCTCCGCACATGGCCCCGCACCCCCCTTGGGCCGCCCCTGTGTTCAAGTGGAGAGTAGGTGGACATAGACAACAGAACCTCTCCATTGCTTCCGCTTTTCCACTCGCATGGCTGTATGTTTCATGTGAACCAAACAGATGAGCGTTTCCTGTGTTCCATGACAAACACATATCCAAAACACAACATATGAAGAATGTACAACATACAGCAACAATGTAAGTCCCTGTTGCACATGTGGGGACCAGTACACAGTGTTCAAAGTTCAAAGTGTGTCTGCAATACAAGAAGTCAGGTCAAGATTGTCCTTGAAATCCTGGCCATGCATAGTCAAGTGTCACATCACAATATGACAGAGTATTGGAGAGGTCATGTGTGTCTCCTGCGATGAACACGACACCCAGCCATAGCACACCAGAAACAGTATGTTGGACAGGTCTGTCATGGCCAAAGTAGCACTCCAAAATATAATAATGCCCATCCTAGGCATGTGTCCGACTCGCAAAGGTCAAACATCCTATGGCAGCATATCCCAGGGATAGTTCCATGGTGGTGTGTCCCCCAACAGGTGGATGATGGCGACGCTGAATGCACTCCAGTAGGTATGTCCAGTTTGTTCTGTGCCCTGTATCAGAGGAGGATAAATGATGTATTGCTATGCTGGTTGCAACATTAGCACAAATAGGAGAGAGTCAAACATGAATATGCACATAATAAAACGACACACAGGCAAACATAACATGATCACAACACAGAACACACTGCATGTTGTTCACATTTTGAATTTTAAAGGCTGATGCGGTTGTCACATAATTATGTTCATGTCCATGCCCATGTTACACAGGCGTTTAACAGCTCCACCCCATGTGCATCAGTGTTTGTGAACAGAGAGCCCACAGGAAATGTCTATGTAACAAACAGTAAATCATTAACATATGAAGGCTGATATCATTCCCAAAATCAAAGGTGCAACCTACCGTGTGCGTGCAGCAAGTGTATGTCTTGGATCCCCTCAGTCACTCAAAGGTCACAACACATCACAATGAAGGGAAATGATGTCATCAAAATGTGTAGAATCAACATGTCACCATGTCAAGCCACTGTTGATGCATGTCCACATTATGGCAATATCTGTGATACAAAAATGGAGTTCAACAGTCGTATGTCACAACACGTGACACAGTTCTGGTCACAACACACAACACATGTCAACAATGTTCACATGGTAAACAGCAGTAAGGTACAGATAGCACAGTCACCACTGCCCCCCAAGTGTACAGACCCCTCACACCACATGATAATGTAAAATGACTGCACACTGTATCATCAACCACACACCCCAAAGAAAACACACCCACACAGTATGCTAATGTGAGCATGCCAGCAGTAGCATACGGCTGGTATGTGCACAATTGGACATTGCTAGACCTAAAGGCCCTGTGAAACCTAATGATACACTGGTGTTGGCTGATGGTACAATGTCGGGGAAGGCTGTATGTGTAGCCCACTACCAAAACACCTAGGACACCCACACACATGCAGCTCTCTTGGATGTGTCACAGACACAGTGTTGCAGAAGACAAACTGGACTGGAACACATGGGGATATGTGTGCCAACACCAAGATATGGGTTATGGTGGTGCAAGGAAAATAGGTAAGCAACATCATATGTACAATATGACCCATCACTGAGGACATGTGTTTCTCTGACTGTCGTCACAAACAATGTAGCTGTAGGTCCACCTACCCCAGACCACTGCATGTTGGATGACCTACAGTCACCTGCCAATGCACCCTTGCACCAGGAGCTGCAACATGTATATCCTGTGGATTTGGAAACACCAGGGAAACATACATATGTAATGTTCTAGCTGTGCAACACACACTGCACCTTCCTGTCCTCAGCTCCCAGACACCCCAAGATCCTTCACATACTGACTATTCAGCATCACACTGTACAGATCTCATTCATGTGAGAGTTATCTCTGAAGTGTGATTGTCAAACTACAAGGGTCAGTACTCTGTCTGTCCCCACCCACACCTCTCTGTTGATATACAAAAGGGTGGACAGAAGTGTTTCCTCATAGCATGTCCGTGCAGCAATCAAAGGCTGCAGTAACATCCAGTGTCGCTCACATCTCCCCCAACGCCCCTCACTGTGTGTTCTGGTGTCTCAATGTTGTCTGCTACCCCTCTGTCAATCCCTGTAACACACGGAACTAGGCAGGGGCACCTCCACATCCTCTGACCATAGACATTTTCGTGATGTGTATATCCCATACCTTCACCGATATTGACAGCTGTGTGATGATGAGCTGAAATTATATATATCAACGGCTGAGTTATGTCTGCAAAACCACACCCCGATGTATGTGACTGGACCATAATGGCTGCATGTCATACTACTATGTGAAATTGATGATGGCGAAGCATGGATAACCTATATGTGAACCTACACCCTCCCCCCCCCCCCATCAGAGCCTCTTTGTATGTGTGGACATAACTCTCCGTCTCTAGGGTCGGCAATGTAGTTGTTGTATTGGACTGCACTCTTCCCCTCTACACACCTACCCAGCTTGTATGTGAGTGGTGTGGTATATGTCTAGATGTCATCAGCTAGATTTGCCCTGTTCACCCTGACAACAGCACTAAAAACTCATTACACCCCCATATTTAGCCCACAGCTTGCCCACAGTAACCTACACCTTGCAGATCTGGTATGAATAATCTCTGTCAGCGTGTAAATATACAACACTGCATTGCATAGTTACTCTACATCCCTCAAAATTAACACAATAATACCCCCCATGGCTGGACACCTCACAGGTTCCCTATCCTTCCCCGCATCCCTGTGAGGGCTACATGATGACCCCTACATGACCCCTACATCATGACCCCTCAGGCACACTGTGGTGTGGCAGTAATTCCCATCAAGGATATCACATACCAATAATCCAATCACCACAGATCACATAGATATTGGTACGTATCACATGTAGCGTCATACACAAAAAAACCCCCACATACACCATGCACATCAGAGCATAACAACCCCACAATCAGCTCCAAACACTCAATGACAAGCACACACAACTAGACAACTGGCCCCATACATGGGCTGCTACCCCATTGATAACGCCATACCACATGCCTTTCATCCTGCTGCACTCAAAGTATCAAAACTAACTACGTGTGGCTGCACATTAGCCCCATCACATGCAGCTACAACCCAGATATGTCAGCCCAACACCTCCCCCAAGCCTCAAACGTCACACCCACATAATCCACCTCCACCTGCTGTTGTGCCCTGCCCACATCTAATGTGTAGCAGGCATGAGTAGTTTTGAAGCTGTTATGGCTAGCCAGTCTCAGTTACATGTCAGTGCAGTACTGGATATTACCGATATCGTAATATAAATGGTAACTAGTATTAGCATCACACACATATCTATACAGATGTATGTGGGAACATATGCAGTACTTACATGAGAAGAGCTCTGCAATCAGCTGCCGCCTGACTGCTGTGCCCTCACGTGTGTCGCCTCGGGCACGTGCAGGGGGGCACGCAGGATCATCCTCCAGACCCTCATTAATCTCGACAGGGATATGGTGCCTGAGAGCAATGTTGTGCAGGATGCAACAGGCTATAATGATCTCTGCCACAGTCTGTGGTTTGTATTGTAAGGCCCCGCCTGTCCTATCCAGACACCTGAAGCGACTCTTTAAAACGCCAAAGGTGCGCTCGATGACGGAGCGGCTGGTGGCATGGGCCTCATTGTACCTCCTCTTTGCACATGTCCGTGGATGATGCACAGGGGTCAGCAACCAGGGGCGACACCCATATCCTGCATCACCTGCAAAAACAGAAATGTGCGACGTTACAGCAGGAGCTCATGTCCACCCAATTTGACACAGGTACATACTTGCAAAACAAATTTATAACACATCCTCACAGTAACATATGACATCACATGATGGGAAGTCACAACTATGCATCAGGAAGAGAAGGTCAGACACACATGACACGGGGTATGTGTATGGATTGGAAACAACATAATCTGTAACCACGACACAAATACTAGCATCCATTAAACTATCAGAACACAGCTCCGTAGTAAGATGGAGTTGGAGCCCCCCCCCCCACCTCATATCACACACAGACTTATGACATAACCACACAACGAGGGATACACCTCCAAGACATACATTTGCACATACGGCTAGTCACATGAACAGCTTGTGCTCGTCACAAATGATAAATACACACCCAGCAATAGACAGTCCTCATACTGTCCTTCCTCAAATTGAGTGAATAGTGCCGAGAGATGCAGGATATGGGAGTCATGGGTGGACCCTGGAAACCTGGCGACCACATTCAGAATATGCATATTTGCATCACATGCAACCTGAACATTCAGGGAATGATAGTGTTTGCGGTTGCAGAACACTACCTCCCTGTCTCTAGGCGAGACCAGGGCAACATGTGTGCAATCAATAGCTCCCATCACGTGTGGTATCCTGGCTAACGCCACAAAGGACTGGTTCAGAGTCCCCCACTGTAGCCTAGTGTGGGGAATGGATATGTAATTCCCCACGTGGCTGACCATGGCACGCAGTAACTGGTGGAAACACCGTGAGACAGTGGGGCCACTCATGCCACCCACTGCGGCCACAGATGACTGGTAACAGCCAGAGGCAAAGAAATTTAGGGCACCAAGGAGTTTGACCAAACCCGGTATGGCATTTGACCGACTAGTCAGGGGCTCGAGGTCAGGTCTTAGATCCTCGTAGAGCTCCCTAATAGCTCCCGTGCTCAGGCGGTAGAGGGAGATGACCTGGTCCTCACGCATGCCCTGGAGCTGTGCCCTGGGCCTGTAGAGGTGAGGCTGGCGAGCCTGCACCTCGACACGTCTCCTGTCCTGTGTGGGTACAGCCTCTGCCTGGCCTGCCCCCACAGCTGCAGGTCTGTGTTGCAGCGGGTCTACACCCATGCCCTGTATATACACCCAAACACCTGGGTCACGTTGAGGGTTTTGTGTAGGAGAGAGAGAGACAGACAGAGAGAGAGACAGACAGACAGACAGAGACAGAGTATTGGATAGTGTTTGGAGAGGTAGCGTTGGTGGAGAGAATCAGTGGCAGTTGGAGAGGTGTTTGAGAGGGCAGAGGCAGGTGGAGAGTTTGGTGGCGAGGCGAGCAGCAGGTGGAGGAGACAGGAGAGGTGAGAGGAGACAGGAGAGGTGAGAGGCAGACAGCAGGGAGAGGGAGGGCGGCGAGTAGGTGTGAGGGGGAGCGCAGGGGGTGGGGCAGGGATGGCTGATAGAGAGAGGGAGGGGGAGAGGGAGCAGCGTAGGGTGCTGGAGCAGCAGCACCCAGCTGGGGTAGAGGAGGGGCAGCCACCTGCTCAGCAGGGTGGGAGTGGTGGCGCTGGAGGGGAGGCAGCAGGCACATCAGGTGGGTCCCAGCCCACACAGGGGCCCCCACTGCCAAGAGAAAGCGGGTACCGGTGCCTGCTGCTCAACGGAGGAGGGTTGTGCGGTTCAGCCCTCAGGAGAACCACATACTGTTGGCCATGGTCCTGGAAAATTATGAGGTTCTGTGTGGGCGGCTCAGCAGCCGCACCACTGTGGCCATGCGCACAGAGGTATGGGAGGAGGTGCAGGTGGCCGTGGCAGATGCAGGGGGGCCACCCAGTGACCTTGACAGCCTCAGGAAGAGGTTCAATGACATTAAACGAGGTCCCTGTGGCTGCCAAGAGGCAACATGTCCTGGCCACCGGTGGGGGCGGCCCCTTCATCCCAACCCTCATGCCTCTGGAGCAGGAGCTGGCTGACCGTCTAGGGCCTATATACCTGTAGGGGCTGCCAGAGGCCCTGGACACTGCCCATCCTCAGGCAGGGATGTATGCTATGTACACCTTTATGCTCTTAGCCTATGCCTGCAATCCCCTTTGTGTATGCGTCAGCCATCTGCATGCAACCTCCCATACCTGTTTCTGAAGCATCACCATTCACCTATCCCGGGGGCACATGGGTGTGCTGTACTCCATCACACCCCTTTTAGTTGCCATGTTCCTGCCCCCCTCTCACATGTGTTCCTAACCCCATCCCTTTTCCCATCTGCTCCAAACATGTCCCCTCACACCTGCTAATAATCTACTCTCACACCTGTAATTGCTATCTCTGTTAGGATTGTAAGGCCCGCTGATCAGCGAATGTCTGTTTGTCATACTATCTTCACAGTGATGCGTGTGCTTGGCAGTGCACAACAGGTGCTTAATATTAGTAGTCTGACGCGTAGTAGTATCTATGCATCACACATACAAGGCACCCCAAAGCACACATCGATTGTGGGGTGGATGTAGTACACACGTGTACATAGGTGGACTGTGAAAACCTATCTGTGCTGTGTATGCTTTTACACAACTCAGGTGACTACAGTGTCATGGGGGCACCCGAGGAGGAGGATGTGGCAGGGCCTCAGGGTGTGGAGGAGCCAGAGGCCGCAGTCTCCGGGGACACCACAAGTGAGGGCGAACACACACAGGCAAACTATGAGGTGCCTGAGGCACAGGATACGCCCATGGATTTTGATGCCACTTTGGGGGATGCTGGCAGCACCTCACAGGCTGGAGTCGGCACTGGAATGGAGGCCGCCCACCACCCCATGCAGTCCCCCAAGCTCCGGAGGCACATCACCCACAAACATGGCCACGATACTTGCGGAGCTGAGGGCCCACAGTGTCTCAGCACGGTGCGATGCTGAAGGTGGGTAACACCATACACACTGATCCCCATGGGTGTTTGGGCAACATCCACATGGGGGATGGCGATGGAAACATAGGTGATTGTTTATGATGTTGAGGGAGGGGTGTCATGTGCCAGGTGTGTTCCACCCTCCTGTTGGATGATTTGCCAGGTGACAGCATGTTTGCGGGGCTTGGACACACACATACTGTGCATGGCCACATACCCCAGGTAATCAGACAACAGGAACCACTGTTACAGGCCACTCAGACACCCTGCCCTACAGACACCCCTTCATGGGTATTGTTATGCAGAGCATCATCTGCCAACATGATCTGTAATGTGCCCCAGCATTGTAGGGAGCTGTGAAACCCATACATAAATATGTATGTGTGTGCAATGACCCCTTACCCTTTTTGACCTATCTCAGATAACCAGTGTGCAGACCAAGCATCAACAGACTCACCTGCCACATTGCCATGTGTGGGCTATGTGATTCCCATGAGCCCTCATCAGGACCCCGTCCAGGCATGAGAATGGCTCATGGGACACACAGGTCTAACCATGGTCATGCATTAGTAGTTGTGGCATGCATGAGTGTTCTGCAGACCTATCTGGTGGAATATGCGTGACATGTGTATGTGTAACTGTTGGCTACTGGAGAGGTAACTCACATATCACCTTCTGTCCCACCCACAGGCACTCGTCAGGCACTTCATCGCATACACCTGGATATGGTGGCAAATACGAGGGAGCTGCAGCTGCTCTGGGAGGAGATCAGTTTGGGGGCGCCCTGGAAGACATAGTGGCCCTGGTGCAGCAGCCTGCACCAGCTTCAGCACCCGAGGTGCCAGGACCAGGTGCAGCACCGCGGGGGGGTTGGGCCGTGGGAGGCGTGGGTGACCACGCAGGATGTGAATGTGTGCTGAATAAACAGTCTGTAACCTGTACATCCTACGTGTTTGTTTACAATGTGTGGCACTGTGGTCCCCTACGTAGCCTAAACCGCATGTCGTGTCCCTGACCACATGACCCACACCCATGTCCCTCGTTGGTGGGGTGTCTGTACTGCCAGGTATTACTGCACAGAGGTCATAACATGCCATGTGTGCCATGCACTGTGTCAGGTCCCAGCCCCTGGGCTGCAGCGTGGGGGTTTACTCATCCTCCCCTGTTGCACAGGGGGAATGTCTTGATGCTACATGTCTGGTGTTGGGATCTGTCACCGTTTCCCACCCCTTATACCCCTCAACATTGGACACACATGTGTGACCATTATCCCTGCCTGCAACACCGCCTACGTGGCTGCCCCCCCACATAGGCTGGCATGCGGCACACGCAGACAAGGGTGGCTTGCGTGGGTCGGCTGCTCATTCCTACAAGCGCATATGGTTACCCACCGCCCATCCCTGTGACATGCATTGTCCCAGGCCACACTCAACAGCTATCCCCCTGAGTAGCTCTAGGGCTCAGCAGTACATCTTACCCTGCATGCACAGATATAGTAGTTTGCCAGTTCCACTATTGGCACACAAGCATGGTGCATCAGAAATGGTTCCCACACATTGCACACAGCATGCACGTGCCTAGGTATTCTAGGACGTGCTCTACATTGCCACATCTCAGGGTCAACCTTGGACTCACACGCCTACGCACATGGTCAGCCCCCACAACTGCATGTGTAGCCAGTCCATGTATGATACCCATGTCTACCTTGCATACACATACCTATCTACACACATATCCCATGCTTACATCCATAGTGTGTCTGTAAGGGTGGCACGTGACCATTGTGATGTATCGAAAACTGTGTTTATATATAACATAAAACATCACACTACGACAATTGGAAATATATACAGTGTTTATGCCAACATATCCCATAATGGGTCACATAAGGGTCCCTAACGCCTAGTGTCCTCTTTGTGACCGGTGACCGTCTATATCCTACGGACCCATATGGTGTGTCGTGAGATGGAACACAGGACAGCACAGGGCACATGTGTGGGCATCACAGGGGCCATCAGACACTCCTGGGACGCCCTTCAGGAGATGGCTGCCGACAGAGCAGACGCTCCATCTCGGAGGCCATCCACTGAATGGATCCCGCCAGCCACCGGTTCGAGTGTTCCAGATAATGGAGGTGTTGCTCCACGCCATCCAGGGCCACATGCAGGTCTTGCACGCACCTGCCACCACACACACACATGGTGCCATGTGTCTGTGTGGTGGCATGCACATGTAACCTGTGTGTGACACCGGATGGCGTTTGCACACACAACTGTCCATCCTCTGGACCCACATGCAGTGGCTGGTGGGAATCCACAGTGCCCTGTGCTGCCCTGTGTTCGCTAACACCCTCCCCCCAGGTAACACCCCCCACCTCCCCCCCTGCCACCTCCCACCCACCCTCCACACTCCCCCCTCCTCCCCCCCAAACCATCACCCACACCCTCTCCCTCCCACCCCACCCTCCACCCCTTCCATGCCCCCATCATCCTCCTCCTTCTCCGCCATGTCCGCCGCCTCCTCCTGTGGCTCGCACTCTACCTCCTCGGCCCCCTCCTCCATCACCTCCTCCTCCTTCTCCGTTGCCTGGCGGGCAGGGGAGCGCCTTGCAAATTGTCCGGCCGTGGAGGGGCCCTCATCATCGGCATCGCCCTCTGTGGAGGGTGACAGTCATTAGCACACTATCATGTACGTCACATAACACATGTACATATTCAGGCACCAGACAGGCTAGTGGGCCACTGTGGCATTATTTACTGGGCTGCAAAGTCCGCAATACTCACCTGCATGTTGGGCCACCTCAAACCCTCTGGAGGCAGGCGAGGTACTCTGGGTGGTGCAGGCGGAGCTCCCTGGCCTTCTTACAGAGGTCTTTAACCTGGGGGAGAAACAATGTGTGGAAGCATCAGTGAACAATTATCTGTGGTGGGTGGGCAACATATATGTGACATCTCTGTGAGCAGCATCGTGCTGCTCCTGCTCCACTGTTCAATGTGTCATGTACTAATTGCTGCCAGTGCCACCTGCATGTGTGGCTGTGGGTCTGGGCATGTGTCCAGTGACACCTATGTGTACTGTGCGTAGCACCCTGGATGCAACATTCCGTGTTCCTATGCTCCCCTTGCATGACATGGCAGCGCCATGCCACGTGTGGTTTGGCCATGCTGGTGTCCAGGCAACCCCCCCCTAACCCCCTATGTGGTCTGTCAAACACATTTGTATTTCCCTGACCTACACACATCATCCGACCCAACCCCAATGGCAACATGATATCCTGACATGCATGGGTGATGTGTCCATACATGGAGCGGAGGGTGGGTGGCCCTATCCACCTTGCCAGGGGCCACTACCATGCCATTTGGCTTTCCACTATACCTCCATGGTCATGACTAGGGCCTCGTGTAAGTAGGGCAGTTGTGGCTTGCAAAAACAGGGGAAGGGGCCAACACACCGGAATACCCTATTGACATCTGAGCTCCTGTCTGGGGTTCAGGCAGTGCTATGCAACCCCAACAGGTGCATGTATCCTTACAACAGAATCTGTAATGTTCCTATGCATTCAGTTACATGATCCTGGTGTGATCTGAATCAGCGTACAGGTCTGTGATATATGGGTTTGTTCCAGCCCATCGTAATCATATCTAATAGCTCATGGGGGTGGGGTGTTGTAAAGCAGATCCACAGCTGCACGTACCATACCATCTTGATCTGTCACAGACGTGTGTAATGAGGTGTGGGCCTCACAGACTAAGGGAGATGTGAGACCTACACGACATAACCTACCACAGTATCTGGATGACATACCCACCATTGCAATCAGGTCTCAGGCCTCCTGGGGGTAGGGTGTCTCCCCACACATCCTCACCAACATATACCATAGCACCAGGGTGACTGACAGGACACCTTCAGCAGGTCTCAGGACTCCTGGGGGTAGGGTGACGTATAACACATCAGCAGCAGCAGTAACCATATCACCAGGGTGAGTGACAGCCCACTTTGATGGGCCCTCTGGACTCCTGGGTGGAATATCACAGAGCAAAAGCAGCTTAACCATGCTACCAGGATGACAAAGAGCCCACCTTGATGGGCTCTCTGGACACCTGGGGAGAGGGGGAATGTTTTAATCTGCAGAGGCACACACACCCATATCACCAGGGTGACTGGGAACCCACTTTGATGGGCCCTCAGGACTCCTGGGAGTAGGGAGGATGTTTTAAACTGCAAAGGCACACACAACCATATCACCAGGGTGACTGGGAACCCACTCTGAAGGGCTCTCTGGACTCCTGGGGGTAGGGCAGAGGTTTTAAACTGTAAATTCACACACACCCATACTACCAGGGTGATTGAGAGCCCACTTTGATGGGCCCTCGGGACTCCTGGGGGTAGGGAGGATGTCATAAACTGCAGAGGCACACACAGCCATATCACCAGGGTGACTGGGAACCCACTTTGATGGGCTCCCTGGACTCCTGGGGATAGGGAGGATGTTTTAAACTGCAAAGGCACACACAGCCATATTACCAGGGCGATGGGGAACCCACTTTGATGGGCTCTCTGGACTCCTGTGGATAGGGAGGATGTTTTAAACTGCAAAGGCACACACAACCATATCACCAGGGGGAGTGAGAGCCTACTTTGATGGGCCCTCAGGACTCCTGGGGGTAGGGAGGATGTTTTAAACTGCAAAGGCACACACAACCATATCACCAGGGTGACTGGGAACTCACTTTGATGGGCTCTCTGGACTCTTGGGGGTAGGGCAGAGGTTTTAAACTGTAAATGCACACACACTTATACTACCAGGGTGATTGAGAGCCCACTTTGATGGGCCCTCAGGGCTCCTGGGGATAGGGTGGATGTTTTAAACTGCAAAGGCACACACAACCATATTACCAGGGTGATTGAGAGCCCACTTTGATGGGCTCTCAGGACTCCTGGGTGTAGGGAGGATGTCATAAACTTCAGATGCACACACAGCCATTTCACCAGGGTGACTGGGAACCCACTTTGATGGGCTCTCAGGACTCCTGGGGATAGGGAGGATGTTTTAAACTGCAAAGGCACACACAACCATATCACCGGGGGGACTGACAGACCATTTTGAGCATGCCTTATGACCCCTACGGGTAGGGCAGATGTGTGACCCTGCCGCCACCCACCCCACCCCCCCCCCACCACCACCACCACCACCACCACCACTACCACCACCACCACTTGACATTCTTCAGCAGCAGGCACAGTGAGTCACCAGCCACTGCACCATGCAAGGTGTTCCAGCCATACACATAACTGCAGACAATCTTCTAGTTAGTCCACAGTGCATGATCCTGGAAGAAATGCATGTACCCAGAACTGGGATGTCAGCATACACACCAAGAAGATAAGTCAGTGATTGAGTCCCAAAAGAGAACCTATAAATATCACATGAGAGAGATGCTATATAGCACTATGGGGGAACCTAGCCATGCCGTGGTCACTGTTCAGTCAGGGTGAGAGTGACCTCCCAGCAGGACATGCTGTGGCCACCCTGTCCGTGCAGGTGGTGGCCGGGCACTACATTGTCTGAGCCATTGCCCTATGCCCTGTACAGATGCATCCTGGCCAGGCCACCCTGTCCGGGCTATACCCATGGTACCTTGCTCCTCATTATTCACATTGGTAGGCTGACACTGGCAACAGTGCAAGCAGTGTGGGCTGAGGAAGGTGTTGGCAGCCACCACACACTGGGTAGACAGACACACACTCCCACACCTATGCCAGCATTGTGCAACTATAGAGGCTTTTGGCAGCCCTGGCCACCGCACCAGTCCTGGGCACAGTGCAGGCATGGCTATGGTACGCAATACTGTTGGGGGTCACTCCCCAGGGTGGTAAACACTGTCAGACACCAGACATGAAACACACTCCACAGACATCAGAGAGGTTGCTATGATACAGCTCAATGAGCAGATTGTGCTTAACCTAGGGATTGCTATCTGCCAGTAATCATAGCAACCTTTTGATATATGTGTACCGTATTCCCAGGTTTAGGGTGGCAGTGCTATGGTATGCAAGTGCTAGTATTGGGAGATGGTGCTGCATGCAGGGCCCAACATCCTGCCTCTCCAGGAGGCTTTGGATAATGGCGCCTGTGGGTGCGGGTGTTTCTGACCCTGTTGGCCGCTGCTCTAGGGCAGAGGTTCCCAACTCCAGCCCTGGTGGGCCAAACACTGTTCGGGTTTTCATGCTGTCCCTAATGAATATGCATGGATACATCTGCATACCATGGGGGCAGCACATAGAAATGAAGCACAGGCATCTTTATTAGAGACAGCATGACGCCTGAATGGAGCTTGTCCCTCCAGGACTGCATTTGGGAACCTCTGCTCTAGGTATTGCACATGTCTATGGTGTCTGTGCTCTGTAGGGTAAAATATAGGCATTTCAGGCATGTTTATGTTATCTGCAATAAAGGTTCCCTCTTTATTACCATGGTTTAGTACTGGGTAAAATATGGGGATTGGGTTGGTGGGATCCACAGCTGGGATTTGAACCTGTGATCTTCTGCTCCTGAACACACTGGCTGTGTGTACTGCACCACAGGGATAGCTTATTCCCTGGGGATACCATGACTGTTTGTCTGACAGGACCTGTCTGTTGCAGTGCATGGCACCCACCTAAACAGGGCTAGGCCATGGTCTGCTGTGGGCAGCTGCCACTGCCCCCTCCACCACCAGTACCCCTCTGTCGCCATGCTGACATGCCCTTCTGCTGGTGGTGCTGGTGGTGCGCAGTCTCAGGCCATCCAATGTGCCGGTAGGTGGCTGCCTATGGTGTGGGTTCTGGGGTAGGGGTGCCTGCATAGACATCCACGCTTCCCCCCAGCACCGCCTGCCAATGTTCTGTGCCCTTGTGGGTACCTGCTGGGTACTATCCCCTGTGACACTGTGGGAAACACACTCATGCCCATGTTGGGCCCTCATAAGTTGCTGTCTGGCGGCTCTGCTGTTTAAGCATTCCTATGGGCCACCTAGGCATCACCCTAGTCCGCACTGTGGCCCAGCTACACCACATCATGTGCCGCCTGCAGCCCTCTGTATTCCCTTTTCCAGCATCTGTCCAGTTGCCCGTTCCGACATGCCCACCCTGCTGTTGCGGGACATGTGCACGCCATAGGAAACCTGTCCAATAGAAAGGGAAAACCCTGATCAGCGCTATTTCACTGTGGGATCATTCACCTTATATGGGTCAGAGCATAGCCCCTTCCAAAATTAATATCTTTTTTTTTGGAGCTTTCTCGGTAGTGTTTTTTGCTGTTTCTCATTAATATCACTATTGGCCAGCATGGTTATGTTTTTTTTCCATGTTGTTCAGGTCATTTTCAATATTTATTTGCCCTTTTGTTCCGTGCACATGTATCACACTTATCACTTTTGTAGATTTCCCTGGTTTTGCTGTACATTGCTGATGGAAATGGTTTATCTTCCCTTTAAATCTGCTCTAACGCCAGGGTTTCACTGGCGTTAGTTCTCATACCCGGAATCCACAGCGTTAGTGTGCAGGGATCCTCTCCCTTCCCACTCTCCACCCATTGACCCTCTCTCTCCGCCCCTGGGGAGCCTTCCTCTGCCCTCCGGGAGCCTTTCTCCACCCTCAGCACTCGTATGCGCCACTGCGCACATTATCGTGCGATAAGGTACCTCTGCGCCCAGTAAAGCGCCATTATCACGCGATAACGTGCCTTATCGCCCGATAATGTAGCAGCAGCGCAAATAGCGCCCTTTAGTAAACATACCCCTAAGTTTCTTATGATCAGTACTTAGTGGAATAATTCCATGCAGTGAAAAGCTTTTTAGATATCAGGATGATTTTTAGCCTGGAGAAATGTGCTAAAACATTACCTTAGAGCAGTGGTTCTCAACCCAGTCCTCTGAGACCCCCAGGCCAGTCAGGTTTTCAGGATATCCACGATAAATATGCATGAGATAAATCTGCATGCACTTCTTCCAATGTATGCATATACATTATGGACATCCTGAAAACCTGACTGGCCTGGGGGTCCCAGAGGACCAGGTTAAAAATCACTGCCTTGGAGTAAAATTGTGAAAAACTAAAAATATGTCTCTCACATCTGACTGTGACATAAATGAACTTGAACAGGAAGATGTAAATAAATATGTAAGAGTAGAAGTAGGAGCAACAATCCAGCATATATTAGTGAGGGAATAGTTCTGCATAGAATATTACAGGGGTTTAAATTGATATTGAAATGTACTTTACATTTATGGTCTACATTATTGGCACCCTTGCATTTTAGGTTTCCTTATCGTCCCTCCTGTCCAGTCCAGACGCGTGGGTTATGCACAACTACTAGCAGATGGAGACTGAGAATCATTGGCTTGATCTTTATGGCGTCATGGTACAAAGGAATCTGTGCAGCCTTGTTCTCGCCAGTATTTCTCAGTTTCCAGCAGATGGAGATTGGCATAGTCTTGTGCAGTCTGTATCAGATGGAATATTTTTGAGAGATTTTTGTGGAAATGATAGTGCTCTGGGATGCAGAACCTGGTGGTGCCAGGCCCCTCCCCCTTCCGGCACATCTCCTCTATTTCCTAGAGCTACTTTGGTGTAGCCCGACCAGTCAAATTCCCACTCCCAATTTGAGTTGCAAGCAGACTGAAACATCTGGGGATTTACCTGATGCTGCGGGTCAGGAGCCTGTGACTCCTGCTGGAGGCTTGAGGATCAGGAAGTACCAGTGCTTATGTGGGTAGTAGTCTTCCTTCTGGCCTCCCTTTGATACCTCTAGAGAGGGGGTTCAGATGTGCAGTCTGATGAGAACAATGTACTGCTGCCCCATGACGTTAGCCGAATCCTCAACCTGTTCTCTGAAGAGGTACTCTACCCAGCATGGCCAATCTTCACCGAGCGAGGAGGCACTGGTCTTGGTCTACTCTACTTGCTTTGCCGAGACAGCTCTCTGTCCCCTACATCCAGGTATGGAATGTTTTACACCTTGGCAGGGGATAAGGGACCATGGTTTTGCACAGCATGTTATAGGGAAAGGACTGTTTGACGTCTCTGGGTAGTTAAGTTTGCAATCCGCCCCCTACTTTCCAGACATGTATAGCTCAGTTGCTAAAGCGTTCAACATTTAAGTTGAGGGTCCAGCGTTCAAGTCTCTGTTCAGGCAGATGCTGTGGAGAAAATCTCTTTGCCTGTTGTCATTGCTCCAGGTGTGCAGTACATGTCAACTTTTGAATGACATGCTGGATGTTAAGCCATCCTAAGGTCTTTGGAGGCATGAATAGGTGTACCCTAGCTTTCCCCTGGTGTAAGACGTGACTGCTCATGACTGCCAAACCTGAGAGGCATCACAGTACAGAGAAGAGGTGATGAAGAGGATGGCAGAGGCTCTGGTACCATGCACAGCCTAAGGGGGTAGAACATGCCAGTATGCTTTCCTGCAAACCACTGCCAATGTCATTTCCCCCTCAGCGCTGGTTCTGAAAAGGAGGTATTAGATGCACACAGTCAGAACTTCCTTCCCTTTCTTTCTATATGGGTGCTACGGTGGGTAGGGAGGGATGTCATACCTGTGTAACGCAATGGCTTCAAAGACTATCTGCCACCTAGTTTCCACTTTGACCCTTGATCCTAGAGGAACAAAGAAGCAAACAAGCAACCCGGTACACATCCTTGTTTCCAACAGAAGCATTCCCTTCTGCAACCGGGCACAGCAACTCAGACCTCTAATGTTAAGCATCAACACCTGTTGGCGAACAGAAAAGGGCCCCTTTTCCCCATGATATCTAGGCAAGCCCGATGGGGAGCAGGATAATGATGTCTCTTGGCCCTCCTGTCCTGGCTCTTTTGGTAGTTCTGCTGCTAGCGTGGCGACCAGTGCAGAGGGAAGGGTGAGTTCCTTAGTTGCCTGGGCCTAGTTTTGTGTTGAGGAAGCTGCTTTTCACCTCCTCATGAGCTGTCTGCCATCAAGATTCTGCACAAGGACTGGTCAACGGCCTGCTTCTACTGGATGGGATGGGATGGGAGGGAGGGACCCTTGTTTTCTGCAGCTGGCAGGCTAGGTCGAGGTTGGCAGATGAATGCTTAGTCACAGCTTGTGACCAAGCATTTATGTTTAGTTTTCTTTCGGGGCAAGCTGTACCTACAGTGATCTAATGGGCTGCATTCAGCTTGCAGTCTCCCTGGGAGATGTGGGTTCAAATCCCACTCCTGACTAGGCTTTCTGGTACTGGCTGACTCTGTGAGAACTGGTCTTGGTGTGGGAAGCCATGTCTGAGTGGAGCAGGAAGGCAGACATGCCCAGGCTTGTAGTTGCTGCAGTTAGCGCCATATATTCAGCAGGCCCAGTCCTCTGGGACATCCCAAGGCTTTCAGGGTAGCTACAGTGAATGTGCATGAGATAGATCAGCTTGCATGGCTTCCATTGTATGCAAATCTATCTCATGCATATTCATTGTGCAAATCCTTCAAATCTAACTGGCCTAGGGGGTCCCTGAGGATTGGGTTGAGAACCACTGGTCTTGGTCTACTCTACTTGCTCTGGTAGTTTGGCTCTTCCTTGTCCAGGTATGGAATGTTTTACATCTTTCCTGGCAGGGGTAAGGGAACCCGGTTTTGCACAGCTTTTGAAAGATAGAGAATGACACAGACTGGTCAGCAGGCTGCTTCTGCTGGATGGGATGGGAGGGAGGGACCTTGTTTTCTGCATCTGGCAGTCTAGGTCGAGGTTGTGTAAATCCAGAGTCCCTTATCCTTATCAAGGAAAGGTATAAAACACTCAACACCTAGAATAGTAAGAGGAGTGGTTGGGGCCAAACTACCAGAGAGAGCTGTCTGAAAAGAAAGTGCATGGAGAATTACAACAGAGTCTGTCCCTTGCTACAAAGCACAGCTCCTTGGGGACTTAGAGCAGGAAAGGCAAAGACAATCACTGACACAGATCAGAAACAAGCCAGAGAATGTGTCCATCTTCCTGTTTCAGTCAGAAAAGTCCTGCTGCACAAAGACTGGTCCTTACCCACCACTAGAAAGTGAAGGGCTCAGCTTTGTCAGGAGTGGGATTTGAACCCACATCTCCCAACAAAACTGCTTTAAAAAAAAAAAAAAACAGTGCTTTAGCCCACTTGGCCATCCTGACAACTGCATGATATCTCAGCTGTGAATGACAATGAAACCTAAAGGATCTGTCACAAGCTGGGACTAGATGTTCATCAGACAACATCAGCCTAGCCTGCCAGCTGCAGAAAACAAGGGTCCCCTGCCCTCCAGCAGAAGGAGCGCACCTACCAGCTCTTGTGCAGAAACACTGATGCCAGATAGATCATGAGTGGGTGAAAGGCAGCTTTCTCCTAGCCAGGCTTAAGCTCAAAGTGGAAACTAGGTAGCAGATAGTCTCTGAAGCCACTGCACTGTGTACATACCACAACCCTCTCTCCCCACCCCAGCACCTAAGTTTAAGAAAAAGGAAGGAAGCTCTGGCCACATACATCTGACCTGTCCACCCGCTCTGGATATGAAGGGAAATCGCTGTTGGCAGGACAACATTCTGGCCTCTGCAATTCCCTTAGGACATGTATGGTATCACAGAGACTGCCATCTTCTTCACTACCACCACCACTCTAGTTTTATGACAAGTCCAAGGTATGCGCCTTTTGAGCTCTAGAGTCATGAACTGTCACTTTCTACAGCAGGTGGAATCAGTCACAACCCCCTTTCCCACTTACTCCCCTTCCCCCTGTCACGTTAATTTACTCCTGAGGATCTTCATAGATTGGAACAGGTCGATCTCACAAGCAGTATAGGACCTTCGTCCTTCTGCTGATTCTCTATAAGAAATAAATGGGGAGAAAGAGAGGAGAGAAGGGGAATGGAGAGGAAGAATTAAGGAAAGAAGAAGAGGGGAAAAAGACTGAAAGGGGAGATAAAGAAAGGTGGGGGGAGAAAAAGGTTAAGAGATGGGAGAAAGAGAAGACATTTAGAGAAAAGGAAAAAGGGTTGAGTGGAGGGAAAAGGGCTGAAGGGTGGGATAGAGAGAAGGGTTTGGAGGGGAGAGGGAGAGAGGATGAGTGGTTGGGGCAAGGTACTTCAGGTCGGAGGTTCAAATCCCACTAGAGGACAGCAACCTTGGGCCAGAAGGACTGGGGTTTCTAGTCCCACAGGTGCTCCTTGTGGTCTTGGGCAAGCCACTTAACCCTCCATAGCCCATATTCCCTGTAAAATAGTTATCTCCAAGTTATAATGCCCTGTTCAATGTAATTTCAGTTTGTTCAATGTAAACTGCACTGATGCAGAATAGCGCGGTATATAAGAGAATATAAATAAATAAATATGAGTAAGAAGCAGGAGATTGAATCAGAGACAGGTAAAAACAGAAGGAAACATAGAAATTATATTAAGCAAGTCCCTCCTGTATAATGCTGGAGTCTCTGAAGGGCTACCCTGTATATGAGGAGCTCAGGACTGGATCCTGGGGTTGCAGAGGGGCCCTATCTCGAGCCCAAGGGCTGCAATTGCATCATTAGAAATAAACAGAAAGGTCTGCACAGTGCTGTGTCTCCACCATGTTCCTTTACAGCCAAAGGCTCACTAGTACTCAGCACCAGGAGGGCCGCTGACCTCTAAGTATCTATTCCTACATTCCCAGAGACTCGTCACTTAGTCAATGAGCTCCTTCAGCCCCAGCACCAACCATTGGCCTACTCCACTCATCCATCCATAGCCAGCTGGGCACTCAGTCCGGAACTGTGGATCTTACTCATTCAGATCAATGCAGGGCTCCATGGCAGGACTGGGGCAAGAAGGAAGAGGGGCAGGGGCAGGCCTGGAATCCACAGAGACTGCACTTCTCCAGAAAACAGCCGATGCAGGAGGGACATGGACAGGCTTGAGTTTCACAGTAAGGCTATTCCCCCTCCTCACAATACTGCAGGAACCAATGACTAAAGCTCACCCCAAGCAATCCTCAGCTGAACATAAACCTGCCTTTAAACAGTGCTGTCAGTTCACTGCAGACAGCCTGGACTTAGTGGTCCATTTAGTGGTGTAAATTCTGCCCAAGCGGCCTCTGAAAGGCAGAAGAGGGCCTACTTGTGGTTGATCCCATATCTTTTGAAATGGACTTTCCCTGCTTTGGGGGCCCTGTAAGAATTGTTGTTTGGGGCTAGGGTTGCCAACTGGCTCCAAATGCGCCTGACAGGCTTGATCCAATCCTGGATTTACCCCACTGCATGCAAGGATATGTAGTTCTGATTTCCATTGAACTCTGTAAGCAAAGAAAGACTACAAAACCTTGCATGCAATGGGGTAAACCCAGGAATGGATCAAGTCTGTTGTGTGCATCTGGAGCCAGTTGGGGCCCCATAATTTGAATTTCTGCCAATTGGTCTAATACACACCTGCAGGAAGGGAGATGATAAACAATGTGATGTTAAGCAGTAGCAGAGCAAATGTAATCTGCACGTCACAGAGAAGAAATTTCATCCCTTCCCCAACACACACACACTCAAATCAGTTTGTCTTGAACTCAGATTTTGTAAAAGTGAGCAATTAAAACTAAGATCAAGAAACCCACAGGGAGTTACAGAGCGCAGGTGTTCACCCTACCTAGTTTTCTCAGCAGAACACGTGTGTAGTATTAGTTCTCCAGGACCAAGCAAGAAGTCAGTCCTCACATATGGGTGACATTGACGCCGATGGAGCCCCTGCGGAGCATTTCCCCAGCTTTCTATGAAAGCCTTTGGGAATACTGCATGCATGCGCAGTCCCCTTCCCGCCTAAAGGTGCCATCTTGCTCAGTTTCTCTTTTTCCATGGAGCCCTTCGGACGTGTGTCCTCATTCACCCAGAAAAAAGTTAGATTTTTTTCGTCTATTCCTTGCGATTTCTTCGCGGTTTTTGTCCGGTTCGACACCGGTTCCCCTTCTCGCCGCCGGATTCAGTACACCGGTATCGAGCCCGATCTTATTTTTTTTGTTTTTGCCC
Source organism: Ichthyophis bannanicus (assembly GCA_033557465.1). NCBI lineage: Eukaryota > Metazoa > Chordata > Amphibia > Gymnophiona > Ichthyophiidae > Ichthyophis > Ichthyophis bannanicus. The sequence goes on along the minus strand of CM066051.1, from coordinate 21,901,606 downwards.
TTCGTGGCTGGCGTTCACACCCTTTTTTTCTTTTTCCCTGGAAGGCCGGTCCTTTGACCTCGCGGGGACTCTTTTTTCCCCAATGGCTTCCAGTGGTTTTAAAAAGTGTGATCGGTGCAAGAAACTAATGTCTCTCACCGACACACACGACTGCTGCCTTCGGTGCCTCGGTCCTGATCATGATCCTAAGATCTGTGGACCATGTGAAAAAATGTCCACAAAGGCACTGCGAAGTCGTTAGCACCAAAAGGAAAGGCTTTTCTCGGACTCGGCCTCCGGCCGGGCCCGGACCTCATCTGAGGCCTCGATGTCTCGGGAGTCTGACCCCGAGCATCATCGGGGTTCCTCGGAAAGGGGGTCCCCCGAGCGGGAGCGAAAGAGGAAGAAGCGGCTCGCGAGGGTGGTGTTGGAGGAGGTCCCTGGCTCCTCGAGGGCTAGGTCTCGGACCCCCGACCGCCGTCCCAGGCCCCTGGAACAGGAGAAGCCGTCAAAAGTACCTCGGGTGGAGCCGGAGTCTGCTGGACATGTAAGTCCTGTTGTCCTTGAGGACTCTCCTCCCAGGGAGCCGACGTCGGGCCCGGCGCCGCTGGGGCCCGAGTCGGTAGCTGCTGAGTCGCCTGAGCTGGGTCTCAGGCTGACAGCCTTGGAGTGCAGACTGTCTGCCTTCATGGATCAGCAGTGGGTGCTGATGGCCAGCCTCGCTGGCGCATCTGCCCCGACCACTGGGACATCGACGCCGAAGTTGACCCCGGAGACCGAGCCGATACTCGAGACCATGAAGGCTTGAGGTCGTCCTCGGTCGCGGTCACACTCGACCTCCCGATCGGGACCGAGGGTGTCGACGCCGGTGCCTTTGGCGTCGGGGCGGGTGCTGCCGGGCCCCGTGCGATCGGAGCCCGACTCCTCCTCGGATGAGTCCGCCTGGGAGACGGAGGATGAGGAGTCCCCCGATACCTTCAAGACTCGGTGTGTCCCGTCGGACTCACCGCAGTCTGAGCCCCGGAGTAGGTCCCCTCTGGAGTATACCCGATTCTTGGAGTTTGTACGGGATATGGCCACTGCTTTGGTGATCCCGGCGGATCCCGAGGAGGAACCTCGAGCCGAAGAGCTCGAGGCCCTCCAGTATGACTCTCCTCCGAAGGAGGCCTTTACTGTGCCGGTTCCTCTGATGCTGGAATGGCTCCTCTTCCGGATGTGGGAGGCACCGGCCTCGGTGCCGGTTCTGAGCAAGCGGGTCGATTCCATTTATCGACTCCGTAAGAGCCCTGGTTTTCAAAAGGCACAGCTCAAACCGCAACCATTCCATGGTGGTGGAATCGGCCATGCATCGTCTGAAAAGTCAGAAGATGCACTCCACGGTGCCCCCTGGCAGGGAGGCCCGGAACCTGGATGCGTTCGGTAGAAAGTGCTTCCAGGGCTCGATGCTTGCTTGCCGTATCCAGTCTTACCAGCTGTACATGGGCATGTACTTACGGGACCTGGCAAAGGAACTTGCCGGGTTCTCTGCTGGTCTCTCCGGGGAACCTTTGCAGAGGTTCAAGTCCTTGTCTTCGGGGATCCGGGAATGCTCCAAGTTCATGTCCCGAGCGGCCTACGATGGCTTCGAGGCCTCGGCCCAGGTTGCGGCTGCCGGCATCGCAGCTCGACGCCAGGCATGGCTGCAGTCATCAGACCTCGAGCCATGGGTTCAAGACATGTTGTTCGATGTCCCTTGCCAAGGTGAAAACCTTTTTGGCAAGCCCATGGCCGAGAAGGCTGCTGAGCTCGAGACCGAGCACCTCACGAGGACAAGGCTGTCCCGAAAGACTTCTGCCCCTTCACACAAGAAGAAGGGCTCGGGTAAAAAGCCCTTTTACCCGAGGAAGGCGACTGCCTACAAACAGTTCCCAACTTACCAGGCCTCCCCCGCTCCCCCACAGGGTCAGCAGGCCAAGGGGCAGGGACATGGGCCCCATAGGCAGAAAGCCCCCAAGCCTCCGGCTCCTGCTCCTACTCAGCAGGGTGGGGGTTTTTGACTCCCAAGGCATAGCTTCTCCATCTCTGCTGTCCCATCCCTGCACAGGAGGTCACCTAGCCCTGTTTGCCCCCCGGTGGCCACCCATTACAGGGGACAACTGGCTCTTAAGCATAGTCCAAAAGGGCTACCTGCTTCATTTTCATCAGTTGCCTCCTCCCTATTTTCCAGGAGAGCCTCCAAGGCCTCCTCTCCATACAGCCCTCCTCCTGCAAGAGCTCCAGGGTCTGTTACGAGACCAGGCGGTGCAGCCTGTGCCTCCCCACCTCCAAGGTCACGGGTTCTACTCCAGGTACTTTCCTAGCACCAAAGAGAAACAGGGGATCTCAGGGCCTATTCTCGACCTCAGAAATCTCAACAAGTTCTTACAGAAGGAAAAGTTCAAGATGCTTACATCTTGGAACACTTCTGCCTCCTACCTCCAGCAGGGAGATTGGCTATGCTCTTTAGATCTAAAGGATGCGTACACTCACATCCTTATTCATCCAGACCACAGAAAGTACCCTCAGGTTCTTTGTGGGAGGAAACCATTATCAGTACAGGGTGCTGCCATTTGGCCTCAACCTTCCGCCCCCCAGAGTCTTTACCAAATGCCTGGCAAGTGGTGGCGGCCTACTTGAGAAATCAGGGTATCTTTGTCTTCCCCTATCTGGACGACTGGCTCATCAGGGTCAGACGTGCCAGGAGGCCAGGCAAGCCACCCTCCGAATGATTTCTCTGCTGCCCATCTGGGGTTTGTCATAAACTTCGCAAAGTCCACTTTGCTCCCCTCCCAAAACTTAGAGTTCATAGGGCAAGACTAGATTCTCTGCAGGCAAAAGCTTTCTTGCCAGAAGACAGAGCTCAAAGACTGATGACCTTGGCAAACCAGTTTTCTCAGCAGGTCACTGGTCTCCTCCAGGCTCTGCCTGAGGCTTCTGGGGCCACATGGCTTCGACAGTGCATGTCACACCCCATTCCAGCTTCAATGATGCCTGCGCAATGGTGCCTCAGAACTCACGTGGTCTCAGGCCACAGGGAGCCCTCAGAGACAGAGTAAGGGTGTCCAGACCATTCCTGCACTCCCTACGTTGGTGGCTGCTGCATCCCCCCAACTTACTGGAAGGGATGCCCTTTTCAGCCACCTGGGTTCACAGTGGTATTGAACCACCGATGCCTCTCTACAGGGCTGGGGAGGCACACTGTCTGGGCAAGTGCACTCAGGGCCTGTGGTCTCCTGGGAGCCCAGCAGCAGATCAATCTAACTGGAGCTTCAGGCTATTTCGCTTTAGCCCTCAAGACTTTCTCCTCCAACCCTGGCTCACCAGTCTGTTTTAGTGCAAACAGACAACCAGGTAGCAATGTTTTATGTGAACAAACACGGGTGGCACTGGGTCCAGGCTCCTTTGTCAGGAGGCGCAGCGCCTTTGCTTGTTTCGCACTCAGGCACAACATGTTGCTCAAGGCGGTTTACCTCCCTGGCCAGGACAATTACCTAGCAGACGAGGTTGAGCATAATTATGCAGCCACACGAGTGGCAGCTCCACCCACTTCCTGTTTGGCTGCACTGCACTGAGAGGATCATTGAGCAGAGCTCCTGCTAGGGAGAGGTTCCTGTTTCTCTGCTCGTGCCTGGATGTCGGACCCTGGGCCGCCTCCGGAGGGAGGCCCAGGCCCAGAGGCCTGCCAAGCCCGGTGGGCCTCCTATTTGGAAGTGGATGGCGAAACCCGTAACCTGGAACAGCTGGAACCCGGGAGGGGGGCTTCCCCCAGTAGGACTGCACCTGGTCAGGAC